>CM053593.1:152816685-152891621 GCA_028646575.1 Pseudocheirus occidentalis
GTAGGCAATCTTCGAGTGTCTTGGAAGCATTTGGTGTGGGAGTTCTGACTGTGTTGTCTTCCTCCCGTTCCATGCTTTGATCCTTTTTGTCCCCAAAAAAGGATTTTAGAGTTTGATTACTGTTCTTACTTTGCTTCCTTCTCCTCATGTTGGCCAGTCAATTAATTGCTGGATTTTTTAGCTTTGTGGAACTCTGCTTCCAGGGAGGAAAGCTCTGTCCCAAATCACTGGGGTTTTCACAGCTGCCATAGTTATTAGGGGTGTGTTGCAGCCCCCACCAGCTTTGGCTCGCTGACAGTGTACCCCAGGACCACCACCCCAGACCACGATCCAGATCTAGACCTCTCAATTCAAGAGCCCTTGGCCCTGATCAGTTGTCTCAGCCCCCCTGCTATTGGCAGGCCAGGAGCTCTGAAGCAGCCCAGTGGAGGCAGTTGCTAGTTGCAGCAAATCCTGCTGTTTCCCTGCTGCTTCCTTGCCCTGGGGGCAGATTGGCTGAACTACTTTTCCTCCCCCAAATTTAGCTTGAAAGCTTGAATTCCACTGTCCTTTCTCTAAGCCTTATTTTTCCTGGCTTGATAAATGTGGAGATTGCTCCAGGTGCTGCAGATCTGCTGTCCAATAGACTCATGCTGAGGCTTGACTCCTCCCGACCTCCCTGGGACCTGGCCGTGGTTTCGGTTTGGGGCTGGGCTGGCCTCGGCTCCCAGCCTGCCACGATGAGCCCTTCCTGCTGAGCTGCCTTCAGTGAGAGATGTATTTTCTGTATTTTTGTGAGTATGGGAGCCCTAAAATTTGTTTAGAGTCATATTTTGGGGGTATTTAGGGTGGCTGTGTAGGAGCTGTGAAACTTTGCTGCTTTTATGCCACCATCTTGGCTCCGCCCCCTACAATGATGATGATGATGATGATGATGATGATGATGATGATGAAAAAGAAACATGGAATTGTCCCTGAAAACCTAGAGTATAAGGAGGCATTTCTTGTGTACCTATTACAATGAGTCACTCACTGTGCTAACCAGTGGAAAGAGAAAAAAAGATGAAAATGCATATACCAACAACAACAACCCCCACCCTCAAGAAGCTCTACATATATACAAATAAAAAATGGTAACTGTAAAGAGCTTCAAAATTATTAGAAAGATGTATGATTTTGAATGAGAAATATATTTAACTCAGTCATTTATAAAGACATTGGAGGTTTAAAAAAAACCTGCAGTAGACTAGTATGGGATAGTGAATAAAGGGTTGGATTTGAAATCAGGAAGACCTGAATCCCAATCCTTCCTCTGACACTAACTCTGAGACCAGGTTCAAGTCACTTAAGTTCCCTGATTTTCAGTTTCCTCATAAATAAAATGGTAATAATCGTACTACATTACCTAATTCATAGGATTATTCTGAGGTTCAAATGAGATAAAGCACTTTACAAATTTTAAAGGCCTCTCCAGGTGTCAGTTATTATTGTAATGACATAATATGTCTGTTACTATGCTATGACCAGTGGGGCGCTGGGCAGCATAATCAAAAGGGCTATACATTATTGGCAGTTAGTCTCTACTGGGCAGAATTCCCTATTTAGCCCAAGGACTATAGCCTTAGAAGCAGCCAGGAAAGTTTGGTTGGGTTGGGTTTGTTGTTTTGTGTATGTTTTTATAAAGGTAAGTTGACAGGGAAAGTTTGTTAATATGAAACACAATCTGATTTATGCCATGAGATTTTGCAATATTCATGTGGTGCAACATATAATTATGATTTTAATTGGAGGTTGATAATTATAGCTTACAAGCTATGTCAGTTAATCAGTGCTGAAATCAAGATTGCACTGAGCAACAACAGGCTTCAAGTCGGCATTCACAAAGAAGGGTGAACCCAACCAGGGAGTAACACAAGAATCCATTACCAGCAGATGAAGATATACAGGAAGTCCCAAAACCTAGTCATGTACTCAAAGCAACAAGGTTGGGATTGGGGGGTAGGGGTGGGAGGAGACATTCCATTATAGTAGATTAAATATAGTAATATACTAGATTAATTTAATATAGTATATATTATATATAATATAGTACATAATATAGATTTAATATAGTAGATTTGAAGAATTTTTGAGAAAATTAGAAATGCCATGCTAGGGACCTCTGCCAATGATGATATTGCTGTGTTTGAGACAGAGGATATGGATACCTGCCAACACATCTTCCCACAATATGTCCCTTGGTATCTCTGTCAACCTTCTCTGAGAGAGAAATTAGGGCTGAGGATAGAAATTAAAGAATGACCTATATATTAAAGAATAACCTATATAGTAGATGAACCCAGAAACTATGCCAGACGAGGAAAAATTGAAGGAACTAGAGGGGAAGACAGGTAGACAGAGACAGAGACTTGGGAATAGGGAGGAAATGAAAGCTGTCTTTAATTTTTTAAGCCCAATCAATAAGCATTTATTAAGTACCTACTAAGTGCAAGGCATTGTATGAAGAAGTGGCAATACAAAGACAAAACAATGGTCCCTACCATTAAGGAGATCACACTGGGGAAGATAATATGCAAATAAGAGTGCACAAACAAGATAAATACAGGATAAATTGGAAATAACATCAAAAGGAAGACACTAGCATTGAGAAAGGAAAGCCTACAAGAAAAGATTCTTTTAAAAAGTGGAGGAAGACTGGAAAGAAGCCAGGCAAGCCAGGAGGAGGGGGAAGAGAATAACAAGCAAAAACAAATGCACGTGAAAATGGGAGTTTCCTTGCAAGCAACAAGGAGACCAGTGTCACCAAATTACAGAGTAGGTGGAGGGGAGTAAAGTGGAGGGTTAGTTGTCACATAAAAGAAGAATCATACTTTATCCTGTGTGACTCCAGAGGTCAGAACAAGAAGTACTGTCATCTTAGAATGATAGGATTGCAAGCTTTTAAGAGCCATTAAAGATCATCTAGCCCAGATTCCTGACATTTCACAGCTGAGGATCAGCTCAAATAAGGTGAATGAGCTTCCCAAAGACAGGATTCAAAATCATGATCTTTTGACTCCAAATCTAGTTCTCTTTCCATTAAAAAAAGTTATTGGTAGGCAGATTTGGGAACATACCAACAACTGGAGATGCCAAACAGCCGAATGGTCTACCGCCATGGAAGAGCGTGCTCCATTGAACTGAATAATAAATAATAGCTCGCCTTTTCCAACAACAACAATATTAACAAGCTCACATTTTCCCATGTTAAATGATAATAATAGCTCACATCTGGGCTCACAAGTTCATAAAGCCGGGCGGCTAGGTGGCAGACATTGTAGAGCACTGGCCCTGGAGTCAGGAGAGCCTGAGTTCAAATTTGGCCTCAGATACTTAACACTTACTAGCAGTATGACATTGGGCGAGTCACTTAACCCCAATTGTCTGCCCTGCCTTCCCCACTCCAAAAAGCAAAAAAAAAAAAAAAAAAAAAAAAAAAAGAGAGAGTTCATAAAGAACTTTCTTCTCAAGGAAGGCATGCAACCCTGTAAAGTAGATGTTATAGAAAACTGAGATCCAAAAAAGTGTAAAGACATTTCCATGGTCACTAGTTAGAAAGAGCTAGTGTGGGACATTGGAAAGGACACTGTCTCTGTAGTTAGAGGTTCAAATCCCATGTCTGTCACTTATCACCTATCCTATACTCTCTTCTGCAATTCAGGATTCTCCTGTGTAAACTGAAAGGTAGGATGGTACTAGGGATACAAAAAAAAAGGCAAAAGACATTCCCTGCCCTCAAGGAACTCATAGCCCAATGGGGGAGTCAACATGCAAACAACTTGTGCTACCAAGATGTGGATAGGATAAACATCCATCTTGTGACTTCCCTGGAACTCAGGGTAACTAGGCACCTTAATACCCCACCACAGATATGGGACTAATGAGCTTCCTTACTGTAAATACTTCTCAACTCTTTTGATGTTGTCAACCAATCAACCCGGAGGGCAACAAATTCTCTTCATATCCACTGTGTAATTGACTTTCTATTATTTGCCAGCTAAGTGGCACAATGGATAGATGCTTCTTCCTGAGTTCAAATCTGGCCTCAGACATTTACTAGCTGTGTGACCATGGGCAAGTCACTTACCTTTTGCCTCAGTTTCTTCATCTGTAAAATGAGCTGGAGAAGGAAATGGCAAACAACTCTAGTATCTTTGTTAACTCACTTATTAGCTGTATCACTCTGGGCAAACCACTTAACCTCATTTGCCTCAATTTCCTCATCTGTAAAATGAACTCAAAAAGGAAATGGTAAACTATACGAATATCTCTGCCAAAAATAAACCCTAAATTGGGTTTTTTTTTAAACTGGGGCAGCCAGGTGGTGCAGTGAATACAGTACAGGCCCTGGAGTCAGGAGGACCTGAGTTCAAATCCAGCCTCAGACACTTGACACTTACTAGCTGTGTGACCTTGGGCAAGTCACTTAACCCCAACTGCCTTGCCTTCCCCCCTCAAAACAAAGAACACCCTAAATGGGGTCACGAAGAGTTAGAAATGACTGAAATGACAGAATATCAACGATTGTTAATAAGTTTTGCCTGACATAGCATACAGAGCTTCAAGGGATCACAGAGGTTATTTAGAGGCCAGTCTCCTCATTTTAAATACAAAAGTGACTCACTGAGGTTGCAACTTGCCCAAAGCTACAAAGACAAAAGGTCTCAGAAGCAAGTTTTAAAGCCCCGGCCTCTTCAAAGTCAGTGCCCCTTCCACTTTCTAGTTCTTCGTCCTCAAACCCCTAATATACCTCTCTGAATTTTCCATGCAACGCTAAGAACAGATGTATAATCTCCATTTTACAGATGAGGAAACAGATCCAGAGAACTACAAAGACATTCCTACAGTCACATAGCTACATAGAACTAGAACCAAGATTCTTACTCAGATTTTCTGACTCCAAGGTCAATGCCTTCAAAGAAGTATTGTAACATTGTGAATAGGATTATTGGACTCGGAGTCAGGAACATCTGAGTTGAAATCCCTATGTTTAAGTTAAACATCCAACAGGCACAGTGCATTGCACATAGCAGGTTCTTAAAAATGTTTATTGAATTAAATTCTATATGAAGCAGCAAGCGCCCACCAGGTCCAGACAGCCATAGTTACTGACTTCACTTTCTGTTCCCCGCAAAATGCTCTCTCATGCCTTCAGTCACTGAACTGTCTTGCTTCCTTTTCCCATGTAGAACTGAACTATTCCCAGGTACCTCTAACATTCTCCAAAACTCTGACCTTCATCTCCGTTTTAATCTTGCCTTAGACTTCTTTGCTCCACCCAACCTTCCCCCACTCATTCATCTTTGTAGGTCTTTTACACCTACTCAGAAGTACTATCTGCAACTGAAAGGATAAATGCCTTCCATACCACCCCACCCATTCTCTCCTTAACCACCTGCAACCTGGCTCCTCCCCAACCCTCAGGAAACTTTTCACTCCTAGATTCAGTGACTTCCTTCTTGCTAAATCCAAAGATCTTGCCAGTCATTCTCCAAAGGCCTTCTCTTCAAATTTTAAACTGTTGATCACCCCCCTACACACACAGACCATATGCTTCTGGGACTCTGAATTCACTGTGACACTGTGCCATTGTTTAAGTTTTTCATATATGTATGTTTTGTCTCCCCTGTCTAGTCCCTGTCCTTCCCCAAGGAAAAACTAGATTTTCTGCTTTTTTTGTATGTCCTACAGTACCCAGAGAACTGTCATAAAGGTACATGGTATGTGTTCAGTAAATACCGATTGAATTAATGTAATAGAATAATAGATTTAGAACTGAAAAGGGCCTAAGAGATCATCTTGTACCTCTTTCATTTTACAGTTGAGGAAACTGAGGTCACAGAGGGGAATAAATTTGCCCAAGGTCACTCAGTAGTGATTTAATAATAGTTGGCATTTAAATAGTACTTTAAAGACTGTAAAGCATTTTACAAATATTAGCTCATTTTATTTTCACAACAATTCATGGTTGTTGTTGTCCAGTCATTTCAGTTGTGTCTGACTTTTCATGATCCCATTTGGGGGTTTTTTTGACAAAGATACTGGAGTGGTTTGCCATTTCCTTCCTTAGCTCATTTGACAGATGAGAAAACTGAGGCAAACTGGGTTAAGTGAGTTGCCCAGGGTCACACAGATAGTTATGTATCTCAGTTCAGATTTGAATTCAGGAAGATGAATCTTCTTGACTCTAGTCCCAGTTCTCTGTGCACTATGGCGCCATCTAGCTGTCCTTCCAGTATTCTATCCACTGTGTCACCTTAGCTGTCTACCCAGGTCAGGTCATCTTACTCCAAACGCAGAGTTCTTTTCATGGTACCACAAATCCAACTTCCCATCTTCAAAGAAGGCACAGAATAACAGTTATAAGGGACCTCACATGTCTTCTATTCCAATGAGAAATACCTCCAATAAGGGAGCATCAGACTTCTATTTGAAGAAGTCCATTGTGGGAGAATCTCCTTTGCCACCACCCCTCCCCAAGCAGTCCATTCTACTTCCAGTCAGTTCTAATTGTTAAGGACTTTTTTCTGACATCAGTACTAAATCTCTGCATTTTTATCTACCCACTGACCCTAATTCTGCTCTCTGAAGCCCAGCTGAACAGAGCTAATCTCTATTAAGTATGATAGCCCTTCAAATGCATGAAGGAACACCTGAAAACTATGGGGTTTTTTTGTCCCAAATGTCAAAGATACATTTTCCTCTTCATGCTCAGGGAAAATGGATCTTCTATATTCCCCTGAATGGCTCTGGACCACACCTATAAACGTGCCACTATATAACAAGGTGTATAGTGTCAGACAAGTCACCAAATGTCTCTGGGCCTCTTTTCCTCGTCTATAAAATGAACGGGTTGAACTAGATAATAATAAAATGGCATTTTATAAGTCTTGAAAGTTGACAAAGTGTTGAACATACATTATCTCATTTGGGATATAATAACCGTATGATTTAGGTCAAAGGGTCACAGATTTAGAAGTTCAAGGGATCTTAGAGGACATGCTGTCCAACCCCCTTATTTTATAGTTAAGGAAAATGAAGCCTACAAAATTTAGGTGACTTGACCAAGGTCACTCAGGTAATAAGCACTGAAGGCAGAATGTGAACATATGTCATCTGACTCCAAATTCAAGACTGTTTCTATTCTATCATGTGGTACCCCTCTACCCCTCTCCAAGGTACCAGAGGTTTTAAAATTTTTTATTATTAAATTATTTTGGAATTATTATTTTATTATTAAAATTTTTTATTATTATTTCTATTGACATCGTTGGTCTTTACATTGTCAAAATTTCTCCCAATATCTAACTTGTCCCTCCTCCCTTGCCAGAAATTCATCTTACTAGAGGCATTATTATGTATGTATAGAGGGAAGGAGAGAGAGAGAGGGAGAGAGAGAGACAGAGAGACAGAGAGAGAGACAGAGAGAGAGAGAGAGAGAGAGAGAGAGAGAGAGAGAGAGAGAGAGAGAGAGAGAGAGAGAGATTTATCATCATATTACAGATGAGTCTTAAAGATGTAAGTGATCTGCCCCATGGTCACATAACTAATGAGTATAATAGGAAGGATTTCAACTTGTCTCCTTCATTCGAAACTCATTACTGTATAAGGTCCCTTCCATCTCTAACACTTCTGGTCCTACAATGCCATAAGGATTTTTCAAATGTGGCTCCTTTCAAAAATGAAAGGGGAAAGAATCTTGCTCTAACAGGATTTGCAAGGGGCAGAACTTATAATGAATTACGTATTGAAGTAAAGAAGATAAATTAAAACTCTGGAGGCAACTTTAATTACAAAGGATGAATCCTGTGCTTCAGAAACTGGTCTTTGTCTTTTATCCTGCTAATAGAGATTCATGTCGATTTTCGTCTGAGGTTGGGGCACAGTAAATGATTCAACTTGCTATCGAGTGGAATACACAGAAATACCCTAAAATCAGTCAATGAAGTCAGTTGATAAGCACTTATCAAGTGCCAGGCACAAATCTAAACACTGGTATTTTAAATACCAACAACATTTCACAGATTTACGGTACATTTGTTTCTAGGGGCTTTTTCCCTATATTTAAAGATGGAAAAAAATCATTGAGGTCATCTAGACTTCATTTTAAAGTTGAGGAAACTAAGGTCTAAAGGCTCAGAGAGGTGAAGTGATTTGTCTGAAGTCATACAGGTAGTAAGTGATAGAGGTAAGATCTGTACCCAGGTCCATTGACCCCCAAATAGAAAGAAAAAAAGGAAGGAAGGAAGGAAGGAAGGAAGAAAGGAAGCAAGGAAGGAAGGAAGGAAGGAAGGAAAGAAAGAAAGAAAGAAGGAAGGAAGTAAAGAAAGAAGGAAGGAAGGAAGGAAGGAAGGAAGGAAGGAAGGAAGGAAGGAAGGAAGGAAGATGAAGAGAAGAGAAGAGAAGAGAAGAGAAGAGAAGAGAAGAGAAGAGAAGAGAAGAGAAGAGAAGAGAAAAAATGTTTCATGGGGATTTTACTGCTTTTCTTAAAGTTTTATGTTATCTATTATCTCACTTAAATCTCCTGAGCCAGTGACAGGCTATGTCTGCTTTCTGAGAACCACCCCTACCTAAGTTCTGGAAAGGTTTGTCATGAGGTTGGCCACAAAAATTCTTAAAGAAAGGGAGTGTGATTTTATGAAGAAAGTGTTGGACTCTCTTTTAATGCCAAGGAAAGCTCGGTTCAGATCCATTCTTTGAGATTCATTAGTTGTATGCCCATGGACAAGTTCCTTAACCTCGCTAAGTCTCAGTCTTCTCATCTGTAAAATGGAGATACCATCCACAGTAGTACATCCCTCACAGGGGTGTATGGAGGCTCCATGGAATGCATCCATTGAAAGTGCTTTGCAAAACTTAAAGTGCTATGTAGATGGAAGTTATTGTTATTATTGAAGAATGCTAAGTTGTAAATTTATATACAGAAAGCCATAATCTGCATTGGTAGTGGAAGGTCTCATGCTGAAGAACTTTCACATCCTTGATGCATTTAACATATTACACAGACCTATAGTCCCTATCAGATAGGAAAGCTTAACTAAAAATTTAAAATCAAAGAGCATTCAAAGTGGAAAAAAGAACTTGTGTTAAGGCTGTGTGCTACAGTTTCCTATATGAGGAATCAGAAAACATGTGTTCATTTTCTGACTCTGTAACTTACTATCTTACAAGATTTAGACAGATCACTTAATCTCTCTATAACTCAGCTTCCTCATCTACGAAGTTAAAAGGTTGTTTTGGATGACCTCAGAGGTCCCTTCCAGTTCTAAAGATGTGTAAAAATATTCTACTTTTCCTTTTGTTGCTATGTAACTTTAGAAGTTTGCTTTCATATCTCTTAAAGCTTTCTTCTTTCATATTGAGTGCAAGTGCATCTTCTGGATCCTTAAGTACCAAGCATCATTACTTTCCAACATGCTACTAAGAGTATGAAATGGGTAGTTAGAGGGAAATCTAAGATTCTCCACCTGCTATTGGCGACTTTAACTGTATTTCCTCACTTCTGAAGAGCATGGAGCATAACGGAGCTCTCTCCCCTCATTTATATTTTTCTCTTTTTCCATTACAATTTTCGTCCTCAAGCATAAGTCTAAAGTGGTTCAGGGTGGACCAGTGGAAATCCCAACTGAAGAAAATTCATTTTAAATGACTGAATCCATCATCCATCATTTTTTGGATGATGAGAGAAGTATTATGATAATTTTGAGCTGGAAGGATCTTTAAGGTCCTTTTATACAGACCCTTTATTTGACAGAGGAAGAAACTGGAGCCCAAAGAGGGTAGATAGATACATAGGTAGGTAAGTACGTAGGTAGGTAGAAAAATAGATAATAGATAGAGGGATTGACAGAACTAGTTAGCATTTATTAAGAACCTACTATGTTCCATTGCTAAACATTGGGGAAACAAATAAAAGCAAGCAGAAAGTCTCTGACCTCAAGAAGTATGCATTCTAATGGAGAAAAACAATACACAAAGGAGAACTGGAAAAAATGAGTGGGTGCAGAGGAAGACAACGTATAGAAATGGCTGGGAAGTAGTGAGAAAACCCAGTTAGTGACAAGCTGAGTCACAAGCTCACCTATCAGAGCCTGGAATCCCAGAGGAAGAGACTAAACTTCCGGGCAAAAGGAGATGAAGATGATGGCCAGAGTACAGACACCATGATATAGAAGTGCTGACTTGCCCAAGGTCACTTGGGGAATAAATGTCAGAACCAAGATTCTAACCCACCCTCTGGTTCCAAATACAGTGCTTGTTTTTCACCAGCCTTTTTCTTTCTGACCCCAACCCATCTCTAGTACATATAGATAGGTGCTGATTCTACTGAGGAGCTTGAAAAGACATCCCTATAGTTATGTTGATGTAAATTTCATTTTAGGGTAGACTACTTGGGTGGGTTATCTGTTTTTATGTGATAATGTGCTTGTTCACATCGTATCTATAAATGGAGGGACTTTCTGTGAAATTCTTATATTCATTTCTTCTAACATAACAGCATTTAAATACAATATGATTCAATTCAACATTTATTAAGCACACACAGTGTTTGAGGACTTAAACTAAGATGCACAGATCCTGAAGATACATGCCATGCATTTAAGACACTCATGGGGAGGAGTACAGTGGGAAGGAGACTTGGGCGCTATAATTAAGATACAAGCTGGCTTTAATTATCTGAAGGTCTTTTCCCTGGAAGAAGAAATAAAGTTCTCCTGCTTATCCCCAGAGAGCAGAACTAGAAACAAGGGCAAAAAGTGGCAAAAAGGTCAATTTGGGTTGAATATCAGTCTTCCTGATGTGAGGCCTCACACAGTATCCACTGTGCCACCTACCTGCCCTAGAGTCAGGAAGAACTGAATTCAAATCTGACTTCAGACACCTACCAGCTGTGTGACCCTGAACAACTAGTTTGATTCTGTCTGTCTCACACTCCTCAACTGCAAAATGGGGATCATAAGGGGACTTACCTCCCAGGATTATAGGTGCAGCTAGGTGGTGCAGTGGATAGAGTGCTGGGCCTGCAGTCTGGGAGACTCACCTTCCTGACCCGACTAAACACATGCCCATACCCAGGGTTGTTAGGAGGATCAAAAGATAAAATACATATAAAACATTTAATACAGTGACTCGCACACAGCAGGCATTTAGCTTATTCTTTTTCCTTCCTTCTTGCTTTCCCTCCTAGATTTGGAAGATTACTGAGGCAGCAGTGAAGGATGCATTTGAGAAGACTGGAGGCAGGAAAGCCATTTGGGAGTCCTTTGTAATAAAGTAGGAAATGAGACTCTCAGATGAATCAAGAAAAGATGAGGTGAAAGAGAGAATGAAAGACAGCAGCCGCACAACCCACTGAATGTGGCACAGTGCAAGGAACACAAATCTGGAGTCGGAGGAGCCAGGTGCAAAGCCAGAGTAACTTACCAGCCAGGTGACAGATCATTCCTCTGGGACTCACTCAGATTTCTCATTGGACACATAGTAGGCTTAATAAATGTTTTAGTTTTGACTGATCTGTAAAGTGAGAAGATTGTCCCAGATGATTTGTAAGGGTTTGGGGTTTTTTTTTCAGTTCTCATGGTTCTATGATTGCATGTGTTTGCATGTATGTGCATATGCATATGTGTGTATATGCAGGTAGGTATGTAGGTATATAGAATGTTAAGACTTGGTAACTGATTGACTGAAGGGAATGGGACAGATCCGAGGGAGAAAGAAGAGGCAAAGATGATTATAAAATCGCAATCACTGGCACTTGGGACAATGGTGGTACCATCAACAGAAAGCAACAAGTGGGGTGGAAGAAGAGGAGAAGAATTGAGGAGAAAGTGAGTTCAGTTTTGGACATGTTTAATGTGGTAACAGACATTAAGATGGAGTTTTCTAGCAGACATCTAGAAATATGAAACTAGGGCGTTAGTGGAACAATTGGATAAAGTTGAAAGTGGAAATATAGATTTGGGAGTCATCAACACAGAGGTGATAATTAAGACTGTGGGAGTGAAAGAGGTTAAGAGAGAAAGTAGATAGATACAAGGGAACCAAGAGCCGATTCCTGAAGGACATTTGCAGTTAGATGGCAGGATGAAGGTGGAGTCAGCCAAAGAGACAGACTTTAAAAGATGCTTAGTAGCATTTTACAGGTTCTTTGGGATTAGTAAATAGACTTCACACACACACACACACACACACACACACACACACGCACACACACATATAAGCATGTGCGTGTGAAAGCTAAAACTAAAGAATGTTTCTTCATTATTAGTGCTTAGACTGATGAGTTGATGCTACCAGATAATATATAGCCTATGGTGGAAATCTCGATCATGCAGAATGACAAACTGCCCAAAGAAGAATAAATCTTGGTGAATGATCATATGTTAAGAAAATGATATGGTAATTCACAAAGCCAAGACAGGCTCTTAATAATTGATATGCTACTCCTCCCAACCTCACCCTCGGGCAGGACCTGGGGTGGGGTCCACCATGTGTTGGAACTGAAGACTTTCCAAGTTGTAGTCTGATCTCTGGCAAGTGATACAAAGCCTGAAACAAAGTTGGGGAGCAAGAAAAGCCACATCCCCAAATAGACAGGTATGAAAGTGATCATCCAGATTCAGAGTCGGTGACCTAAATAATAAGAACTAAGAAGATTTCCTAAAGAAGGGAATATTAGTGGACTGAACAGAAACAAGAGCTAGAAAGTA
Source organism: Pseudocheirus occidentalis (assembly GCA_028646575.1). Classification (NCBI taxonomy): domain Eukaryota; kingdom Metazoa; phylum Chordata; class Mammalia; order Diprotodontia; family Pseudocheiridae; genus Pseudocheirus; species Pseudocheirus occidentalis. Next base: position 152,829,414 of record CM053593.1, read on the forward strand.
CCAGAATCAAAGAGAGTTCAGAAGCCAGCAAGGAGGCATGGTCAGCATGCTACTAACTTTCCATATTGTTCTCCAGAGAAATAGTTGTCATTAAGCAGCAGTGAACAATCTATATTCTGAGCTGACCAGGATCACATCTCTTCTGATCACATCTCTACCAACCTCAAGTCCAAGGGCTAAGGAACATTCTATTTTAAAAATCCACGCAGGGAAAAATGACAAAAGCCTTAAAAATTCCAGGGGCAACTAAATGGTTCAGTGGATAGAGCACCATGCCTGGAGCCAAGAAGACTCATCTTCCTGAGCTCAAATCTGGCCTCAAACACTTACTACATGTGTGACCCTAGGAAAGTCACTTAACCCTATTTGCCTCCATTTCCTCATCTGTAAAATGAGTTGGAGAAAGAAATGGCAAACCACTCCATTATCTTTGCCAAGAAAATCCCAAATGGGGTCACAAAGAATTAGACACCATTGAAATGACTGAACAACAAAAAAGTCTAGAAAAGACTTAGAAAACAAACTGCTGATCATCTTCAAGTATTTGAAGGAAGAAGGATGAATTTTGTTCGACTTGACTCTAGCAGTCAGAACCAGGGCCAATGGGTAGAAGTGGCAAAGATGCAGATTTTGGCTCAGTCTATGGGAAAACTCCTTATCTTCTCCAAAACTGAGAAGGACTGACTCAGGAGGCAGTGAGTTCCTCATCACTGGTACCCATCAAGAGGAAGTTGTATGAGATGACTACTTGTCAAGGATTTTATAGAGGGGGATTCTTATTCAGGCATGGATTAAACTGGCCAACCTCTAAGGCATCTTCCAACTCAGTCATTCTGTGAATCTGTCACCTGTGAAGCCTAAAAACAGTGCCTTATATTTGCAGTTTTAAGGATGCTTTCTTATATCTCAACCATGGACAACTTCATTAAATAGTTTATTTGCCTAAAGGGCAGGGATGCATGCAAGCACCTATTGACAGAATTTCTCCTGCAAATTAAATTCATTCTTAACGCAGTTTGTCTATCAGCATATGGAAACAATATCGTTGTATGAAACCAGTAAACAAAATTATATCTACCAAAATGGAATTCCATATTTGTCTTTTTCTTACATCTTTCCTCTGAATGGCTTTGCTAATTTCCTAATCTCCCACCTATGCTACTATATGTATTTATGATGATGATGATGATGATCTTATTGAAATTATTATTACTATGGGCACTATAATAGACAGTCTGGTCTAGTGGGTAGAGAACTACCCTTGTAGCCAGGAGGACCTGGGTTCTCTCATACACATTAGCTGTGTGATGCTGGGTTACTCTCCAAGAATGTAAATTGCAGCAAAGGTGCTAAGTAGTCAATAAGTCAATAAACATTTATTAAGCACCTACTATATATCAGGCACTGAACTAAGCCTGGAGATACAAAGAAAGGCAAAAGACAGTCAGTCCTTACCCTCAAGGAGCTCACAGTTTAATGTGGGAGACAACTTGCAAACAGTTATGTTTGAACAAGCTATAGACAGGACAAATTGGCAATAATAAAATGGAAGCACTAGAATTAGGCTGAAATGAGAAAGGTTTCCTATAGAAGGTGAAATTTTAGCTAGGACTTGAAGGAGGCAAGGGAAGCAAGGAGGCTAACCAACATTAGTAGAGGGCCTTTCTTCACCTGGGAGTTCCCTTTAACAACAAACCACTCGTCCAGTCCTTATCCCTAGAAGAGTTCATTTTTATATGGTATCTTAAGGCACAGAGAATCTTTTTCACCTGTTACCTCCTCTGATCCTCACAATAACTCTATAATGTAGACAGAGAAATTATGACTAATCCCATTTCGCAGCTAAAGAAACTGAGATTCAGAGAAATAAAGTGAGTTAACCAATGTCACATCACTAGTGAGTGACAGAACATCCACCCTACTAAGCCTAGTGTTCTTTTCATGATAATGCTGCCACCACTCTTTTTGATTTTAGCTCCTTAAAGGCAGGGACCTAGTTTTTGCCTTTCTTTGCAACTTCAAATCTTAGCACAGTGCCTTACATGTAATAAGTATTTCATAAATGTTTGCTGACTGACTGACATACTATCTGTTCTAATCTGCTAAATTAGTGGTGTGAAACTCAAATAAAAATGGGGACCACTATATACATAAGGATCCCTGCAGGTGTAGATTGTCTTACAAAATGACATATTAACATCATCTATGCTTGATTGTATTTTATTTATTTTGTTAAATATTTTGCAATTCCATTTTAATCTGGTTCATGCTGCTCAGGAGAGTTGCTGGCTGCATGAGGCCAGCTGGTAGCTTGTCTGACATCTGCATTAAATCACTCCTTAAATTCTTTATTTCTCAATTTGCCTCTTTCCCAATAACTAGCCCAAGCAATTGGCTCATCAGTGTGAAATCGAAATATTTTAATTCTCTAATGGCTTAATGTAAGGAAAACCTCCCTAACAATTAGAGCTACCCAAAAGTGGAAGATGGTGTTCCTTAAGTAGAATGCTAAGAAGGGGCTTCTCCACCTCAAGCACGTGAAGACTTCCCCTGGAGAAATGGGTAGATGAGAAGAAGAAATACTTAAGGGCAAGTCCTAGACTCTAAAACTGGAAAGGATTTCAGAAGTCACTTAGTCCAATTCCCTTATCTTACAGAGGAGGAAACTAAGGCCTGGAGAAATTAATTGACTTGACCAATGTCATACAGATAATAAGATTCAGAAGTGGAATTTTAACTTAGTTCCTCAAACTCCAGAGTCAATGCCCTTTCTTCTGTGCCATGGCATCTTTGTAAGATGGGGATGATACTCGCAGTCTCTCCTTTGGCACATTCTGGCTGTGTGACCTTGAACAAGTAACTTAACTTTTCAGTGCCCCAAGAAATACTGCTAATACTATAAGCTGTAGAACAGGTGCCAATCTGCACTGATGAGGGGAATTCCCTCTCTGGGAATTCCCTATGAAATCACAGGCCTTGTCAAAAAGCCCCCCAAGATTGTTGTGAGGGAAATGCTTTAAACACATTAAAGTACATTACTGCTATTAATGTTGTTATCATTATTATTATCACAATATATCATATATTATAAAATGCATAATATGCAATGTTATGCATATATTACATATTATAACTTCATATATAATTGTAACATATATTATGATAACCTATATTACATATTATTGGAACATACATCTGATTAGAGCATTTCTTTACATTGTCATTTTTTAAATGTTTGACCTTTTTATGAATCACATTTTAACCTATATTGGAAACAAAGTTTATTAAAAGACACATGAAGGTTGCTCTCTGCAATGTTCCTATTTTTTAATTACCTTGCTTTCTGAATCAGGAAGTTAAAGGTGAGAATAAGGTGACTTGGGGAGAAGTGAATGTAAAAAAATCAATGTCTCTCCTGGAACTGACCTGACTACTTTGCTGACTAATATGAGAAAAATGTACAAGGTCCTCACTGAGCAGAATCATAAAGATATGGCCACCTGCTTTAACAAGAAGGTAAAAGATTACGCCCCCTGCCCCACAAAAAAATTCACCTGAGTTTAGGGGAACCCATGAAACTGGAAATACTCAGCTTATCTATCCCTTTATTTCATTTTGTTATCTCAGAGCGAAGAGCTGAATATACAGTTATCCACTAGCTCTGAAGAGACAGCACTAACAAGAGTAAGATTGGTAAACCGAGTAGTGCCCTTCAAATCTTGGAATTTGAGCTTCAGGCCCAATAGTCTCTGGTAAGAAGGCTGCCATTTATTCAGTGACTAAATATTTACTATCATTTAACATGTCCCACACACAGTGATAAGAAATGGGGGGAGAAAGGTAAAAAAAATAGTCTCTGCTCCTCCAGGAATTCCCATTCTAATGGGGAAGATAATATAGATAATTATGTACACATACGGTAAATGCAGAATAAATGGGAAGTCATCACAGAAGAATGGGCATCTAGGTGGTGCATCGGGTGGAGTGCTGGGCCTCAAGTCAGGAAGGCTTATCTTCCTGGCCTCAAATCTGGCCTCAGATACTTACCAGCTATGTGACCCTGAGCAAGTAAGTCACTTGACTCTGTATGTCTCTGTTTCCTCATCTGTAAAATGAACTGGAGAAATGGCAAACCACTCCAGTATCTTTGTCAAGAAAACCCCAAATGGGGTTACGAAGTATCAGACATGACTGAACAGCAACAACAAATCTCAGAGGGAAGGAGGAAGCTCGGGGAGCTTGGGATAGACCTTTTGTAGAAGGTAGGATTGGAGCAGAGTCATGAAGGAAGCCAGAGAAACTAAGAAGTGTGGGCAGAGTGTTCCAGGCATAGAAGATGCCTGATCAAAAACTGAGAGGCAGGAGATGTGGCAGGAGACCACGTGCCAGCAGTAGTAGGTGGCAAGTTTAACTAAATCATAGAATGTATAGATAAAGGTAAAGTGTAAAAAGGCTGAAAAGATAGGAGGGGGCCAGATTATAAATGCCAAACACAGCTGATGCTGGAGGTAATTGAAAGCCATTGACAATTATTGAGTAGGTGTTTGATGTAGCAAGACCTACACTTTAGGAAAATCACTTTGGTAGCTGAGTAGAGGATGATTTCAAGTTAGGAAGGACCTGAGGCAGAGAGACTAATTAGAAGTCTATTAAAAATAGTCTTAAGTGAGAGGTAATGAGGACTTGGACCAGGAAGGTGGCAACTATGTGATGTTGTAAAGGTAGAAAAGACAAGATTTGACAACAGATTCATTCATTCACTCACTCTTCAAATAATAATTAGTCAAGTACTTGCTACATACAATGGGAGATAGAAAAAAAAGCAAGGTATAGCCATGTCCTAAATAAACTTGCAATCTAGTCATTTTTAAATGTTTTTAATTTAATTAAACAACTATATGTCAAGTATCTACTACAAGCAAGTCATTGTGCTAGTCACTGGGGACCTAAAGATAAAAAATTACTCAGGTCCTGCCCTAATGAAGCTATATTTTATTGGAAGGATGTAACATGTACACAGAATAGCGTGACACAAAGTCTTATGATTATACTACTGGAGAAATACAGAGAGAGCTAAGATAATTTAAGGAACATTTTCTGGAGGATTCAAAGAGTCCTTCTTGGAGGACAGAGCACCTAAGAGAAATTTTGAAAGAAGAGTAGAATTTGGACACCTGGAACTCATCCCAAGTTTGAGAGATTGTCTTGAATGAATATATGGAGGTGGGAGACAATATGGCAAATGCAGAAACCAGATATTAATGCAGTTTGGATGGAATGTAGAGAATGTGAAATCAGGCTGATTAAATAGATTGAAGCTAGTTTTTTTTGTTTGCTTGTTTGTTTCGGGGGGAGAGACAGAGGCCAAAAGACCTCCTTTATGTGAAAGTGAATTGGCTTCATTACAGTTTTCTTAATTCATCTTCAGCTTTTAAACTAACCAGTATTAGCATGAAGATATGTACTCTGTTCAAGACTAGCATGAGAGCTTGTAAGCTATTTAAGGAAAGTAGTGGATGTGGCATACACACACAGACACACTTTCAAACAGGACCTGTGATCTCACCGGCATGGCAGCTCCCAGTATGAAAACTTCCTCTAACACTGCAGATCTATTTTTGCTTCATAATTTAGAATAACAAAATTGCTTGGGCCACTGAGAGGTTGTGACTTCCCCAGAGTCACACAGACAGTATGTGTCAGAGACAGGACTTAAACTCAGTTGCTTTCAAATCTGAGGGCAGCTCTCTATTTATTTATATCACAGTGCCTCTCATATAAATTAATATATGGAGGACAGTATAAGATATAGATGACATGAGTAGCCCATTGTGCATAACTTCTAATGCTCCTGGAAATGACAAACTCTCAAATTAACTTCCATAGCATCCTAAGATCATTGTATCTCTTTGGTATGTGTGTGTCTGTGTGTCCTTATGTGTGTTGGTTGGTCTTTGTTTTTCAAAGAGAACTATTGACATTCAGGATATTGTCTTGATTCATGAGTGAATTGGATTTCAGCAAGGCAGAGTTGCACAAAATCATAAGCCTCATTCTCTTCCTAAGCTAAGATAATGCAATGGCCCAGGATGCAGTAGATGACCTTGTCATCTTCGATGTCTTATCAAATTCTAAGCGTTCCACAGCACCTGCTTTGACCACCTTCTATTAATGATGACTGAATCTAGCCATACTTACTATGCTAAAAATAGCTGCCTAGTAAGACTCTTCCTATGAAGGAAGGAGAGATTCTTCGTGTGCCTATAGTAAAATGTGGGGTAAATTAGAAAACACACTGGCCCTGGAGTCAGATAATTTGGGTTCAAATCTCACCTAAGCTATGTAACTCATGACCTGAACCCCCTACCAATAGATGATTGCCAGACCCTAAAAAAGACATAAATTTTGAATGAAAAGCATGTAATTAAGACACAAAACAATACAAGTAACAAGGAAAGAAAACAAATGGCAAAAAAAGGAAATCTTCTGCACTTAGGCAGTTAGAAGAATTTTTGACTAAAGAATGCCACCTACCATTCTGTTCAATCTATTTCTAGCAACTAGTCAAAATTCTCTGTCCTTTACTCTTACCTATTTTACTGGTGGATAATCTGAGGATGACTCAAAAATTCAACAAGTAGAGTAGTGTTCTGAATTATCTACAGCATCACATATTTAGAAGTGGAAGGTATTTCAAAGGATACTTAATGCAACCCTTCCCCAAATAATGAACCCCATCTAAAATACCCCCCAAGTTCTCATGTAAGCTCTGTTTGAAGACCTCCAGTAATAGGGAAGATTTTATTTCTCTGTTTACCCAACCAGCCCATCCCACTTTTGAGAAGCTCTGTTAGTGTTAGTTGTAATTTTCCTTATATTTTAGCATAAATTGACCTCTCTGCAACAACTCCTACCCCCTACTGCTCTTAGTTAACCAGCTGGGACCAAGGAGAATAAGTTCATTTTCCTTTCTACATGACAAGCCTTCAAATGGTTGAACATAGCTATCCCAGTCTTCCTAAGTTCTGTGCTCTGCTGGATAAACATATTCCTTCTAGAAGAAGTAATAGTTGAAGTATCTGTCCTACCCCTTTTAAGTCTCCTTTCTTACCAATCTTTGTATCCAAATTCAGGTTACCTATACATTAGATCCTGCCTAAAAATGAACCTTGTGATATACCTCTCCTCTCCTCTTTTGTCTTAAATTTTCCCTGCTTGTTTTCTCTTTATCCCAATCATAGATTTCTTTAAAAACAAATTATTGATGCCATTAGGGTTTGGTTTTTCTTTGTTTGACTGTGAACATTTTCCAATGGTCTCCTCCTTCCCCATAGAACCCTCCCTTGTCACAATAAAAGCCAGGGAAGCAACTCTGCCTAACAGAAAACCATATCTTACTGGAAACCAAACTTTGGATCTACCTAGAGCAAGGGTTTGTAACCCTTTTGTACCATAAACCCAGGCCCATAATTCTACCCACTACACCACTTTCCTGCCTTAGAAATAAATCTTATTTCAGCAAAGTTGACCTGTTACTCTAGTTTCCTTAGCACTGGACTGGTGAAGGTGAGAATATCATATTATGTCCACACTGGATCTCTGAAGGTAGGTGAGGGTATTGGTCTGGCTGAGGGGGAAGTGATTTCTCCTTGGTTTAATTTTGTGAGGAGCTAAGCTTATCAGGACTACTGAATCAGTTGAAGTCTACTAATCACTTTCTAAAGTTTTTCTCTTAGTTGAGAAGTTCAAAGCGATTGAATGACACCGTGACTTACTTAAGTCATATTCCCTAAATTGATATGACTATATAAAGTAAAACTCTGATACAACATAATTAATCAATTGGATGGATGATTTAGTCTAGACTGACAATGCCAGCATCCTAAAGGGCTTACCATTGTAGTTTTCTATGGTGACTAATAACTATCATTTGTTATTTTTAACAACCTCTCCAGAGCTGTACACAATCCAGAGCTAAGAACTTGTACTATACTGTACTGACAACAGCCCGTACTGACTCCGGGTCTAGAATTTCAAGAAATGGAAATCAGAAACTCAGATTCTAGATCTGGCCCAGACCTAGGACCCAGACCTAACTCTTCAAGGTAAAGAAATTTTTTATCATAGGTAATAATGTTTCCAAGTCATTCTATTTTTCATCAACATTTTTGGTCCTGAGGAAAACTAGTTGGGGAAAGAAAATCCAAATATGTTTTTTAAGTCATGGTCTATGTACAGCCAATTCCTAAACAATGGAAACTCAACAATTAGTTAGACTATGCAAGAACTGAATTTGACCATCTGGGTTTTCTATGGATATTAATTTAATGAGGCCTTTGAGGAAGTGCAAGGTGCTTTCTGTGAGAAAGTGGAAGGAGGTGGAAAAAGAAAAGAAGGCCACAGCTGCTTGCATTATATCAAAAAGGTGGCATAATGGACAAGGTTTTAGGCTTAAAGTTAGGAAAATCTAAGGTTAATTTGTTTTTATTTCTTGCTTCATTTCTTCTAAGTATTCTTGTAATCCTTGTGGGAAAATCTGTTACTGGTTGGTTTTTTTTCCTTTAAGTCTCTGCTTGCAGTTGTTATGATATTAGGTTTACAAAAAATATTTTATACTGGTCAGGATCTGTTCCAATTTACTCTCAATTCCTAAACTGGGGCTTCATGCCAAGGTCAGTCTCCACCTCTTAATACTTTTGGGTGGGGTGGTAGACTTTATAAAGTCTCATCTTGAAGCCCCTGGGTTTCTGTGTTGACATTTACCTCCTGGTATTAGGTTCCCACTGAATATTTGAGATTCATATTTCTTATCTTCATACTGTCTTTGGAAGAAGTGTTACATATCTCAGGGTCCCTGGGTCTGGGTTATTCTGGTCTGATCACTGCAGCACTTTGGTGGTTAGCACCTCCCTGATGCTTCCATTTACCACTCATAGGGGTTTCCAAGGTCCTCCTGCTAGGACTTCCAAGGCTTTCTAATGTTCCTGGAGCTTTCTTAGGAGAGCTTTCTTTCTTGCTGCCTCGGTGGGAGGGGGAAGACAGAGTTTTGCAAGTAACGTGATGTCCTGTCTCTGGTTGTTCTGACACTTTATTTTATTGAAAAACTCTTTCCTATGGCCCATGGACTGACTGTGTGTAGTTCTCAGGTGGAAGACATCACTTGCCATTATTTCTCATTGGATTAACTGAACCATTATTCAGTCTGGTGTAAACTTCACCAGTACATATGTGGGAGCTGGGCGAACTGCCTCTAATTCTATCATTCTCAAATGAAAAATAACTAAGTATCTCTGGAGAAAGATTCCACAAGATGAAGGAGCTGTTGAATGTGTTTCTATGGAGCCATAATGTTTGAATTCATTCACGCACATCAATTGATTAGTAAGATGTTTTGATTTGACTCCCTGTTTAATTTGGAAGTCATTTTTAGTTTCATTTATAAAATATGATAACAGGTTTAAAATGTTTCCCTAAAAAGTGATATGTTTTATATCAATTGTTTTTGACCCTATTGTGTTTGTAGCATGTTTTAATAATGTCATTAGATTGTAAGCTACTTGAGGGCAGGGACTGACTGTCTTTTGCCTCTTTTTGTTTCGCCAGTGCTTAGCACAGTGCCTAGCACATAGTAATTACTTAATAAATGCTTATTGAATTGAGTAGAATTGAATTGTGCCTTTCTTTGTATTCCCTGCATTTAGCAAAATGTCTAGCACATAATAGGTGCTTAATAAAGGTTTGCTGATTGACTGTCAATTAACAAGTATTTATTAAGGTCCAAGCATATGTCATCTTCTTTGCTAAGCACTGAGGATGTAAAGAAAGGCAAAAATAGTCCTTACCCTCTAGGAGGTTATATTGTAATGGAGATAGCAGGGAAAGTCTCACATGTGTAAGGACTGGGAAAGACCTCATGCAGAAGGTGACCTTTGAGCTGAGCCTTAAAAACGTCAGAAGACAGTTTTCCATGTGAACATCAAAAATTTGTGTTCTCATTATACTGTATTTGGGGAAATTATATATATTTGTATTATATGAGTTGGCCATGAGTTCAGAAACTTCATCAGAGGTTTTGTGCTAATCAACTTGGGCAGAATTAATGCTATGACATTTCTAAGAGATGTGTACAAGATTTGTGATTTCATTGCTAGCAGGTGTCACTGATAAGGACACTCCCCTCTTAAGTTTTTTAGGACTGTGCATGTGGTACAGAGAGGGTCACATAGTCAATGTGTATCAGAGGTAGGCAAGACTTGAACTCAAGTCTTCCTTCTCTACAATTGGGTCTTTATTTACTATACAGTGACAAAAATATTATTATTCCTGATTTTATGGATGAGAAAACTGGATCATAAACATAAATACACAATCACACATTCACATTAGCTCATGAAACAATTAAGCAAAACAAGTAGGCTCTCAAACTTTGTATTAAATGCCCTAAGAAGTTCTACTTCTTTCTTTGTCTTGGAATATAGGATAATTACTAATAACAACAATTAGCACTTATACAGTGTTTTAAAATTTGTGAAGCACTTTATGAATATTATCTCATTTCATCCTCATTATAAGAGATAAGTGCTATTATCCCCATTTTATAGTTAAGGAGACTGAGCCATATAGGGGTTAATGACTTGACAGTGTCACATGGGTAGATTTGAATTCAAGTCATCCTGACTTCAACACTCTATCTACTGTGCCACTTAGTTACTTCTCCTAGCACTGAGACATTCGTGATTACATCATACAACCTTCATTTAATAGTGGAAGAAACTGGTGCCCAGAGAGGGTAAGCCATTAGTCAAGTAGGTAGTTATAGTAGCAGGGTTTTGACCCAACTCCCCTGACTCTGAGCTCATTCCATTGCACCATATTACGTTGTTAGGAACAACTAAGTGGCACGTTGGATAGAGTGCCAGGCCTGGAGTCAGGAAGACTCATCTTTCCAAATTCAAATCTGGCCTCAGACACTTACTGCCTGCATGATTTGGGGCAAGTCATGTAACTTTGTTTGCTTCAGTTGCCTCATCTATAAAATGAGCTGGAGAAGGAAAGAGTCAACTTCTCCAGTATCTTTACTTAAAACAAAAACAAGAAACAAAACCAACAAGAAACAAACAAAAAAAGTGGAGTCACAAAGAGTTGGACATGATTTAAATGAATGAACCAAAACAATACCTTATTAACTTTATTATGAAATGTATTACATTTCCCTATCTTGCTGAGTAGCTGAAGAATAATATTTTTATTCAATCAGAGAAAGAATTGGAATTTTCAACTATAAACAATCTAAAAAAGGATTTATACTGGAAGGAAGCAAGATAATCCAAGGTAGGAGCTATCCAAAAGTACCTGGTAAAATTATAGGATTTAGAGCTGGAAAAGATCTTACGTATCACCTAGTCCAAGCTTCTCATTTTAAAAATGAGGAAACAGAGGGCCGGAGAGGCTAAGTAACTTGTCCAAGATCACAGACAAACAGAGTTAGAACCAGAACCCAAATTCTCTAACTTCAAAAGAATTACTTCTCTTCCCCAAGGTGGCAGAACTCTTTCCCCCCATTTCCTTTGAAAAATAAAATAATAGAATAAAAAAATTACATTCCTTTGGGCAGAGCACAGGCAGCATAATAGTATTGCTGGTAAAGGTTATTTGTCCAACAGAGACTATGTCATCAGGACATATACACAAGACCCATGGGAAATTGGTCTGGTGGGGAAAATGTTATGGCATCACAAGAAGATATCAGAAGTCCTGTTATATTAGAAGTGTGAGTTGCACCTTCACGTTTGCTCTGGCCAAATGTGTTACTTATGCAATAGATGGATACTGATCATGTCTCCCAAGCCTTCAATGCTTCAATGTTTTCAGTATAATAAATTTAAACTGCCTTGTTTGACTTTTGAAGCCCTGCACCCTCGGATCCCAGTCTATTCAGTCATCATCTGCTGCTTCCAACTTGCACTTGCCACACTGAAATCTCCAAGAATTCGACTTCTTCCTGAAACACCACAGTTATCTGAAATCTTTGGACAAACAATGCTGAAGTCAATGATTTATCATGGAAAATGTAAAAAAAAAAAAAGGTTTATTTTTAAAAGCGTTCTTCTAAATTTTAAGGCATGTGAATGAACATTGAATCTGTTTATTAAAAGCTTGTCCACTCTGTAAAAAAAAAAGAAAAAAGAATAATAATCCAGAAATTTTTTAAAAATCTAGGGACAAACAAAATAGTCCTTCAAGGAAGCACAAATTCAGAGCATTTGCCATGCTGTCAATTAATTTAATTTCTACCCGCATCACTCTATTGACATTGCACTGTTTGATGATAGTAATAACTTGCATTTATACGTTTTTTTACAGTATTAGTATTATACATGACTAGGGGATAATTTGCCTTGCTTCACAGGGTTGTTGGTAGGGCCAAATGAGATAACATAAATGAAATCTTATTGGAAAATTTAAAGCACCATATAAACTCAAATTTATGCAGCTTAGGAAAGTAGATAGAAAGCCAGCTTCAGAACTGGTCAAGTCTTATCTGGGACTGCATAACCTTGGATGTCCAATTCTGTTGGTCATCTTTGTATGATATCTCATATCCGTCCCCTCCTTTCCATTTCCACTGTTTCCATAGTGGTTTATGCCTTTGTCACTTCACACACAGTTTAACAGTTTTCTAAATGATGTCTTACTTCTAGTCTCTCCTCTTCTTCAATCCAATTTATAACCCTTCATCTTTTTAAAATACATCTCTAAGGATGTCTATCCTCTACCTGAAAACTTTACCTACAGGATGAAGTCCAAATGTCTTAACCTTGCATTCAAAGCCATCCTTAACCTACCTGTAAAATATTTCTTATTCCTTCCACACATGAATCCCTCCTGATCAAGTCAAATTAATTAACCATGTTTCATCTGATATTTATCTGTTTCCAGATTCTTTTAAAAATATTTTCTCTTTAGTAACAGAGAGTTCACATGAGCTCTCCCAATTACTCTTCCAAACATCTCTAAATAATGCCTCAAAATGAATTCTGGAGCAGCAGAACCCACAAGAGGACAACATGAAACAAATTTCCAGCCCAAGACAATTCTAAAGGTCAGAAGGTAAGGTCTGTTGCACCAGGGCAAGCAGAGTCCAGTGTAGGCTGTGCCAACACAGGCCCCACCTGAACAAACAATCAGTAGACATTTGAGGTGATTGATTCAGCAGCAGGACCAGCAACTTGCAGGACTCTCAGCCCACAGATAGTAAGGGGATTAGACAACTGGTCAGAAGGAGATTACAAGGGTCCTTTTTCTTGCAGTGGTTGCAGCGATCTGTTGCATTGCCCAAACATGGCTCCAGGTCACAGGCATAGTTGCAGTCCCAGGACAAGAAGGGCAAGCAGCAGTACGCCAAAGCTTGTGGTCACATGAGAGGGGAGACCATGGTCAGTTTTGTGTGGAAAAAAAGTGCTTTTGAGGGGTAGTGCACAATATTTGAGCTTTGTTTTCATGAGAATTATCTCAAAGAAGGGACAACATACACATTAGTTGTGTATCTTACCCTGCAGGTGAGTAGGTGAGGAAGGAGATAAGAGAAGGAGGCTGCTGATAGAAGGAAAGGCAGACTGAGGGAGATGATGGCCAGAAGCAAAACACTTTTGAGGATGGAAAGAGTCAAAAGAGAAAGAGAAAATAGGATTTAAAAGGGGGAAATAGAATGAAGGGGAAAACATAGTAATCATAACTGTGAAAAAGTTTTGTTGCAAGTTTCTCTGCTAAAGGACTCATTCCTCATATATAGAGAGAAATGAGTTAAATTTATAAAAAATAAATTGATAAATTATCAAGGGATATGAACAGGTACTTTTCATATGAAGTATTCAAACCTATCTATAGTCATATGAAAAAATGCTCTAAATAATTATTGATTAGAGCCATGCAAATTAAAATATTTCTAAGCTACCACCCCAGATCTATCAAGTTGGCTAATATGACAAAAAAGGATAATGACAAAGGTTGGGCGAGGGAGAGAGGGAGTTGAGACACTAATGAATTGCTGGTGGAGTTGTGAACTGATTCAACCATTCTGGAGAACAATTTGGGACTATGCCCAAAGGATTATAAAATCATGCATATGCTTTGATCCAGCAATACCACTGCTAGTTCTATATCCTAAAGAGATTTTACAAACTCAGGAAAAGGACCAATATGCACAAAAGTATCTATAGCAGCTTTTCTTGTGGTAGTAAAGAATTGAAAATTGAGGGAATATCCATCAACTGGGAACAGGCTGAGCAAGTTGTGGTCTATGATTGTGTTGGAATACTATTGTGCTATAAGAAATGACAAGCAAGGTGCTCTCAGAAAAAACCTGGGAAGGCTTACATAAACTGAGGCAAAGTGAAATGAGAAAATCAGTAGAACATTATACACAGTAACAATATTATATTGATGCTCAACTATGACATTATATATAGACATATACATATATATTATATATAGACATATACATATATAGACATCAATTATCGACATTATATATGTTATATATATATAACAATAGTTATAGACAGTTTTAAAAATGTTTTTCATATTTAACAAGGTAGTAACAAAATTGCCCTGATGGTGTAAAAAAAATACTATCCCCACTTCAAGTAAGAGCTAGATTCACTTCTTCCTTCTCCACAAAGCTTTCCTGTTAATTTCAGTCCAAATGCTCCCTCCCTCTTCTGAACTTCTTGCCACTCATTTCCTTAGTTATGTCTTCAGATGTACAATGTCTCATTTCCCTAACTAGATGTAATACATTTCTATTTGACAAATACTGGTGGATTGCTTGTTGTTATGGTGCTAGGGAAACAAAGATGAAATAAAACAGAATTCCCTACTCTTGCCATTGGAGTGGATAAGACGTATATACAAATGACCTTAATACAAAGCAAAATGGGATCAGTTTAGAGGAGTCCAAAATGCTATCATAGAGTAGTTAGCATCAATATAACACTTTAGGGTTTGCAAAACAATTTACAAAAAAAAATTTTTTTTATCCTCACAACAATTCTGGGAGGTGGGTGCTGCTATTACCCATGATCAGAGGCAGCCAGGAAATTAAGCGACTTGTTCATGATCACACAGGAAGGAAGATTTCGACTAAGATCTTCTTAACTCTTGGTCCAGTTGTCTATCCACTTAGCCTCATAGATGCCTTGAGAAATTCGAAGGAGCTTGGGCTTTTTCCATCACTCCTTGGGTCATAAGGCTTTGAGACCTCTCTGAACCTTCCCACTCTACTCTGCATGCCATTCTGGTTTTTTTTGCAAACTTATCACAGGCTTTCTTTGATCTTCCTTATCTTTATGAAGGATCAGTCCCAGGGTGCTCTTTATATGGTGTACTCCTCTTCCATAGGCATGTACTAATAAGCTTAAGAACCTGCAATGTGTTGCGTACTGATCTCCCATAGGAACAGTACACTTTGTGTTAAAGCTTACAACCAGTCTTCCTTCCCTGCAGAAACTCTTTCTGTTGTTCTCATGAAACGCACTGAGTAGTTGTAAATTTAATATGAAAATCTAATTAGCAATGGGAGAGAGATGCCAAATAGCCAAACTTGATTTTCAAGATCTTTCCAACAACTTCCTGGTTGGGATTTTTTTTTAAGTTTGGAACAAAGTTTCTCCAGAGAGAAGGGAATTTGGAACAGGCAGACTAAGCCCAGTGTTCTTGTACAATGTGCAGACATTACTCTGAGAGATAGCACAGCAAACAGGTTGGGGGCAACTCGAGTACAGCTACAGATGAGACCCTACCTCTAAACTCTAAAACTAGCTTTGTGACCATAGGCAAGTCACGTAACTTCTCGGCCACAATTTACTGATCTATAAAATGGGGATAGTAACAGGTCTAGTACCTCCTTTGCAAAAGCCATAGCAAGGTTCAAATGAAATAATATATGCAAAGTAGATTGCAAACTCTTTAAATGTTATATAATGTGATTATATTGAGATTATATATACACAGATTGTTGTGGGAGAAAGAACACAAGACTGGAAGTCAGAAAGCTGTTTCTAATTGAAGATTCACAATTTATGAACTTTATGACCTTGGACTCCTAGATGGCAAAGCCTGGAGTCAAGAAGAACTGAGTTCAAATCCTAACTCAGAAACCTACTAGCTATGGCATTTAGCCTCCTTTTGCCTCAGTTTCCTCATCCCTAAAATGGACATAATAATTGCAGGGCTATTATGAGGGGCTGTTATGAGGATTAAATGAGAAACAGCATTTGTCCAGTACTTTGGAAACCTGAAAGTGTTATATAAATCCTATTGTTATTATTTCAGATCTAAAGTAAAAGGGAGTCCTGTCATCTGGCAGAATGGAGAAAGAGATGGCCTTGAAAGCAGGACCAGCTGGGGCTCAAATTCCACCTCTGACATACACTAGTTATGTGACCCTGGGGCAGAGCCATGTATAACCTCAAGCAGTCTAGGCAAGTCTTTAAGATCATAATTGCTTGTCGGCTTTGGTAGAGGAATTTTCTTCTGCAAGACTTTGGTACCTCTGGGAAATCATGAATCTTGACCGTATCCCTATAGCTCATGCCCGTGTAATGGCCTAGAGCGATGAATGCCTTCAATTTTGGCATAGTAATAACAATTATCTCAGTTATTGATTACGTAGCATTTCAATCTTGCAAACATTGCCTCCCTACACCATTGTTTTATCTGGACTTCACAAGAACCTAGGAGGGAAGGGTTTCAGAGATTATTGCCCCTGCTTTACAGATACTGAAAATGAGTTTCAGGAAAGAGAAGGTTCTCACCCAACTCAAACATGTAATAGGTAGCTAAGGAAATGTGAATGTTTGTTGGAAAAAGAATTTAACTCAAGAAGCTACTATGAAGTATACTGAGACAAGAATCATTTCTTAAATCATGGTGAGTATCCAATAAGTTAATATATTTAAAGTACTTTGGAAACATTAAAGTGATGATGATACTAATGATCATGATGATGCAGATGCAGGAATATTAATTATTTCAAGAAAAATACAAAAAAAGAAAAAGAAAAAAATACTTTATTAAATCTTTCCTTTAGTATTTTAATCTTCCTGGACCTCTTCTACCTTTCCATTCTTCTTATATTTTACTCCCTTCCACCTACTCTGTGATGCAATGACATTGGCCTCCTGCATGTTCCACCCACAAGACATCTCATCTCCTAACTCAGGGCATTTTTCCTGACTCTTGGAATTCTCTCATTTCTTGTCCCCATCTTCTGGTCTCCCTAACTTCATTCAAGTTCTCAATAAATTCTTTCCTTCTACTATAGGCCTTTCCCAAACCCCTTAATTTTAGCACCATTCCTCTGTTAATTATTTTTGATTTATCTAGTCCATATCAAGTTTGGACATAATATTGCATCCTGCATTAGACCAGAACTCCTTGAGAGCAGGGGCTTTCTCTTCATTTGCCTTTTTTCTATCTATAACACTTGGCATAATACCTAACACATAGCAAGCATTTAATAAATGCCTGATGATTTCAATACTCAACTCATGTTCTTTGTGAAACCTTTTTGCTCACCCCAAATAGTTAATATTCTCTCCCTTGCCAAATTCCTCACATCTACTTTACTACATATTTACTTTATTTTACTAAATATACTTTACTAAATATATATATACATGTCTTTTCTACATACATGTGCATATATATACATATAAATATGAGTGTGCATATATATATGTGTATAAAGCACCCTTATATTCACTGTACCCCTCTTCTATTCCTCCCAAAAGCAAATGTCCTTGAGAAAAGTTAATGATTGGCTTTTTGTCTTGGTATTCCCAAAGGCTGGCATGGTGCCTTATACCTAGATTGTGCTTAATAAAGGTTCTATGAATAGAAGAAGAATGTGAACAAAGTATTACACAATCCCCCCATCTTAGAACCTCAGAGTTGGAAGAGATGGAAAAATTTTGTAAGTTACCTATACCAACCCTGGTTCTTTGAGTTCATATGCTATAGTACTTTGTTTTGCTACTGTGAGATTAACAAAATCCAATACCTCAATGATGATGGATAAGTTAAAAGGGAAAAAAAGAAAAATTTGGTATGACTTCATGTGCTCAATAGATTAAAAAATCTCCAAATGGCATAAATTCTTTCCATTTAAAGGCTCCTCTATCAAACAGATTAATCATCACCATCTTTAGACAAAATGTCAATAAGTTCTCACTCTCTGAAGAAAAAGATTTTCTACAGAGAAATATATAGGTACTACCTTAGTAAGGTCTTTATGACTCTTATGAATCCTGTGTACATAATATCTCTGAAGCACTATGAGTTATTCATTTAAAGAATTTATTAATCCCCTCAGCTTCATGAAAGAACCTTGGCATCTAAACCAGGGTTTTTGATGTTCACTCACTTCATTAAGTGCTCCAATAAATTAAAAATTTTAAATTACTTTTTTCAGGCTATCACTTAGAGTACTTTCTGTCATGGTTTTTCCTTTTTGTGGAGAAGAAAATTGCATGTGTGTGTTTGTGAGTAAGAAATTGACAAGCTTGCACCAGATACATCACTTGTATTCCCTTTTATTGTTGGGTTTTTGCTGAGAATATAGATTTTTTTTACCAATTGCTCAACATTCTGCAAAAGATAAAAAAAAGAATAATGAAAGCGAGTCTCTACTGAGCTACACCCATCTTCCATTTCAACATAATAAATGTCCTATTTATTTTAAAGGCAAAACACACACCAGGATGTATCAGATTGGTTATTAGTAATGATAATGCTAAATTGGCAAAAAGAAGCCAGCCAAGTGAGAAGCAAAGCAGATGGGCCACACCCTCCCAGCTCAGTATATAAAGGCTTGCCACAGTCTCTGGGTAGCAAGCATTGCTTGAGCTGAACCTCTACTGCATCACTATGTCCCAGAGATATAGTTCCAGCAAACAGTACTATTCCTCCCGCAGTGGAGGAGGTGGAGGAGGAAGTTCATCTGTTAGAATCTCAAGCAGTAGAGGCTCTGGCTATGGGGTTAGCTCTCTTGGTGGAGGATTTGGTTCAGGTGGGGGATCTAGCTATGGCAGCTGCTCAAGAGGGGGCTTTGGCAGTGCATCAGTAAGGGGCTTTGGAGGAGGTTTTGGTGGTGGCAGCTATGTTGGGAGTAGCTTTGGTGGTGGTAGCTATGGTGGTGGTGGCTATAGTGGAGGAAGCTGTGGTGGTGGAGGCTTTGGTGGGGGAAGCTTTGGTGGGGGAAGCTTTGGTGGGGGAAGCTTTGGAGGAGGAAGCTTTGGTGGGGGAAGCTTTGGTGGAGGCTTTGGTGGAGGCTTTGGTGGAGGCGATGGGGGCCTCCTCACAGGCAATGAGAAGGTCACCATGCAGAACCTCAATGACCGCCTGGCCTCCTACATGGACAAAGTGCGAGCTCTAGAGGAATCTAACTATGAGCTAGAGCAAAAAATCAAAGACTGGTATGAGAAAAATGGCAATGCAAATCAGCGAGAACCACGTGACTACTCTCACTACTATGACCAAATGAGAGAACTTAAGGATCAGGTAAGAAACATCATTTATACTGCTTCTGAACCAGTCTTCTGCTTATTCTTAGTCTATATTTTTTAGTCTTGTATTTGGGATAAGAAGAGTTTGTGTCAGAGTCAAGAGACCTAAGTTCAAGATTGCTCTAATACCTGGTAGCTACATGGCCCAAGATAAGACCCTCAACCTCTTCCCACAACTCTGTAAGACTCTAAGTTTCAGACCAGGTTCTGATCTGCATTATAAGGAGTTTCTCATTGGCAGCTACTTAGAGCAATAAAATCACAGATTCAGCCCGTCTCCTTTTCCATAATAATAATAATAATAATAATAATTGAGATAGAGAAATCTTAAATCAAGAAACATGGGACAGCTGTTATTCCCTATGTTATTCTTGGTCCTTGGACTAATTCAGTATGATCCAAAATTAGAAGAGTTGAGAGAAAGTGATCTTTACCCAGCATGCAACAGTAAACCATTATTGGTTAACAAGGATGTCAGACTACTGAAAGCTGCTGAGCCTCTAGGGAAGTCCTGAAGAAAGGAAGTGTAATCAAAGAAATGAAAGAGAGAATATACAGAAAGAAATACTAAAGAAACATTTGAACGTTGGGAAAAATCCCTGCTAGTTCTATCAGGGTAAATAAAACATATTCCCAAATTCAAAGAAATGTTTTCTCTCCTATATTTTCCAAAAGTATGATTTCTCCCAATTGGAAGCAAGAGAGATGCAATTCATATCTTCCAACGATATCTAAAATTCAGATCTTAGGGGTCACTTCCCACTTACTTGGGAATTTATATAGAAAGTACCAAATCAGTCAGAAGAGTCCTGAAATCAGTGAAATAATATGGTTAGGTAAGATCAAGGATTTCAGTTGCTGAGTAAAAAAAATAAACACCTGGAGAGAAAAGCTATGACCTCAGAAATCCTAAAAGATCCAACCTTTAAGAAACAGATGAGTATGCTCTATGTCATTATTAAATGGCAAAAGTATCCCCAAAGGACTCTATGAGATGATAATTGTGAAATTAATTTCTTAAGAAGCACAGTATTTTTTGAAAATCCATATACATGACCTCTTTCTCAATTATTTTTTCCTCTACAGATCCTGAATCTAAGTACTGACAATGCTAGTGTGCTGCTGCAAATTGACAATGCCAGGCTGGCTGCTGATGACTTCCGACTGAAGTAAGCAAAGAGAATAAGGACCATGTGCTTCTGAAAGTGTCAGACGTGAATTTGGTGTGGATAATTTCCTGACAAAACCAAAATGAGTTTCCAATGGTACATCCTGTCTGATAAAATAAAAAACAATTCATTCAAATTTAAGCATTTTCTATATCATCAGAGAAATTTTCAGTGCTAATACTATAATCTAATATATTTGATATCAGAAATACTTTGCAACTAACTTTTAAGTCGGTTTGGACTTTGCTGATTAAAACATAAAATCAATTAGTTACCAGACTATGCAAAGAATTCTATTAGTAATCAAGTTACTACTCTATTAGTAATGACTACAATTCTATTACTGATAGAACTTGTCCTTTTTTCAACCTGGCACAATTTCTTTAGCACCAAGAAAAATATTCTGTACACAATAGATATTTAATTAGTCTGTATTTTTTTTGTTATACTGCATTGCATTCTGCTACTTTATATTTTTTCAAGCTCCTCTTTCTTACTGTCTGCCCAAATGATATTCATTAAATCAACTGAGTTGTATTACTGATTATACCGTGTCTCTTTCAGGTATGAAAATGAAGTGACCCTGCGTCAGAGTGTAGAGGCTGACATTAATGGCCTGCGCAGAGTCCTGGATGATCTGACCTTGGCCAAGACTGACCTAGAGATGCAGCTAGAAAGCATGAATGAGGAGCTGGCCTTCCTGAAGAAGAACCATGAGGAGGTAAGACAAAATTCTGTTCCATCCCACCATACTCCATTCTAATACCATAAATTCTCACTATAGTCATGAAAACTACAGGCACCTTATGGACTCTCTTTCCCCTACAGGAAATGAAAGACCTTCAGAATGTGTCCACTGGTGATGTGAATGTGGAAATGAATGCTGCCCCAGGAGTGGATCTGACTGAATATCTGAATCGCATGAGAACCGAATATGAGGCAATGGCTGAACAAAACCGTAGAGATGCTGAAGCCTGGTTCAATGAAAAGGTGAAAAATTGCTTACACCTAAAATTCTCATAATAAAAACCATGAAGGTGGTTATCATCTACTAATGAATCTTTTCTCTCTCTCTCCTCTCTTTTATTTTTATGATCCTAGAGCAAGGAGCTCACCACAGAGATCGATAGCAACGTTGAACAAATGTCCAGTCAAAAGTCTGAGATCACTGAATTGAAACGCAGCTTACAAGCTTTGGAGATTGAACTGCAGTCACAACTGGCCCTGGTAAGTAACAATTATCTTTGAACATGAGTTCTATGTTTCCAAAATGGAATAACATATTTCCCACATAAGCGTGTTTTTCCATAAAGTACAAATTTTTCCCATTCATTTTTAAGTTTTCCAGTACAACTTTGCGATCTCAAGGATGGATATTCATCCTTTGACATTAGGGCATCCTAAAAGAAAGGAGTATAATGCACAGTATCAAGATTTTGAAATACAACCAGTACCCCACATCAGGGTCAAAAGTGTTAGTGGTATTGGTCTGAAATTACTGAAAAGCTAAAACTAGATTAGATCACATATTTCTAATTGAAATCCAATTTCTTCATTCCTCTATCAGTTTTCTAATTAGAAAGAATTTTGTTGTATTCCATTTAATCAGTAATGTCACCTCACACCATGCTCCTCTCCTTATTCTCAGAAACAATCCCTGGAATCATCCTTGGCAGAGACAGAAGGTCGTTACTGTGTTCAGCTGTCACAAATCCAGGCCCAGATCACTGCTCTGGAAGAGCAGTTACAGCAGATCAGGGCTGAAACAGAATGCCAGAATTCAGAATACCAGCTGCTCCTTGACATCAAGATCCGCCTGGAGAATGAAATTCAGACCTACCGCAGCCTACTAGAGGAAGGAGGGTGAGTGAGAGAAATAACACTATTAGAAAGTTTCCTATCTACCAAGCTTCTAGTTAGGGGAGCTTCTCCCAGCTTTTGAGAAGCAAAGAGTTGTTAGAGGAGAAATACATTGCTATGTCTGAAATCTTGGGTTCATTTTGCCTGATTTTGACCAAGGAATGATTTGGTCAAAGAAAACTCTTTCAAGTTCTTTACATTCTCTGTCTCTATCTGTATGTGTGTGTGTCTCACAGTCTATTAAATTCTGGGAGAAGGACACACATTTTCTAAGGCGTAAAGGATAAACAGTCATTAAAATTTGTCTCCCTTTTCATTGTTCTGGTAGCTCATCCGGAGGTGGTGGCCGTGGAGGCGGTGGATACGGAGGAAGCTCTGGTGGTGGAGGATATGGTGGAAGCTCCGGTGGTGGCCACGGGGGTGGTAGCTCCGGAGGAGGATATGGTGGAAGCTCCGGTGGTGGCCATGGGGGTGGTGGATATGGAGGCAGCTCTGGTGGCAGTGGAGGATTCAAAACTTCTGGCTCCAGAGGAGGACAAGGAGGAAGCATTGGATCTGGTGGAGAATCTCCATCAAAAGGCAGCTCTGGAACAAGGTCAGCAGAAACTAACTGGGGTAATCAGAATCCATTTTAATTTCCTGTGGGTTTTAGTTGTGAGATCATTTTCCCCCTTCATTCTTCATAAGTATGGAAACACAGAAACAAAAGAGACTTCATTTTCAGGGGAAAATGTTTTGATAATGAGATAATGAGAAAGAGAGAGAGAGAGAGAGAGAGACAGAGAGAGAGAGAGACAGAGAGAGACAGAGAGACAGAGAGAAAGAGAGACAGAGAGAAAGAGAGACAGAGAGAGACAGAGAGAGACAGAGAGAGAATGGCAGAACTTTGTCCCACACATAAAAAATAAGCTTTTATTAGAAAAATATCTTCTGAAGTTAAAATAAACCTGAAAGTATGATAGAATCCATTAAAGTTCTCTGATGCCTCATCATGGCATAGATGTGATTCTGCCTTCTGAAAGAATATAGCAGTCCAGTGCAAGCTCTGGAAATCCTAGAGGCAAGATTTTTAATATGAGCCAAGTGACTGGTCAGTTGTTTGAGGGCCATCCTAGTTAAGATGGGAAAAGCTCCTGTCAGGTTGGTTATGTGATGCAGACTGTTTTAGTCAGGGCAACTCTAGAAGGCCATCTAGTGAATGCTAAATAAAGTGTTTTGACTTGTGTTGGCAAAGGGAAGACTCAAAGCAACAAAATCACAGATTTTTGATAGAATATAATTCAAAACTGAAATTTTAAATAAAGCTGAGGAAAGACCATTGCTCCTTTCCTATGTTTTCCTTTAGATTAGAAATTTATTCTATGTGTCTTACATTAAAGTATTTTAGTTGGAAAATATGCCTTTCACAGACCAAACTGCAATTTCTCTGATTATAGGGGGTATTTCAACTAATGGTTTCACTCATTATAATTTGTTAATTTTTCTTGCTCACATTCAATTTGGGGGGCCTCTTAAACACTCCTCACCTTCACTGAAGAGGAGCACTCCTCATTATGTAGTAGAAATACCAATACTGGTCACTTTTTTACCTACAGATTCTAATAGAAGCCATTTGATCAAGACCATTGTTGAGGAGGTGGCCCCTGATGGTAGAATTCTTTCATCCAGAGTGGAATCAGAGACCAAGAAGCACTTCTATTAACCACTGTTGACATGGAAGGCTCTTTCCTTAGACCACAACATATCAATGCCAGGCAAAGAAAATCTCCTTCATTCCTACTGGTCATGGACACCTTCTCTCTCTTTACATACAAGGTGTCTAAAAGGTTTCTCATGGTTTCTTTCCTATTCTTTTCATTTTACCAGAGAGTATTCTTCAATGAAAACTCACACAAAAAAAAACTTTCTGTTCCTATTTGCTGATATATTTCAATAAACTTTCTTACTGATGCAAACAATGTAATTGTGTATACGTTATCTTTGTCTTGTCAACGAGACATTAGTAGCCTTAACAGGAGAGGTTATAGTATCATAGGAGTCAAAGTCAGATATTAATGAAGCCATCCAGTCTAACCCAGTCACTTTGCAGGGAAGAAAATTGAGGCGCAGAGAAAGAAAATGACTTCCTGAAAGGTCACACAAGTAGTAAGTCCCAAGGTTAGATCTGACCCTATGTCATCTTATTTTAAATCTAGGGATTATTCAAAAACAACAATATATTTATAGTGAACCTCTGTGTTTGAAAGTTGTTTATCCAAAAATTGTTTGCAAGCATATCTTAATTTTCTGAAACAAAAGTCTTGTCCTATATTGGACCAATGTTGTACAATTGTGTAAACAGTTTCTCCTAAAACAATGCCCATACGTTGCCCATTTTAAGAGTAGTTTCCTCCTAAAAGGTATAAAGTGTGTAACCTTTTTTTTTTAATTCTCTAGGAATTAATTGCATGATTTTTTGGGAAACCACAGTAATTGAGAATTACAATAAGTCACAATGATCTGCTCACCTGCCTCCTCCTGCCTTATAGTCAAAAATGTGGACACCTCCTCACATCCATACTCAAACTGTATAAAGAAATCTATCTTATCATACATGGAAGTAGGATGGGAAAGGGGCAAAAGAAAGGGAGGTTGATAAAAGGTATGGTGGAATTGGGGATGCAGTACATGGACAGGCTGAAAGGAGAAGACAGAGAGAAAAAGAGAAGAGGGGATAATGGGGGGAAAGAGACAAAAGGAAATATAATTAGTCATAATAACTGGGAATAAGAATGGGATAAACTTATCATAAAATGGAAGAGGATAGCAGAGTGGAGTAAAAGCCAGAATCCTGAAATATGTTATTTACAAGAAATGCACTTGGAGCAGAGAATTGCAGACACGGTAAATGTAAAGAGATAGAGCAGAATATATTACTCTTCAGCTGAAAAAAAAAAGCAAGTTTACAAATTATGATCTAAGACATAGCAAAAATCCATAGACTGAAATTAAATAAGTTCAAGTGCATCAAGTATTTTGTAGACAGGGGGAGGCCAGGTGGCATAGTGAACAGAGCACTGGCCCTGGAGTCAGGAGGACCTGAGATCAAATCCAGCCTCAGACACGTAACACAAAAACTAGCCATGTGACCTTCGGCAAGTCACTTAATCCCAATTGCCCTCCAAAAAAAAAAACCAGCAAAAAAAAAAGTATTTTTCAGACTTTGGAGGGCCATATACATGGGAACTGCCATTATAATCTTTTTTCCTGGCTGTCACAACTGCCTGGTGAGCATTACTGTCACCATGTGCTTGTGGGTCAGTTTCTTTTCCTTCCATATGTCTGTGTTCTGGAGAAGAATTTTTTTTTCATTGTTGACCATAGTGAATTTTCACCTGGTCCTAGATTTTCCAAATTTAAAAACTAAATTGTATCATTTAACCCAAAAGTCATTGGGCTCCAGAGAAATCAGGTGATTAAGAACAGACATTCTTAATCTATAGATTTGGGGAACTGTGAACTCAAATCAGAACACACATATGTACGTATATGTGTATATATACAACTATTCTAACACAAACGTGTGTATATATGTATATATGCTAACACATTCTAATACACATATGTATGTGTATATATACACATTCTAATATACACATATGTATATATGTATATATGCACACATACGTGTGTATATATATTCTGATCCGAGTTCCATAGCCCTCAACATATATGTGTGTGTGTTTGTATCTTCATTTCTATAGAATCAGTTTTATTTATAATCTTATGCATTTTATTGTATGCATTTTAAAAATGTAATTCTAAAAAATGGTGCAAAGATATCACCCAATAGTCAAAGTATCTATGACACAAAAGGTTAAGGAGCTCTGATTTAGAGTAAAGCTGGATTAATGCATGCTGGGGATATCTGAACCAAGTACAGGGTGAAGGTGAACTAGGATTCTGAAAGAGGTGGTGGAGGGAAGGAGGAAGTTTCAGACTATTCGAGGGAATTTCCCTGAAGAATACAGAGAAATAAAAGACTGTAGGGGATAGCCAGTGCTCTTCACTCATGAAATTCACCTGGAATTCAGATTTTGCTCTGGAGCTACTGGAAACATCTAAAGTAAATAGCAGCTAATAACACCAGCAATTTCACAAAGGTATTGAAAGTGAACCAGATAATGAATGAGAAGGGAGCTTTGTGGTGGTGGGAAGAAACAGGTTATGAAGAGAGTGAGTACAGGGGAGAAACTGGATATGGATGAGAGCAGCAGTGCTGCTGTGACACCACCCTCTGTGGTCCTGGATCTTCCCCTATCCTCACCCCACCCACATTTCTTCATTGTCATGAAGATTGAAAAAACATTAGACTTGGAGTCAGATTCTGTCTGTGACTCAGTAACTATAGAACCCTGGACAAATCCAATCCCCACCTTCATGGGGTGTTGTGAGGTTTAAATGAGCTTACATGTGGAAAGAACTTAGAAAATTATATAACACAACATAGATGTCTGTTATTATTAGCGAAGGGACATGTTTATGAAGATCATGGAGCCAATATTTAGATGTGGAAAGGTTATTAAAGGCAACTGAGGTAGCAAGGAAGAGTAGTGGGTAGGAGTGCTGGAGTTGGATTCAGGAAGACCTAAGTTCAAATCTTGCCTGAAACACTTATTAGTTGCTTGTGACCTTGGGAAAGTCATTTAACCTCTCTCTTTGTCAGGTTCCTCATCCACCTCATAGAGTTTTGTGAAGATCAAATGATATAACATATAAACAGTATTTTGACAACCTGAAAGCACAATATAAATGACAGATTAGTAAACTAGGGCACAGAGAATTTAAGTGACATATGCAGAGTCACCCAGCGAGTGTCTAAAGCTGTATTCATTCATACAGCATCATGGTTTGTGCTGTTCCAGAAGTCACACAGTATATACCAAAATAGAAGAATGATGGTAAAAGCAGGTTCAAATCCTTCCTTAGACACCTACTCCCTATGCAACCCTAGGGAGATCATGCAATTTCTCAGCCTCAGTTTCCCCTTCTGTCCAATGACAGAATTGGTCTCAGCCTCCATGTCCCTTCCAGATGTAAATTGAAGATCCTATGAGGTCAAAAATAGCCTAGAAATGACCATGTGAATTCTACCACCTGCATAGGGAGCTATGGACTTGCAGTCTGGAAAGTCATAGATTCAGATCCCACATCAGACACCAGCTGTGAGCCCCTGCAGAGTTCATTTAGCCCAAATTTTAAAAACTGGATTTTGTTGTGATTAAAATTTAACAAAGAGGTAAAAGGAGGCAGTTATCCAAGCAAGAAAACATTGTTGTTTGTTTGTTTTAGAAGGGGGAAGGCAAGGCACTTGGAGTTAAGTGACTTGCCCAAGGTCACATAGCTAGTTAAGTGTTCAGTGTCTGAGGCCAGATTTGAACTCAGATCTTCTTGACTTCAAAGCTTAATTCATTGTGCCACCTAGCCGCCCCTGAGACTATACTTTTTAATAAGGACATGCTATCTGCCAACAAATGAGTTGATAAATTATCTTCATTTATGACAAAAACCCCAAGCAAAAGGACAGTTCTTTTTCTACAGGTTTTGGGGAGTATAGAACAAAAAACTGAATGGTGTAGGTGACATCATATGGTTGAGGGCAACATGATTAGTTACAGAGCTGAGCTGCAGAGAACATGACTATTTGAAGGTTTGGTCATGGGAGCCAGAAATTACCTCCTCCTTTCCTCCTGAGAGTCCAAGCACAAGATAACAAATCAGACATCCTTGAAGGATAGCTTGGTGGTGGAAGGTTAGGTCCAACCCCCTTATTTTCACATGCATCCCCCAATGTCCTCAGGGCAAGAATAGATCAATGACAAGCAGAAGAGTTGGATTTTTAAATGTGCCCCCTTATCAGCCAGCTGAATCAGTTACAGGTTAAAAGCAATTATAGAACAAAACCAAGTAATTGTAAATAGAATCAATAAATAAATGATATAGGATCAACCTTTCTTTTTGGAGGCAATTGCGGTTAAGTGACTTGCCCAGAACTACATAGCTAATAACTATCTGAGGCTGAATTTGAACTGAGGTCCTCTTGGTTCCAGGGACAGTGCTCTATCCACTGTACTACCTAGCTGCCCTGATTGGGAATCAATCTTAATCTTCTCAATTCTCCCCTTTGAGAGATAGATAAATGATAGATAGATACATACAGACAGACAGACAGATACATAGATAGATGATACATAGATAGATAGATAGATAGATAGATAGATAGATAGATAGATAGATAGATATAGATAGATAGATAGATAGATAGGTAGATAGATACATAGATACATAGACAGACAGACAGAGAGAGGGATGGATGGATGGATGAATGAATGGATGGATGATATATAGATAAAATAGAGTTAGATAGATGAAAGATAGATGATAGATAAAAAGATAGATAAGATAGAGATAAATAAGACAGGAAGATAAGATTGATAGAGATAGATATGTGTGTGTATTTATATATCATACATTCATACATACATATACATACACATATATGTTGATCAACATGTACCTATATTGATCAATAATCTAATTGTATAAGATCATTAGCAAAATCATTATCAGCAGCAGGATGCACTTACACAACTTTTTCTGGTAGAGGTTTAAAACAAGTTTTAACATAGTCACTGACACAAAGCTGAAAAAGAATAACAAGACTGACTAATGACGGTACAAGCCCTAGTAAAAACATGTAACACCATGGACAAAACTTAGAAGGGTGATTTAAATGTCTCAAGGCAACTAAGAAAATTCAACAAGCATACTTGTGAAGTGGAACATTAACTAACTTCAAGTCTCCTAGTATGACAGAAACCAACTCCCAAGGTCCATTTTATCACCACATTTCATCTTGAATCTGTTATTGCATGAAGTCTTCTGTTCCCTACGAACATTTGCTCTTGGACATTTTGAAATTGACTTAGTCCTCAGGGCAGCTCTGAAGTGGTCTCCTTTTTAGTAGATTTGCTTCTCTGGTTCCATCTTGTCTGTAGAAATTCTTAGATATTCCTTCTAAAAAAATTTTTACAAAGTAAATCTCAATACAATTTAATATAACTTCTTAAATTTTACTTCTGTAATAACCAGTTCATGTGGTTACAACAGCTTTAAACTTTGTGGTTCTGATAACATCCAATTAGGAACCCATAGATCCCTTGAAACTTGAGAGAATTTTAGTTTGTAAATACCTCTTGTTGTTTCTATCCTTATCTAAACTCTGTACCTGACATAAACACTACTAATAATGAGCTCAAGAATATTTTTTTTTAAATCTTGAGAATCTTACTTGAAAATGAATCCTTCTAATGAAAGACTTAATATTTACCTAAACAGAAGTAAAAGCTAGGGCTAAGGGTTTTTGTCTAAATAAGAATTGACCCTATTGACCACTTAACTGCCTATGATGTAAGTTAGCAAACTGTTACATTGATATATTTAAGAAATTCAAAACAAACTGGAAAAATCAAAAGCTAAATATTTTTAAATACCGTAGAAGTAAGAATTCTTAAAACCTTTTAAGTTACCTGTATTATCATCTGATCCTGTTGCTTTATCAAAATTTGTACTTAATTTTTACTGCAATTATTTAGAACTCCAAATTTCTCAATTAATTCCATTAATTTTCCAATTAATTCCAATTCAGTTCCCTCTCTTTGAAGAAACAGAGACTGATAAATATCTTTTTTTTTTGTTTGTTTGTTTTTTTGTTTTTTTGCTTTTTTGGAGGGCAGTTGGGGTTAAGTGACTTGCCCAAGGTCACACGGCTAGTTTTTTTTGTGTGTGTATGTTAAGTGTCTGAGGCCGGATTTGAACTCAGGTACTCCTGACTCCAGGGCCGGTGCTCTACTCACTGCGCCACCTAGCCGCCCCGAGACTGATAAATATCTAATCCTTACATGAAAACATAAGCAACAAGACTTTTTATAAGAAGATGACTTAATACACAAATGAATGTTACAAAATTTACCCAAGTGGTAATAAAAGACACATGCAAATATACTAAGTAATTAACTCTAAATTGGATACAAAGAACAGTGTAAATCAAATGAACCACTTTATAGTAAAAAAAAAAATCTGTATTTCAGGACGTGCATAGCAAATAGATACTAATCCCACATTAAATAATAAACCTAAGTAAAATCGACTTTTCCTATGAGATAATGCAAGTCATTCCCCAAGTTACTCTCCTCTAAGGACACTGATTGCACTGAAATTCTTTTCTTCAAAACAAAACTGAAGGAGTTTCTGATTTTAACTTGAACTAATTAATGGATTTCTATTTTGATCCCCCAAACTCTTACATCTTTGCTTAATTCTTTGCATACTATTTTGAGATAGTTCAAGACCATATATAATGCATGAATGTATAACTATAAATAGGCGGATGACAAATTCAAGCACTCATCTATGTTGTTTAGTTATTTAGAGTATGGAAATGACTATAATACCAGACTGAAAACAAGGAGATTTTAAATAGTTGTTTCTTACAGTAACAACAAGATTCATCATAAAAAACTTTTAAATTATAGCTTAATTTGCATTGATCAGAGAAATTTGCTATGAAAGGAAGAAGCAGCTGAAGACCGCTATAGCAGCATCAATACCAGTCCTCCCTGCCTAAATCCAAGAGCACAGAATGACTCAATACATGTATAATTGCATAAAGCATACATAGTTTCATTTCATTGCAGGTAAAAATAGTAGAAACAGTCAAGTGTATGGCAGGACACCACAGCCAAGCTCAGAATTGACCAGGTAAAAGGATTTCCAATACAGGAAACTGAGTCAAGAGGGTCCAGCCTTAGCCTTCCCAAAGTCACCTTCCCAACTGTTTTCCAAGGACAGATATCTACTGGCCATCAATCACATACCTCACTCTCATTAAACTGCTGGCATTTTTCTAAAGTGGTGAAACATTGGTTTAAGGACACAAAAAACTTGAGAATACTAAAAAGAAAATTCACACTCCCAGAAGGTTTTGCCTCAAACACCAGTTTCACTGATCACATTAGGATTGGAAACAATGGTTTTCAACACTTTGAACACTTGAAATAAATCTGGCACAGAAAAAGCTATAAAGCTTTCTAAAAATCAAAAAGAAAAACATATACAAAAAAGATTTTACATAACATCCTCTTCTTCTATTACTGCCCTTTCTCAAATAAAGCTTAAAACTCATCCTAGGGTAAAAGGCAATTACTGGATTTTAACACAGTTTAACCTATTAATCCCTTTAAAGCAAAAACAGATCATCAAGACTTGAAGCTGTTAAGTCTGTTAGTTCAAAATGTAACTCCGGTACAAATATAACATCACAATTTTCAAAACAAGTATAACAAGTACAACAAGTTCAGTACAAGTGTAACATCATAATTTTCAAAATCACAAAGTAGTACATAAATAACTTATGTACTACTTATGTACTATAATTTATTTTCCCCCTTATTGAAGGAGTATTTGCAATGGGTGGGGGAATCCTATTTCCTAAATAAATCAATCCACTAAATCTCTCACAGAGCTGATAATAATTCACAAGCTTGTTGAAGCTGGCAAGTTTACAAATAGAGTTATACAAAATCTTTCTCACTCCCATTTTCAAAAACAAACAATTATTATTTTTCTCTTTTAAAATATGCTCAAATAAATGGTTTACCTCATGACAATAACCCCTAATAACTTAAATAATTTCACAATACCCAAATAGAAAAGAATTTAAAATCTCCAAAGATAGAAAATTCTCATCTTAATAGCATTTCTTATACCACAATTTCCCAGAATTTATAAGAAAATTTAGAAATATGATAAAAAATATTCATAACATGAATTTAAAACATGAAATAAATCTCAGTACTGCTCAGATATATTAAATTAGTCAAAAGACATTTCCATATCACCTCTATGCAGAAAAACATTCATACTATCACAAATGGCTTTTAAATTCAAAATCCTCATGGATTAGAAAACGTATTAGTATGAAACACATTTAATATTTCATTAAAGACCCAATTAGCAAAAGGCAACATATACATAGACCAAATGAAATGGCATAAAACAAATAAGACTTTATTGGTTTAAATTCAGTGTTAGGTTGACTCAAAATATGCTGGACCAAATATTATAAGCCACTGCTATTAAAATACCTTACTCTACTTGTGAGTCTGGTAAGATTTTTAGATCTCTTCATTACACAAAGGACATCTTAAACAGATTTCTGTTGTATCAAATTCACAATAAAATATTACTATAATCCTTTGCATTTCCAAATGAAAAGTTTCACACAATTGGGATCATGCTATTAACTATTTGATCCATAACAATTTAATCTATTACCCAAATGAATACAGGTTTCAAAAGAATTTACCATTTTACCAATAATTCTAATACAATGAAGTATCAAATAAATGCTAGGCACTATCTTTATTCATGTCACGATTGATAAACTGAGGCAACATTACATAGAATGACATAGCTAACAAATTTCCAGATCAATGCATCTTCCCAACACTTTGTCTTAATAACAAATAGTACAATAAATTCCAGTTAATCATAAGTGTCTTTTTAGGGCATACAAATTTCACTTAAAAAGAGATCAGAATAGAACCAATCACACCTAGATCTATTTCCCAAGTGGTATCACACAGAATCTCAATTTATAATTTCAATTATTCAGTATTACACCTTTTACAAGGGCCATCTATTCCAAGCATTTTGTATTATAAAGTCTAATTGTAATTATAATCCTGTCATATATTATAAAAATGATAGTCAGATGTAAAGCTTTAATCTAACCCAATCATCCCAATAGGAAAGCAAACTCAGAAGCATGTTTTAAATTAGTTCAAATCTGGGTTCTACAATCTCAGAAAGAATCCTTTGCTCATCCATTTATTCCTAGCCTTCTATAACTTTTCTCTATTTACTTTCAATCAAAGTGCAATTTTTATTACTGCAGTTACCATAAAATAGGTATGCAAAGTTTTTCACCTCTTTCTTACTTTAACAAAGTCAAAACTCCTCTTAAACCTTTCAACATACTTAAACTTTCTTACATTTCTCCATATATACCTCCAGTGGCCTTGAAAACTACAACTTTCTTATTCCCTTCATATTATTTTCCTAAACTTCCTTTCATTTTGTTCATTCCCTAAATTCTCCTTATTTCAAAAAGCATCCAAGACTACTTATAAGATTAAAAATTCCTTCACTGAATTTTTCCTTTACAATTTTATCATAGATTGTTGTTCATCAAAAATCAGTGACTTATTAAATATTTTAGTCCTAAATTGCATGATTTCAGCTGACAGATTTTACCATTAATTTGCCTACAACTCTGTTGAATTGTAGCTAATCTGTTACAATTCCACTATTCCCTAAAAACAACAAAAACACTTAAAACATATTAGGGTGTCCTCAGCAAGTATAAAAATCTTTAACAGATTACAGAAATTTGGTTAATTCAAATAACAGTTGTTTTGTTACATTATTCACAGAAGTAACAAAAAAAATTTAACCAGATAAAATTTTATTCCCAAGTGAGTTGCTTAAATAAACTTCTCTTTTACGGGTAAGAAGAAAAACAGTTCTTTAGAATTTAGATATACAATCTTTTATAAAAATGGGTAGGAATCTCATATAATTTAAAGTAAAATTTCTCAAAACACATACCAATTCCAAAAGTTATTTTTAAATTGATTTCTAAAGCTTAATTTGTAAAACTCCCAAGTATCTAATTAGATTTTCTAATAAAACTTACTTACCTGATTTGTAAAAAGTTTCTCCTTTCCATGAATCGGAAAAAAGTTAACTTTAAAATGTTAGCAGTGTTTTTTCTTCACTTTGAAAATCGAATGTTACTCCTTACAAGCTTCTCTCTAATCAGAGAAATGACTTTCCTTTCTTCACTGTAAAACAATAAACTTGCCACTTGGTAAAGAATGATGAGGGAATCTTAGCGTTAATTTCCCTATAACTTAAACATTTTTATATATTTTATTTTTAATTTATGCAATAAAACAACCATTTCCATAACATAGTGTATTTTTTAAAAGATGATTGCATTGGAAACTGCAAATTTATTGTGCATAATTTGCTATTTCTTTTATATGTTATATTTGTCAGATATAAGGTTACTGTATTTGTATGTTACTTACTGTATGTCCACTCTGTTCCACTGATCTACTTACTCAGTTTGTTCGTTGGAGACTATGATATCTCACACAGGAAAATTTGAATCAATTTGGTCTGCCCTTCTGTGGGTCACAAAATTATAAAATAAAACCTTTTTTCCCTCACAAGAGATACACTGAAAAATGAAAGTTCCTGGCTAGAAATTTTAATTTCTCAATCCTTAAAGGACATTGCATGTAATTCATGCAATAAAATAAAAACTATTTTTTATAGTTGAAAACATAGTCAGTTTCCCAGTATCTCAAGGTCATAAAACATTTGTAGTCTGGTTCTTGCTTGAATTATAATCTTTCACCTCAATAGCCTATGTTAAGATATTTTTCTCAACATGTCTCCATTAAGACCACCCATGGAGTATAGGCTCCACCTTCAGTGACTCTTTCTATATCTAACCAATCATTCCCAAATTCAAAAGCTGCAGCTATTCATACAAATAGAAATACACAAAAGAGACATAAATCATGTAACACTCACTCTTTTTGCTTTGGAGAAGAACTGAAACTATTGTTAATCTGTAGAGAGCCCATTCACCACCACAGAAAGCTCTCTACATTGTGGAGACAGAATGTCTGAGAATGTCAGTCCTCTATTTGAAAACTTTACCTACAGGATAACATGCACAGCTTTAACCTTGTGTTCAAAGCCAGCCTCAACCTGGAAGATACCTTATTCCTTCCATATATAAACCCATCTTGCTCGAATTACTCAAGTATCCACAGATTTGTTTTATTTATTTGTTTCCAAGTCTTTTAAAGAATATTTTCTCTTTTCATTAGGAACATGATAGTCATCAATAAATGCAAACATTGCAATTTACAGAAAAATAAACAAAAAATAGGATTACATATGAAATAGTGGTCTTATATTAAGTACATCTTTTTAATATGTTATCATATTTAACAAGGTAGTAATGAAATTACTCTTTGTTGCCTTTTGAATCTCCACCTCCTTCTTCCTGTCTTTTCTCCTCTTTTTCTCCTCTCTCCTACTCCCAATCATATGTTTTCTAAAAACAACACAGTGAAAGCTACTACCAAAAAGTACTGTCCACCTTTCAAGGAAGATCTAGATTTACTTCCTCCTCCACAAAGTTTTCCTGTCATTTCCTGTCCAAATGCTCCCCCTCCCTTTTCTAAACTTCTAGCTACTCACTTCCTTAGTTATGTCTTCAGACATACAATGTCTCATCTCCCTAACTAGATGCAATTGGACAAATGCTGGTCAATTGTTCATTGTTAAGGTGCTGGGAAAACAAAGATGAAATAAAACAGAGTTCCCTACTCTTGCCATTGGAGTGAATAAAACATGCATATGAATGACCTTAATACAAAACAGAGGAGTCCAAAGTGCTATCATAGGACAGTTAGCATCTCTATAGCATTTTAATGTTTACAGAGCAATTTATAAAAATGTTTTTGATCCTCACAACAAGCCTGGGAGGTAGGTGCTGTTATTACCCCTATTCTACAGATGAAAGATCTAAGGCATCCAAGAATTAAGTGACTTCCTCCTGGCCACACAGGAAGGAAGATTTGAATTCGGGTCTTCCTAACTCTGGGTCCAAGTCTCTATCCACTAAACTCATAGATGCCTTGAGAAACTCAAACTAGCTTGAACTGTATCCATCATTCCTCAAGTCTCAGAGCTTTGACAACTCTCTGAACCTGCCCACCTTACTTTGCATGTAATTCAGGTTTTTTTGCAAACTCATCAGAGTTTTTCTTTGGTTTTCCTTATCTTCATGAAGGATCAATCCCAGGTGTTCTTTTTCTGGTGTACTCCTCATCCACAGGCATGTACCAACAAGCTGAAGAACCTGCAATATGATTGGTAGTGATCTCTCACAGGAACAGTAAATTTTATATTAACCCTTGCAATCAGTCTTTCTTCCCTGCAGAAACTCTGTTGCTCTCATGAAATACATTGAGCAGTTGTAAATTTAATATGGAAAACTAACTAGCTATGGGAGAGAGATGCCAAACATACAAATTGGATTTTAAAGATATTTCCAAGAACTTCCCGGTTGGGATTATTTTTTAAGTTTTGGAACAAAGTTTCTCCAGAAAGAGTGGAATTTGGGACAGGCAGACTAACCCCAGTTTTCTCATGCAATATGCAGAGATTACTCTGAGAGAACACAGCAAACAGGCTGGGGGGCAGCTTGAGGAAAGCTACAAGATCAGATCCCACCTCTAAAGTCTAAGACTAGCTTTGTGACTCTAAGCATGTCACCTAACATCTCAACCACAATTTTATTGTTCATTCTTTGTTTTTCAATAGGACCGAAGACATCATTGGGGGGATGTCAAGACTTTTGTATGATTTGGA
Source organism: Pseudocheirus occidentalis (assembly GCA_028646575.1). NCBI lineage: Eukaryota > Metazoa > Chordata > Mammalia > Diprotodontia > Pseudocheiridae > Pseudocheirus > Pseudocheirus occidentalis. The sequence continues at coordinate 152,866,567 of CM053593.1, forward strand.
TTTAAATGAGGCAAGGCTGTGCAAAGTCATCAGTTTCACTCTCTTCCAAAGTCATTGAAGTTCAGTGGAAAGACAAATTCAAGACAATTGGCCATGACCTATAAAATGAAGATAACAGGGTAGGAGACATCAGTGAAGAGGGAAGATTTCAGGGTGGGAAGGAGAAATGAGGCTTGTTTGCAGCAGGTCATAAGAGACAAGGCCAAGCAAAAAGCCCTGAAGGGCCACAGAGGAGGAGGCTCGGTCAGGCTGGCCCCACCCACAGTGAGGCCACAGAACGGCACCATGTCCAGCAGGATCTTCATCCAATGGGAATATAGCAACAGCATCTGGGGCCAGTTCCAGACCAAGTTCCCTGCCAAATTAAAGAACCAGACTGACCCAAGAACAGTTTGAAGAAACAGTTTGGACTCTATATAACCTTTATGCAAAAGCAGAAAACTTTAGTGTCAATCCTACTTTGAATTTAGTTTGTCTGATGACATATACTATCTCTTTCTGCATAGAAACACGTGAGAAGGTTCTGAAGAAAATCACCAAATATATTCAGGAACAGAATGAGAAGATTTATGCTTTTCATGAAAGGCCCAATGGAGAGAAGACTCCGTGTTATTGAAATGATCATTTCTGAGGGGCAGGTAGGTGGCACAGTGAATAGAGCACTGGACCTGGAATCAGGAGGACCTGAGTTCAAATCCAGCCTCAGACACTTAACTCACATACTAGCTGTGTGACATTGGACAAGCGACTTAACCCCAATCGCCTTGCCTTCCCCCTTCCAAAAAAAAATTAAAATTCAATTCAGTTGTTGGGGCGGCTAAGTGGTGCAGTGAATAGAGCACTGGCCCTGGAGTTGGGAGGACCTGAATTCAAATCCGGCCTCAGACACTTAACACACTTACTAGCTGTGTGACCTTGGGCAAGTCACTTAACCCCAATTGCCCTCCAAAAAAAAAGACATGTTCATTTATGAATACAGAGGAATGAGCAGTAGAAGATAAACCATGAAGTCTGAGTCTGTCTCAGAATGGGACTCTCTTCTGTGTGACAGCCAACTGCACAGCATCCCCCACCTGCTCTCTCCAAGCCTCATATCTTTGTATCTGCTGGCAGAGCCACTGTGCCAATCTACTCCAAGGACTAACTTGCTAAAATTCTGCTCCTGGGGTGACATATAATCATTCAGCATCCACTTTGTGTCTTTAAACTATATAGAAATCTGTAATCTTTGAAGTTATTTCTGAGAAGATGTAATGAAGCATTTCACTTTCTTAATTCAAAACAATTTAATAAAATAATGGAAAAGTGAAATGCTTCATTGTATTTCTAAACTATGCTGTCATCTCTACTAGGTGCTTTTTTTTATTTCAGGAAGTTATATTCAGGTTTGGTTTCATTTCCCTTGAATTGAAGAATGTTTTGGGTGTTTTTTTCTTCCAGGCATGGTTTTGATGAGGGTTAAGAGATGCCTATAGTCTGCTGACCCATCTCCCAGACCTCAAGGAACTCACAGGATTGCTAGAAGAGCTTTTTCTACTGTTAATTTCTCATACCAAAGCTCATTGGAATGATAACATATAATGCTATTTGTTTCTAATGTAGCACTTATTACTAAATAAACCAGTATTTCCTGTGATTTCCAATTATCTTGATTCTCCTTGGAGAATTTTTTATCATAGCTGCATTTCCATGAATGTTGTGAGGATATAATATATATTGCTTATTTTACTAAAACTGCATAAGCATAATAAAGTGGATGCTAAACTATCAGACCTATATACATCCTTGCTCTGTCCCTTAATGTGTAATAAACAAGTGTGATGCACATTTTGCTTATGGCTTCGTTACAAATATGACTTATGGGGAAAATAATTTAGTAGGAATAATACTGCATGTGCTCATTTTTAACTGTTTCCACTGGCAAAACTTACAAATCAAAAACTTTTCTTGAATTCAATAATCAGGATGCACACAGACCTTGTACTTAGCTCAGGTAACATAATATGAATGTTGCCTGAGTAAAACTCCCCAAAATCCAAGCTAATATTTGTTTTTCTTTTTCCTTCATTCTTTTTTTTTTGTGCTTTTTTTTTTTGGAGGGCGGTTGGGGGTAAGTGACTTGCCCAAGGTCACATGGCTAGTTTGTGTGTGTGTGTGTGTGTGTGTGTGTGTGTGTGTGCGTGTGTGTGTTAAGTGTCTGAGGCCAGATTTGAACTCAGGTACTCCTGACTCCAGGGCTGGTGCTCTATTCACTGCGCCACCTAGCTGCCCCTTCCTTCATTCTTCATAACAGTGTTTTCCAAGCTCATCCAGATTTAATTTCTGTTATGGATGTGTCAGTCATTCACTTAGATCCCAGATGATTGTTGAATATTTTAATCATAGAAAGCCCTTTTTGTTTTTCTATAGCCTGTAACATTTGTCTGTCTTCCTTTCACACCCATTAAAATAATTTTACCCAAATATTAACGCATTAGTAAAACTTTTCTTAAACAAACTGTCTCTCTGTTTAAAAACATGAAGATAATAGCAGGTTCAGTACCTCCCTCACAGAAGCCACAGCAAGGTTAAGATGAAATAATATATGTGAAGTACTTCCTAATCTCTTAATTGTTATATAAATGCCAGTCATTGTAATTATATGTACACAGATTGATATGGAAGAAAGAACACAAGACAGGGAGTCAGAAAACTGTTTCTATTCCAAGATTCCCCATTAATGAACTTTATGACCTTAGACTACTAGATGGCATTGTGAATAGCCTGGAGTTAGGAAGACCTGAGTTCAAATCCTAACTCAAAAACTTACTAGCTATGGCGTTTAATCTCATTTTTGCCTCAGTCTCCTCATTCATGAAATGGACATCATAATAGTATCTATCTTCCAGGGCCATTGTGAGGATTAAATGAGACAGTATTTGTGCAGTATTTTGCAAACCTGAAAGCATTATATAAATGCTATCTTTAATTGTTATTATTTCAGATCTGAAATGAAAGGAGTCCCGGTATCTGGAAGAGTGGAGAGGGAGCTGGCCTTGGTGCTTGCAAGAAGCTAAGAAAATGTGAATATTTATTGAAAAAAAATTTAATTCAAGAATAAATGAGACAGGTTGGCTCCTAATTCATAGAGCAAGCATCATTTCTCTTTTTTAGGATGAGAATTTTTAATGACAACAAGGAATAAAATGAATAATTTTCATAACATGAAATTGAAAAGCTTTTGACTGAACAACATGCCTCTAGGATAAAAAGAGAAATAGCTGATTGAGGGAAAAGGTCTTAAAACAAATATCTCTGCCAAATAACTCAAGGATCACTTCTTAATAATGACTAGTATCAAATGAGTTAACATATTTAAAGCACTTCAGAAATCTTAAAGTGCTATATAAATGCTAGCTATGATGATGATGAAGATGATGATGATGATGATGATCATGATCATGATCATGATGATGATCATGATGATGATGATGCAGGAATACTAATTCTTTCCAGGAAAAATATATTTACATTCTCACCTTTCAACTGATTATCTTAACCTTCTTGGATGGGGTATACATTTTTTTTAATTTAGGCTAGTATTTTTGGTGTGAGGGCTTGGTGAGGCCTCTTCAGGGGTGGCCATTCACCCTTGGTGTCTACCTGGCATACAACTCTTACCTGTGGCTCCAAGAAGCTTACCAGCTGCCACACCTCAGTAAAATATCTCAGCAGATGAAGTGAACCATGTTGAGGGAAACAAATGGGCCTCAAACTCATTGGTAAGTTAAGAGAGTGTCTATTCCAAGCATTAGAAGATTTTCACCAGTGGAATGGACAAATGAGAACAAGCACTTGGAACTTAGTCAGACATCAAAGATGCCAAGATCATCCACTGCATCCCAGGCCATTGCCAGTCATTTTGACATTTGTCTTGCCACTAGACTTTGATGATTCTGCAAGAAAGAGTGAGGCTGAAGACATTGTGCAGTTCTGCCTCACTTAAATCCAATTCGCACAAGACTCAAGACATGCCCCTGTGATGTCACTGATCCTCTTCAAAATTGAAGGACAAACAACAATCTTCTACCTTTTCAGTCTTCTTGTATCTTACTCCCCTAGACCTACTCTATGATCCAGTGACACTAGCCTCCTGACTGGTCCATCCATAAGGTGCCTCATCTCTAGACTCCAGGCATTTCCACTGGTTCTTAGAATACTCTCCTTCCTCATCTCCTTCTCGTGGTCTCCAGGGATTCCTTCAAATTTTCAATAAAATCCTTTTTCCTAGAAGAAACTTTTCTTAATGCTCATTGATTCAAGTGCATTTTCTCTGTTAATTGACTCCAATGTATCCAGTCTATATCATATTTGGACAGTCTAATCTCTGTTATACTAGAACCTCAGAAGAATATGGGCTGTCATTTGCTTTCTTGACAAAGTATTGCAAAATCCCACCATCTCAGAACTTCAGAGTTGGAAGAAAAGGAAGGACTTTAGAATTCACAAGATCAACCTTGGGTCCTCGAGATCATATGTTATATTCCTCAGTTTTGCTCCTGTGAGATCAACAAAATCTAACACATCAATGATGATGGATGAGTTAAAAGGCAAAAAAAAAATCTGGTGTGACTTCATGTGCTCAGTAGGTGAAAAAAAATTTCAAAATGACACAAATCCTTTTGATTTAAAGACTGCTTTCACAAAAAGATTAATTATCTCCAGTTTTGAAAACCACCAGTTTTCAAATTTATTGAAAATTTGAAAAGGTCAATAAGTTCACATTCTCCAGAAAAAAATATTTTCTAGAGAGAAATATATAGACACTTCCTAAGTTAGGTATTTATGACTCTTATGAATCTTATGTACATAATAGCTCTGAAATACAGTGAGTTATTAATTTAAAGAACTTATTCATCCCTTCAGCTTCACGAAAGAGCCTTAGTTTCTGCACCAGGACTTGCAATGCTCACTCATATTATTTATTGTTCCAACATATGATAATTTTAAAATTATTTTTTCAGGCTATCACTTGGAGTACTTTCTCCCATGCTTTTAGCTTTTTTTCTGGAGAAGAATCGAGAGAGACAGAGACAGAGAGAGACAGACAGAGACAGAGACAGAGAGGGAGGGAGAGGGAGAGGCAGAGATGGAGAGGAAGAGAGGGAGAGAGTGAGAGAGGGAGGGAGAGAGAGATTGACAAGCTTACCACCAGAAACATAACTTGCATTCCTTTTTTTGCTGAGAATATAGTATTTTTACCATATTGCTCAATGTTCTACAAAAGATAAAAAAGAATAATGATAGTCTCTGCTGAACTCCACCCATCTTCCATTTCAACATAATAAATTTCCTATATGTTTTAAGGGCAAAACACACTTCAGGATGTATCAGATTGGTTATTAATAACAATAATGCTAAACTGGCAAAAAAGAAAAAGCCCAGTGAGAAGAAAATTCTTCAGATGGGACACACCCTCCCAGCTCAGTATATAAAGACTTGTCACTGTTCCTGGATAACAAGCATTGCTTGCACTGAACCTCTACTGCATGACTATGTCCCAAAGATATAGTTCCAGCAAACATTACTCTTCCTCCCGCAGTGGAGGAGGTGGAGGAGGAGGTTTATCCATCAGAATCTCAAGCAATAGAGGCTCTGGCTATATGCTTGGCTCTCTTGGTGGAGGATTTAGCTCAGGTGGGTGTTCTAGCTATGGCAGCTGCTCAAGAGGGGGCTTTGGAGGAGGCTTTGGTGAAAGCAGTTATGTTGGGAGTAGCTTTGATGGTGGCTGCTTTGGTGGGGGAAGCTTTGGTGGAGGAGATGGAAGCCTCCTCACAGGCAATGAGAAGGTCACCATGCAGAACCTGAATGACCGCCTGGCCTCCTACCTGAACAAAGTACAAGCTCTAGAGGAATCTAACTCTGAACTTGAGCAAAAAATCAAGGAATGGTATGAGAAACATGGCAACACAAATCAGCAAGAACCTCGTGACTATTCTCATTATTATGACCAAATCAAAGAACTTAAGGATCAGGTAAGAAACATCATTTATGCTGCTTCTCAACCAGTCTTGTGCTTATTCTTAGTCTTCTTTTCTTTTCTTTTCTTTTTTTTGAGGGGGGAAGGCAAGGTAATTGCCCAAGGTCACACAGCTAGTAAGTGTGTCAAGTGTCTGAGGTTCCTGACTCCAGGGCTGGTGCTCTATTCACTGCACCACCTAGCTGCCCTTCTTAGTTTTATATTTTAGATTAAAAAAAGCTGGCCTCAGAGTCGAGACCTAATTTCTTGATTCCTCTGATACCTAGTGGCTGCATAGCCCAAGATAAGACACTTGAGTTCTTCCAGTGCCCCCAGGTGACTTTCTAAGTCTCTAAGTTTCAGACCAGGTTCTGATCTGCATTATAAGGAGTTTCTCATTGGCAGCTACTTAGAACAATGAAATCACAGATTTAGCCCATCTCCTCTCCCTTACCAAAAGTAGATAGATAGATAGATAGATAGATAGATAGATAGATAGATAGATAGATAGATAGATAGATAGACAGACAGACAGACAGACAGACAGACAGACGGATAGAGAGATAGATAGATAGATAGATAGATAGATAGATAGATAGATAGATAGATAGATAGATAGATAGATAGATGGATAGATAGATGGATGGATGGATGGATGGATGGATGGATGGATGGATGGATGGATGGATGGATAACTGAGATAGGAAAATCTAAAATCAAGGAACATGTGGCTTCCAATTGTTATTGTCTATGTTATTCTGGTCTTGGGAATAATGCAGTATGATCCAAAATTAGAAGAGTTGAAAGAAAAGTGATCTTTACCTAACTTACAATAATAAGCCATTATTGGTCAGCAAGGATGTCAGAGTGTTGAAAGCTGCTGTGTCTCCAGAGAAGTACTGAAGAAAGGAAGTGTAATAAAAGCAATTAGAGGGAGAAACTACAGAAGGAAAAACTAAAGAACCATTTGAACATCGGGAAAAATACCTGCTAGTTCTATTAGGGTAAATAAAACATATTCCCAAATTCAAAGAAACGTGTTCTCTCCTGTATTTTCCAAAAGTATGATTTCTACCAATTGGAAGCAAGAGAGATGCAATTCCTATCTTCCAAGGATATCTAAAATTCAGATCTGATGGGTCACTTCAAAAAATAATTATTTAGGAATATATATATATAAAGTACCAAATCAGTCAGAAGAGTCCTCAAGTCAGTGAAATAACATGGTATAATAAGATCAAGGATTTCAGTTGTTGAGTAAAAAATAAATGCCTGGTGAGAAAAGCTATGACTTCAGAAATCCTAGAAGATTCAAGCTTTAAGAAACAGGTGAGTAGGCTGTATGTCATTATTAATTGGCAAAAGTATCCCCAAAGAACTCTATGAGATGGTAATGGTGAAATTCAGTTCATAAGAAGCATGGTCTTTTGCAAAAATCCATATACATGACCTCTTTCTCAATTATTTTTTCCTCTACAGATCCTGAATCTAAGTACTGACAATGCTAGTGTGCTGCTGCAAATTGACAATGCCAGGCTGGCTGCTGATGACTTCCGATTGAAGTAAGCAAAGAGAATAAGGACCATGTGCTTCTGAAAGTGTCAGACATGAATTTGGTGTGGAGAATTTCCTGACAAAACCAAAATGAGTTTCCAATGCCTCATCTTGCCTGGTTAAATAAAAATTCATTCAAACTTGAACATTATCTAGATCATCAGAGAAATTTTCAGTGGTAATAATATCATCTAATATATTTGAGATCAGAAATACTTTGCAACCGACTTTTAATTCATTTTGGACTTTGCTGCTTTCACTCAATTGTTACTTTCATTTGTGTGTGAAGCAGAATGAACATGCTGAAATAAAATATGAAATCAATTGGCTACCACACTATGAAATAAAATTTATTAATAATCAAGAAACTACAAGATAATAATCAAGATGTTCATAGCTACAATTCTATCAGTAATAGAGTTGGTCCTTCTTGCAAACTAGCACAATTTCTCAAGGATCCAGAATAATACTCTGTACACAGTAGGTGCTTAGTGTGCATTACATTATTTAGACTGCTATGGTATGCTATTTTATTACATTGTATTGCATTCTGTTACTTTACATTTTCTCAAGCTCTTTCTCACCCTTTGCCCCAATGATATTCATTAAATGGACTGAGTTATATTACTGATTATACCATGTCTCTTTCAGATACGAAAATGAAGTGACTCTGCGTCAGAGTGTGGAGGCTGACATTAACGGCCTGCGCAGAGTTCTGGATGATCTAACCTTAGCCAGGACTGACCTAGAGATGCAGCTAGAAAGCATGAATGAGGAGCTGGCCTTCCTGAAGAAGAACCATGAGGAGGTAAGACAAAATTCTGTTCCATCCCACCATGCCACACTCTAATCCCATAAATTCTCACTATAGTCATGAAAACTACAGGCACCTTATGGACTCTCTTTCCCCTACAGGAAATGAAAGATCTTCAGAATGTGTCCACTGGTGATGTGAATGTGGAAATGAATGCTGCCCCAGGAGTGGATCTGACTGAATATCTGAACCGCATGAGAACCGAATATGAGACAATGGCTGAACATAACCGTAGAGATGCTGAAGCCTGGTTCAATGAAAAGGTGAAAAATTACTTATCATGCCTAGAAGTCACTCACTTCATCATAAATGTAGTTATTGCCTTCTAATGATTCTTTTCTCTCTCTCCTCCCCTTTGCTTTTATGATCCTAGAGCAAGGAGCTGACCAGAGAGATTGATACCAACGTCGAACAAGTGTCCAGCCACAAATCTGAGATCACTGAATTGAAACGAAACGTTCAAGCTTTGGAGATTGAACTACAGTCACAATTGGCTCTGGTAACTTAACAATAAGCTCTCTGTTTCTATAACATGAGTTCTGTGTTTCCAAAGTGTTTTCGTTAATTTCTCAAGAAAGTACAAAGTTCTGGAACATTAATTTTTAAGCTTTCCTATTCAACTTTGTAATCCCATGGATGAATGTTCACCAAATTAGGGAATATATAATTAAACCTTTTTAATGAGGGTGAAATAGGAGAGTATAAAAGTGAGTTTGAAGCCTAACATTAAAAGAAACCTAAGGTCATGGCAACTAGTCCCATCACCTCATGCCATATAGATGAAGAAGAAATGAATGTAGTGTCAGATTTTATATTCTTTGGCTCAAAGATCAGTACAGATAATGAATGCAGCCATGAAATTAAGACTCATGCTCCCTGGAAGGAAATCTATGGCCAATCTGGGCAGTATGGTAAAAAGCAAAGGTATCACCTTGCTGACAAAGGTCTGATTTTTCCAGTAGTAGTGAGTGAGAGCTAGAGTGTAAGAAAAGCCAAGTACCACAGAGCTGCTGTTTTCCAACAGTGATGCTGGAGAAGACTTTTGAGAGTCCCTTAGACAACAAGGAGTCACAATAATACTTAAGGAAATCAATTCAGGCTATACATTGGAAGGTCAAATACAGAAGATGAAATTCAAATATTTTGGTGACATAATGAGAAAGACAGGATTCATTGGAAAAGATACTGAGAGTAGGAAATATTGATGGTAAAAGTAAAAGAGGATGACAGAACATGAGATGGATAGTGTCATGGAAACAATGAACATGAACTTGGAAAGACTTTGAGAGATAGTGAAGGATAGAAGGCCCTAGCTTGCTATGGTCCACGGGGTCATGAAGAGTTGGAAATGACTGAATGACTCAACAACAATGACAACAGGGAGAAAGGAACATAGTATGTAGTTTCACGCTTTTGAAATACAACAAAGACTCCGCATCAGGGCAAAAACTGTGGGTTCTGTTGCTCTGAAATTGCTAAATAGCTAAAACTTAAGTCAGGTCACATATTTCTAAATGCAGTCAAAGTTCTTCATTCCTCCGTGAATGTTCTAATTAGAAATAGTTTTGTTGTATCTCATTTAATCATTGATGTTTTCAATTCATACAATTTTCCTCTCCTTTTCAGAAACAATCCCTGGAAGCAACTTTGGCAGACACAGAAGGTCATTACTGTGTTCAGCTGTCACAAATCCAGGCCCAGATCACTGCTCTAGAAGAGCAGTTACAGCAGATCAGGGCTGAAACAGAATGCCAGAATTCAGAATACCAGCTGCTCCTTGACATCAAGATCCGCCTGGAGAATGAAATTCAGACCTACCGCAGCCTGCTAGAAGGAGGAGGGTGAGTGAAAGAAATGCTACTATTGAAAATTCTCCTGCTTCTTAATTTTTTAGGTGGGGGAGCTTCTCCTAATTTTTGATAAGCAAAGAGTTGTTAGAGGAGGAATACATGGCTGTCTGAGGTGTTGGGTTTATCTTGCCTCATTTTGGCCCAGGAATGATCATGACCAGGATGACTCCTTTTTCAAGTATCTTTAAATTCTCTCTCTCTCTCTCTCTCTCTCTCTCTCTCTCTCTCTCTCTCTCTCTCTCTCTCTCTCTGTGTGTGTGTCTCTGTCTCTCTCTCTCTGTCTCTGTCTCTGTCTCTGTCTCTCTCTGTCTCTGTCTCTGTCTCTCTCTGTCTCTGTCTCTCTCTGTCTCTGTCTCTCTCTCTCTCTGTCTCTCTCTGTCTCTCTCTGTCTCTCTCTGTCTCTCTCTCTCTCTCTCTCTCTCTCTCTCTTCTCCCCCCCTCTCTCCTTCTCACTATTTTCCCCAACCTGAAAGGCCAGTGACCACTCATGAGCTCAATACCAATACAGACTGGCATGAGGGCTTTCACCTGCTCTGTTTCTCATATGGGGTGATTTGCCCCTCCTGAGCCTACTGATCCTAAGGGCTCATCATATGGGTGCCCTTGGGCACCAATTTACTAACAATATTTTATTCATTGGTGACTTATTTGCATATTTATTTATGATATCCAATCAATTTTACCCCTACTGAGGATCAGAATGCCCAAACTCAAGTGAACTACCAGTCTCAGTTTCCCCCAGCAGGAGGAACCATCACACTTTGCCATCAATCTCTTCTCAAACTATTTAGCTTCTCTAAGAGTCTAATAAATTTTGGGGACAAAGACATACATTTTATAATGCTTATGGATAACTAATCATTAATATTTATCTACCTTTTTGTATTTCTGGTAGCACATCTGGAAGCGGTGGCCAAGAAGGAAGCTCTAGTGGTCTAGGATATGGTAGAAGATCCAGTGGTGTCCAAGGGGGTGGTAGCTCTAGTGGCAGTGGAGAATCCAAAAGCTCTGGTTCCAGAGGAGGTTCAGTTGGAGTACAAGGAGAAAGCACTGTATCTGGTGGAGAATCGCCATTGAAAAGTAGCTCTGGAACAAGGTTAGTAGAAACTAACTGGGACAATAAGAATCCATTTTAATTTCTTGTGAGTTTTGCTTATGAGATCTTTTTTTCCTTTTATTCTTTTTAAGTATGGAAACACAAAAGCATTAGAAAAAGTTTTTGCTTTCAGAAATAAATTGTTTTGATAATAATTTGAAGCTAAAAATATAGGTTTCAAATATCATCTTATGCTTTCACTTGGGTTAACTAAAAGTCACTGAAATTGAAGTGACATATTCCTTGAACATTATGAGGGAGAGAGAGAGAGAGAGAGAGAGAGAAAGAGAGAGAGAGAGAGAGAGACTATAGGCCAAGTGACTGATTATGCATCTATTGTTTTAGAACCAACCTAGGTAAGTTTGGAGAAGCCTCTTATCAAGTTGGCTAAATAATGAGGAAAGTTTTCATTTGGACAACTCTGGAAGGTCATCTAGTGAATGCTAAAGGGTTGTAACCCATGTTGGTGAAGGGAAGACCCACACTAACAAAATCACAGATCCTTGAATACTGACATGGGAGAGAATAACTCAAACATGAAATTTTTAATAAAACTTAGAAAGGATCATTGTTGGCAGACTCTTTCTTCAGGTTTTCCTTTGGATTAGAAATTTATTTTATGTATCTACATTAAAGTATTTTAGTTGGCAAATACGCCTTTCAAGGACCAAACCACAATTTCTCTGATTAGAGGAGGGTATTCCAGTTAATGGTTTCACTCATTATTACTTGTTAATTTTCCTTGCTCAAGTGCAGCTTTAGGGGCCTCTTCTTCTTCATTATATAGGAGAAATATCAATATTGATCATTTTTTACCTACAGATTCTAACAGAAGTCATTTGATCAAGACCATCATTGAGGAGGTGGCCCCTGATGGTAGAATCCTTTCATCCAGAGTGGAACCAAAGACCAAGAAGTACTCCCATTAACCTGGGTTGTCATACAAATGTCTCTTTCCTTAGACTGCAACATATCAATGTCAGGCAAAGAAAATCTTCTCCTTTCTTATGGTCATGGTCACCTTTCCTCTCTTTAAATAAAAGGTGTTTAAAAGGTTTCTCATGGTTTCTTTCCTATCCCTTTTCACTTGGCTAGAGAGTATTCTTCAATGACAATTCATAAAGAAACTTTCTGTTCCTTTTTACTGATATGTTTCAATAAACCTTCTTACTGATGCAAACAATATAAATGTGTACACATTATCTTTCTCTTCTGAATGAGACATTCATAACTTTAACAAGAAAGGTTATAGTATTATAGGAATTAAAGTGAGGTCTTAGAAAAAATTATCCAATACAACCCATTCATTTTGCAGGGAAGGAAACTTTGGCTCAGAGAAAAAAAGTGACTTCCTCAAAGGTCACACAAGTATTAAGTCCCAAGGTTAGATTTGACTCTAGGTCATCTGATTCTAAACCCATGGTTTTTCCAAAAAACAACAACATATTCATAATGAGTCTCTATATTTGAAAAATTGTTTATCCAAATAAATATTCTTTGCAAGCATATCTCAGTTTCCTGAAACAAAAGTTGTGTCCTATTTCAGACTAGTGTTCTAAGCTTGTGTAAAGCAGTTTCTCCTTAAAAAATGCCCATACATTGCCAATCTTAAGAGTAGTTTCTTCCATAATTGTAGAGTGTGTAGCCTCTTACTAATTCTCTGGAATACAATTACATGGTTTCTGAAAATCCATGGAAATAAATGGGCATAAATTTGGCCAGAAGTCTAAAATAATTGGACATTACAATGTTAAATTGATCTAGGTACTCCATCCCCTTCCTCCTCCTACCTTGTAGCAAAAAATATGAACATCTCCTCACATATGAAACATGTTGGGTAACATCTCCAATGGAGAAATGGCTGAGGAAAAAGGTCAAAACAATTATGCCTTGGTTTGTGTGGAAATTGTACAGCAACTTAGGAAAGAATATCAGGTGAGTCATTAGTAAATCTTTGTCCTTCTGCATTCAAGTGAAGTCATATGTTGAAATTTGAAATTTACTGGCCTTTCTAACTAATGACCACTATGAGGAAGAGATAATTGAGGTATGTGAGCAAGCTAAAGGGAATGGTCATCTAGGTAAATGCCACTTCAATACTATAGAAGGGAGATCTTACATTGGACATTATTTTGATAAGTCCCACAAGAAATCTCTGGTGTAAAGGTGTATCCCACTTAAATGGCAGCACTATCTCAATACCTTTGTCCCCAGGTGCTCACTTGCATAACGCCCAAACAGGAATCTGGGAATGGTAACTTGCTTGTCACCCAAAGGAAGGGTGGGGTAATTCAATGAAATTAACCAACTCTCAAAGGGGAAGAAATCTCTAACAAGAGAGGTCATACCTCCTGCATGTGAGGTGACAAACTTCAAGGCCAAAGAGCTGAGGAGTTAAATAGGAGAGTCATCTGCCTGTCCTAGGATAAGGTTCTCTGACTTTTCTGAAAAAGAATAGTTGCAATACAGATGAAAGGAGCAATACAACATCGAAACAAAAACATCACACAAACATCAAGCTAACCCAGTCGCTGGAGGTGGTGGGAAGTACAGTTATGCATCAAAGAACAAGCCCAGGGATTCAAGTAGATCCATTCAGCAAAAACATCACAGTGGTCAAATAACCGAATTAGCCCAGGCTAACATTAGCCAAGCTTAGTAGCCAAGCAAACTGCACGGCACTGCCATGCCCCTGTACCAGCCCATATTGCCATCAGTTCTTACCAATGAAGGGACAGACTAGTAGCAGGTAAGACTGTTCATTAGAGACTCCTGGGAGTCCCATGAAGAATAAGCCCAGCATTTCACCTGTCTCCAATGCCCTGCTCCATAAGGAGGACTCTTCAGAGGAGAAAAGACAAGGAAGGTCTACGGTTCTGAAGCTGTAAGTTGCCTTGGGAATTTGTTTCACACATACCATAAGTATGTGTCTACTTGGAATGCTTAGTAATTTGTTTTCTGTCATTGGACTAAATGTCTTCTTGAAGAACCATCTACTGGCTGAGCATTTACAGGAAGCACTCAATAGTAGGTCTCATAACCTACTGTGTTGAATGTGATATCTTACGGGGTCACCCCTGGAAACCAAGGCAGCAACTTCTCCTCTGGGCATCACACCAGCCAATGCCAGTGCAAGTTGGAGGAGTGATCTTCAGAGGGCATGCTGTTACTCTAGAAAGGAGATGATAAAAGTGAAGAGAAGATGGAGAAATAAAGACAGGGACTTTATTGAAGTCTTTCAAACCAACTTTAAAACACTAGCTCAAAATGAATTCAAGAGTGGTAAAACCAACAAAAGGATGAAGTGAAACAATATTCCAGCCCAAGAAAGCCTAGAAAGTCAGCAGGAAAGATCTCTTTCACTGGGATAAGAGGAGAATGCAGTTCAGTGCATGCTGTATCCAGCAAGCCAACAGTGAAGTTCAGGGCCCTACATCAGGCAGCCAGTAGTAGGGCATGCCTGATGCAGACCAGTAGCAAGCTTTTGGGGCAACTCAATCTGTAAGTGACTTCAGAAGTTCTCATTGAAGACTGATGAAGATTACAATGGACTCTCAGCTCTCACTAGGTGTAGGACTCTGTTGCTTTGCCAACATTTGGTCCTGGGACACAGTTCCAGGGCAATAACAAGGACAAGCACACTAGAGATTGTGGCTACAGGAGAGTGGACACTCTGACCATATAGTTCCACAGTTGCAAGGCACAAGACAATACATGTTGTCACTTGCAAGTCAGAGTAGAGACTGTGACCAAAATTCTCCTTAAATCATATCACTTCAGCATTAATGGAGTGGTTAGGAAGACTAGCATCTCTGGTGTAAGGTCTTGTCAAGCCCTTTTCAGGGCTTTTCATCTATCTCTGGTGTCCACCTGCTTCACCCAACTCTCACTAGTGTGTCCAAGAAGCTGCAGCATGCACAGTGGCCATATCCACTAAACCATTTCAGTAGATGCACTAATCCAGATCGAAGGTAATTGACAAGCCTCAAAGCTTTTGGTGAATTGGGGTATGACTAGCCAAAGCACGTGAAGACATCCCCTGATGGAATGAGTGGATGAGAACAATTTGTTCCAACACCTATAAAGGTAGCTGAAGTAAAAACTGTGGAGCAATTAGAGCTTTGTCAGACCAAGGTCTGATGCCAAGGTCATCCACTCATTCCAGGTCACCACCAGTCATCTTGATTTTGTCCTGCTACTGGATTTTGATGACTCAGAAAGAGAGAATGAGGCTGAAGACACTGTGCAATTCTGCCTCACTTAAATCCAATTCAGAGACAAGTTAAGCAATCACCCCATGATGTCACTGGTCTTCAAAAATGAAAAACAAACAAGCAACAAAACAACAACCACTTCAGAAGAACTGAAAACTTGAAGAAGGAAAAACAGACCCAGTTAAAATGGATAAGCAGGAAACCTACATCTTGCTAAAAGAAACCATAGACAATGAAGTAATATCTATACTAAAACTATATGTACCAAATGGTATAGCATAAATTTTTTTATTTTTAATCTTTATTTATTTTTCTTGTTTTAATTAACTTTTGTTTATTTTTAGTTTACATCACTGATTTCCACAAGATTTTGACTTACAAATTTTCTCCCTGTCTTTCCCCTACTCACCCCCCCAAAAACAGCGATCCTACTGTATATCCCCTCCCCCAATCTACTCTCTCTTGACTTTTGGGCTCAGTAGAACTCTGCTTTCAGAAGGGAGAGCTCTGTTCCAAATCACTGGGGTTTTCACAGCTGCCAGACCTATTAGGAGGCCATAGTCTCTGCAGTCCCCACCAGCTTTGGCTCACTGAAAATGCACCTCAGGACCACAACCCTAGACCACAATCCTGATCCAAGCAGCTCAAGGAAAAAGCACTTAGCCTCTGAATGATCACTTGGCCTTCCTGAAATCTGCAGGCCATCTGCTCTGAAGCAGCCATGTGGAGGCAGCTGCAGGGCCACTGCTTCAGACTGCTTCCACCTCTAGAGACAGTTGGCCAGACCCTCTCCCTCAAATTTAGCCAAGCGCCACTGACCTTTTCTCTTTGTCTTGGCTCTTATGGATTGGTAATTCTGGAAACCACCACAGCTGCCAGTAATCCAATCTCCTTAAAGCTCCAGCCATGGCTTCTCCTGAATGGCCTGGGGCTAAAACTACATGGGGCTGGGCTCTGCTCCCAGTGAACAATGAGCCCTTTTTGTCCATCTGCTGGGCTGCCTTCAGCAGGAGCCTTGTTTCTCTATCATTTTATGAGTTCTGGAGCTCTAAAATTTGTTTAGATTCATATTTTATACGTATTTGAAGTGGTTATGGTGGGAGCCACAGAGTTCTCCTGCTTCTATGCTGCCGTCTTGACTCCGTACCCATATAAAAAAATTTTTTTTTGGTTTCCAATTGAGAAATTTATTTAAACAGATCAAATAGAAGAGATGTCTCCTTGTCTCTAAACTTAGAAGAAGGTGTTGGGCCTCTTAGTAGTAAAGCGTGGCTTGTGCTGGTGATGCAGAACTCTGTGGGGCAGAGGAAACTTGATTTTGGAGTTGTGAAACTGCTTAACTGCAGGCCAGGGGCATTTGCTGGCAGGAATTTCTTCCACTTTCATGATCTGAATGGAGTGGGCCATGGCATGGTGACGGGCTCCCATATCTTGGTAGCACTGAGTGACGGCACCAGCAGTGGTCAGGTCCCTCTACTCCCTGTACATATTGTGGGTCTCACTCCTGGAATCATAGCACAGCCAGATGCCAAAGTTTTTCACTCTGAGAGGGGACTTTTCAAAGACCTGTCCACAGTATACGATTTCTCCAGAAGATTTCTTCATCTTTTTCAGCTGGGAAATGAAGTACCAGAATTGGGACTTTGCTACAACATGATTAGGTGCAAAGATCCGCATGCGATAAAGAGGTGGCACTGGGCTCTTGGGAGTGGGCAGGCAGCGCCCAACTACCTTATACTCTCTCAGAGTGCCCCAGGCCTTCATGGTGCTGCCACCTCACTCCCCACCAACCCGCAAAAAGCCCACATAAAAATTCTTAAAGAAGGGGCAGCTAGGTGGCGCAGTGAGTAGAGCACCGGCCCTGGAGTCAGGAGTACCTGAGTTCAAATCCGACCTCAGACACTTAACACAAAAAACTAGCCATGTGACCTCGGGCAAGTCACTTAACCCCAACTGCCCTCCAAAAAGCAAAAAAAAAAAAAAAAAATCTTAAAGAAATACTTAATTGAATTGCAAAAGGAAATTGACAGTAAATCTATACTAGTAGGGGACTTCAACTTTCTCCTCTTGGAGTTAAATAAATCTAACCATAAAATAAAGATAAAGATGTCAAGGAGATGAATAGAGCCTTAGAAAAAATAGGAACAGAAATAAGTATATCTTCTTCTCATCCGGACATGGCACTTTTCACAAAAATTAGCCATGTATTAAGACATTAAAAAAAACCTTGCAACCAAATGCAGAAAAACACAAAAACTAATTGCACCCTTTTCAGATCATAACACAATAAAAATTACATTTAACAACAGATGATAGAAGTATAGATTAAAAGTCAATAGGAAACTAAATAATCTAATCCTAAAGAATGAGTGAGTCTAAGAACAAATCACAGAAGCAATCAATAATTTCATTAGAATGACAAGAATGAAGCAACAATTCAAAATCTGTGGAATGCAGTCAAAGCAGTATTTAGGGGAAAAGTTATATCAATAAATGCACAATTTAAAAAAGAGAAAGAGCAGAACAATGAAATGAGCATACAATTTTTAGAAACTAGAAAAAGAAAATTTTAAAATCCCTAATTAAACATCAAAGTAGAAATCCTGAAAATCAATGGAGAGATTGGTAAAATTTGAAAGTAAAAAAACCCATTGGACTAATAAATACAACTACAAGTTGGTCTTATGAAAAAATGAAATAAACCATTATTTAATGTAATCTAAAAAATGAAAGAATAAAATTATTAGCATTAAAAATGAAAAGGTTGATTTAATCACCAATGAATATGAAGTTAAAGCAATTATGAGGAATTATTATTGCAATTATTATTATTATTATTATACCAAATTCCTTTTGCAATGCAAATATGGTTTTAATTCCTAAAGCAGTGAGAGCAAAAAGAAGGGGGAAAGAAAACTATAAACTATTGGTGTAAAAATTTTAAAATAAAATTTAAATAAAGTACTAGCAAGGATATTACAGCAATATATCACAAAGACCATACACCATGACCAGGTGGGATTTATACCAGGAATGCAGTACTGGTTCAATATTAGGAAAACTATTAGCATCATTGACTACAATCAATAACAACAAAAATCATTTGATTTTATCAATAGATGTTGACAAGACCTTTGATAAAATGCAATATTTATTCCTATTAAAACACTAAAAAGTATAGGAATTAATGGAAGCTTTCTTAAAATGATGAGTAGTATCTATCTAGAACCAAGAGCAAGCATTGTTTATAATGAAAATAAACTTGAAACCTTTCCAATAAGACCAAGAGTGAAGCAAAGATGTCCATTATCACTACTATTATTCAATATTGTACTAGAAATATTAGCTATAGCAATAAGACAAGAAGAAAAGTGAAGGATAAAAACGGGAAATGAAGAAACAAAACTTATCTTTCTTTGTAAATGATATAATGGTATACTTAGAGAATCAACTAAAAAACTAGTTGAAACAATTAACAACTCAAATGAAGCTTGAGTATATAAAATAAATCCACATAAATCATCAGAATTTCTATATTCTACCGACAAAGTACAGCAGAAAGAGATAGAAATTACATTTAAAATAGCTGCAGACAATATAAAATACTTACGAGTCTACCTGCCAAGACAAACCCAGGGACTATATGGACATAATTGCAAAATGATTTTCATACAAATACAGATCTAAACAAGTGGAGAAATATCAGTTTGCTAATAGATAGACAAATCAATGTAATAAAAATGACAAATCTACCTAAATTAACTTACTTATTCAGTGCCATACTAATTAAACTACCAAACAATTATTTTATAGAGCTAGAAAAAATAATAATAAAATTCATCTGGAAGAACAAAAGGTGAAAAATATCAAGGAATAATTTTTTTATATATTTAGGAAGTTGGCCTAGCAGTTCCAGAATTCAAACTATGTTACAAAGCAGTAATCTTGTGAGTAAACTCCCCCAATTAACCAAAAAAACTCTAATAAATTTACATATGTATCTCCATGCTGGTATGGGCTGCCCTTTTTTCTTCAGTCTCAGTACCTTCCCATTACAGTGAGACTGTTCCTCTGTACAGTGTGCGTCCTTACATTGGCATAATCAAGACAGAACTGATCTGTGTCCCTACACTCACACGTATAATTGAAATCTAAGTATTTGCCTTTTCAAAGAGGAAGGAGGAAATAGAGGTGAGAGGGAGAGAAATAATTTGGAACTCAAAAGTTTAAAAAATGGCTGTTAAATTTTTTCACATGTAATCGAGAAATTTTAATAAAATAAATAAAATAATTTCCTCTTTAAAAATTTAAAAGCATGGAAAAATTTTAAAACTGCTTCTTGACTGATTTTAGTTTGTTTTCATTTTCTTTGTCCCAGTAGAACTGTTCATAGACAAATTCTGTGGTCTCTTCTAATAAAAGAACCCTTGTTTTATTAGTCCAGCTAAGAGTTTTCCAGATAAGGATTTTGGCAGAGTTCCAGGAAACTGAAAACAGGATCCCTAGGTGAGATTTCTGAGACTAGAACTGAGACATCCTGCCATCTGCTGGAGAGAGAAAGCAAGTAACACTCGACAATAACGGCTTCAATAAAGTAAATTAAAACCAAACTGAGACGAAGCACAACGACAAATTTTGGTTGTGGAAGAAAGGTCATGAAACATACGTTCCTTCCTTTCTAGAGGGAGACTGGAGGCTCACAGGGCAGGAGTGTTGTATATATTGTCAGACACATTCACTATCAGTTGATGCTTAGCTGTATTCTTTTGTAACAAAAAATAATTCAGTGATGGGTGGAGAGAGTATAATAGTACATCACTGTGTGTATAAAATAAAACATTACCAAAGTTTGATTGATATATAATTTAGATACATAAATAGATTCATAGTTATATAGCAAGTTAGAGATGGAGATAGTGAAATGTACTCATAGAGTTTGATGAGATAGAAAGACAGAGACACACAGAGAGAGACAGAGAGATTAAGATATAGATGTAAATAATAAATATAGACACAAATGTGGATATGTAGATGTACATATAGATATAAATCAAGAATACTTAGCTTTTTTTGTCATGGACCTCTTTAGTCATTTGATAAAGCCTATGGATCTCTCTTCAGAATAAAGTTTTGAAATACACAAAATAAAATTTATAGGCTTAGCAAGGAGACTAATTACATTTAAATACATTTCTTAAAATATTTTAGAAGCAAGTCCATAGACTTGCTTATCCCAGGATAAGAACCACCAATATAGAAATACCAACATGCATATATATGCATGTATACATATATACATATATGCATAGGAATGTCCCTGTATTTCAAAATTTTTAAAAATTATATACAATTTTAATAATTATTCTAAAATCAGAAGCAAAAACATATGTGATCCCTATATCCCTTAGAAAAAGGTGATCTCTAAATCAGTTAATAGTAATTTTTTTTTATTTCTCTTGGGATTAAGTTGGCTTTCCTTAAGAAGTAAACCAGCATAAATATTCCTTTAAAGAGGGTACCTACAGATTTAGTGAATGAATAGTTTAACAAGATTTGGTTATATAATATCTAGATAAGTCACAATCAATATATCTTCACAGAAATAAAAATAACCTAATCATAGGATTAAGTTTAGTTATCACAGAACTCTACCAAAGCTTCAATTGCCCTTTTCAGACAGCTGGAAGGTGGACATTGCCTCTCAGCTCACCCAAAGTTCCTCCTTTTACTAAGTTAATTCTTTTTCAGTGAGGATCAGAGACCCATAGCAGAAATTCTTAAGTGATCATTAAAAGACATTTTTCAAAAAAAAAAATTCACAGAATTATATACACAAGTTCTAAACCAATAAAATATTGAATCTAGCAGTTATCCCACCCTAGAAGCCCCCCATTTATACCCCCAGTATGCCCAGAAGTTTAATATTTTTAATCTACTTCCCTGCAAAACTCATGAATCAGTCTCATGAATATAGTTCATTTTTTATGTTATAAAATAAGCTCTGTACACTTGTCAAATTGTCAACTAATCACTGAGGGCTTAGCTGACCTTATTTAATGGTAATCTTCTGGCCTTGCTATTAATCATTATCTTTTAGAAGTAATATGCCTCAGAAAAAAATTTAGATAAAAATTCAACACCTTGAAGGCAACAGCATCCTTCTATATCCCAGGATCTCGACCTCCTTCTTATCTTGGAGACCTCACTCAATTGAGACTGCTCTCTCTAAAGTGTTAGTGATCTCTTAATTGCTAAGTCCAGTGGGTTTTTTCCCAGCCCTCATTATCATCTTTGCAGCCTTTGACATTAATGACCACCCTCTCCTCCTGAATCCTCTTTCTGTGAACTGTCATGGCACTCCTCTCTCTTATTTCTCTTTTTACCTATCTGAACGATCCTCAGTCTGCTGGCTTATCAACACACCCACTAGGTGCCATCATATCCCAAAGCTCTGTCTAGGACTCTCTTCTCTTCTCTCTCTATGCCCTCCTGCAGAGATCTCAATAGCTACCATGAGTTTAATGATTATATCTACATTGATGACTCCTCCAGATCTACATATCCAACCCTGATCTTTCTCCTGAACTTCAGTTCTGAATTACCAACCGCCTGATGAACATTTGATATTTGATGCCCTATAGGCATTTCAAATTCAGCATGTCCAAAACAGAGTCTATTGTCTTTTGCTCCAAATTTGTCCCTTTTCTAAAGTTCTCTCTTCTTCTTGAGGACACCCACCATCTTTCCAGTCACCCAGGTGGGTAAAGGGGCTTACATCCTCAACTTCTCGCTTTTTGCCAAATCTTGGCATTTCTATTGCTGTATCACTCACATCTGCCTACTTCTCTCTGCTCACAGAACCAGCAACCCAATTCAAGTTAAATCAACAAATGCTTATTTATTAAGCTCATTCTGGGTGATAGGAGGCAGCTAGGTGGCTCAGCGGACAGAGCACTGTGCCTGGAGTCAGGAAGACCAAATTCAAATCTGGCCCCAGACATTTACTAGCTGTGTGACCCTGGGCAAGTCGCTTAACCTTGTTTGTCCCAGTTTCCTCACCTGTAAAGTAAACTGTAGAAGGAAATGGCAAACCACTTTAGTATCTTTTCCAAGAAAACACCAAGGACTGTATGGTTCATGGGGCCACAAAGAGTCGGACACATCTGAATGACTGGACACCAATAGCAAATGTGATGGGAACTGTGCTGAGCACTGAATACAAAGAAAGCAAAATCCAGTCCCTATTCTCAAGGAGTTCATGGCTTAACCGCAGATACAACAAGGAAACAGCTATGGACAGTGAAGACATAGGCAGGATACACTGACGATAATCAACAGAGAGAAGGCACTGGCATTAAAGGGATCATCAGGTAGGACCTGAAGGGAACCAGGAAAGACAACAGACAGAGAAGAGGAGGAAAAGAATTCTAGGTATGGGGAGGGGCAGTCGGTGAGAACTGACACAATCAAGAGATGGAGGGTCATTTACAAGGAAAAGCAAGGAGGCCAGTATCATTGGATGGCATCAGTCAGGTGTAAGAAGATCAGAAAGGTAGAAAGAGATGAGGTTATGAAAGACTTTAGAAGACAAACAGAAAATGTCATGTTTATCCTGGAGGTGATAGGGAGCCATTAGAATTTATTGAATAGGGGGGTTGATAAGATCAGATCCATGATTCAGTTTCCCATCACCTCTTGCTCCAGCTATTGCAATAATCTCCTGACTGCTCTATCTACCTACAGTCTTTCCATTCCCAATCTATCCTCCAAAGAGCTGCCAAAGTCATTTTCTCCTAAAACACAGGTCTGATGATGACACTCTTCTACACAATAAACTCTAACAGTTCCATAATGAAGTCTGGATCAAATGTTTATCTTTATCTCATCTTGTTTAATTTCTATTGTTCTGTAAGTTTTATGACAGAATTATTAGGATACTAGTACATGTTTATAATTTATCATTAGGAAAATAAGCATATATTAGAGGTGCATGTTTTTTTTCTATCAACCAGGTGTACAATCAGAAAAGCTTTAATCAGATAGTACAGCAAACATAGTGCTGCACCGGGGGTCAGGAATACCTGAGTTTAAAATGCAACCTCAGACACTTATTATTTGTGTAAATTTGGGTAAGTCACTTATCCACTCTCTGCCTCAGTTTCTTTAAGTGTTTTGTTAATGTTGTTCAGTCATATACAACTGGGGTTTTCTTGGTAAAGATAGTTTGTCATTTCCGTCTCCAGCTCATTTTTAGGTGAGGAAACTGAGGCAAACAGGACTAAGTGACTTGCCCAGGGTCATACAGCTAGTAAGTGGCTGAGGCTGCATTTTAACTCAGATCTTCCTGACCCCAGGCCCAGTGATCTATCCACTGTGCCACCTAGCTGCCCGTCATTAACTATAGAATGGGAATAATTACAATACCCACCTGCCAAGCTGTTATGAGGATCATATCAGATAACATTTGCGAAATGATTAGCACAGTTCCTGGAACACAGTAAGTGGCTAAAAATGCTTTTTTTTCTTTCCTTCCTTCCCTCCATTCCTCCATCCTTCCTTCCTCCTTTATTTCCTTCATTCCTTAAGGTTTGATGTAACCTACAAGTCAGGTCAAGTCAGTAAGTCAACAAACATTTATTAAATGTTCAATGTGTCAAGAACTATGCTAAACAGTGTTATCCACAAACAAAAGACATCATCATCCCTCTTCAATGTGGCTACTGTGCTGGATTTCCTCCATGACACTGGAGAATATTTTTTTAATGCCCCACTTGAGATTAATAATCAAAATGAGTCATAGAACACAGCAGTCTCCAAACAATTAAAATTAAGTATTACTTAGAGGGTAATGTGAAAGTACATGGTGCCTGTGAACAGGCTGTAACATATAATAGACAAGGAACTATGAAGAGCTGAAGGAAAAGAGGTCAGTCCTGAGCACCCAGCAATCCTAGGGGCTCTCCCCCAACAAAATGATTCCCATAATGTTGTGATCTTACACGACCTCTCAATTCAACAAGTATCTTCTCATTGTACAAAGCAATGTACTGATATGGGGATACAGAGACACAAATGAAATAACTCTTGCCCTCAGAAAGGTTACATTCTACTGGGTGGATTGTAGCCAGGTGGCAAAAGATAGAGCACTGAACCTGGACTCAGGAAGACATGAGTTCAGACCTGACCTCAGACACTTAGTAGCTGTATGATCGTGAGCAGATCACACAACCTCTGCTGCCTCAATTTTCCTAACTATCAAATGGGGCAATAATAGTACCTACTTCTGAGGGTTGTTGTGACAAATAAATGAAATACTATTTGTAAAGTATGTGCCTACAGATACATCATATGTGTGATGACCAATTTTGAAAAACTGAATGCTTCTCAGCGTCGCACAGTTAAAAGACTACTCTACAAGTCTCAGGATGGAAGGAGATGTCTACATTCAGAGAAAGATCCAGAAAGATCAGAGTTTAAAAGGAGACTGAAGCAATGCATGTTATCATTCTTTTCGATGTTTGGCTTTTGT
>CM053593.1:152892121-152952825 GCA_028646575.1 Pseudocheirus occidentalis
GTGGGGGGTGGGGAGGAAGAGGAGAAAAATCTGAAACTCAAGTGACTCTGGAACTGAATCTTGTAACCTAAAAGTAAACAAACAAGTCAATAAAATTTTAAAAATTAAAATTAAAAAAAAGTAAAGTATGTGCCTAGCACATAGTAGGTGCTTAATGATTATTCCCTTTTTTACCTGCTCCTTCTCCGAGAGAGACAAGGGAAAGGAGAGATGTAAGATGTACAAAAGTAAGTATAACACACCTATACTGATGATGGTGACTTAGTAATAAGAAGAAAGGCAAAGGATTTGAAGAATCACAGTTTATTTTAGATAACAAAAAAACCAGTTTGGCTACTGGTCCTTTAAATGTGAGATCTTTGTCCAATGGTCAATGAGTATACTCATTGTTGGAATTGCTGAATCACAGCTGTCTTGACATTCTTTCAATGAACGAAACCAGAAGAACAAAGGAAGCTGCAGCTCAGTGAAAGGATGGCTCACAGGTACTCCTTGGAGGGGGAAAGAAAGGAGTTGGTAGAATGAGACTTATTGTCTGCCCAGAGGCTAAAAAAAGTAAGACATTACAAAAATCTTAGTGCAATATTAAATTATTAGAAGGTAAAATCTTAGTGTAATATTAAAATATTAGAAGGTTAGGGTCAGGAAAGGTTAAGTTACTAAAGGTTTAAACTGCACCAAGACTTTTAGGATATCCTATGTCATTTCATGAGATAGCTGACCATCAGTACTGAAGTACTAATGATAATTATTTCCAAAAAGATGACCATGAAAATAAGTGTAACTAGTGTACCAACATTAGTTGCTGAGGATAATGTGATAGATAAATTCTATGATGAATCTGATAAGATTTTTCAAATGAAATCAAGATATACTCTATTTCAATGCAAAGGGGGCAAAGGTTAAAAATGGGGCGAAATGTTACATGCATTGTCTCTCCCTTAAGAATGTGAGCTCCTTGAGAACAGAGACTTGCCTTCTTTTTCTATTTGTGTCGTCAGAGCTTAGCACAGTGCTAACCCTGTAGCAATCACTTAATAAGTGCTTTATTCATCCATTCAATATATGGGAAATTACGACTGAGGAGGAGGAACTGATTCGTAGATTAGACAGGATCTTTATAATAATAGCATTTCTATATGGCTTTAAGGTTTGCAAAAACTTTTAGAAATATTACCTCATTTTATTCTCACGCCAACCCTGGGAGATTGTTCTTATTATTATTCCCATTTTAAAAGGGAGACAAAGTGATGTGCCCAGGGTTATCCAGCTATCAAAAATCCGAGACTATAGTGGAACTTTGTTCTTTCTGATTCTAGGTCCCTTGCTCTATCTACTGCACCACTTCTCCATGACCACTTTTTTCAAAAACAGATAAAACAGAATTAACAGTTATTGGACATGGGGAGTAACAAATGCCACCAAAAATGAAACTGACTATGTCTTCAAATAAAGGAAAAGATCTGTTATTGATGAAGGAGTTATTCTTAAGGCATTTGTCTGTGCAGTCAAGTCATCAAAGCTGTCAAAATTGGTTAAAGAGAAGAATGAAGAGGAGGAGGAAGAAGAAAAGAAGGAGAAGAGGAGGAGAAAAAGAAAATGAAAGAGGAGGAGATGGAGGAAGAGGAGGAGGAAAAGAAAAATAAGAAGGAAGAGGACAAGGACAAGGAGGATGAAGAGGAAGAAGAGGATGAGGAAGAAGAGGAAGATGAGGACAAGGAGGATGCAGAAAAGAAATAATGATAAATATAAGACATACAATTAAAATGGATTATTCTTGAATTTTAAAGAAGTTACCAAGAACCAAAACCAAAAAAATGAATCACAGAAATGACATTGACACCAATTATAATTCTACGCAGAATTCTAAACAATGTAAAGTAATTGCCACAACAAGACCAAAAGAGCCCAGACAGCATCTTAGGCAATAAAAATCTAACTTGTTTCCCAAATGGAGAAAGATGGCTGCCAAAGGCCATAATGGTTAATATTATAAACTTGTCTATAAAAATCTCACAAAGAAAAATGATTGACAGTTATGAGCAGTATCATCTCATAAAGCAGGGAGGAATAAAGTGAATCAGTATTAAGCAGAGAATAAAATAAGAAGACATGCTAGCCAAAGATGTTCACTATTGTCAGAGAGGATATTCTTTGCAGAATCCAAACAGAAGAAAGGTCCTTTATATAAAGATAATGAAGTCCTCCTCGTGTTTCTGATTATAGATGTTATCATGCTGATTGCATAAAGCCCAAGATGCGGTGGTTATATACCATAAGGTTTTCTGAATCAAATCAATTGACTCAAATATTGACTGATATTCCAAAGACAAACAAGTTCCATAATAAACTTTTACTTTTTCTTTGAAATATGATAATACCTTACATTAGATGATGATAATTATAGTTCACTGGTCTGGATGAAAGTAAAGAATTACTCATCCAAAAATTAGAAGATAAATAATTAAAGCAACCTAGCTCCACCTTATTATTTTTAAGATAATAAATATCCCTAAGGTAGATGCCCTCCTAATAACAATAATAACAGCTAGCATGTATATGGAGGGACCTATAGGAGTTAGATGTTAATTGCCCCCCAAAAAT
Source organism: Pseudocheirus occidentalis (assembly GCA_028646575.1). NCBI lineage: Eukaryota > Metazoa > Chordata > Mammalia > Diprotodontia > Pseudocheiridae > Pseudocheirus > Pseudocheirus occidentalis. The sequence goes on from CM053593.1 coordinate 152,894,726, forward strand.
CATCCAATTATGGATAATTCATGCTGATCTAGTAGATATCATTTTTCTCAGGCAGAATTCAAAGAGAAACACCCCTGCTCATTGTATATAAAACTCACAGAAACCATTTGAACTAAGCAGTCTCTCCACTTTGATTCTAGCTACCCACAGACAAGTTGAGCTTTCTTCAAAGGCCATGTCTCTTCGGATTTCTAGTGGACCGAGGCGCATCTGCTCTTGGTCGGGAGCTGGGTCAGTCAGAATACCCAATGGCAGCACCAGCTTTGGGAATAACAGCACATGCGGGGCCTCTGTTGTAGGAGGTGGAAACTTAACTGTTGGAGGTTATGGAAGCTGCTTCGGTGGGAGCTCAGGGGGAGTCCCCAGTGGAAACCCTGTTGGTGGTAGCTTTGGAAGTGCTTCTTGTGCTGGCTTTGTGGGAAATGAAGGCCTCCTCTCCGGCAATGAGAAGGTCACCATGCAGAACCTTAACGACCGTCTGGCTTCCTATCTGGACAATGTACGAGCTCTGGAGGAGGCCAATTCTGAGCTGGAGCAAAAAATTAAAGGCTGGTATGAGAAATTTGGTCCTGGCTCTTGTCGTGGCCTAGACCATGACTATAGCAGATACCAGCTGACAATTGAAGAGCTTAAGAATAAGGTAAGAAATTCCAAACTTGAAACAATTCCAAGTATGCTTGGCTTTGAACTATGAATTCCCTAGAGAGGTCTCTACAATAAGGTGACATGTAAGGGTGCGTTATTTGTCATGTATGATGGATTGTTAGAATTAATTTTAGTTGGCAATGACTATTCTTTTTAGGTCATACTTGGGCATTTATGTTCACGAGTTTCAGTGTTATTAAAATTGGTGTGAACTACTGATACCATTTTTCATCTTAATCTTTATGTTCCCAAACCCTTGGATAGTGACTTGCAAGCAGTAGGCACTCAATAAATGTTCATCGCATTAGACTGGATGCTTCCAGTTCAATTATTCATCTTCAGCTTTGAACATTTTCACCTAAGGAGAGATAGCTTGGGGTAGTAGAAAGAGTGCTGGGTCTAGAGTTGGGAAAACTGGCTTTGATATTTTCTACCAATATAACCTTAGGCGAGTCACCTTCCCTCTCGGAGACTCAGTTTCCTTAACTGAAAAAGAGTAGAGATTGGAGAAGATGATCTCCAAAGTCCTTTTCGGTTCTAAATTCTGTGATCTGTTTTATACGATAGTATGCAATAGGGCTGGATTTGGAATTAGAAGACAAGGGCTCAGATTCCAAGCTCTGCAACTTACTAGTTGTATGACCATGTTCCAGTCTCTTCATCTCGCACTCAAAAATTAAAATGAATAGACTGGAAAGATAACCTGTTAAGTGGAATGCAGATTGACATCTGTGATCCTAAGTGAAATTAAACTATACCAGTACTTCTTTTTTAAGTTGAAAACACTTTAATTGCTTTTTAAGAAAGCTCTCCATGTAGTTTCGTAACACATTTGGTCTTGTAAAATGAGATTTTGGCTTGTAAATGCATAAGTTTGTTCTCTTTTGATCTGTTCTAGCTTATCTCTTCTACCACAAGCAATGCTAATGTTGTTCTGCAGATTGACAACGCCAGGCTGGCTGCGGATGATTTCCGTCTGAAGTAAGGGGTATACAATAATGATAGGGATGACACTCGAGGGAGAAATGTTTCTTTCTATTTCTGGGTGGCTACATGGTACAGTGAAGTGTTAGACTTGGAGTCAGACAGACTTGAATTTGAATACTGCCTCAGACGCATTCTAGTTACATGACCCTGCATAAGTTGGTTAAACTTAGCCTCAGTTTCCTGATCTGTAGGATGGGCATAATAATAGCATCTAGCAGGTTATTGAGGGGCTTAAATGAGGTAATACCTGCAAAGCATGAAGTGCTGTTAAAATGCTACTTATTATTATTTCTTTGATTGAATGTTTCAGTCCTCGCTAAACAGCAACAATGACATGAATGACAATAAAAAATGTGGGAAAGGGAGTCCTATTATAATACTGCCAACAAAATCATGATTATAAAATAGTTATTAACAAAATACTGCCTATGGTTTGAAAAATGAAATTAAATGAAAAAATGGGACCGAAGAAGCTTGAACATGTTTTTGGAACTCCAATGAAATCATTTGGAAGTGATATTACTGTGAGTAGGATACAGACTACCCTAGTGCCTAGCACAGTGCCTAGCATTTAGTAAATGTTTGTTGATTAATTTCTAGATAGAATTGTAAAAAAAATTCTCTCATGCTTCCCTAAGTGTATCGAAGAGCAAGTTGTTAGAGCCATTAACTAGGGCAGAGTAACTGGGGCTTTTCCCCAGGAGGCTGGATTGAAATGTTGCCGGATTTGGAGAACACTGACAGTATTTGAGGGCAGCTAGGTGGCACAGTTCCTAGAGTGCCATAAAGACTCATCTTCCTGAGTTCAAATCTGGCCTCAGACACTTATTAGATGTGTGACCTGGGGCAAGTCAGTTAACCCTGTTTGCCTCAGTTTCTTCCTCTGTAAAATGAGCTGGAAAGGGAAATGGAAAGTCACTCCAGTATCTTTGCCAAGAAAACCCCAAATGGGGTCATGAAGAGTCAGACATGACTGAAATGACTGAACAACAAGACAGTATTTGCAGTCCTTGAGCAACATAAACACAACAGCATTTCATTAAAATGGGAAACTACCAAAGAATGGGCTGAAATGATAGATAGATGAAGCATTTATTAACTGCTTACTATGTTCCAGACACTGAGTAGGAATGAGCTCCACCTCTGCTTTGCCCTGTTTCTTCCTTCCCCACTGAAACACAACCTCTGGAGCAATAGTCTCATACTGGTATCCCAGGGAGTGAATTGAGGGTTCTTTGCCTTACCTCACTCACATCTAAGATGACATTTTATGCCACTTGCACAAGAACAGTTTGTGGTATTAATAATAATTTTCCAGTGGAAATGATTATTCATTTATATTATATATAAATAATTTATACTATCAATTATTTATTAATAATAATTGCCAGAAGAAATTGTCCCTAGTTCTATCTTGGCCCATTCTGATTTTCAATTTAAAGGGAATTGGGTTTTATTTTTGTCTTACCTTATGCTGACCTACTTTGTCCTGAAAATCAATGCAATGTTCTCTAAGGTTTGAAAATGAGCTGGCTTTTCATCAAAGTGTTGAGGCAGATATCAATGGCCTGCGTAGAGTTCTGGATGAGCTAACACTCTGCAGAGCAGACCTGGAAATCCAATACGAAACTATGAATGAGGAGCTGACTTACCTCAAGAAGAACCATGAAGAGGTAAGGAATTAAACTAAAGCCCCATGACTTCTTCAGCCAACCAAACTCCCTTCTGGTCAGTTAAAAACATAGTAATTAGCCTTTATGCCAGCCTAATTTCTCTCATCCTTAATGGCCCAATTCCAGGGCAGAATCTTAGTAGAAACCCTCTATGCCAGAGCAGGGAGGTGTAAAAATCAGTACAGTCAAGGTAGGTTATTCCAACCCAATCCAATAAATCCTACTAAGAGTTATCCCCTGGGGATAACAAAAACAAGACAAAAAGAGTTATTGCGCGTTGAAGAGCTTACAATCTACCAGGAAGACTACAACAAATTAATATAAGCAGGTATAGGACAAGTGAAGGAGAGGAAAAAGCAATAATAACATAGTAGCCTGAAGGAGGGCATGGTAGATAAGACTGATGGACTTTCAGGCTGAGATTTGGATTCAAATCCAGCCTCAGACTCTTGCTTGCTGTGTAATCCTGGACAAGTCATTTAATGTCCTGGACCGAAATTTACTCATCTATAAAATTAGAGGATTCAATTCTTTGATCTTTAATGTCCCTTTAAAGCTCTAAACTTATGATACTATATAAAACCTCAAAAAATTCTGTTGATGAGTCTACACTTTTTCACTGTCTTTGCTATTTAGATATTTATTTATTTAAGAAGGGAGACTTGTCACACTTTGTCATACAATTACAAAAGTGGGACAAGAGGTGGACAAAGAGGCCAAAATGTTTTCAAAGTCCTTTTGCAAGTCCTAGGCTCAGTGATTACTGTTCCTTTTGGATTAATATAAGTCTAATTTTAGGGTTTACCTGAGGCAGAGCTGTTCAGTCATCACCCATCACTCTCTCCTCCAGAGTCATGGTTTGGGCATTGATTGCTCAGAGTGAGTGTAGATAGCAATTGTTTCTATTCTGGCCAGAAACTCTGATGGTTCCCACCACCACCATCACTGATTGTTTTATGAAGACAAACCAAGCCATCATTTGCCTCCATTCTTACCTAGCCTTTAATTATTGAATGGGCACTGCCTCAGACAAACTGAAATCTGAGAAAGACTTTAGCTTAAAAAGACCCAAATCCCCCACTTCATCTGGGGCCATCACCAGTCATCTTGACCTCTGTCTTGCTACTAGACTCAGATAACTCTGGAGGTGAAAGTGAGGCTGACTCTGCACAGCCCTGCCTCACTTAAATCCAACCTCCTGATGTCACTGGTCCTCTTTGAGAACAAAGAAAGAACAACCATATAGATCTGGGACCATTTCTTAGTCATTTTTGTGGTAAAGGGGGAAGGGAATTGACTGTAGGGCCAGAGGTCTTGGGTTCATGTCCTGTCTGTGACACCCACAGCCTGTGTAACCACAGACAAGCCACAAAATCTCCCTGTGCTTCTGTGCCCTTATCTGTCAAATGAGAAGGTTGGACTAGACGCCTCTGAGGTCTCCTCCAGCTCCAGCGCATGGTACCTAATAGTTGTTTAACAAGTAATTGTTGAATGAAACATATTCATTTGGTATGCTTTGTTTAAAAGAGCAGGAGAGAATAAGAGTACATTTTATATAGTTTCACCAAAAAAAAAATCTAAAATAAAAGGGGGGAAGGGAGAGGGAAGGGAACATTTATTATATTATTAACTATGTGCCTGGCACTGAGCTAAGTGCTTTACAAATATCTCATTTGATAACATCTCTAAGGGACCTTTGAAATTATATAGAAATAGATTCAGAACAGGGCCTGCAGATTCTTAGACACAATGTAGTACAGCTTCCTCATTTCATAGAAGAGAAAGTCAAGGAACAGAGAGGCTTGGTGTCTTGCACAACATAGGGAATAGCCAGCTTTAAATTTAAACCCAGGTCTTCTAATTCCAAATCCAGCATGGATTGCATTTTTCTAGTTTGGAAAGGTACAGTCACATTGATTAGTATCTCCTCTTAATTCTTACCTCAAAGAACTTAAAACAATATCTAATATCATATAAACTCTCCATAAATGTTTGGGGTGTAGAAGAGATTTTAGTTTCATTTTGTTTTTTATTGGGAGTGTTGATTTTTTTATTTTTAATCAAATCTATAATTTCATTGGTATTAGTGAATTTCCAGTGCTTTCCCTCTTTGAAATTTTTTTATCTTGCATATAGTTTGTTTTGTATTTTTTAATTTACATGTTATGCCCCTCTCCCAACTAAATTATAAGCTCCTTGAAGGCAGGGACTGTCTTTTGCCTCTCTTTGTATCCCCAACAGTGTCTAGCACATAACAGGCACTTAATCAATGTTTATTAAATTGAATTGAATTTCCATTAAAGAAACTCACTTGATCAGAGCAGAGTGATAAGAGTTCTGCAGTTTAGAGTCTCAGCAAATTGCCTGGGGGAACTGACAGGTTCAGTGACTAACCCAGGGCCTTCCAAAGCCAGGAATTCTTAACTTTTTTATATCATCAAACCCTTTCATAATTTGAAGAAGCTGATAGATGGACTTATTCTCAGAATAGTCTTTAAATAAATAAAATAAACTAATATTAAATTATATATGATAATATAACAAAATGTATAAGGATTACAAAGAAAATAAATTATTTTTAAAGAATTACCAAAACAATTTCTAATAAATTCATAGATCCCAGATTAGGAATTCCTTCATCATGCCAAATTATTAATAACTTTTTTAATATGCCAGAAACCTCAACAAAGGATTTGAATTAATTTGAATCCAATACCAAAAAATTATTCGACCCATAAAGCTGATATGGTACTTCTCCGGTTCTCTATGCACATGCATCAGATTTCACCTTGAAAGTCTCCTTGGTGTTTACCTTTCAGGAAATGAAAGCCCTCCAATGCGCTGCTGGTGGGAACGTGAACGTGGAGATGAATGCAGCGCCAGGGGTGGATCTGACTGTTCTGCTTAACAACATGAGGGCCGAGTACGAGGACCTGGCCGAGCAGAACCGCAAGGACGCCGAAGCCTGGTTCAATGAAAAGGTAGGTCAATCACAGCTAATATTCATTACCGGACTCTCCTCAGTCCTCACCAAGCTGACTTAACCTGTCTCCTGATGCAGAGCGCCACGCTCCAGCAGCAGATCTCTGAAGATGCTGGGGCCACCACCTCGGCCAGGAGCGAGCTCACGGAAATGAAGCGCACTGTCCAAACCCTGGAGATCGAGCTACAGTCCCTCCTTGCGACGGTGGGTGAGAATTGCGTGTATCAGGAGTATTTGCAGGACTTGAAGGACCTTTAAAAGAAATCTGTCTTTTCTTAAGATTACAGACGTTCTATTTCAAACCACCTCGTTTTTGAGGTGGTTTGACCTCATTTGACCTCATTTGTAACTGAAGCCAAGAGAGGTCAAATGTTTTTTTCTAAAACTGTATAGGTAGCATCTTTGTACACACTGACTGCATTATACTTATGTATTTTTTCATGTAATCGGCTTGCTTGCTTGGTTGATTGCCTTTGGGCGATGGGTCTGGGAAGGGATTGTCCTTGGCTGCCAAATTGAGCCCTGAGATCAGTTCTTACTCCAAAAACTAGTTAGCAAAAGAAAAAAAAATTAAAGAAAATTACATTTCCCTCCTTGAAATCAACGAACATTTATTTCCTGATGAGGACCTAGTGCTCATTTTAAACATAATAACAGATCTACAATAACAGAAAAATCTTCTGACTCTGAGATCCTACAAAGTTCATTAAGAGCAGGAATCTTTTTATATTTGCGTTTGCAATGCTAAATACCCTAGGGCAATGCTTAGCACATTGTAGATACATAATAAATGCTTATTGGTTGGTTGATTGACATTTATGTTGTAAAATAGATTCTGCCTTATCCATCAAGCAATTACCAAGCATGTCTTAAGAGCTTACTACATACCAAGCAGTGGGGATACAAAGACAGAAATGAAACAGGTCTCCAGCCCCTTACGACACTCCCTAAGAAGTTTACATTCTCAGGAGGAAAGCCATAGCCTGGTACTATGGAAAGGGCATGTCTCTGTTTTCTAATCCTGCTTCATTCATTTACTACTTTGAGTAAGTCACTCTACTTCCACGTGCCTCAGTTTCTTCTTCTGTAAAATGATAGAGTTGAGTTAGATGGCCTCTGAGGTCCCTTAGAGCTCTAGTTTTATAATCTTATGCACACAGAAAAATATATACAAAGTCAACACAAGGTCATTTCAGGAGGACTTATTAAAAGCACTTTAAATTATATGTGCCCAGCTAAGTTTAACTAAGAAATTAGTGTAATTGTTCCACTAATGTGCTATAAAGAATTCTTTATCCAGTTCTACAAAGCAGTGCTCAAACAACTTTTTAAAAAAATACAGAGCTGTGATTGCATTGATTTTGGGAACTCCCATTGTGAAAACTCCTTCTACCAGTGAAGATCAGCAATACATATTTAACTCAGAGACTTGTTTTGGGCACTAGAAGTTAAGTCCCTCTAACATGGCCACACAGTAAATATGTTTCAGGGGCAGGACCTGAAACTCAGGCCTTTCTGGCTCTGAGATCAATCTTCTCTCCACTGAGCCACATTGCCTGTGAATCATCAGTAACACAAAACCCAGAAATCAAATCCCATTATGACCAAAGAATGGAAGCCATTCAGCCTTAGCCATCTGTTTGCTGTGTTTGAAGAAAGAGGCCAGTGTGGAGACACATTTTCCTTTTTGCTACGCAGGAGGGAAAGAAGCGCATGACATATGGCATTTTTTAAGTGTTAAATGCTAACTCTATCATGTCCGTCATGCCAACATATCTCAGGAAAATGAGCTTGAGACCAAATACACCATACTCATGGGCCAGGTGTCCATTCACATAGATGCAGGACATTAACACTGAGAGATGACTTCATGAGTGTACAATTAAAAACATCATTGTGAGAAGGGATCCACAGATCTGACTGCAAAAGGAGTCCATGACCCAAAAATGAGATTAAGAACACCTGGGCCATGGGGCAGCTAGGTGGCACAGTGAATAGAGCACAGCCCCTGGAGTCAGGAGGACCTGAGTTCAAATCTGGCCTCAGACACTTAACACTTACTAGCCAAGTGACCTTGGGCAAGTCCTTTAACCCCAATTGCCCTGCCCTCCCCCCTCCAAAAAGCCAAAAAAAAAAAAAAGAACCCCTAGGCCAGTTTTCACTATTTGACTTATTTGCCTGACTTCTCTAACTTAATTTTAATCTCAGGTGTGTCTTTCTCCTGTATCCACAGAAACACTCACTGGAATGTTCCTTGAGCGAGACAGAAGGGAACTACTGTGTGCAGCTCTCACAAATCCAGGCCCAGATCGGGGCCCTGGAGGAGCAACTGCAGCAGGTCAGGACTGAGACAGAGGGCCAGAAACTGGAGTATGAGCAGCTGCTTGATACCAAGATTCGCCTCGAGAAGGAAATTGAAACCTACTGTCGACTCATTGATGGGGATGGAAGGTAGAGAAGTCCACTAGAAAATGTAGTTTTTATTCAATTTTATGATCACAAGACTTGAGAAACCAAATTGTCACCAGATTGCCTAGAGAAATGACAGGTTAAATAACTTGCTCAGGGTTGCACAGATCAGAGGTAGGGATTGAATCCAAATCTTTCTGACTTTGAGGTCGGTTCTAGCCACTATACCATGCTGCCTCTAATGATATACTCTCAATAATTCCATGACCTGTCCTTATGATCAATATCATTGTTACTTTCACAAACTCTCAGTTACCACTTCTCATGTCGATTATTACTGAATTCATGATTCTCCTCTACTCCAACTTATCTTTTTTCTTTCCCGTCTCTCCTCCTTACTTCTGACACTCTGATCAAATAACTTCATTTAGTAGCCATTCCTCATTTTAGCATGGTAACTAGTCTATTCTCCTAAAGAACATCAAACTGCCGGTCCCAAATTTGTCTCCCTGACTTCTTGACAGGCCTACCTGAAAACTTCTTTCTGGCTAATCTGTTAAGAATGAATGAATGAAATTAATTTTAAAAAGCATTTATCAAGTGGTTACTATGAGTCAGATGCTGTGCTAACACCTAGAGATACAAATACAAACCAGCAAGACAGTCCCCGCCCAGCTAGCTCTTAGTCCCTGCTCTCAAAGAACTTATAATCTAATTAGGAAAAAAGTTACCTAAAGGTTGAGTTGGAGGGATGATACATGGTCCTGCTTGGAAGTGGCATGGAGGCCTGGTTCTGTATAAGATAAACTTTATTCCAGGGGCAGAGTCTAGATTTTGGTGGGAGGGGCATGAGTAAACTCATCAGCAACTCTGAATAAGGTAAAGAGAAGAAATGATAAGTCTACTGGCCTGCAGTAAATGTAGAAAGAACAATTCTTCAAATCCCTAAGGACAAAAGTAAATTTAAATTTCTATGTGTCTATCTTGTCACTTTAAAATGTTGAGATTTCATAAGTGAAAGATAATCCCTGTCTTTTAAATAAATGTTCACTTCAGATTAAATGTCATTTAATTTCACTTTCTAAATATACAGGTCTTAGGGTCTTCTACAGTAAAACTAGATCTGGTTTTGGTTTTTGATGCAAAGTTCACTTAGGTTTAAATATTCTTGCTATCACACTAAGCAGAAAAAGAAGTCATCTTTCTTTATTTTTATTTTCAGTTCATGCTCCAAAACAAAAGGCTATGGGTCAGGAGGTCCAGGAAATTCAACTAAAGGTATTAAAATTCATTCTTTTTTTTTTTTTTTGCTATTTCTTATAACCACCCATTTAACAAAAAAGGATGATATCCAGCCTTCTGAGATCCCAAACCCTTAAGACTTAGGAGAAAGGAAGGAAGAAAGGGAGGAAGGAAGGAAAGAAGGAAGGAAGGAAGGAAGGAAGGAAGGAAGGAAGGAAGGAAGGAAGGAAGGAAGGAAGGAAGGAAGGAAGGAAGGAAGGAAGGAACGGAGGGAGGGAGGGAGGGAAGGAAAAGATGGAGATGAATGGAAAAATAGGTAGATAGGTAATGTATTCTTGCCTACTATGTGCCAGGCACTGTGCTCTATAGATGCTGGGAATGCAAAAACAAACCAGCAGGATAGTCCTTAGCCCTCAAGGACCTTCCATTTTAATGAAGAGAAGACTACACATGTGGGGAGCTGGAAGGGGGCTGGGGAGAAGTAGGAGAATGAGTGGTGTGAAAATTAGGAGGGAATTGGTCTCAAAGATAAGGTAATATCTCACGTATTAGGTGGCCCTTGAAGCCCAGCTTTGAAAGAAACTTCTGACAAGCAGAACTGAGAACTGAGTGTATACAGGCTTGGGGTAGGGGTAGGGATAAGGGGGAGAGGGCCTATATAAAGACATGGAGATGGAAAATGGAATGTAGTACATCTCTTCTAAAGAACTATCTGTTCAGCTCTCAGAAGCAAGTTGTGTCATCTTAAGGGTAAATGCATATGGAACGTGTATATGTGAATCTCCCATTCCACAAATATTATATTATTATTTACATACATGCATACATACATACGTGTGTGTGTTGTGTGAAAGTCTGCCAATTTCACCTTTACAACACCTCTTGAATACACACATCCCCTTCGCTCCCCCCAACTCCGGGGCTGACTCTCTTCACCCCATACTTTGATTATTGCAATAGCCTGCTTATGAGTCAGTCTGCATTGTCTCTTCCCAGTCCAATCTGTCTTCTGTTCAGCCATTAAAGTGATTTTCCTAAAATGCAAATCTGATCATGCCACTAAGACCTACTCAATAAACTCCAATGACTCCCTCCAGGAACAAATTTTTTAAATTGTGTTTGACAAAGTCCTTCATAACCTGGCCCCCATTTTACCTCTCCAGTTTTCTTACACCTGACTCCCCAACAAGTATTCTTTGATCCAGTGATACTAGCTTCCTAGTTATTCTAGGAACAAGACGCTCTATCTCTTGGCTATGGGCATTTTCTCTGACTGTCCCCCATGCTGGAATGCTCTCCCTTCTCTATTCTACCTGATGACCTCTGTGGCTTCCTTTAAGTCCCAGCTAAAATTCAACCTTCCATTGGAAGCCTTCTCCAACCCCTTAATCCAAGTGCCCTCCCTCTTTTTTTTTATTTATCCTATATATAACTTGTTTTGTATATATTTGTTTCCATGTTGTCCCCCTATAAGCTTCTTCAGGGCAGAGACTGTCTTTTGCCTCTTCTTGTACTCCCAGCACTTAGTAACTAATACATAATAAGAGTTTAATAAATGTTTATTGATCCATTAAATGATATTGCATATGTTTCATTTCTAGATCTCTCCAAAACCACACTAGTAAAGACTGTTGTTGAAGAGCTAGATCAGCGGGGCAAAGTCCTCTCAACCAGGGTTCACTCCATTGAAGAAAAGAGCTCTAAGCTGAGCAATGGCAAAGCGGAACAAAGGGTCCCTTTCTAGAGAACGCAGGCAAGAGGAGGAGGGCAAAGAATTCTCCCAAGAATCATGCTTCTAAATATGAGAAGAGAAATACTTTCTGTTCTTAAAGTGCCTAGGAAATGATCTATACTTATGCTTTTTCCTTTTCACAGATAGCAGGTTTGGGGTGTATTACTGTTGAATAAAGAAACAACTATACTTCTGTTACCATTTTTGAGTGTTTTATCATTTCTTTCATGTGTCATTTTTGCTATTTTTTGCTTATACTTGGACAAATGGATAGAGCAGTGGTTCTCAACCTGTGGTTGGTGACCCCTTTGGGGGTCAAACGACCCTTTCACAGGGGCTCAGGGGTCGCCTAAGACCATTGTAAAACACATATTTCCAATGGTCTTAGGAACTGAGACCCTGCTCCTCCATCCATCTCCAGGCGGGTCCGCCCACATGCAGATATGCCCACATACAAGTATTAAATGGTCTCAGCATTAGGAAGGTTGAGAACCACTGGGGTAGAGAAAATACTTGGGATGTTTTGATTGTATGTTTTCATATAAATATAACCAGTAAGTGTCACTGTAAATAGAAAGGGAATAGAGCAGGCCACATGTGGCCTCAAGGCTGCAGGTTCCCTACCCCTAGTACAGAGGGTGGCTAGGTGACCCAGTGAATAGAACACTGAGTCTGTTATCAGGAAGATTCATCTCTGTGAGTTCAAATCTAACCTCAGACACTTACTAGCTGTGTGACTTTGGGCGTCACTTGACCTTGCTTGCCTCATTTCCCTCATCTATAAAGTGAGATGGAGAAGGAAATGGCAAATTACTCCATTACCCTTGCCAAGAAAACCTCCAAACAGGGACACAGTCAGACAGGACTCACCAACCAAAAAAAGAGTGCAATCAAAAGTAAAAATAAGAATAAAAATAACATTTATATGGCATCTATTTTAAGGCAATCACTTTGCTAAACACTTTGCAAATTTTCTTTTTTGATCCTCATGACAATCCTGGGAGGTAGATACTATTATTACACTCATTTTACAGTTAAGAAAACTGAGGTAGACAATGCTTAGATGATATGCCCACAGTCGTACGGAGTCGGGGCTGAATCCAGCAGCATGTACTAGAGGAAGACAGGAATTCTAGGCAAGATGGTTCACATCCTTTGCCTTAAGCTACCATGAGGCTAATAAGAAAAAAAAAAACAATTGCGCAGGTTTTCAACTTCAAAGAATTACTGAATAATGGGATAATTACAGCAAGTTCGATTGAAACTTCAGCCAAAATCCATCAAAGGAGGCCAATATTCTGTTCATTCAATGGCAGAGAAACAAACCAAAACATTTTACAACACATAGAAAACAGAGAAACATCGTGCATCTTTTGCTCTTGTCAAAACCAGAAGATATAGGCTACAACCACGTGTATCCTATGACTCAATAAAAAGACCCCAAATTCTTCAGAGTGAAATCTGAATGCATTCATTCAACAAATATTAACTGAGCACCTACTATGTACAAGTCCCTGTTTGAAGGGCTGGCATGTTCCCACTTACATTATTGAAACTGAGTAGAAGATTAAAGCCAGACAGGTGTATAACACAATTTTCTTTCAGAGAAGAGAAAGGATGGGGGGCGGGGAAATCTTCTAGAACTTTTAGTCTACAAAAAAATGAATAAGGATAATGCGTGAGAATGTTATTGTGACAGGAGAGTTTCTGGCTCAGACGTCTTACTGCCACTGTGAAAAGAGAAAGATTGTAATGAGAAAGGAACTCTGGCTCAGACTTTAAAGAATCTTCTCTTGGGCTCATCCCATCTGATGGCAAACTGGTGAGATTTCTCCCAAGTAGGTTGTGAATAGGAAAGGATATGTCTAACATTGTAAACTTGGGTGTCTGAAAGTATAGCAGTGACAGGAACAGAGAAATGTAAAGGAGAGAAAGTTCCATTTTGGACATGTTGAATTTGAGATACCTATGGATCATGCCAGTGGAGATGTCTAACAGGCAGCTGGTGATGTGAGAGTAGAGCTCAGGAGAGGGAAGTGGGCAGGACAGGTAACTAGGCAGCAGAGAGAGTTCTGGGCCAGGAAGATCCAGGTTCAAATCCCATCTCAGATACTTATTATCCTGGGGTAATATTTGTAAGGACTTTGCATTCCTTAAATGCCACCTATTAACATTATATATGGATTTTTGAACATATGGAAGGGATGGATAGTAACTGAATCCAAGGGAGCTGATGAACTCAATGGGAGTGAAACATTGGGCTACAAATTTAATATGTCAACAATGTGTCATTGCCATAATGGTTAATAGTGTCATAGTTTGGGTTAAAAGGACCACAGTGCTGGATCTGTGGCCAAAGGGCTATAAAAATATGCATACCCATTGACCCAGTAACACCACTTCTAGGTCTGAATCCCAAAGAGATCATACAAGTGAGAGGAGGACCCATATGTACAAAAATATTCATAGCAGCTCTTTTTATGGTGGCAAAGAATTGGAAATCAAGGGGATACCCATCACTTTGGGAATGGCTAAACAAGCTGTGGTTTATTCATGTAACGGAATACTATTGTGCTATAAGAAATGAGGAACAGATGGACTTCATAATAACCTGGAGACTTATGTAAACTGATGCTGAGTAAGGAGAGCAGAACCAGGAGAACTTTGCACACAATTACAGAGACATCGTATCTGTGATGACTGACTTTGATAGACTGGGCTCATCTCAGCAGTGCAGGGTTATAAGGCAGCTCCAAAGGACTCATAATGGAAAAGGCTATCACATGCAGAGAAAGACTTACAGAGTCTGAATGCAGATTGAAGCAAACCATTCATTCTCTCTCTTTTTTGTTTTGTTTTGTTCCTTCTTTGTCATTGTTCATTCCATTGGTGAACATCCTTCTTTACAACTTGATTAATGCTTAATGTGAAGGTATGTGTAGAACCTATATTTCATTGTATGCTGCCATGGGCAGGGCGGGGTGGAGGGGAAGAGGGAAGCAGAGAAAATTTGGAACTCAAAAGCTTGTGGAACTGAATGTTGTAAACTAAAAGTAAATAAATAAGTAAATTTAAAAAAATTTAAAGGGGGTGGAAGGACCATAATGCAATATCAAATCAAAGTGATTACACTGATGTACTCTATCCTGGCCACATCTGGAGTGTGGGACTCAGTTCCAGGTACCATATATAGTTTAGGCAGGTAGGTGGCACAGTGGATGGAGTACCAGACTGGAGTCAGGAAAGCCTGAGTTCAAATCCAGACTCAGACACTTACTAGCTATATGACCCTGGGTAAGTCACTTAACCCTATTTCCCTCAGTTTCCTCATCTGTAAAATGGGCTGTAGAAAGATATGGCAAATTGCTACAGTATCTCTGCAAAGAAAACTCCAAATGGGATCACAAAGAGTTAGACATGACTGAAAATGACCAAACAAAAACCATATATAGCTTAGGAAGGATATTGACAAAGAGACATATACGCAGAGAAGGGTGGTCAGGTTGATGAGAAAACTGGAAACCATGCTATATGGTCATAGCAGCATAAATTTCAAGTTGGAAGGAACCTTAGACGCTACTGAGTCCAACCCTCCCTCACTTCAGAAGTAAGGAAACTGAGGCAGTGAACAGTGAGGTAACTTGCCCAGGTTCTGATGTGGGATTCCAACCCAGGCTTTCCCAATTCTGAGTCTAGCCCTCTGGCCACCATTCCACTTTTGGGCTTCTGAGGTCCTTTCCAGCTCTGAAACTGTATGATTTTGTGGCTCTTACTTCATTGAATAAAGCCCTTAGCAAAGTCAAGTGTACTGCTGTGGGAAGGATAAAGGCATGGATAGTATGGGGCAAGCATAAGATTCCATATATTTATTTTGCTCCCTGGAAGACTATAAAGGTATAGAAAGATAGCAAAATAGAAGAGCAGCACCTAAAGGTTCCCCTGCCCCCACATGGGTTCTACAAGTGACAATTAGAGATTAATTTGGGTTAACAAATTCCCTTTAAAAATGCTAATACCCCCTCTCACAATAAGTCTCTCATACCTTAGTATGAATTACTTTAATCAGATAATCAGATTAACACCTAGCTGCTCATTCAGGAAATAGTTTTTGACTCCAGTAGGGACAAGGGGGATATAATTTATCCACATGGGCAGTCTGGGCAGCATCAGATAGCCAGAGAGCAGGAGGAGTTCACTGAGTGAGTGTCTGGGGAAAGAAGCCAAGATTT
This sequence comes from Pseudocheirus occidentalis, assembly GCA_028646575.1. Classification (NCBI taxonomy): domain Eukaryota; kingdom Metazoa; phylum Chordata; class Mammalia; order Diprotodontia; family Pseudocheiridae; genus Pseudocheirus; species Pseudocheirus occidentalis. Next base: position 152,910,626 of record CM053593.1, read on the forward strand.
AAAATAGAATTCAGCAAAAGTAGACTGGGGGAGGGGAGGCAGGGGGAGAGAGATGGAGGCAAGGATCAAACAAAACAATATTTATCTCTTTTTCAGTTTCACCCTTGACTCTGGTGGGATCTTGATAGGCCACTAAGAATCATTGCCATAGGTTGCTCACGTTTGAACAAGACTATTTGCAAAGCTGTAGACCTCAGATTTCCCCAGACTAGCCTAGATACCCAACTTGGTCCAGGGCAGCCCAAGGTCTTCAGTCCCCCTCCCCTTGGGTGAAAGAGGTCAGTCAGTCAGTCAGGTAGCTTGCTAAGGACTGGAGATAAAAAGAAAGCCAAAAGACAGTTCTCTAGGAACTCAGTTTAATAGCAGGGCTACCAAGCAGACGACTATGTACAAAAAAGCCAGAGATGGAATAAATTGGAAAGGGAAGGCACTAAGTTTAAAGGGGGTAGGAAGATATTTTTGCAGAAGGTGAGATTTTAGCTGGGACTTGAAGGAAGCTAGAAAGGCCAGGAGGAAGACATGAGGAGGAAGAGCATTCCAGGCATGAGGAAGAGCCAGTGAAAATACTTGGAGTGTCTTGTGCAAGGGAGGAAGAGGTAGGAAAGGAATAAGTATTTATATATCACACGCTATGAGCTAAGCACTGTGTTCAATGCTTTTTATGGTTTTTATGATAATGCTTTCAATGCCTATAAGGAACAGAAAGAAGACCAGGCCACTGGATTGAAATGTTAGTGATGCAGAGTAAGGTATAAGAAGAATGACAAGGTAGGAAGGGACCACGTTGTGAAGGACCTTAAAAACCAAACAGAAGATTTTATAGTTGATCCTGGAAGTAATAGGGAATCGCCTAGAGTTTATTGAATGGGGTAACGGAGAGTGACACAGGCAAGTAGGTGGTACAATGGATAGAGTGCCAGGCCTGGAGTCAGGAAGACCTGAATTCAAATCCAGACTCAGACACTAGCTGGGTGACTCTGGGTAAGTCACTTAACCTTGTTTACCTCAGTTTGCTTATCTGTAAAATGATCCAGAAAAGGAAATGATAAACCACTCTGATATCTTTGCCAAGAAAACCCCAAATGGAATCATTAATAGTCAGATATGACTGAAAAATGACTGAACAACAAAAACAAATCACAGAATAGATACAAGGTAAATACAGAGTGCCTTGTGCACTACACATGTGCACATTTGTGCGTAGAATCAAAAAAGGCATTTTGAAGGAACTGAGCCATGAAGGAGAGATTGCCAGACAAAAGGGCACAGTCTATGCACAGGTATAGAGATGAGAAGTAGAATGGTACATATGGGCAACACCAGGTAGGCCAGTTTGGCTTGAAGGTAGGGCTTGTGAAAGAGAGTAATGTGGCAGAAAAATAGAACCAGACTGAGAAGGGCTTTAATTACCCAAAAGAGGAGTTTGTCTATTATCCTAGAAGCAATAAGGAGTCACCTAGCTTTCTCTGGTAGGGGAGTGACATGGTCAGACTTGTACCATACAAAGGACGATGTGACGACTGTGTGGAGGATGACTTGCAGAAAGAAAGAGACTGCCTTCAAAGAAACCAGTTAGGAGGCTATCCCAATAGCCCAGGGAAGAGATGCTAAGTGCCCAGATGAAGGTGGTTGTGATATAAACAAAGAGAAGGGGATGGATGGGAGTGATGTGCAGATGGAATGACTCCATCCTCAATCAGGCCCCACTGATTACCTTTCCACAGCATCTTTCACATCTGTTCACTCAAACAGACACCACACAAATCCAATCATCACTTACCTCCTGGGCTGCTGCAAAAGCTTCTAAACTAGTCTTTCTGCCTCCATTCTCTCTCCTCTCCATCCATCTTCTAAATTGCAAAAAAGCAATCTTTCCAAGAGGAGCATACAGATAGTGGTAATTCCTTGATCTCTTCAATTATTCTGGCCTGAATTATCCTGGTTCCAATATACCCTTAGAATTGTGAAACAAATCTCAGTCTTTGCAGGTACAGTTGTAGGTGAAGGAAAAGTAAACCATGAATCATATTTGCAGTTTTCTTGTACAATCCTCTCTTTCAGTCCTACTTTGAATATGGAAATGCAAGTTTTATTTGGCATTGCTATGATCAGAAGACATTTTTTTATAACTGAGATGGTTAAAGGAGATGATCTCTAAGCTCCCTTTCAGATCTAAACTTCTAAATGATAGAGAAGATAATGAGTTAGCATTTATATGGCACGTACTATGTGTTTAGCAAACCTTCAAATACTATCTCACTTGGGCTCCACAACAACCTTGGAAGGTAGATGCTGCTATCGTCCCCACTTTACAGATGAGGAAACTGAGACAAACAGTATTAAGTGACTTACCCACAGTCAGTGACCCAATAAGTGTCTCGAAGCTGGATTTTAATTCAGGTTTTGCTGATTCCAGGCCCACCGTCCTATCCCCTGAGCCACCTACTTGCCTATAAGAAAGAGATGTCCCAGATCAACTAATTCTTGGAACTGACTTCCTGGTTGTCTTGTTAACTCATTGGGGGAGGGCAGGGAGAAACTGTTCAACATCTGAGTAGGCAAAGTGGAAAAGGAGGCATATGTCTTTTATATATATGGAACCATCCTTAAGTGCACATCGCTCCCCATGTCTGGAGCCCAGGGAAGCCACCCATTAAGATCTTTCCTTTCTTTCAAAGCCTTGCTCAGGGGTCCCTTTCTTGAGCAAGTCTTCCCTAACCTCTCCACAACCTCTTCCTTTGCACTTCTCCCATCCCTTATTCCACTCTCTTTGAACTTCTCTTATACACTTATAATATATATTATAGTTATTTGTTCACTTGTCATATTACAAGTTGTAATTTTCTCAAGAGATGAGACAAAGTCTTCTTTCATAATTATACTTTCAGAGCCTAGCATTGAGCAGAGTAGACAACCAATATTTTAAAATGAATTTGTTGAACTGAACTCATAAGATGGTGATGTCACATACATCTTACTAGACAAGAGTTTCCCTTACAAATTGATATCCAGGGGTCATTACTAGATATTTCCCAGTGTTCAGATAACAAGCAGAAATTCTGTTTCTTTTGTTTTGTGTTTGTATTTTTTTCTTGGTTTCTCAATATGGTTTAATAATTAGGGCACTGAACTTGGAATCAGGAGGACTTGGGTTCCAACCCTGTCTTAGACATTTACGAGTTATATGCCTCGGAAAGATAGTTAGCCTCTCTCAGACTCAATTTCCTCATCTAAGAAAGGGAAACGTGTAGACTTAATGGCTTGTAAAAGTTTTGTCCAGCTCTAAATCTAAAATGCTATGTATTCTAAGATGTTATATTATATTCTTTTCTTATGATGATTAATATTGGGTTCTGCCCCCAAAGTCAATGCATTGATTTGTTTCGTTTTAATTTCTCTGTTTCCATTTTAGACTTCATTGTGAACTCCATTGTCAAGCTGGAGACTGTTTTGAATGTGATGGGGCATCTTGGCCTCATTGCCAGCACACTCACATTCTGACTTAACTTCATTTACTTAGCCAGGAGGTCAGAAAGTCCTCCCCATATCAATGTATTGGGCTGGGGAAGGGGAATTGTGATCTCCTCTGAGCAAACAGTGTTTCTTAATTAGCAGAAATGTATGCAAGAAAACAGGGTTGGTAAAGAAAAGGAAAAAGAAATGTTGAATCTTTTCCCCTTTAACATCTCCCTATGTGGGCTTAAGGAAACTGAATGACATCAGCCCAAGCCGTGTTATGAATGCCAGGAAGGTGCAATTGGTGAACAGCATGAACTTAAGCTTTTTATGTCATGGGACTCATTTTGGCAGTCTGATGAAGCCTACAGACCCCTTCTCAGAATGTTTTCAAGTGAACAAAATAAAATACATAGGATTACAAAAGAAGCCGATTATAGCGATATACAGTTATCAATTTAAAAAAAATCACGGATTTCAGGTTGAGTCCCCAACTACAGACTAAAAGAATAACAAAGGGAAAAGAAGAAGAGACAGACAGAGGAAAGGAAAGCGATGGCATCACAGGGAGAAAACAAAGGGCTCAGGAGGCTTCTCACTCACGTAACACTGAGGTAATGATACTAAAACACTGCAGACATCTAGAGACTTGTCTTTACCTTTCCTAAAAGACATATGACATAGTATTAAAGACTGTTACCAAACAAACAAACCTGCCTTCATAGGAGTGTTATAAGCAAAGAGTTAAGAAGAGAGACATACACAGAGATGGAGTCAGGCAGAAAGACATGTGGGAGCTGAGACTGAAAGAAACAGAAAGAAGCAGAGACATAGAATCAGAAACAGACAGAGGGAAAGGAACAGAGACAGACAGAATCAGAGACAGAGACAAATAAAAAGATAAGGAAGTAGTCAGAGAAATGAGAGAGACAGTGAATAGCAGACAGAGAGAGAGAAAAAAAGGGAGAGAAAAAAGACAGAAAAAGAGAGGGAGTGAGGGAGGGGGTAAAAGAAAGGGAGAGGGAAAGGGACAGGAAGAAGGAGAGAGAGAGAGAGAGAGAGAGAGAGAGAGAGAGAAGCATATGAACAGAAACAAAAAGCCACTCCACTCCCCTTCAAATATCATAAACCAGAAGGCCAAGCTAGAACTTGAAGGGACAGAAATCTTCTACCAGAAGAAATGTTTTCATTTGGGACTATGCTTTCACAATCTTTGGATCTCCTTAGACTTAATGATAACTTATTAAAGAGTCTCTCTTTTATTTTTCTCCTTTTTTAAAAAACAAATATATTGTATAATATTGTAAAATGCCCCCTGCCAAGGAGAGCGGAAAGAGAACTACCAGAAGCAGCATGATACCAGAGTGCTACCATGCATCTCTCTGCCATTTCCTGAATGGAGTATGGAGGCAGAAGCCAAGAGAAGAAGCACTCTTCCCCTTTTCATGCTCTTTGTGTCTCGAGATCCTCTGACACAAGAGTCACATAGACAAAATTTTACTTTGACTGTGTTCCCATATTCCTGAAGTCTCAATGACTTCAAGAAAGGATTACTCACCTAAAATTAAAAATGTAATGTGGCGAATGACCTTGAAGATACTCCACCCTGTCCCAGAGATAACAAATAGCCAGCAACTAACTACCCACCTACAGAACTGGACAAAGTAAGACATTAATTAAGAAAAATCATCCAATTACACATAATTCGTGATGAGCTGGCAAACACCATTTTGCGATTGGGAGACAAAACCCAGGGAGAAACACCCTAATCACTGGGTATAAAAAGAGCCAACTAAAAGTGCTGGAGGCTGGCACACTATAGCTGAACCCACAACTGGAGCAGAGGTCCCTTCCACAAAGACACCATGTCTCTCAGATTCTCTTCTTCATCCAGAAGGATCGGTTCATGTGGGGGAGCTGGATCTGTTAGACTGTCGAGTGGGGGAGCAGGTTTTGGGGTTGGAAATACATGTGGCGTTCCTGGAACAGGAAGTGGTTTTTCATGTGCCTTTGGTGGCAGTTCATCTGGAGGAGGCTATGGTCTGGGTGGAGGAAGCTCTTCCTGTGCCAGCTACATGGGGAATGAAGCAGGGCTCCTCTCTGGTAATGAGAAGGTGACTATGCAGAACCTTAATGACCGCCTGGCTTCTTATCTGGATAATGTGCGTGCTCTAGAAGAAGCAAATGCAGATCTGGAGCAGAAGATTAAAGGATGGTATGAAAAATATGGTCCTGGCTCTTGCCGGGGTCTTGATCATGACTATAGCAGATATTTCCCAATAATCGAAGATCTTAAGAATCAGGTAAGAGAACATAATTTCTTAAGGCTCAGAACTCTAAGACATATTGAACCCTCAAATTAGTTGCACAATAGTTGCACAATGTGACTTCATTCTATAGGCTTTCAAATTTCCATCATTGATGACTAGAAGTTAGGAGGTTTTTTTTTTTAATTTAAATCTTTGAGTAAGACATATCCACTAACATATGTTATGGATGTGTTTGTCAATAACTGAATATGTAGTGCCCCTCCCCCACCTTCGCCCCTCCAAAAGAGCCCAGGAATGAAAAAAAGTCTCCAGTGAAGTCTTTTCTGATCCAAAGGCACAATCCAAAATTATTGGAAGGCAGTCTTTGATGCCAGAGAGCAACAGATGTCTTACTATAATATGATAAGTGACTTGGCTTCAGAAAATTTATAAATGATCCATGGAAATATTTTTTATTTTCTTAATCTTCTCCTTCTTTACCAGATAATTTCAGTAACTACCAGCAATGCCAGTGTGGTCCTGCAGAATGACAATGCCAGGTTGACGGCTGATGACTTCAGACTGAAGTAAGTGAAGTTTTGAGAACAGAAACCAGCTCATAGAGCATTTTCCTCTCCCATTCATTGTATCTAAAATAACTTGAAGGAGTTGAGTGTTTTGTTATTAAGCTCAAATGAGTATAAGAATGAATAAATAGCTTAAAACCTCACTATATTGGGGTGGCTAGGTGGCGCAGTGAATAGAGCACTGGCCCTGAAGTCAGGAGGACCTGAGTTCAAATCTGACCTCAGACACTTGACACACTTACTAGCCATTTGACTTTGGGCAAGTCACTTAACCCCAATTGTCCTCCAAAAAGCAAAAAATAAAATTAAAAACCTCACTATATTTATGACAATTTGCATTTAAATCATGATAGTAAAAAGTTAAAGTCTGGAGTATATAAAAAAGTGTTTTCTTTATATTAGTCTCATCACTTTAAGAAAAGTGGTCAGCACAGTATGTTTATCGTAGAATCCAATTAAGATGTTTAATTGCTACCTATGTCAGGTTGAATTTTATGTTTTACATGTCCCTTTAATGATCAGATTCATATTGAAAAAGCATTTTACTATTCTTTGAGGTATGAGACAGAGCTGGCTCTTCACCAGAGTGTTGAGGCTGACATCAACGGTCTGAAGAGAGTGTTGGATGAGCTGACCTTATGCAGAACAGACCTAGAGATCCAGGCTGAGACACTGAGTGAGGAACTGACTTACCTGAAGAAGAACCATGAAGAGGTAGAAGCTTCCACTGCACCAGTTACCTCCCTCTGAATGTTTGCTTTTATTTTTTTTTGGAGGGAAGAAGGCAGGGCAATTGGGGTTAAGTGACTTGCCAAAGGTCACATGGCTAGTACCTGTTAAGTGTCAGAGGCTGGATTTGAACTCAGGTCCTCCTGACTCCAGAGCTGGTGCTCTAGTCATTGTGCCACCCAGCCACCCCGCCTCCCTCTGAATGTTGACATTTCCCTTGCCTTATATCAAGTCTTTAATAACAATCCAAGGAAGAGCTGACCAAATTCTGTCCAGCCTATAAAGAAAGATTTGTCTTCCAAAACCAGATTATATTGATGCTTTTCCTTTTTTTCCCACAAATAGATGCTCATGATCTGAAACTTGAAAAATTTCAGACCCCCAGACCTAGAGATGGTGACCATTGTGCATTTTCAAAAATACGCTGAATCTTATTCATTCAATCTAAATTAACATTCTCCTGCAGGAAATGAAAGCCCTCCAATGCACTGCTGGTGGGAATGTGAATGTGGAGATGAATGCAGCACCAGGGGTGGATCTGACAGTTCTGCTGAACAACATGAGGGCTGAGTACGAGGACCTGGCTGAGCAGAACCGAAGGGATGCTGAAGCCTGGTTCAATGAAAAGGTAATTTTTTTTTCAGTCTTTTTGGAGGGATGAAGGCAGGGCAATTGGGGTTAAGTGACTTGCCCAAGGTCACATAGCTATTAAGTATTAAGTGTCTGAGGTTGGATTTGAACCCAGTCCTCCTTACTCCAGAGCCAGTGCTCTATTCACTGTGCCACTTAGCCACCCTGAAAAGATAATTTTACTAGAGTCACCTTTGCATTTGGCCCTGTCATTTGGCCTGTCGATAAGATATATTTTTTTTCAATGATCAAACGTAATCTTAAAGTTGAACATCAACCCACCTCATTAAACTTGCTTGGTAATTATTTCAATTTAACTTAATGAAATTTAGGGCCTAAAATAGTACATCAACTCTTTAGTCCCTCCTTCTAGGACTCCAAGATTCTTCATTCATTCATCTTTCTTCCCTTTTCATCTTTCTTGGTTGCGAATGTTCAGTTCTTACCCTTTGCATTTTAAAAAGTGATTTGAGAAAATGATGCTGTTTATTCCAGAGTGCCACCCTGCAGCAGCAGATTTCCGATGATGCAGGAGCTACCACCTCAGCCAGGAGCGAGCTCACAGAAATGAAACGTACAGCCCAGACCCTTGAGATCGAGCTGCAGTCCCTCTTGGCAACGGTATGTGAAGACTTATGAAACAGATTTCCTTTAGAGATCTGGGGAGTGGAGGGAGGATTTAAAATAGCGCCTTTCTTTCATAATGTTAACTTTCATCTATGTTAGGCCCCTAAGGTACAGAACATTTGCATTTCACTCATTAGAGTCCTATGTGTCTTAATTAACTTGCTCATTAACATATGTTCAAAATTAGAATATATTTCAGATATCATTTATGTAATGTTGTTGAAATGAGAAAATGGTTATCTGAATGTGTTTTAACATTGTTCTACCCTAACTGAATAGAAAGCCCTCCAATATTACAGAGAAAAGATCTTAGACACCGGCTCTTATATTCATCTGCACTGGCAGCAGCCTTACAAGCCTTAGGCTCTAGCATTCCTACAAAGCTACTTTTTAAGTGCTATAGACAGTCATCAGGTGGAAGCCACAAAGGCAAGGAAATGCCAAAATGTCACTCTCCCTACACCCTTCTGCCATGGCCAAAATGGACCATGCAGACTGGAACATAGACATAAACCCCAGCCCTCACCTATCCCCTACATCATATATCACGCAAGCTTAGAGAGGGTGTTTTTCTGTGGATTATATGAGGTGCCTTGATACCTTTTCACCTATAGAGCCAAGGTTTTTCAACCTACAGAGCAAATCCCTTCACTGGATCTATTTATGGAACATGTTTTATGTTTTAACAGGCTTTCCTTAGAATGTTCCAATTACTTCTAAACAGAGTGTATCTAAATGTAGCTAGACCAGCATGGCTTAAAGAAACTGGAAATGGGGCAGTAGGAATAGGGGTAAAGAATGTGGGTCTTAAGAACTAGAGCTTGTAGGCTTTAGAAAAAGAAGCTGGAGCTGCAATCAAGGGGCCATGGGACCACAGGATCCTCAGTCTAGGGTTGGAAGGGACCCCAGAGGCTATCCAATCATTTTACAGACTAAACTGAGACCTACTGAAGTTGGGTGACTTGCCCAAGGTCACACAGGTAATTAGCATCATACAGAGGTGGGTTTCTAAAACTCTGATTCTAGAAACACTTTTCTCTTGAAAATGAGTTTTAAGTACCAAAATGAGTCTTAAGATGTAACCAGTCTAGAAATGACTGCTGGGCATGAGTCAGCCTTTCCAGATGCACCAACATCTCAGAAGGATAGTCATCCTCAATAGCGCCATCTTCAAACACAAGGAGAAGAAGGGTTTGATCTTGGAAAATTCTCAGGAAAGTGCTCATTTTGGATTGACACCAGAAATTAATTCCAGAAGGGCAGTTTTCTGAAACCCCACATTATAACATTGTAACAATGTCTATTACTACTGACTGTCTCATTTTCAATTCAACTATCAATTCTCTTACCACCTCCACAGAAACATTCACTTGAATGCTCACTGACTGAGACAGAAGGGAACTACTGTGTGCAGCTCTCACAAATCCAGGCCCAGATCGGGGCCCTGGAGGAGCAACTACAGCAGGTCAGGACTGAGACAGAGGGCCAGAAGCTGGAATATGAGCACCTTTTAGACATTAAAGTTTATCTAGAAAAAGAAATCGCAACATATTGCTCCCTCATTGATGGAGAAGATGGGTGAGTATAACTTCTTTTGAAAGCTGTGCTTTTGAAGGGTGGAAACTACTTTGAAAAAAAAAGAGGAAAACAAGATGGTAGGTAAACTAGATCAAGGCAACAGTTTTAGAGCTGGAAAGGACCATAGGTGCCATGGAGTCAAACTCCTTCATTTTACAGATGAGGACATGGACAGCAGAGAGGTTTAAGAAACTTGCCAGAGCATAGCTAATAAGAGTGTAAGGCAGGATTTGAACTCAGGTCATCTTGACTCCAAACCCAGAATTCTGTCTATTGCACCAGCTAGGTCTCTTCTAATTCTAAATTGCTATCACCCTGTTTCTGTAAGTCCCATGATGGTAGCAGTTAAGTTGTAGATAAATTATGTGGTCCTTCCCATGTGTAGAGTGGTGCTTGCTCTGCACATAGTAGGTGTCAAGTGCTGCACCAGTCACTAGAAGAGACATGGAGTAGGTGCCTTAGTATCACCTGCACCAAGCACAATGCTTGCCATATAGTAGACACTAAGTAAATAGTTGTTGAATTGTTCGGAATTAGATGAAACCCAGACCCTGTCTCCAGGGAGTTAATGGTTGCTGTGTGGTTGATGTTTTTTTTTAATTAATAGAGACTGCTACAAATCCAAAGGTGGTTATATACCTGGAGGACTAGGAAATCAGATAAAAGGTAAACAAACGCAATTTCCACCTTCCAGAATATATTACTGTTGTGTTTGGTGTATGTCTATATGCATGCATGTGTTTGAATGCAGGTATGTATAGATACATAAATGCATACATTCACACATATGTATTTATACCCACATGTGTACATGTGCACATATGCACTTAGGTACACGATACATTGTTTATATGTGTAGTGTGTGCATGTGCAAACACACATGTGTAGATCACATCTATACATATATAAATGTGTGTACACGTGTACATGTATTGTATTTGTTGTATACATGCATAGACATGTGCATATATATGTATACACAGTGTATGTATACACTTATATACATATACCTGTATGCATACATGGAAAGGTAGCCCAGACACAAATATTGTGCATGCATACATATGAACATGTGTGGATAAACATGCATGTGTATACAATGCATGCACAAATGGCATGTGACTATATACATGTGTGCAAACATATGCATATGTGTGCGCATGATGTGTAGGTGTGTATCTTTTCAAAGGGGTGAGAATTGTTCTATGTTTATAACTTAATTGTCTATACTTTCTGAATGTTCATAAAAGTCCTCTTTCATTTTAGATTTATCCAAAACCACTGTGGTTAAAACAGTTGTGGAAGAAATTGATCCTCGAGGCAAAGTTGTATCCTCCAGGGTCCACTCGGTTGAAGAGAAATCATCCAAAATAAACACCATCAAGACGGAGCAGAGAGTGCCTTCTTAAGCGTGCTCAAAGATAAGGTCTAAGGCAGGAGTGAGGAACCTGAGGCCTCAAGGCCACATGTGGCCCTCTAGGTCCTCAAGTGCAGTCCTTTGACTGAATCCAAACTTCACAGAATAAATCCCCTTGGATTAAGTCAAAAGGTCACACTCAAGGGCCCAAAAGGCCACATGTGGCCTCAAAGCTGGAGCTTCCCCACCTCTGGCCTAAGGAGAAGCCCTGAAGTTCAAATATACAAATATACAATACAAAAATAAGTACAGAAAATAAAAGCTTCTCTTTTTTTCTATCTTTCTTTTAACAAGCTAAGATAATGTCTTCTTGGAACAGCAGACATTACATTCTGTTTTTTCTTTAGTGGTGATTCTCAATAAAAGTTCTGCCTGTCGCAGGCCATCTAACTGGTTCCAGCGATCTTTGTTTCAGGAAAGTTCCCCAAAGGAAAGCTGAAATTGGACTTTCAGGTCCATTGATTGATGGGATATTATTGTAAACTAAGAAGTACACCTCTCGTATGAAATAAAAATTATGTCAATGCAACCCCAAGTGTCGGGAAGGGAGACAGCGTGGTATAGTGGAAAGAGTGATTTAGAATTGGGGGGTGAATTTCAAGTATCATCTCTGCCATTTGTTTACCAATGTGCTTTTAGGTATATCTTTGAATATCTCTGGGCCTCAAGTTATTCATTCATAGAACGAAGAAGATAGATTAGGCTAGTAAGGTCATCTCATTTCATTCTGCAAACTAAGGCAAACTAAGGGAAGTCTGTTTGCAGGGGAAAGAGGAAGGAAGGAAAGAAGGAAGGAAGGAAGGAAGGAAGGAAGGAAGGAAGGAAGGAAGGAAGGAAGGAAGGAAGGAAGGAAGGAAGAATTTTTTAAATGCCTACTATGTTCAAGGCACTGTGCTAAGTGCTTTGCAAGATATTATCTTATTTGATCTTCACAATAACCCTGGGAAGGAGGTGCTATGATTATTCCCATTTTACAGCTGAGGAAACTGAGGCAGTTACATGCCTTCCCCAAGGTCACTAAGCTCTTAGTGTCTGAGACTGCATTTGCACCAGGTCTTCCGGACTCTAGGCCTGGCATTCCATGCACTGCACTGCCCAGCTGTCCTGCTCTTAACCATAGCAGATAATAATAACCACTTTTAAACAGTGATTTAAGGTTTGTGACATACTTTGCACACAGTATCTGGTTTAAGCCTCATAATAACTCTGTGACATAGAAACTATAGGCATTATTATACCAGTTTCCCAGATGAGGAAATAGAGTCTCAGCAAAAAGATGAAGCTACTTATTTACTACTAACTGCTCTAGTTAACAGAGCTAGCATGGTCAAAGACGGAATTAGAACCCAGGACATCGTGACTCAGTCTTCTTAAGCCCCATATTCTCTATTCATTAAACCACATGAATGGTCTTTTTTTTTTTAATCACCACTGGAGCTCATCTGGTTAATGAGTCTAATTTAAACAGACTGTTCCTCAGATGACAGAAATATAACCCACCACTGGACCCACATTCAAAGCTGTTCCAGCTTAGTAGGGCCTGTGAGAGCTTATACGTTCCACTAGCACAGTCTTTGAGAGGTTAGGATCACCTCCACACCGCAGCATCAGAGGCATCGGAGAAGGGCTTCAGTGGAGAAGGTCTCATACGTTGTAAGCACTGAATAAGTGTCTGCTGCTGCTGCCGGCACCCGTGATATGAGGACTATAGAAATCACTCGATACAACTTCACTTAAGACGGTGGTTCTCAACCTTCCTAATGCCGCGACCCTTTAATGCAGTTCTTCATGTTGTGGTGACCTCCCAACCATAAAAGTATTTTCGTTGCTACTTCGTAACTGTAATTTTGCTACTGTTATGAGTCTTAATGTAAATATTTGATATGCTGGATATATTTTTATTGTTACAAATTGAACATAATCCACAGGTTGAGAACCACTGACTTAAGAGAATGCAATAACTTCAAGCAGTGAATAGTTAAAGGGATGGAGGGCATCCTCACAAGTAGCCATTTCGCTCTGAACCCTCACTGCCACCACCCTAGGAGGAACCATTATCTAAAATCTAGTTATCTAATTATCACAACCACAAGAATAACAATAATATACAATATATACGACATGTGTGATATTAAATATAATATATAATTATATAGTGCTTTTAATGCTCACAAAAAATCTTCATCAATAACAACCTACCTAAAACATTCTGGCAGGTTTTAAGTTCAGAGAGTAAAAGAGCAATTAAGGAGAGAAAACCATTCTAAATAAAAATAAAGTTCTTCCTACAAAATCATGGTCTAGTTGAGTAGTCTCTAATATCATCTAATTTAAAACATTCAGCTAGCATATTCATTTAAACTGTTTAAATATTTGCTAGGATATTGGGATTCAATTAAATAATCATTTGAATATGAAAATATTCATTTAGAATATTCAATATGGACAAACCTATAACTAGGGTGGGATGAAAGGTACTTTGTCTAAGGCAGTAGTTCTCATATTTTTTGGTCTCAGGACTTCTTTACACTCTTAAAAATTATTAAGGACCCACCAAAAATCTTTTACTTTTGTGGGTTACATCTATCAATATTTACCATGTTAGAAATTAAAGGGGCGGCTAGGTGGCACAGTGAATAGAGTACCAGCCCTGGAGTCAAGAGGACCCAAGTTCAAATTTGACCTCAGACATTTCACATTTACTAGCTGTGTGACCTTGGGCAAGTCATTTAACCCCAATTGCCCTGCCCTTCCCCCTCCAAAAAGCAAAAAAAAAAAAAAAGATTAAAAAATTAAAGTATTTTAGTATTATTATGAAAATAATTCAGATCTTGTGGACTCTTAGAAGTTCCCAGGCTATATACTTCAAGAACCATTGATAAACATAAGGGTTACAAAACTTAGCAGATACAAATGTCTAAAATAATTATTTTTTCAAAATATTTTCTAAAATAATGATTTTTTTCAAAACTTCACAATTTGAAATTTTGCTGCATTTATATTTTGACCACACTTGCATCAAAGTTAGTATCTAAATTGGAAAAATGAAATAGAATGTAGCAGATGAAATATTCCTTTCCCAAGTGAGGCTATACTCTCAGGTAAATTCCTTCAATGTTACAGTCATGCCCTTACCCTACCCCCCGACCCTGGAAAACACATGATCCCCAGTACCCCACAAACAGAAGCTCAGGCTCTAGAATATCTGCTCCCTCAACTGACCTTGTATTACATGGAGTTTTATATGTATGTGTGTATGTATGTGTGTGTGTGTGTGTATATATATATGTATATATATAATTCACGTGTGTATATATGTATGCATGCATATAAGGTATAATATATGTGTGTGTATTTAAGTATATATAATGAATATATATAATAAATATATATTATGAATTACAAAGTTGATTTGAGGCACTGTTTTTTGTTAGTTGCCCCAGGTACCAAAATTACAAGTTATAGCTCTGCTTATGGATAAATCCTGGAATAAGGATTAAGAATCAGAAAGTCCATGTCAACCTTGACATTAGCATGGCCTGTGATTTGTGTGGGTTCTTAACATTATCTTTACTTATTTGTCTCAAAACTCTTTAAAATTATAGGTTTCTCTTATCTCAGAAAAGATTACATGAGTTAATTCATGCTTACAAAATTCTTAGAGATCTAGAGATTGCTGTGTTAATAATACTCTGTGTCTTTGGAACACCTTTCATCTAGGAATGTCAAAGTAATTTATAAAGTTTCACATTCATACTCACAACATCCTCATGAAGAGAATATGTGTTTATCGATCTCTTTATATATGCACATATATACATACACATATACATATATGTATATATGTACATGTACACACACACATCGTGCTCTTGGGAAACAGAGGCAAATATAAATCACTACACCAAGTCACAAAGTAAATTAAGAGCAGAAATAGAGTTAAGCTGAGACATCTTGACTTGACATTCATTTTTCTGTGCCACTTTATCATGTATGTAAACAAACAAAAAGAAAGAAACCTGTAGTACAAATTCTATTAAAATATGTTTATACAAGAGCCAAGGCTGAGAATTCACATATTTGATTACAGTCTCACATCCTCAAACAACTAATAAATGTAAGTGTGTTTCCTTGGGCAAATAACTTGAAGTCTCTGGGCCTCAGTTTCCTCATCTATAAAATAAAGTGTTGAACTGATGGCCTCTGAGGTTCGTCCTCTCTCTAAGTCTATGGACTAAGTCTTGTGATCTTTCTACCAAAGATTTCCTGATAGTCTGATAATACAGAAAAGTTAGGGCTTCTTTTCAGAGCACTTTGCATCTCTGACACTGAATTTCCCATTCAGAAAAATAATACTTTCTTTAAAACAGAGGTCTCTAATCATCAAACAACAGCAGTGATTTCATGATAATTGATGGGGACCAGTCACTATCTGACAGAGCCAACTTTATTATAGTAATTTACATAATTAATATGTATATCATGTTTGTATCCTTTCAAATGGCTTTATGGGCATTAATTAGGGAACCCAATCAAGGTTTATTTGAAGCTACTCAATATTATTATTTTCATTTGACCAACAAGGAGTCTGAAACAGTAGATTAAGTAACCACATGTTTCAGCTGAGACTCAAATGTAGGACTGAATTTTCTGTGGAATATTATTTCTCTCACCAATGGTAGGACAATCTGTGGGAAACTGTGCCCTTTGCTCATGGAATTTTCCATTGTGGAATGGTCTTTTTTTCCTTTCATATTTCCTTGTTATTTTGTCTCAATTAAAAGCTTTGCTATTTGGAAGAAAAATTAACCAGAGGCCATCCAGTTAGTGGGGAGCCCAAAATTAAAATTATCTTTTTGTGATAATCAAACTTTTCTTCAAAAAAAAAGATTTGTATCCTTTTATTCATGATGTTGTGCTTATTGTCTTGATGCTGTAAGCACACGCAAATGAGCTACATGTGCCATAGCACCCTTTTAAAAATGAAGAAAAAAGTTACTTGAACTATTCAAAATATGTTGGGGTTAGAAAAGTAGGGAAAATGAATGGATGTGGGGTGTGTATGTGTGTGTGTGTGTTTGTGTTTGTGTGTGTGTGTGTGTGTGTGTGTGTGTGTGTGTGTAAGATAGCTTAAATGAACACAATTTCAGGACTCTACAGGAACATGTCTGGAAGGAGCCAGGAAGACCAAATCTTTAGAAATCTATTTGGTGGCTATGTGACCCTGAACAAGTCACTTAAGCTCACTAGACCTCAGTTTCCTGTATTGAAGGTGCAAGCAATACAAGGGGGAAAGCCAGAATAATCCCCATCCTCAAGGAGCTTACCTTCTACTGGGAGGAGAGGAGGATAAGACTGCCATGCAGAATATTATCTAGAAATTAATACAATACAAATTTTAAAGGGGTGGGGAAGAGGTATCAATCTTTATCAGTCCAAAAGAACAAAAAATCATTGAGCAGATTAGAAACACAAAATCACAGACATAAAACTCAAAGGGACCTCAGAGGTCTCTCCCTCATTTTTTAGGTAAGGAAATAGAAGCCCATGGGTGTTAATAGACCTGCCTAAGGTCACAGAGGTAGTAATAAAAGAACAGCATTTGAAACTCAGGTTCTCTAACCCTAAATTCATCACACTTGCCATGAGAAAGCAAATGTTAATAAGAGAAGGCAATGGGAATCCCTGTTGGTAAGATGGGAAAAGGCAGCAAACATCTGTCTTTCCAGCTCCTACTTTTTTTCATGCAAAACAATATAGTACCTATTGCAAAGGTGTAAGAATAGGTATGATTACTCATCTTAAAGTCTGAAGGTTAAGGCCATAATCTAAAATTACTCCACCTGGCACCTTTTTAAACATAGAAAAATACCCTCAAGGCATCTTTCCACCTACAAGTAGACACTATTTAAAATCAAACAATTTGTGGAAACTGATAATTAGGTAGAAAATAGCGTTTTACTAGACATTGGCCTAATTAAGACTAGTATCTTGCCAATTGGTTATAAAAAGGCGACTGATACCAAGCGCTGCATACTTTGACTCTGCGCTCTTCTCTGGGAAAGGGTTGCACATCTATCCTGACGCACCATGTCCTTTCGTCTTTCTAGTGGTTCCCGGCGGATTTGCTCTCGCCCTGGGTCTGCGAGGCTATCTAGTGGATCTGGCTTTGGTGCTGGAAATTCATGTGGTGGTGGCTCTGGTGTGGGGAGTAGTTTTTCTAGTACGCTGGTGGGAGCCTCATCTGGTGGGAGCTATTGTGGGAACCTCAGTGGGGGCTTGGGAAGTGGTGCCTGTATGGGCTTTCTGGGAAATGAAAACGGGTTGCTCTCTGGCAACGAAAAGATGACCATGCAGAACCTGAATGACCGCTTGGCTTCCTACCTTGATAACGTGAGAGCTCTGGAGGAAGCAAATGCAGATTTAGAGCAGAAGATAAAAGGATGGTACGAAAAATTTGGCCCTGGCTCCTGCCGGGGACTTGATCATGATTATAGCAGATTTTTTCCGGTAATTGAAGACCTTAGAAGTCAGGTAAGAAATCAACATTCGCACTTTTCCGGCAATTTTGAGGGGGTGTAGAGTGTGGGACTTAGGGTCAAGAGGGACTTGGGTTCCAATCCTGTTTTTAATCACAAACAAGTCACTCATCCTCCAAGCCTCAGTTTCCTCATTTGTAAAATGACAATAATGATAGCAAGGTTATTAGAGAGCTCAAATGAGAATAGGCATGGGACACATTTTGCAAAGGTGAATGCATTGTGTAAATGTCGGTTATTATTGCTATTTTAGGGACTATTTTTCCTTAATATAAAAAGGGAATGGGGGTAAGAAGGGTATTATGATATAGAAGGAGCCTTGGAATTTGGAAATTAGAAATCCTTGTCCATATCCCCCATACAGAGTTTTCTTGGCAAAGATACTAGAGTGGCTTGCCATTTCCTTCTCCAGCTCATCTGACAGATGAAGAAACTGAGACAAATAGGGTTAATTGATTTGCCCAGGGTCACACAGCTCATATGTGTCTGAGGCCAGATTTGAACTCAGGAAGCTGAATCTTCCTGACTGCAGGCCCAGTAGTCTGTCCAGTTTACCTGCAAAATACCTTGCTAGCATTTATCTACTAAGTCTCAGACACTTGTTTCAAGGACCCTGCCTCCCAACCCTCAGTGCTGACAAAATCACAGATCCTTCCTGCATTCATATATTGTTTGCAGAAATATCCATCAGTTTTGTGCAAAAAATGAAAAAAGAAAAAGTTTACTAAAAAGCTATTTCAAATTCTAAGAAAATTCAGAATGGTTTTGGCATCTGGAAGGCTATTTAACTTTTATTTCCTGTCTTCAACATGTCAAGTCCCTAAATAGGTATTTGATCTACTTGATTATTTCCTAGATCATTTCTGCCACTGCCTGCAACGCCAATATTGTTCTGCAGAACGACAATGCCAGACTGACTGCAGATGACTTCAGACTGAAGTAAGTGCAGACGCAGAAGGAAATTGGAGGGGAAGAAAGGAACAAGCATTTGCTTTAAGTACCTATTATGTGTCAAGCACTGTGTTTTACAAATATTCTGTCACTTAAACCTCACAACAACCATGGGACACAGGTGCTATAATGATCTGTTTCCTCATCAGTAAAATGGGGATAATAATAGTACCTAATTTCCAGGGTTGCTGTGAGAACCAAACAAGATCATGATAGGAAAGTGCTTAGTGCAGTGCCTGGAACATTGTCATAACTAAGTTGTGTCCCACTCTTTATGACCCTCTGGACCCACAGTTCATGGGGCTTTCTTGGCAAAGATGCTGGAGAGGCTCGACATTTCCCTCTCCAGTTTTATGAGGTCAGGAGTTAAGTGTCTTGCCTCAGGGCACACTAAATGTCTGAGATCAGATCTGAACTCTGGTCTTTCTAACTCCAGGCCTAGTACTCTATCCACTGTGAGCCTGGCATATAGTAAATGCTATATAAATGTTAGCTATTATTATTAATATTAATGTTAGCTACATTAATGTTAGCTATATAATGTTAGCTATTATTATCCCATTTACAATTGAGGCAGACCGAGGTTAATTGGCTTGTCCAGGCTGACACAGTAAATATCTAAGGCAGAATTTGAATTCAGGTCTTCCTGACTGCAGGGTCACTACTTTATTTACTGCACCACCTAGCATGTCACTTGAGTTTTTACTTCTCTACATTACCTATGATTAAGGTGTTCATTAGAGGCAGGGTGGTAAGGGAGAGTGTTGAGCTTGAGGTCAGGAAGACCTGGGTTCCAATCCAGCCCCTGAGAGTTTCTAGCTTTGTGATTATGGGTACAACATTTCACCTCTCTATGGTCTCAATTTCCTTATCTGTGAAATGAAGATGATGATACCTGTCATGCCTACATCATGGCATTGCCGTGAGACAAAAATGAGCTCATGTTTGCAGGGAGCTTTGCAGATTTTTAAAGCTTTCTATAAATGACAGCTATTGCTAGTTGGAATGCAAATTAGATCATCAGGACAATGAGATTCAAGACTTTTGAAGAATGATGAATGTCTTCAATCTTTAAAAGCTCAACTAGAAATAATCCATATATTACACAGTTATGACTCTGGACAAAATGTAGTGCACAAACATGAGGGAGTGTGATCATACTGTGAGAAATAATAAACACAGAAGGAAATATGGAAAGTTTCATATAAAGAGTAAAGAAAATGCATAACACAACAACCACAAACATTGTAAAGGCATTGTTGTTTGGTTGTTTTTCAATCATGTCTGACTCTTTGTGACCCCATTGGGGTTTTCTTGGCAAAGATACTGGAGTGGTTTGCTATTTCCTTCTCCAGCTTGTTTTACAGATGAGGAAACTGAGGCAAACAAGGTTAAGTGACTTGCTCAGGGTCACACAGCTAATAAGAGTCTGAGGCATAGTAGACTTTAAAGGGGAATATAAAATTATATAGTATATTTATGTGTGTTAACTTGTAAAAGTTAATATTCAATAATGCGTGGCTTTAATTTTTTTAAGTTTAATACTTTAATAAAGGACAGGTATGATAACGCACAACTACAATTCCAGCTATGAAAGAGGCTGAGGATGTGGATCACTAGAGCTGGAAAATTTGGGGCTCCAGTGGGTTGTCAATTCAGTGTCCATAACAAAGTTTGGCATGAATGCAGCAACTCCCTGAGAGCTAGGGAGGCCAGGTTGCCCAAGGAGGGAAAAACTGGTACAAGCCATAAAAAAGCACAGGTCAAACTCTAGAACCACTCAGAGTGGAGTTAGATATGTGTAGCCTTTGCATTTCCACCCTGGGTAAGGCAGAAAGTTTTAAAAAATAATTTTTAACCAATTTTATTGAGAAGCAATGTTGTATTGTATAAAAAGTGCCTAGGAGTCAAGAAGACCTGAGTTCAGGTCCTTTCTGAATCATCTAGCTATGTGACCACAGCTTAAATAGGTTAAATACTTAAACTCTTGAGTCCTGAAGTGCTTAAGAATATAATAAAATGGGTAAATTTGAGAATACTTGAGAACGTTGTTGTTTGTCCTTCATTCTCTCTAAGAGGACAGTGATATCAACTTGCAGATGACTTGCAATCGAATTTGATTTAAGTGAGGCAGGGTTATGCAAAGTCACCAGCCTCTCTCTCTCCTCTGGAGCCATCTGAGTCCAGTGGTAAGATACAGATCAGGAAGACTAGAGATGGCCCCAAAGCAGGGGGGGATCTTGGCCTTTTTAAACTATGGTCTTTCCCAGGTCTCAGTTTGCCTGAGGTAACACAAATCTAGGGAAGAAATGAAGCAAAGAATGGTCTCTTTCACCAAATCAAAAAAAAAATCAATCTGGGAAAGGAAGCTCCTCAGGATTTCTTGTCAAAACAGAAGCAATTACTATTTACACTCACTCTGAACCATCAGAGCCCAAACAATAACCAAATGAGACTTGGGTTGGGATCTATCAATGAGATCCAGAGTGATCTAGGTTTGAGAATATATGTTGTAGAAGAGATAAGCTGTTTCAGTGAAGGGAGTTTCTATACTGGGAGTTACTTTTTGGGAGAAGTCATGGTGGACTTAAGATTTTATTGATTTAGGAAACTCTTAGAGTAGAAATTCCCTCTATTTTATTGATTTAGGAAACTCTTAGAGTAGAAATTCCCTCTATCAGTGTAGTCCAAAAACAGTTCTACTATCTATAGTCTTGGAGAATTGTTTGGGACCCTGAGAGGTCAAGTGACTTTTCATAGGGTCACATAGCCACTTTGTCTCAAAGGTAGGAATTCCTTGTACCAATGAAATGTCAGATACAACAAAAACATACACACATGAACACACACACAATTACATTATTATGTATCCAATAGTTATACTGATAGCAATATATGAATAGGAAGTTGCTTATTATATTAAAAGGCATCCTGGATTTGGAGTCAGACGACATAGGTTTGAACCTCTGATCTTCCATTTAAGGCAACTCATTTAACTTTTCTTTACACATGAGTTGCTGATCTGCAACAGCGGAGAGAGTTTTCATACCAGGATTTGCCTACACTGATGAAATCATAACATAAGAGATCCCTAAAAACCCCCAAAACATTTTATATGCAGAACTCCACCATAAGGAGGAAATGATTCAAAAGCAAACACAGTCTCTCTATTATATTGAACATTGTTAGAATGTATACCTAGGGACTGGGTAGCTAGGTGGTATAGTGGATAGAATGTCAGGCCTAGAGTCAGGAAGACTCATCTTCCTAAGTTCAAATCTTGTCTCAGACACTTCCTAGCTGTGTGACCCTGGACAAGTCAGCTTAACCCATTTGCCTCAGTTTCTTTACCTGTCAAGAAGAAAATGGCAAACTACTCCAGAGGCTTTGCCAAGAAAACCCCAAATGGGGTCACAAAGAGTTGGACACAACCAAAACACAACTGAACAACAACACAATACCTAGGGATAAGGACCAGATGTGATTTCAGTGCTATAGGGAAGAAGTAAATGGGGGGACTGACTCCTATCAATTCAGGTCACTTATATTTCTATGTAACTTAAATTCTTAGAGCTATCTAGTATGCTCAAAAGTGATGTGACTTACTCAAGGTCAAGCCCATTCATGTCAGAGGCTGGATCTGAATCCAGGTCTTTCTGGCTCTGAGGCTAGATCTTTATCTACTATGCTCCATCGCCATTCTTTCTTCCACAGATCAATGTGAATCTCAAACTATCTTTAGAGTTTTCTACACTAAGGAACCTAAAAAGTGAGCTTTCACTTCTACAAATTCCAACGTGTAAAGTATCATGGGGAATCAATGGTAGATTTTGCAATCTTCTCTGTCCAGCAAACTCAAGTACTTTAATATCCTTTAAGGTATGAAAATGAATTGGCCCTGCACCAGAGTGTGGAGGCTGACATCAATGGGCTCCGCAGGGTGCTGGATGAGCTGAACTTGTGCACTACAGATCTGGAGATCCAGTATGAAGCATTCAATGAAGAGCTAACCTTCCTCAAAAAGAACCATGAGGAGGTAGGGCACTCTACATAGACACTTCTACCTAGTTCTTTATTTTCATCCCCAAGAAAGAAGTTCATTTGTTAGAAATGTGTTTTCCCAAGTCATTCATCATGAGCACCTTCAACTGTTTCAGGAAATGAAAGTTCTACAGTGCTCTGCTGGTGGGAATGTGAGCGTCGAGATGAATGCAGCTCCAGGAGTGGACCTCACTGTTCTATTGAACAACATGAGAGCTGAGTATGAAGATTTGGCTGAGCAGAATCGCAAAGATGCTGAAGCCTGGTTCAATGAAAAGGTAAACATCTCTCAGGGAATATGTTAAGTGGTAGTTCTCTTGAAGGATTCCTATTACAGACAATAAACCATCTTGTTGGTCATGTTTCAGAGTGCATCACTGCAACAGCAAATCTCAGATGATGTTGGTGAGGCCACGGCAGCACGAAACGAACTTACTGAATTGAAACGCAATCTCCAAACCCTAGAGATTGAACTCCAGTCCATCATGGCCATGGTATGTGAGTGCTGTCATCAAAATGACTTTAGTTTCAATTTCCTCCATACATCTGTCAACTACATATTCCAAAAACAGAGATCTGAACATACGACACACCCCACCTCAACAATTTTCAATGGCTCTTCATTGCCTCTAAAGATCAGACTTTATTCTGTTTGAACCCAGAAGGTCAAACCCAGAGCAATGAGTAAAGGAAGCAATGTTAGACTTGATATCAGAAAAGATATTTAATAATTAGAGCCTTCCAAGAGTGGGATGACCTGCCCAAAGAGACAGCAGGCTCCCCATATTTGGAAGTCTCCAAGGCTGGACCATTCCTTGTTTGGCATGTTAGAATGTGGAGTTCTTTTGTGTAGAAGTTATGCGAGAAGGCTGCTAAGGTCCCAATTCTTATGTGCCCCCCTCCCACTCTCTCCTCCTTCAAGTTACTTCGCCTTTTTTGGCACATACTTTCTATTTATGTACACGCATGCAGGGTACATGCCACCAATTCTAGTTACATTCTTTGTGGGGCTTTGTTATTCAATCAATTTTTTTACTCATGTCTGACTCTTCATGACCCCATTTAGGGTTTTCTTAGCAAAAAATACTGGTGTTCATTTGCCATTTCCTTCTCCAGCTCATTTTATAGATGAGGATACTGAAGCAAACAGGGTAAAGTGACTTGCCCAGGGTCACACAGTTGGCAAGAGTCTGAGGCTGGATTTGAACTCATGAATCTGAGTCTTCCTGACTCCAGGCTATGCACTCTATCCAAGTGCCTAGCACCACCTCTGGCACAAAATAGCACTCAATAGAAATTTATTGGATTGAAAGAGTTCAACTAGGTCTCAATTAGTGTGGATAATGAATCCCCAGAAGTGATTGATGTGGCTTATTTACATTGAGCTGAAGCCTAGTCCCCTCTTTTCCATTCTTATAACTTCAATTAGTGAAAATTCAAAGATACATAACCACTTCAAGGGATTCATTATTCATGCTAATACTCGTATATTTTAAACTGATCATAAACACCATTGCATTTGCATCCTCAAAGGCATGAAGGAAAATAAAAGATGAAAAGAAAGTAGGAAATTTAATTTAGAAAGATTTTTAAACAAAGAAGAAGTTAAATTTTACCAAGATTTCTAACAGAAATGCAAACATTTAGTCTTCCACTTTTAAACAAATATTTATTGTTTGAAGATGTAAGAAGAAAACAAATCTAAAACCTGTTGTTTCTATTTTGAACATTTAGCATGTTATTTTATTTATTCTCGTTTCAGAAACATTCCTATGAGTGTTCCCTGGCAGAAACAGAAGGAAACTACTGTCTTCAACTCTCCCAGATCCAGGAACAGATTGGGGCCCTGGAGGATCAATTGCAACAGATCCGAACTGAAACTGAGAGCCAGAAGGTGGACTATGAGCAGCTCTTAGACATGAAGATCTACCTAGAAAAAGAAATCCAAACATACTGCTGCTTGATCGATGGAGAAGAAGGGTAAAGAAAACTCAGGGATAGAAGATAGGGACTAGATCTGGGGACTGCACTGAGAGAAGTTCCCTTACCAATGCAGATCGCCATCCCTCTGGGTGACTTTCAGTCTTGGAGAGACTGATCTGCCTAAGATCTCAGGACTTAGATGATATTTGCCCCAGGGCCACACAACCAGTAAGTATCTGAGGCAGGTCTTGAACCCAGGTCATTGTAACTTCAGCAGTTACATCATGCTCTCTCTGAAGAAGGCTTATAGGACTTGTAAAAAGAACAAAATTTTGATCAAATTGCATGTTTGTTTTACTCCAGACCTGCATTCTCAGAGTTGCAGGGATCTCCTTGTGTGGAAAGCACCTCCACCTGGGCAAAGTAACTTAACTTATCCATAACTTAAAATGGTCTAAGAGAGTAAGTACCCCCATGGGCCTTTGAGACTTCAAGGGATTCATTTCTGGTTCTGTAACTAGGATGTGTCAGAGGCAGGGTTAAAGCCCAGGTCTTCCTGACTCCAGGATTGGCCCTTTAACCTCTATTCCCATTGTCTTGTCCCAATCAACAGAAGATGCCGATGTTGATAATTGGCCTTTACATATATATATATATATATATATATATATATATATATATATATATATATACACACACACACACATATATATATAATGTCCTACAACTTACAAAATGCTTGATCTAATTTGATCTCCACAAGAAACCTGTGAGGTAGGTAGGTGGTGCAGGTATCATTTACATATGAGAAAGCTAAGGCAGAGACATAATGCAACTTTCTGAGAACCTATTAGCTAGGATCTGAACCAGGTCTTTTCATTCCAAATCCACATCCAGTGGTCCTTCAATGATATCCCATATATATTAGCTATTTATATCTGTGTAAGTATAAGTGTTTTCATATATACATAATATTCACATATGTAAATATTTGTTTATATACTATATATGTAAACATATATTAATATACAAATACATATTTCTACAAATACATATTTATGTTTACATATACTATTATCTATTATATATGTATATTGCAGAATGTAACCAAGATTTGAACCAGGTCTTTTATTCCAATTTGAAACGTAGTTGTCCTCCCATGATACCATATGTATCAGCTATGTATATTTGTGTAAATATGAATATTTTCTTATATACATTATATCTTATATACATAATATATAAATATTCATATATGGAAAAACACATGTGCATATATAATCTATATATGTAAATGCACACGAATTTGAAGACAAATACATATTTCTGTTTATGAGACATATAATCTATTATATATGTATATATATACAGGATGTCTCAAAATTCTTAGTATAATCTTAAGACTTTTGGAACACCCTGTATATGTATGAGCATATACATATGTGTTTATATACCAAGAACTTATTTAAAAGCTTCTATCACATTTAAGAAAATAGACAGGTAGCAGAATCAAATTTCTTTGATATATTAGTTTTTATGCATTTTGAAGATATAAAAATGTTTAACTACCCCAGTCACAAGCAAGATTTTTAAAAATGAACTGCTATATATTATATTTTATGTCAAATTCTATATTCTATATTCTACTGCTATTTTATTGTTTTCTCAACCCACCTTCTCTTTTTCGGTAGGTCATTGTTATTTCCACTTAAAATATAAAGAATGAGAAGGATTCCATAAGTTATTCATGGTCACCCAGTTGACCAAGGAATCCTTAAGGCTTAGATCTTTTAGGAAACCTCCCTAATTAGCCCACAGTGCTCTCTCCTTCCTCCCACATCTGGGTCTCCCTTCATTCATTTGGCAAATTCCTTATTATATCGTTAGCTACCTTGTACTAGGATCTCAAGATCTCAGATTTAGAGCAGAAGGAACCTTAGACGTCTTATCTTATAGAGGAGAAGACCGAACTCTAGAGAATTAGCCAGACACCACTTAGCATTTATTAAGAACTTGGTACATGCCAAGAACCTGGTACACCGCCTGGAATTCAAAGAAAGACAAAAGCAGTTCCTGTCTTCAAGGAATTTACATTCTATTGAGAGAGACAACATGCAAATAAATAGGCACATAAAACTTATACGAAGTAAAAGGAAAGCAGTCTTAGATGGGAAGGCTCCAGTAGCTAAAGCAGACTGGAGGAGGGGCTAGAAAAGACCTATAGAATTTGAACTGTCTTGAAGGCTGTCAGCAAGCATGTTGGTCAAGGTAGCTTATACAACTTATAATTACCACCAGAGCTGGGATATGAACCCTGGTCCTAGGGCTACAGACCCATAGCTGTTGTTTGCTGTCCCAATACTGCTCCCTAATTGTAATCTTTTTATGTATGTGTGTCTTGCCTTCCCAAATAGATTACAATTTCCTGGAGGGCTGGTATTGTGTCTTACTGTTTTTTATTCTCCCATAATGCCTGGTACACCGCCTTGCATATAGTAGCATGCACTCAACAAATATTTTAATATGTTTTGTTGCTGTATTTTATTCTTGCATCATAGTCATTTCCAGATATAGCCCTGAGCACCTCCTCCCTTGTAGCAAACCCTCCTTTGTAAACCTCCTTTGGAAGAGATATTGTTAAGTAAAGATGATTTATTCAGAGACCATACTTGGCGATCTATACAACATTATGCCCATGGAATTCCCCACGTCTCTGCCAAGAGGAAGGAGCTATGCTTTAAACAATTTTTTGACTGATTGATCAAAATGAAGGAATTAGAAACTATCTCAAGCTGAGTTATTGCTCCACTCAATGAGGCATGAGCTCAAGTTCTAATTACATAGTGATTGTTGAGTATAAACATTCTTGTCACAGAAGATGTTATGTTATTCAGTTTACCTATTAAAAAACTGATCAAGTCCCCCAAAAAAGTGGCCAGCAGGAAAAATCCTAATAGAATTTCTATAGACGTCTTACTTGCCAGGTTTGTTTCTGGGTCCCTAATGTAAGAAATAATGAACATGACCCTCTTTCCTTCACAGAACCTGCAAGTCTGCATGTCTGAAATCAAAAGGTTATGGAACAGCCAAGTCAGAAAATCAAATCAAAGGTATTTAAGTTTTCTTTGATTGGGGATGTGCCCAAATTCAAGGTGGATCTCATCAAAGTATTTGTAAAAATAAATAATTCATATTTTCAGGGAAGGGTATTTTTTCCTCCAGTAAAAATTTGCATATGTAGTGAAGACATTATTATAGAGAAGTCATTATCATAGATCTGCCTCATTGTCAGCTATTTAGGAGAATTTGGTTAGAACAAATTTGACCAAATCCTAAAGATACTAAAACATCGACTCACATAAAAGTCATATTACCCTAGGACTTCGTCATTTCTAAAGTTTGATACAAATATCTTCACCAGAGTTCAATATCAGCATCTTTTTAGCACAAACCATAGGATTGGGGGAACAGGGTGAGATGCCAAAGAAGTTATGCCAAAGATGCCAAAGAATATATGAAGAGAGAGAGAGAATATATAGGTCCCATTGTACTCAGTTTAACAAAATGAAATGCAGCAGGTACAAATGCAATGTTTGGGTTCAACAAAGTCAGCCTAAAAAGCATAAGATAAGGGAGGTATGGCTAGATAATAGTTGGTCTAAAAAAGATCTGTTGGTTTCAATGGACTTCAATCCATTCAGTCAATAGTACAATGTGGTGACAGAAAGAGCTAATTTGATTTTGTGCCACATTAAAAGAAGTATAGCTTTCAGGAATAAGGAGGTAATCAACACTCTTGTCTCTGCTCAGACCACTTCTTTGTTCAATTCTGAGAATCACAGGTTAGAAAAGATTGTTAACTTAGAGAGAATGCTGGAAAGGGCAACAAAATTGGTGTATGGCCTTGAGTCCACAGCCATATAAAAAGTAATTGAAGGGAGATTATAGTTCTGTGTCCCAAAGGCCTTAGCAACACTTTTTGAATCTTTCTCCATTAGCTCAGGTGTGTACACATGGGAGGCCACAAGACCATTGTAGTAAGAGGTTGTGGGACTCTGGCACTTTATTTTGCACTTTTAAACATCTACTAACAAAAATGAAACTGTCAATATATAAAAGTCAGTCCTGCATCTAAATAAGCATCAATTTAAATCAATGTATATTTTATATATGACAAAAGATACCCTATCCCAAATAGAAATAATTATCCAAGGTCAGATACAAAAATAGGACTGCCTCTCCTATCCATCCCCACTCCCCATGATCGGTTGGTCTCACTAGAGCATGAGCTATATGAGAACTAATGCCATGCTTGGTTCATTTCTAGACTCAACACAAAGCACTGTTGTCACAACAGTTGTTGAAGAAAGAGATCCAAATGGTCCAGTCCTTTCTGTGAAGGTCCACTCGATTGAAGAAAAGTCCTCTAAGATAAGCAACATTACAATGGAACAAAGGGTGCCTTCTAAAGCACCATAAGGCTCCCAGGTGAATGAAGAACTTCCCTTTGCAAAATTTCATAGGTGAAATAACATACCTCTGGTGGCACTCTAAGACCAAAAGTTACAGAGAAGGCGCCAGTCTTCATTGGTAGAAGTTTCTCTGCAGGAACTTCCCTATATCAGTGAAATCAAACAAAAGTTACACAAGGAAATCATTTCTGCTCCTGAAAATAAAAGTTTCCAGAAATGTCTCTTTGTTCTTCCTTTGCACTTGTTCTTGGTATATAGACTTTTTTAGAGTAATAAAAACCTTACTCTTTCTATGCTTTGATTTCAATAAATTTTCTTCTGTTGCAAGTCACTTTTTGTGATCCTGGCTATTTTAAATCTTCTGACCCTAAAGCCCAAAAAAGATTCCATTAAGTCCATACCAAGGATATCATGGAAAATAAATGAGGAAGCTCGACTCTCAAACTCTTCTTAATTCCATGTCATTAGCACCATTCATATTATTGGAAAGACTAACATATATTTCCACATCTCATCAAAGACTTAGCACTAAAAATAGTGAATGATCACTCACAAATGGCTGTCTTTCTCTAACACCTATAATGGTAGTAACTGAGTCCAGCTCTTGGAACTAATTACCTATCATTTAAATAAAACCCAGGTATTGAACTATAGATGAATATTCATAGGATCATGGGTGCATGGGGTGGGAGAGACCTTAGCTATCATCTAGTAATTCAACTCCCAGTTTTATGAATGAGGAAATGGAGGGTAAAGGCAATCAACAATTGTCAGAGACAGAATTCAAATTCAAGTCTGAAGCTCTCGGAGCTCTCTGCTCTGTTAACTTTGCCATTCTGTCTACTTCATGATCATGCTCGTGGCAAGTTAATACAAAGTATGATCCCAGTGATTTCATTGGACGATCCAAAATTCTCTCCAAATGTTCTGATGATCTGGCAAAGTCATATCCTTTATGTCACACACACGTCACTTACAAAGATTTTAATTAAATGTAAATTACTAATTTACCCTGGATTAATTAAGGTGAATCACAGCACATGGAAGCCAAATTGAAAATATGTTGATTCCAACAAAGACCTTATTCCACACCCTTCACCCTTTGCTTTTTTTTCAAACTTCATTCTTATCCTATCCATCCTCCAAAGCCTAATACATATGACACCTCTTCTATAAAGCCTTCTCTGGTATATTCCAATCTTTCCTGATCCTAACTAGTTGTTAGTGCCTTCTCCTTCTCCAAATTAACTTGCATTTACTTATCTATTTACTTACTTGTATCTTTCCTCCCCTACCGACTGTAGGATATAAGATCCTTGAGGGCAGTAAATGAATATTGATTTGTCTTTATATCTTCAACACTTAGCACCTAAGTGTTTTGCACCAAGTCTACACTTAATAAATGCTTGTTGGATTGCATTTGATGGAATGGCATGGGATGGGATGGGAGGGAATGGGAGGGGATGGAAGGGGATGGGATGGGATGGGATGGGACTGGGCTGGATTAGAATGAAACATATTGGATTAAACTGGACTAGATGAAATTAGATTGAATAGCTTTCAGTATGTGAAGAACTGGTTGGTTGGTTATTGTCCTTTCTTCTCAAAGAGGACCAAAATAATATGACTATGCTAGAGTCAAGTAATGGTGTGTCTGACTGTGGTTGATCAGACAAGCTCAAAATGTTCTACTACAGGTCAAGCACAAATAGTCTGTGTGAACATTTGAGGCAGATTCCCTAAATTCGCACACCTCATGTTTCTTTGAGCTATTTCAATTACATTTTGCTCATAGAACACAGCACCTTCCCTGAGGAAGGCATGCCATGATGAATGATCCTGTGCCAGTGTCTCACACAATCAATTCCAAAGTTCTTGAGACCTTGAGAGTGTTCTTGTATCACTTCTTCTGACCACCATGTGAACACTTGCTCTGTGTGAGTTCTCCATAAAATAGCCTTTTGGGCAGGAATGTGTTTTGTGTTTGAACAACGTGGCTTGCCCGTCACAGTCATGTTCTCTGAAGTGGAGTTTACACGCGTGGCAGTTTAGTTCAAGTAAGGACCTCAGTGTCACGTATCTTATCCTGCCAGGTGATCTTCAGAATTTTCCTAAGACAATTCAAATGGAAGAGATTCAATTTCCTGGCATGGCTCTGGTAGACTGTCCAGGTTTCACAGGTATATACCAATGAGGTCAGCACAATAGCTCTGTAGACCTTCAGTTTGGAAGTAAGTCTAATACCTCTTTGCTTCCACATTTTCTTTCAGAGCCTCTCAAACATGAGTTAGCTCTGGAAATGCATGCAACACCCTCATTATCAATGTGTGCATCCCTGGAAAGTACACTACAAAGGTAAGTGAACTTATCCACAACATTCAAAATCTCTCCAATTGCTGTAACTGATGGTTCCACATTTGGATAGTGTAGTAGTGGCTGATGGAGCACCTACATTTTCTTGCTATTGTTAGGCCAAAAGTAGCACAAACAGTAGAGAATTGATCCATACTTTGATGCCTCTCAGCTTCATAGGTTGCACTGAAAGCACAGTCATCTGCAAACAGAAAATCATGCACCAACACTCCTTTCACCTTGGTCTTGGCTTATAGCCTTTTCAAGTTGAAGAATTTACCATCAGTGCAGTAGTTGACCTTGATGCTGTATTCATCCTCATTGAAAGCATTTGACAACATAGCTGAAAACGCTGTGCTAAAAAGCATGGGAGCAAGCATGTGGCCTTGTTTCACTCCGTTGGTGACTGGGAAAGCACAAGAGCATTGTCCATTATCCAGAAACCAGGCAAGTCTCCGTCATGAAACTGGCATGCAATGCTGACGAACTTCTCTGGGCAGCCAAATTTTGGCATAATTTTTATAAGCTCTCATGACTGACAGTATCTAAGGGCACAACCAGAAATAGTGAGTGGAGATCCCATTGAGGAAAGTTTCAACTTAACCTCCTAACTCTTTCATGTGACTGAGGGGTGAATGAGGGTAAAGAATCCAAGAAACACCGAAGTTTTGAACACAGGAACATAAACAGACCATAGCATCAAGAGTGAAGAAGAGATAAGCATCTTTGCTGAATAGTTTAAGGAGTCATCTGCCTAAAGGCAGGGGCTCCAATCAGATGAGATCTCAAGATCTCTTCCTATTCAACAATTCTGTGATTCTCAGCAGGATTAATTTACCCTAGATCATCAAAATCAGCAGAGTATACAAGTAACAAGAACCACCTTTCCCAAGCACTGCATAATAGAAAAGGTTGGTCCCCCTCCATTTACCCTCCTACTTCATGTAACTCAGATGGATCTAAAATCTTACCATGTCACTACTCTCTCTGCCAGTCCAATTTTCCACATACATATGAGCTTCCATATTTAATGTAGTGCTGATTTGCTGACACTCATATTCTATTTTCAAAGAGAGGGAGCTTATGCAAATTTCAGAATATGATAAAAGTAGCAAGCACTTCTAACCATTCATACCCAAAAAGACAGTTTCCAATAAAGGGAGACAGGGTGATAGAGTAAAAAGAACAGTGACTCTGGAAGGACTCTGGAGTCAGAGATCTGGATTCAAATCCTACTCCTACCATTTACCATCTATCTGATGTTGGCTAAGTCACACTCTCTCTGTGTCTTTGTTTCCTCATCTACAAAATGAGGGTGTTGAACTAGATGACCACTGAAAGTTCCTTATAACTATCTAGCCATGATTTTAAAGGCATAAACTTTTAGGAAGAGGAATGGTCTGCTTACCATGAAATAATGCAGGAGCTTGCTAAAAGCCAGAAGATAATGGAACCATATTTGAGATAGTTGTGAATATATGCCTATTTCTGCATATATTAAAAATTTGCCTAATTCTGAGGCTGAAATTCTACTTCTTTAGGAAGTAGAAGAGGAACTTAACTAATTTTTAATTCCAGCTCCCCACCCAAACTAAGTGGCAACCAAGCAAAGGAAGATGTAGTATTTGTTATCAGGGATATCTCCAAATTTGTAGGATCGGACATTCACATAAAATTCTTTCTTGCTGTTGTTTCAATTGTGTTCACTCTTCATGATGCCATTTGAGGCTTTCTTGGCAAAGACTGGCAAAAGAAGAGGAGTGGTCTGCCATTTCCTTTTCCAGCTCGTTTTACAGATGAGGAAACTGAGGCAAATAAGGTAAAGTAACTTGCCCAAGGTCACACAGCTAGTAATGTCTACAGCCATATTTGAACTCACGAAAAAGTATTCCTAACTTCAGACCAGTGCTCTATCCACTGTGCCACATAGCTACCCAAATTCTTTCTCATTCTTATCAAATGACAATTATGGGTTTGCTTTTCATTATCAAGATGGTTAAAATAAGGCAAGTATCACTTAACATAAATATACAAGAATCTCTTAACATGAATAATATAACCAACTGGATATATCACATATAGAAATCACATTTTAAGTTGATGCCATTCTAGAAACTTTAACAAAAAGCCACAACCAGAGGAACTTGGGGTGAACACAATCCATCTAGACTTCTATGGAGAAGAGATTGACCTTTCAAATCTTCACCTTTTTCAACTATAAAATGATGGGATTGGAGAATATTATTTCTAAGCTCTCTTCCAATTCTAAAAATTCCATTTGATATATTGAGGTAGGAGGAAACAATGGGAAAGTTGATATTTACCATGTGCTGCACAGTAGATACAAACCCATCCATTTAGGATTTCATTCCCCAAGAGGTTGGTACCTGGATATAAAGGATTTCCACTCTTGCACAAGACTCCAGGGAAATGAAGTCTTAGTCTTTTGGATTTGCATAATCTATATAGCACACTGAGAAATGTAGGTTTGCCATCCAAGACCCTTTATGTCTATCTTAATTGTAAAATAGAGGCAAAAGAATCCTGAATTATCAAAAGGAAAAAGCAAATCAGATGTGGTCAAAGACCATAGGAGAAATGTCATGTATATACACTGTCATGTATAAGACAGATTAGACTTGTTCAGTTTTGCCCTATAGGCGCAGTCTGATAGCTAAGAGTGGAAGTCAGAGAAAGATTTAAACAAGATGTAAAGAAAGACTTCCTTAGAATTTCAGATATTCAAAGGTGTCTAAAAGTGAAATGAGTTGTCTTGGAAGGTCTTTGGTTCCCCTTCTCTAGAGATCACAAATCAAGAGTTGGAAGTTATTGGAGATGTTTTTGAGGTCATTTCTGTTCCATCAGAGGTCAGACTGAAGTTCTATCCAGCTTTGAGTTTCTTTGATTCAATGAGACCATGAAGCCAAATTTTCATTTTGCCCATGGAATGATTACTTTAAGCCTTTCAAATATCGTAAGAGAGGAATTACTCATCCAAAATTAAAAGCATAATAATAATCTGACATTGCCCCACCCAAAACCATTTTGGAGATAACAACCAACCTAGGGGCAACCACCCACCTACGGAAATGGACACAGCAAAGTTATTTGCTAATTATGAAAACAAAAAAGCATCCAATTAGATTAACTTGCTGAATAGGCAAGCAGTGTTTTACTCTTGGTAGGCACAATTCAGGCAGAAACACCCTAAGGAATCGGCTATAAAAAAAGGAAACCAAATCGTTTCAAGCACCAACACTACATTTGGACTTCTTGACTACGTACAAAGGCTCAGCACACGCACTCCATCAGCCATGTCTCTTTGCCTTTCCAGTGGTACCAGGAGATCTTGCTCCCGGCCCACAACAGGCTCTGTCAGGCTCTCTAGTGGAGGCTCAGTCTTTGGGAGTGGAAATGCATATGGGGTGTCTGGCATTGGAAGTGGTTTCTCTTGTGCTTTTGGGAGCAGCTCCACTGGAGGGAATAGTAGCACTTCCTGTGCTAGCTTCTTGGCAAGTGAAGGAGGGCTTCTCTCTGGCAATGAAAAGGTAACCATGCAGAACCTTAATGACCGCCTGGCTTCTTACCTGGATAACGTGCGTGCTCTGGAAGAGGCAAATGCTGATCTGGAGGAGAAGATCAAAGGGTGGTATGAACAATTTGGTCCTGGATCTTGCCGGGGTCTCGATCATGACTATAGCCGATACTTACCAATAATTGAAGATCTTAAGAATAAGGTAAGAAAATAATTTGGAGTGATTTTTATGAGCCCCTGGTATAATGAAAAGAGTGATGAATTTGGACTCAGAGGATTTTGGATTCAAATCCCAGCTCTGATATTTATTATATTTGTTATAATACTTAACTTCTGAAGGCCTTGCAATCCCCATATTTAAATATGAGCAAATTGAGACAGACAGCTTGGTACAGTAGAGACATTACTGGATCTGGAGTCAGGAAACTGGAATGGGAATCCAGCCTTGGACATTAGTATTGTTACCTTGGGAAAATCATTTAACTTCATTGAAACTCAGTTTTCCTGTCTGTTAAAAAAAAAGGTGAAGGAATAATAATAGGACCTACCTGGGAGCATTATTTTAAGGACTAAATGAAATTTTATATATATATTTATGTATATATATATATATATGGTTTTGTAAACTTCAAAGCACTGTGTAAGTGCAAACTATCACTTCCCTTCCAATTAATGCAATAATAAATGCATGTTGAATTCAATTGAGTCAATTTCCAACTCTAAATCAATAATTCTATTATCCTTTATTTCAAAATATAGTTAGCATTTTGAGAGACAGGGTTCTAAAAAAAAAAAGTTAATGTGCTTTGTCGTTCAATTGTTTGTTCAGTTGTGTCTACCTCTTTGTGACTCCATTTGGAGTTTTCTTGGCAAAGATACTGGAATGGTTTGCCATTTCTTTCTTCAGTTCATTTTATAGATGAGGACACTAAGGAAAACAAGATTAAGTGACATGCCCAGGGTCACAGAGCTAGTAAGTGGGTGAGACCAGATTTGAACTCACAAATATGAATCTTCCTGACAACAGACCCAGTGCTCTATCCATTGTACCATCTAAGCTCCCTTAATGTCTTCACTAAAGTTTAAAAAGAAACCAAGAAACTTTGCTATATCAACAAACATAGCTGGTTTTTATCAACCTGAATTGATTAAGCTATTATGAAAATGTCTCCCAGTGATCATATGCCTTTATTCTCATTTTGATTATTACTTTCATCATTGTAACACATGAATGGAAGAGGGAGAAAGAGAAAATACAACTTTACAGGATTGGAGGGCCTAATTAGGGAGGCTGGCATTTGCACCAACAGAAGAAATGTCCACATTGATGAGAACTTGAGCACTCCATGGAAGAACTGAAGTCCTTCCGTTTTCAGGCCAAAGAGGAGAAAAACTATAAAGTTTTCAAGCATTGACCATGCAATAACATTGTCAGGATGTTGTCAACCTTCCTATTTCTAGATTGTTGCTTCAACCACCAGCAATGCCAGTGCTGTCCTACAGATTGATAATGCCAGACTCACAGCTGATGACTTCAGACTGAAGTAAGTGTGGGGAAAAGACATTCAGGAGTAACAGAAGCCATCAAAGTTGATCACCTTGCTGATCCTTTCATTAAATGTTTGGCTGCATTATTCCCAGATTTTACAAAGATAAAATTTACAATAAATTTAAAGTTAGGATACTCATAGCATCAAAGGGTCATGGGTTTGCCTTACAGACTATGAAGTCCAACTTCATTTTAAAGTTCAAGTTCATTTTTAAAAACAAACTAAATACAAAAATAAAATCCAACCAACCCAACAAACTTTGTTAGGTGACTGCCGAATGCCAGGCAGTAGGGATCCAAAGATAAATAGAAAAATAGTCCCCTGACTTTAAGGAATTTACATTCTAGTGAAAGGATAAGACATATACACAGATAAATAAGCATAAGATACTTTGAGAAGGGAGAGAGTACTAACATGTCCTCTGAGTAACCTCAGGGACAAATCTTCATCTTTTAGAATAACTTGTGATTTTAGGAAATAGCTAAAAAGTTATGTGGAGTCAACCTGGAAAATGAGGTAGATGATGTTGTTGTGTCATGTTTCCAATTGTTTCCGACTCTCTATGACCCCATTTGGTGTTTTCTTGGAAAAAATACTGGAATGGTTTGACATTTCCTTTTCCAGCTCATTATACAGAGGAGAAAACTGAGGCAAACAGGGTTAAATGACTTGTCCAGCAGGATCACAGAACTAGTATGTGTCTGTGCCCATATTTGAACTCAGAAAGATGATTCTTTCTGGTTCCAAGCCCAGTGTTCTATCCATTGTGCTACCTATCTGCCTGAGGTAGATGATATTAGCTAGCTAATAACATTTGTGTGGTATGGTGGGAAGAGATCCCAGAAGATCTGGGTTCAAATTCAGACTTTGCCACTTAATACCTATTTGACCTTGAAGAAAGTTGCCTCCCCTCTCTAGGTTTTGGTTTCCCCATTTGCAAAATGAGGGATTTAGGTAAGATGATAATATCTAAGGTTGAAAAAAAAATCTTGAAACCAACATAGAATTAGTACACAAAGTAAATGGGAGCACTAGCTATTAAGTAGGAGGGGAAGAAGATAAGTTTTCACGTAGGAGATGGAATATGAGCCTTGCATGCATCTAGGGTCACTAACTGGGTGGCCTCCTGTAGTGGATAGGGTACTAGACTTGGAGTCAGGAAGAACTGAGTTCAAGTCATGCCTCAGACAGTAACTGTGTGACCATAGGAAATCAGTCAACATTTATTAAGCACCTACTGTATGCCAACTACTGTGTTAAGTGCTGGGGATACAAAAAGAGGCAAAAGACAGTCCCAAACCTCAAGGAAATCATAATCTAAAAGCAAGATACTTAACCTGTTTGAGCCTCAGTTTCTTCATCTGTAAAATAAGGAGGTTGGACTAGGTGTACTCTAAGGTACATTTACCAACTTGAAATGTATGATCCTATAAGAAGCAAAGGTGAAGAGGTAATGTGTCTTGGCATTGTCTCAGAAGTTCAATCTGTGGTAAATAGCCAATCATGTCCATTGACTTTGGGGGGGGGGGAAAGAAATAACTCAAAATCTCAATGCAGTACATTCACCTTTATAAAAACTCTGATAGGGAAATCTCAGGATGTGGCTACCAAATGTAAAGGATGCCAGCGTTGGATCCCCTTTCTTTTGTGGTTAAGAGTTTCCCCAAAGTATCCCAATGTAACACAAATTCAATATTCATTGAGGTTTGAAAGTGAGCTGGCTTTTCATCAAAATGTTGAAGCTGATGTTAATGGGCTGCGAAGAGTCATGGATGAGCTGACCCTGTGCCGAACAGACCTGGAGATTCAGTATGAAACTCTAAATGAGGAGCTGACTTACCTCAAGAAAAACCATAAAGAGGTAGGAATTCAGTTTCCTAACTATCTTCTCCCTCTAAACAGGCAGACTACCCCTAGTGAAATATAGTGTAAACTAGCTTTCTGATATTATGGAAATGCTATTGACCCATTGTTTTTAGTGCATAAACTGGCAAAGGGTTGGGGGAGCAGTACAGTACTTGCTGAAGCTTCCTATAACTTAATCTTTTGAAAATACCTTTCAATCCTGTGGCACATTGTTTTGAATATTGGCAGTAATGGGAAAACCTCATATTCCAGGGATGGATTTGATTTCAGGTAATGGCAAAAATTCATTGGGAGCTAAGTCTCCTACTAAAGTCGGTAACTAATCAGAACAGTAATATTCTACAGTAATTTATATATATTTATATTTATATTATATATTTATTCATCGAGAATAAAATATAACTATAAAATAATGAATGGTTTTTTCCCTTTTAACAAATATACAAGAACTTATGCGTACAATGGTTATTCAAACAAGACCCACTGAGACTGTTGTTTTACAGTCATTTCATGACCCCAATCTGAGCTTTTCTTAGCAAAGATATTGGAGTGGTTTGTCATTTCCTTCTCTAGCTCATTTTATAGATGAGGAAACAGAGGTAAACAGGGTTAAATGACTTGCCCAGGTTCACATAGCTAATATGTGTCTGAGGCTGGATTTGAACTCAGGTCTTCCTGACTCTAGACCCCGCACTCTATCTAGTGCGCCACCTAACTACCTGAAATATTTCACACTTATTCCAGCGATGCCACCATTACTCCTAACATTTTGGAAACTCCTTTTAAAATGGCCTTCCTGCTAATTAATGAATCAGTCGCGTTTTTAGTCATACTCTAAATCTATTTGAAGATATTACCATTACTGGTGTTATTTCTCATACCTTCAGTTACCATTAATTTTTTTTCATAATGATGTCTTCCAAATCTGTTCTGCAAAACCACATCCTCCATCCTAATTAACGTGACCCAATTGCACACAAGTGGTACATATCTTAAAATGAATTTAGATTTTAGCTGGGGAGTAGATTTCAGTCTCTTTTTACAAGAAAATCTAAGTGATGACTTTTTAAAGGAGTTGTACTCTGGAAAAAAATAATTTGTATAATCAGTTATTCATATTCTAAACCTCAATAAAGTGGCAATTTCTTAAATTTGGACTTTACCTGGGCTAAAAATACATCATAATAATAGCAAACATTTATATGAGTTTTAAGGTTTGCAAAGTGTTTCATAAATATTATCTCCTTTACATCAGCACCAGTCATTGAATAAGGTAAAGTATGATTGAAGGAATGAGGTATATTTAACCTGGATACAAGGAAATTAAAGGAAGCCATGGCAACAGCCTTGAAATATGTTAATGGGTTTTCTTTTGGCAAAGGACTCTGAAGGATACAACTCTACACAGAATATGTATAGTGGAAATATAGAGAATAAATGTAACATCATAGTTATATTGTTTGAATATAACACAAAGTTGGAAGCTAGAAGACTTGGGTTCTAGTCCTGGCTCTTATACTATTGAGCAGTGTGACTAGGATCAAGTAATGATGATGATGATGATAAATAATAAATATATAGTACTTTGAGTTATGCAAAGTGTTTGGTATATATTACTTTATTTGATCTTCATGACAATCTCAGGAAATAGGTACTATTGGCATCCCAGTTTTATAGATAGGAAACCTGAGGTACAGAAAGTTTAATTAATTTGCTCAGGGTCACACAGCAAGTAAATGCCTGAGGTAGGATTTGAACTCAGATCTTCTTGACTCCAAGTCCAGTGTGTATGCATATATACACCACTTTTTCAATTGTTTCAGTCATGTCAGAATCTTCATGACCCCATTTGGGGTTTTCTTGGTGAATTAATACAAGAGTGGTTTGCCATTTTCTTCTCTAGTTCATCTCACAGATAAAGAAACTGAAACAGAGTCAAGTGACTGGCCCAGGGCCACACAGCTAATAAGTGTCTGAGGCAGGATTCCAACTCATGTCTTCCTGAATCCAGGCCCTGCACTGCATCACCTAGATGCATCTTTACACCACCTA
Source organism: Pseudocheirus occidentalis (assembly GCA_028646575.1). Taxonomy (NCBI): domain Eukaryota; kingdom Metazoa; phylum Chordata; class Mammalia; order Diprotodontia; family Pseudocheiridae; genus Pseudocheirus; species Pseudocheirus occidentalis. The sequence goes on from CM053593.1 coordinate 152,951,180, forward strand.
GGTGCCTCATATTGTCTTCATATCTGAGAGAAATGCCTTTCTGTTTTTAGGAAATGCAAGCTCTACAGTGCGCTGCTGGAGGAAACGTGAATGTGGAGATGAATGCAGCACCAGGGGTGGATCTGACTCTTCTGCTGAACAACATGAGGGCCGAGTACGAGGACCTGGCTGAGCAAAACCGCAAGGATGCTGAAGCCTGGTTCAATGAAAAGGTTTATCTAGTTTGGGGTTTTTTAATGTATCTGGCTCTCTGATAATAACCACAGAACTGAGACTAGGCTGCCTTTTCTGCGGTGTTTCAGAGTGCATCTCTGCAGCAGCAAATCTCTGATGATGTTGGCGCCACGACATCAGCGCGGAGTGAACTGACCGAAATGAAACGCAACCTTCAAACCTTGGAAATTGAGCTTCAGTCACTCCTAGCCACGGTAGGAGATGGATGACTTCTTGTGGTCTCTGTGATCACTTCCAGAGTTCTCATTAGCTGGGCAAGCAGCAGCAGTAGTCAGGGTGGGTTGGGTGGGCTCACCTAACAGGCTGCTACCTAAGAGCACACCTGAGGCCAAGTGATTGCTGTTGCCCCCATGTGACAACCAGGGGATCAGGCATCCCCAGAATATTACTGTCCCACCCTCTGAAGTGTCCATGGGATACAAAGCTCCAATTATCCCTCCCTAAGTCTGGCTTCCATCATTTTGTTTCAGAAAATCAGCTTTGGAAAAAAAAAATCCTACCAGAAATGATCTTTCTGTCTTCCTTCTCTCCCCATTCCAATCCATCTTTGGCATATATATTAATTATGTTCAAAATTCTTTGGTGACTCTCTGTTGCCTATTAAATATAGACTCTTTAAGATCCTATCTGGTGCCACCTTGCTTTGCAACTCTAGCTTACATTTACTCTCCACAATGGGCCCTTTTTGAGTGCTTTCCACTATTTCTTAAGTTTCAGTTGCTCCCACTCAAGTCTTCCTTGACTTTTTCCTCTTTTATGTGAGTTTCAAGTTAGAAAATATACCTTGCATTAGCAATTTTCTTATGCCTTTCCTATGTACTCATCTGGTTGTTTCATATTACAGGGTTTTTTTAACCTGTTTAAATCTGTTTTAAATCTGTTTTTTAAATCCTCCCCTCCCACCTCCGACTATAGTAAACAAGCTTTTCATCGTCAATTTCACAAAGGCAGTGACCCTGACCACTGACTTTTTTGTAATCCTTCCATGTGTGTAACAATGCTCAGCACAAAATCATGCTTTTTTTAAATCCAATTGAAAAAGATAGTCCTTCATGATCTGTATACACAGATAGAGGAGGGATCTATAATTTCCTCAACATAGGGTGCTAACTCTGTCCACCAAAGCATTTCACAACCATCTATAACTTGACAGATCAACCACTGGGAGTTGCCTGAGGCATGTAGAAAATAAGCAACTTGCCAACAGAAAAACATGAGATGAAGCAATCAATATTCCTAGACTTATGCAGCAAGCCATATTTTTTCCAGTGGAGGGAGAAGAAAGAAAAGAAAGAAAGAAAGAAAGAAAGAAAGAAAGAAAGAAAGAAAGAAAGAAAGAAAGAAAGAAAGAAAGAAAGAAAGAAAGAAAGAAAGAAAGAAAGAAAGAAAGAAAGAAAGAAAGAAAGGAAAGA
>CM053593.1:152952925-152972257 GCA_028646575.1 Pseudocheirus occidentalis
AAAGGTGTTGTATCTTATACTTAATGAAGTTTTCTCTATCTTGTTCAGTCATGTCCTACTTTTTGTGATCCTATTTGGGGTTTTCTTGGCAAAGAGAATGGAGTGGTTTGCCATTTCCTCCTGCAGCTCAGTTTACGCATGAGGAAACTGAGGCAAACAGGGTTAAGTGACTTTCCCAGGGGCACATAGCTAGTAAGCATATACCACCTAGCTGCCCTGTAACAGATCTAAGATAAGCCTATTTCAATATGTGACAATGGTAAAAATGTCAAATTTGGAGCAAGAGGACCCAAGTTCAAATCTCAGTTCTGCTACTATCTCTGTGATCTTGACAAAATCATCTAGCCTCACAGGGACTCAGTTGCCTCATCTGTAAAATAAGGCATTCGATGGCCTCTGAGTTCCCTTTCAGCTCTAACCCTACACTGCTTTGATCCCTTAAAATGTTGCTAGTGTTGCTGTTCATCCCCTTGTTCTCTAGAATCTCCATAAATGATGACAAGTCTAGGAAACCTTAGAGTTCAGCTACAGAGCAGAGGCAAAGCCCAAGAGTGCTCAGGATGCACAAGGGCATCTGTCCCCCAGGAGCCCTGGTCACCAGCAGGCCCTGCTGGGACCAACTTCTATTGTCAGAGGTTCTTGGCAACTGAGAAACCAGTGTTCTGTTCTATTCTGTTCTGTTTTCACATGAGCTGTTGAAATGTCATAAAATATTTGGGGACTGACAAATTGCAGCAAGCCTAATTTGAAACACTGACCTCAAAACGAAGGATTTTACATTTCATAATAATTCCTACAAGGCAGTGTCAGATCCTGAATTTGAATCTGGGTTCAAATCTCTGACTCTGCTATTTAATCTCTATGATCTTAGGTAAGACATTTTACTTCTATCAGACTCAGTTTCCTCAATACTGAAATGATGGGGGTGGAGCAGATAGCCTTTCAGGTCCCTTCATGTTCTATCTGCATCCGTGATCCTATAATCTCATGATCTAAAGGCTTGATTTGTATGCATGTCCATATGAAATCTCAAAGGCTTACTACTCAAAGTTCTCCGTGGAAGAAGGCCACAACTCTATGGATCTAAGTAAATTTCTATACATTCTTATTTTTGTCCATAACAGAAACAGTCACTGGAATGCTCACTGACTGAGACAGAAGGGAACTACTGTGTGCAGCTCTCACAAATCCAGGCCCAGATCGGGGCCCTGGAGGAGCAACTGCAGCAGGTCAGGACTGAGACGGAGGGCCAGAAGCTGGAGTACGAGACCCTCCTGCATATCAAGGTCTATCTGGAGAAGGAGATTGAAACCTACTGCCTCCTGATCGATGGAGATGAAAGGTAGGTATAGAGGTGGAACAGTGGATGGAGTGCTGGACCTGGAGTCAGGAAGGCCTGAGTTCAAGTCTCATCTCTGATATATAAGTGGCTGCTAGACCATGGATGAGACATTTAACTTCTCGGGCCCTCCCTTTCACCCTTGCCAAGCAACTCTCAAAAATGATGTTATTTATAATCTTCTCATCTTCTAGATTTAGAGATAGAAGGGACATTAGAGGAAATGAATCCAACTCCCTCATTTTATAAATGAGAAAACTAAGATTCAGAGGTTATGATTTGCCCAAGGTCACACAGCCAATAATAAATGAATGAAAAAAATTATTTACAATGTGCCAGGCATGGTGCTAGGCATGGGGACATTATCAGAAAAAGAAGACAGTCTCTGCTTTCAAGAAGTTCAAATTCTAGTCAGGAAAGACAACATGTAGGAGAGTTAAACTGTAGGAAGGAAGAAAAGGATCAGGGGTCTTAAGTGCCAGCTTCAGGGAAGATGGCAAAGCCCAGACGGGCTTGGGAATCAGAGGGGCATCTGCCCCTCAGGATGAGGCTGCTACTATTGGGAAGGCAAGAGTGAATCTAAGAGTCAGAACAGAGAGGGAAGAGCTGTTCAGTGTGGAGAGGAAAAGGTGGCATTGGCAGAAAGTTGAGGGTGGATTCTAAGGAAAGTGGAGCCTCAGATGGAGCCATCTAGGTACCCATAGATGGAGTCTCAGGAGGCTTTCCCATGGTGGATGGTGAGTAGGGGGAGAGAAGTGAGACTTCAGTTAATGCATGTCTATAGTGGGTGTTGAATCCCAGCCATCCTGACTCCAGGTCCAGGACCCTACATACTACATATCATACTACCTTCATAGTCAGAGAGTTCAGTTTCCATACTAAAAGTTTCCTAAGCCAAAGAAATGAAAAAAGAGCAAGAGCGAGAGCGAGAGCAAGAGCGAGAGCAAGAGAATATGAGAGTGTATCAAGGATCAACTAGTAAATGGAAAATGGAAACCAGGAGATTTTTGTCTTCACCAGGGAAGGATCTTAAATTCAGGTCTTCTAAGGAATGGTTGAAAGAACTGAGGATGATGAAAGAGAAGACCTAAAGGGTAAATTATAGCTGCCCAAACATCTAAAGGGCTATCGTGTCAAAGATGGACTCTATTTATTCTGCTTGACTCCAGAAGATAAAACAAGGGATGTTGGGCTCAGGTTACAGCAAAGCAAATTTAAAATTAGTGTCAGGAAAAATTTCCTAACAGAGTTTTCCCAAAGTAGAATGAAATGCCCTAGGAGGGATGAGTTCCCCCCTCCTTGAAGACCAAGCACAAGCTGGATGCCTGCTTCTTGGGTGAGACGCTGAGGAAATCATTTGAAGGCTACATGGCCCTGAGGTCCCTTCTGAGTCCAGAATTTTGTCACTAAGCTTCTCCCCTTTATGATGTTCTCATCCGCCCTTTATCCCCACAGAGCTTGCAAGTCTGGAGGTTACAAGTCTAAAGATCATGGATCTGGAAATCTGGGAAGTCAAGTTAAAGGTAACTGAAATGAAATTCTGTTTCTAAGCTATAATAATTGAATTATATTCTGCCTTCCAAATAACACCCCTTTGACCAGATCCTCCCAGATTCTAAGCTCCCTGAGGTCAGGGACTGTACTTCATTTCATCACAGTTTTCCTAGCATCTAGCCCAGTGCCTTGCCCACAGGAGAGGCTAAATGCATGCTTAATTGAACTTAAAATAGAAATATTCATATTGTAATCATTTGACTAAAGTATCATATATGAAATATATTATATATAAACTTATATATAAATTAAAATGTGATAAACTATTATGATAAATACATCAATTTAATAATAAACACATACATAATGAGTATACTATGACAAATACTAATGGAATATGTCTTCAGATTTTCATGATAAATTATTATGTGTCCCACCAAAGTAGCATATGTCCATCTTTTTAATTGGACAAATATTAATTTAAAAGTTATGTCCTTCTAATGTTTTAAGGTTTGCAATATACTTTCACCACAGTGACCCTGTCAGGCAGGTAGTATATACTTTATCATTTCTATTTCATAGATGGAAAAATTAAAGCTCAATTAAAATTAAGATTAAAATCTCACAGTTAATAAGTGTATAAGTTATATAAGTTATAAGTTAATAAGATACCAGGTCTTCTGGTATCAGCATAGTGCTTCGAACACATTTTCATTAGTTTTTTACATATTTTGCACATTTTTCGTGAGTTCATTTATTCATTCTGGTTCCCAGATCCGCATTCTTTCCATTATATCACAATAGGTATGAAGTATCCCTAATGGTAACACAAAGACATGACCAGAAGTATCAGTACCTCCCATATAACAGCTTGGACTTATATGATAGAAAATCAAATTATGTTTCATTGCTCATATTTATTCTGTTTCCTCTTATTTTTAAAGTTTTATCATTGTCTTTTGATTTTACAATATAGTTATTTCCCTTTAATACACTCATTACACCCTCATACCTCCCCAACTACCACCATTTGGATCTTTCCTTCTAACAAAGGAAAAAAGCCAACCAATGCAACAACCATGTCTGAAAACATATACAACTTTCTTCACCCACCGCCTCTCTACTGAAAGGAGAAAGGCATATTGCATTAACAGTTCTCCAAGATGAAGAATGTTCATAACAACATTTCAGAGTTCAACTGTCTTTTAGTGTTGTTAAAGGCACTGTGGCCTTAGTGGATTAGAAGTTGCTCTCAGGGCCAAAAAGGGAAGAGGGAAAGGATTTATTAAGCACCTGCCATGTGCCTCCGTTTCCTCATCCATAAAATGAGTTGGAGAAGGAAATGGCAAATCACTCCAGTATCTTTGCCAAGAAAATGCCCAATTGGTGTCACAAAGAGTCAGACAAGACTGAAAAATAACTCTACAACAATGTGCCGGGTACATATGATCTCGTTTGATTCTTACAACACTGTGAGGTAGGTGCTATTATTAACTCCATTTTTTAAATGAGGAAGCTGAAGCAGAGATTAAGTGACTTGCCCAGGGTCACACAGCTAGTGAGTATCTGAGACCATGTCTAAACTTAGTTCTCTCTGAGTCCAGCCCTAGTGCTCTCTCTCCTGCCTCTGTCCCACCTAGAAGGCCTGGGTTCAAGTCCCCTTCTAACACATATTAACTGTGTGATCCCAGGCAAGTGACTTATTCTCTCAGTGGGCCAAGGCAACTCTCTAAGGCTGCAAGTTACCAAGAAATAGGTCAATAATCCCTATATAAGGATTTCTTTAGACCACATATTGACTTAGTTTTAAAATCTAATATTATCTATGTTTTATTATATTTTCATTTATTTTGTTAAATATTTACCAATTATATCTTAATCTGGTTGGGCACTCTGATGGCGTTGCTGGTCAAAAGGGCCTGTAGGCTGAGTATGTGACATCCCTTGCTTGTACTTGCTTTATTCTGTATCACTTCTTATTAGTCTCCCCATGATTTTCTGAACTCCTCATCTTCCTTTCTCACAGAGTAATGACACCCCATTCCATCCCTAGACCACACTTTGTTCAGCCATTCCCCAATCTATGGGCACCAATTTTGTTTCCACAAAGAGTGCAGCTTTGGACATCTGCTTCTATATATACAAACTCTCTCTTTTTCACATTTCCCTTCTTGGAGCACACACCTAGTACTGGGATCACTGGGTCATGGGATCTCTCTGACAGTTTCAAACTTCTAAAGGCTCCTTTTCCATTTCCTCTCCAGAGTCTGGTAAACCCATTGTGGTGAAAAAGGTGCTTGAGGAAATTGACCAACGAAGCAAAGTCCTCACCACCAGACTCCAATCTCTGGAAGAGAAGGCCCCGAGCAATTAACCCAAGATGAGCAGAGCAGAGGATCTCATGCTCAGTGCCTTTAGGAAAGAGGAATTGAGAAACCATCTGGATATATAAGCAGCTCTAAGAAGAGAAAAAAAATGTAGTTTTTCCTTTTAGTTCCTTAAATATAGCTTCTTTCTGTGCAATAGGTATGGCCAAGTTTGTTTAGCCACCTACACACATATACACATACACACATTCATGGAAGGCAGCATCATCCGGCATAACGTCATTTGAAGCAGCATCACCTACAACTGGGTCATTAGTGTAGGCTGAGGATGATAACAGCTACTCAACCTGACCTCATCTGTTGGGATTTCTTAGTACTCAATAAACTTTCTCCTTCTTGCAAGTTATCTTTGGTGCCTTTTGTTATTTCATCTCCAGAATTGACAGTTATAACATAAGCAGCATGAGGTAGTGGATAGACATGTCTTTGCATCCTGGAAGACCTAGGTTCAAGCCCCATCTCTGACACATTCTGGCTCCAGGCCTCTGGAAAACCTCTTAATCTCTCAGTGCTCTAAGCCAGTGCTGTCAAACTCAAATAGAAAAGGGTGCCATTAATGTGGGCCATTAGGAGGCAACTATAGGATTTACATAATTTACATAGGGTCACATAATCAATATCGAGCAGCTAGATGGCACAGTGGATAGAGTGCTGGCCTAGAATCTAGAAGACCTGAGTTCAGATCCGGCCTCAGACTCTTACTAGCTGTGTGATCCTGGGCAAGTCACTTAACTTCTGTTTGCCTTAACCTACTGGAAAAGAAAATGGCAAATTATTCCAGTACCTTTGCCAAGAAAACCCCATGCACAGTGGGTGCATCAGGGTCACATACAGTCAGACTTGACTGAACAACAGGAGCCATTAATCTGTACATAAGGATAACTGCCAGCAGCATATTGTTACTTTTACATGTGACGTTATTTATATTTTATTAAATATTTATTTTGTTAAATATTTCCCAATTACATTTTAATCTGGTTCAGGTGCAATGGGCCATATTTAAGCTTTCAGCAGGTATATTTGACACCTCTAATTCTCTAAAACTACAAATGGCAAAGAAGGTACCAACCTGCCTTTAAAGAAGCAGTTTCCCCAATCAGAACTCCCCATACCATTGAAACAATAAAAAATGCCCCCAACATATGCAAGCCCATCATTGTTTTTCCTTTGTATGAAATCATTATGAACAACTTACATATTTTCACCAACATCATTCTGGGGCTAATATGCTTCTATTAAAAATCCCCTTACTGAGCATGAGTTGGCACTTTAAAAAAGAGATATTTCCCTAAAGTTTTCCCTATAGAATCTTGAGTTTGGAAGGAAACTTGCAAGTAATACAGTCAACCCATCTTCCTGTATCCCCTTGAAAACATCCATAACAAAGGAAAACTGAATTACTTTCATAATAGAATTACAAAGCTTGCTTTTATTAGAAGATTTATTTGTTGATTGATTGGTTTTTGTCTTGCCCTGTGATTTCATAGTATAAAGGAATATATAGATATAGATAGATAGATAGATAGATAGATAGATAGATAGATAGATAGATAGATAGATAGATAGATACCTGATAAGGCTCTAAGTTACATGAGATAACTTAGAGCCTTAGGAATTTGTCTGGGACACTTGAGAGGTTAAGGGACTTGCCTAGGGTCACAACCAGGGGGTGTCAGAGGCAAGACTTGAATCCAGATCTTCCCACTTTCAATGGCCATTCTCTAACCATTACATCATGCTGCATATCAAGGTTCTGAAAGTACTTTTCATTAAAGCAGAAAAAAAATTATATTTCCCAAGATAGCTACGTGGATTCTCAAAATAGAAAACATATGATCTATACAGAGAAATCTAAAAACACATCGCACATCTATATAAAAAAACAAGCCTTATTCAGTTCTTTGGGAATCCACACTACAACAAGCATTCATTAAAGAAGGAACTAAACGCTTATTGAGCACCTACTATGTGCTGGGCATTTTGCTAAGTGCTTTACAAATATTACCCCATTTGATCACAACAACCCTTGGAAGAATATGCTACTATGATTATGTCTATTTACAGCTGAGGAAAGTAAGGCAAATAGAGGTTAAGTGACTTGCTCAGGATCACACAGCTAGTATATGGCTGAAGCCATACTAGAACTCAGGTCTTCCTGATCCCAGAACCAGTGCTCTACCCACTGAGCCATCTCACTGCCTTTTTAAGAAGGAAATTTGGAATTTACTATGTATTATACAGTTACTCCTTCTATATTGAGACTTTCCCCATTGTGATTTCAATATATCATAGGTTGACATAAGAAATTAAAAGGGAATTTGGGGGGAGTTTTGTGGATACCACAGACGACATGCAAAGGCCAACAGATAACACAGAAAAAGTCTAGAAACTCAGAAATGCATAAAACATATATATAGCATTGTATAATATCAATATATTTTATCTTTTAATGCCATAGTAATTAGGAATTTGTCTCTAGTACAAATCAGGAGGACAAAAATTTTTATGCAGATTTTCTAGATGGTAGGCGCATCTAACCCCCATAATGTGGAATATTGATGAGAGACAGAAGGACATAATGATTAGAAGGCTAGATTTGGAGTCAGAGAGACTAGGTTCAAGTCTTGCCTCTGACACACACTAGTTGAATGACCATGGACAAGTCACTTCCTCTTTCAGGGTCCTTGGGAATTCCCTAAACTTAAGTGACAGACACATTGCCAGTCTGAATCACTACAGGAAGTTTTGACTCTAGAAATTCCCAATTCTCATGAAATCACAGGTTTGACCCACTGAAACCACCCAATAATGCCTCACTAGTAGTACTAAGATTTTGAGTTCACTTGTTGGATTTAATTGGGCAAAAGGTTGGGTTTTAAACCATTTTTATGTCTTCAACCCCTTTGCTATTTTAAATGCGTAAAGTAAAATACACAGGCTCACAAAGGAAGCCAATTACATTGAAATACAGTTATGAAAAGATTTTTAAAGCAAATTTACAGAGCCCAAGTTAATAACTCCTTTCTAAATGAAGTAGCTAATTTTCTTTTTTAAGAGGAAAGTAAAATTCATTGAAAGAATGAAGAAAACAAAATACAGTCCAAAGCAGAATCCTTAGAAAAGAAAGAGAATTTCTCTCAAAGACCCTCAAAAATTCCCAGTCATTTATAGTCCCCTTTATCACATTTTTACATATAAACATTTTAATATTCATTTTTTAAAGTTTTGAGTTCCAAATTTTCCACTTTTTCCTTCTTCACTCCCACCCCAAGAAAGCAAGCAATATGATGTTGATTGTAGGTAGAAGCAGCCAATTTTCAAGGGGATCATGGATGACAGATTTAGCACAGGAAAGGATCATAGAAGTGATCTAGTCCCACTTCATTTTACAGAGGAGGAAATTGAAACTCAGAGAATCAAAAAGATTTGAGTTCAAATCCTGCTTCAGATGCTTAACTAGCTGTCTGACACTGGGCAAGTCATTTAAACTCTCTGTGCCTCAGTTTCCTCATTTATAAAAGTGAGGGGGACAGGGAAGGGGTTGGTCCCAAAGGTCTCTAGAGTCCTTTCTAGCTCTAAATCTATCACCTACGATCGACTGATTCACTCAGGGTTACACAGGCAGCAAATGGAACAGCTGCCAAGTCTTACAAAATGCTTGTGAAATAGCCAGTGTGGGAAGGAAAATGTGTTCAGTGTGTCAACAGTGCTCCCTAGTGAATTTCAGTATTACCTTCCTCCTAAAAGCAGTGATGCCACTCTTAATTTCTTCACTGTTTTCATTCTCTCTCAGGTTTGACTCACCACAGTGTTCAACATCTAGCACTCTAGCTAGTTCTCAAAGCTGGTGTTTAATCAGTGTTTTCTCCATTGAATTACAAAGGGATTCCAACAGGGGAAATGAGTAAGGGGCCATCTCTAAGCACTGCAAGCAGGAAATACAAGCTGAGGGGAAAAAACCAGCTACAAACACCAGAAGGAAGGGGGTGGAAAAGAACTCATCACAAGGGAAACATTAGAGAAAAACCAGAAAGGAGCCTGAAAAAACTGAACAACTAACCAAAAGAATGGGGTTTCAATTTAATAAATAAATGCTATGAAATAAAAGAAAATAGTGTGGAAACCTCAGGAGGGAAGGGAAATCTTGCAACCACCAACAGAACCTAATAGTCATGGATGAATACTCTTGCAATAGCTACCTTGAATTACAGATAGTTTATTTGAATTACAAATAGTTTAAGGAATTTTTATTGATTTGGGGGTGGGAGAGATCTGGTATAATTTTCTAAAGGAACTGAATTATAGAAAATCACATGACTTTTTCAGGTTGCTCGTAAACTGGGAAATGGCTAAACAAATGGCATAATGGAATACTACTGTTCGGTAAGAAACTATCAAGAAATGATTTCAGAGAACACTGGAAAGAGTTGGATGAACTAATGAAATGGTCAGAACCAGAAGAATTAGTTATACAATAAAAACAAAACTGCAAAGACAAACAACTTTGAAAGACTTAAGATCTGATCAATGCAATAACCAATCACAATTTCAGAGAATGATTGATGATTAAATGGTTAGAGTTGCACTTGGGGATCTAGAGCAGTGGTTCTCAACCTTCCTAATGCTGCGACCCTTTAATACTTGTATGTTGGTGGACCTGCTTGGAGACAGATAGAGGAGCAGTGTCTGGGTTCGAAGACTATCAGAAATATGTGTTTTTCAATGGCCTTAGGCGACTGCTGTGAAAGGGTCGTTCAAGCCCCAAAGAGATCGAGACCCAGAGGTTGAGAACCACTGACCTAGAGGGTCACATGCGGCCTTGAGGCTATCCCTGATCTAAACTGGACACCTCTTGACAGATGGATGATGGTTCAAGGTACAGATTGAGAAATATTTTTGGACATGGACTATCAGAAATTTTTTTCATTTGACTATACATATTTGTTATAACTGGTTTTTATAAGTATGGTAAGTGGGAGAAAAATAAAATCACTTTTTGCTCATTGAAAAAAAAATTTAATCACACCAGGCTTTTTCTATACATGTGAAATAACAATCAATAGTAGCATTCACAGAAGACAAAGCTAGCAAAATAACAGATAAGAAGAATGCAGGACTCATTTGTAAGAAGAACCTTTGTGGTGAGCTTTAGATTCATATTATTCAATGTGGTTAGGTTTACTAAGGTTTTCTGGACAAACATGTCAAAGTTTTTTAAAAGGTACAGTATAACAGGTGGACTTCAGAGAAGCCTGGAAAGACTTATATGAACTGATGCTGAATGAGGGAACCAGACACAGGAGAACAGTGTACGCAGTAACAGCCACAGTGTGGGAAGACTGATTGTGATAGACTTAGCACTTCTCTGCAATGCAAGGACCTAAAACAATTCCAGAGGATACACAATGGAAAATGCCAGTCTCATCCAGAGAAAGAACCATGGAGTCGGAATGCAGAGTGAAGCAGACTATTTTCTTTTTTGTTTTGTTTTGTATTTTTTTCTTTCTCGTGCTTTTTCCCATTTATTATAATTTTTCTATGTAACACGACTAATGTGAAAATGCATTTAATAGGAACGTATGTATACAGTCCATATCAGATTGCAAGTCATCTTGGGAAGGGAGGGGGAGAAAATTTTAAAACTTATGGAAGTGAATGTTGAAAACTAAAAATAAGTGATTTAATAAAAAATAAAAGAATAAAACCATGTGGTCCAGAGGGAACTTCCCAAATAACTCAAGAATAATGAATCTTCCACTAAAATTAGCTAATTTTGCTCTTCCTCACAAATGACACTCTCATTTTTGTACCTTTGTGTACAGTGTCCCCAATGCCTGGAATATACTGTTTCTTTATCTCTGCCTCCTAAATAAAATCCCAAGTTCCCTTCAAAGCTCAGCTCAAGTGCTAACTATAGCTAGCATTTACAAAGTGCTACAAGATTTGCAAAATGCTTTGCTAATATTAACTCAGTTTGTTCCCCAACAACCCTGGAAAGTAGATGCTATTATCCCTATTTTATAGATGAGAAAACGGAGGCAGACAAAGGATAACTACCCATCATCTCATAGCTAGTATGTGAAGTGGGATTAGAACTCAGGTCCTCTTGATTCTAGGGTTCAACATTTTAGTCACCATGCTATCTAATCTTTTCTGATTCCCCAGCTGCTAGTCACTCCCCTCCACCCAAAATATTACCTTATATTTATGGATTTATTTTACATATATTTACATAGGTACATATTATCTCTCCTGATAAAAGGAAAGTTCCTTGGAAACAGGGCATTTTTTCTTTTTTTTCTTTGTAACTCATATATGCATATACATATATGCATGTGTGTTTGCCTGGCCATATGTGTGTATGTCTATCCATGTTTGTATGTGTGTATATATGTGTGTGTATTGTTACTATTATTGTGTTATTTCAGTTGTAGCCAACTCTCCATGACCCCATCTGAGATTTTCTTGACAAAGATAATGGAGTGTTTCACCATTTCTTTCTCCAGCTTATTTGACAGATGAGGAAACTGAGGCAAACAGGGTTAAGTGATTTGCCCAGAGTCACACAGCTAGAGAGTGTTGGAGGCCAGATTTGAACTCAGGAAGATGAATCTTCCTAATTCCAAGCTCAGTGCTCTATCCAGTGTGCCACCTACTGTAACTTTAAGGGTTAACTGCACTAAGACTTTTGGGGCACTCGATATTTTTGGATTGATTGAAGGCATCATGGAATATTTCCAAATTAATCCTACTCTCCCTTCTAATTTTGGAGAATAAATGTAGGACTGGAGGGAAGCAATATTGATATCTCTCATTTGGTATGACTCAGATCCCTGCTGAAATGCTAAGAGCTTGAAGCTAAAATGGAAAGAAACCATTACTCATCCAAAGCTAAAAGTGCCAACATGACGTATACTTCACTCCACTATGGGTCACTCGTATTGTAATAAATATTGTCAAAGCACTTATCATAAGCTCAGAGCCCAGGAAAATGGAAAATCAATTAAGAAAAATAGCATGCAACTATTTTCTGGAATAGTCCTGGGTAGAAAAAACATTTTTTTAAACTGAAGAATGATCAACAGGAAAACTTTAATTAGAAGTATAAAATGTAGGATCACAGGATCACAAAAAATTGAGTTGGAAGGAACCTTAGTTAAGTCCACCTCCATCCTTTGGAAGATGAGGCAACAGAAGCCCAGAAACAGTGTAACTTGCCCAAGATCACACAGTAACTAAGTCAGAATTCAAATATGTAATTGGGAAGTGTCTAACAAAATAAATATAAATATAATACAGAATATAATAGTGTAAATTTGTGGTTTTCTAAGTCAGTATGCACCTGCAGGGATATGTTTCTATTTTAGTTTGACAACATTGTTTTAAAGAGTGCCATATAGAATAGGGCTGAACCAGTAGCAGCAGGTGGAAGATGCAAAGGGGAAAAGTTCAGTATGATTTAAAGAAAACAGATTCTTACAGTTAGAGCCATCCAAAGTGGAATGAGCTGACTCATGAGGAACTGGGATCTCCCCATCCCCACCTTTCCCCCATTAGAATATAAGCTCTTTGAGGACAGTGGCAATCTTTCCCTTTTTTTGTATTTATATTCCTAGCCCTTAGCACAGTTCCTGGCACAAGTAAGTAAAGCAGCTAGGTGGTTCAGTAGATAGAATGCTGGGCCTAGAATCAGGAAGACCTGAGTTCAAGTCCAGCCCTAGGAACTTACTAGTTGTATGACCCTGGACAGGTCACTTAACCCTATTTGTCTCAATTCTCAGCTATAAAATGAACTAGAGAAGGAAATAGCAAACCACTCCAGTATCTCTGCCAAGAGAATCCCCAAAAAGTTGAATCAAAGAGTTAAACACAACTGAAATGACTCAAAAACAACAAAAAAGTCTTTGACTTAACTTTACTCAAGGTCATCAAGCAGAGGCTAGATAACAATTTGTTGGACATGACGGGGAATGGGGGGTATTCAGGAACCCCAATAACCTAAGTCCCTGGAAAGCAATCTGGAACGAATTCATGGACCCAAGCATTCTCCAAGTCAGTGGTTCTCAACATTCCTAATGCCGCAACCCTTTAATACAGTTCCTCGTGTAGTGGTGACCCCCAACCAGAAAATTATTTTCATCGCTACTTCATAACTGTAATTTTGCTACTGTTATGAATCCTAATGTAAATATCTGATATGCAGGATGTATTTTCATTGTTGCAGACTGAACATAACCCACAAGTTGAGAACCGCTGCTCTAAGTTAAAGGGGTAAAGATTTATTGTTACATTTCACAACAAGCAAGAGTTCTTAGGGAAGCTGCAACCATAAAGAGGTAGAGTTAAAGTTTTTATAAAACAACCATAGTAAAGCCTGCGCCAATCATGCTAACTAGGTGAGTCAGGGCAGGATTAGGGACAAGTTAAGGAGTGGTCATTTCTTAAAGGAACACACACTCTTGATATCTACTGTGCAGGCATATTGCCCAGAATTCACTGGGAAATAGCCCAAGGGGGCCTGCCTGGAGGTGTAGCTCTAGGATTGAAACTTCACTAAGTCAGCTGGTGGTCAGGGCTGACTGGGAAAACTCTGGTGGTCCCCATCAATGTCTTGTTAGACAAGAGAGATGTTAGGAGTAAACTTATGTTCCAAGCTAATGAGGGATTCAGGATGTGTATAATGAGCTAGGGAGTATACATATGACTGAGTCTAGGATATATGCTAGGTATGACCCAATACACAGCTGCTTGAGCCAGTACACAGTTGGGTCAACCTCCTAAATTCTATAAGTGCGGCTGGTTACTGTATCAGGAAGAGAGATAAGTATTTTGTTAGGGCATGCTGCACTTCAGCTAGAGAGAAACTGCCTGAGAAAGTGTTTGAGGCTAGGGAAGAATATGATTTTACAAACTGGGGTTCAAACACAGACACACAAGCACCCCATCAGATATGTAATAGTGAACATTTGTTTGTTCATGGATTGGACTAAATGGCCACTGAGGTCCCTTCCAACTCTCAAATTTTGCAATGTCACCATCTGTCTCTTAGGGGTTTAGTTTTGTGCAAAGACTTCTTGAAAGAAGTGATACTTGAACTGAGTCTCATAGAGAAGTAGGGACACCAAGAGGTAGAGACGAGGAGAGAGAACATTCCAGACCTAGAGACCAGCCTACAGGGCATGAATGTGGGAAGTGGAATGTATGAGGACAAGAAAGGAGGTCAATTTGGATGGAGCTAAGAATTTTTTAATGGAATGGACAGCATTCCATTGGATGGAATGGAATGGACAGCATTCCAGCCATAGGGACAAAGCTTATGAAGGGGATGAAATATAGGGAACAACAAACAGATCTGTTTGAATAGGCCATGCAGGGAATGAGGGGGAATTGACATGAAATCAGTCAAGAAAGATAACCTGGAGTCAAATTGTGAAAGGCCTCAAAGGACAAATAGAGGGATTTGGATTTTATCTCAATGTTTCGAGAGAAACATCTCCTCTCTGAGTTGATGTAGTAGGTAATTGTTGCCATGATAGATTTACCACAATACAAAAATTATAGAGGTTAAAAAATCTAGGTTTTATTATGAAGTTCAAGCATAGGTTCAGGTCTCAGAGAAAACAATAAAGCTGAGTAACCATTAGTATTCTGACAAGTCTTACAGGTGAGATTATGTCAGAATGACAAGAGAGATAATTCTTTTACATATTGCAACCCTGTACATTCCTCTTAGGTCATAAAAGGAAAAGATAGATCCATAATCCCATGTTGCTTTCACTGTCATAAAAGCTGGACAAATTAGTTAAACAGAGTCATAATCTCATACATAAACAAACCTGGTTAAACAGACTTTATAGGTCAACTAAGTCAGGTTATAGATTAAACTACATTTAGAGGGTTCACAAATAGACTGCTTAAGGAGAAGATTTACATGTTAACAAGGAGTTAGGGACAGTTGAGATTCTGACTAATACCCTAAGGAATGTTTAAGACTTTGAGTAAGTTTTCATGTCCCATAGGATAGGTTTTCGTCAGGTGAAGTTTATATTAACAGAAAACAGGCTTTCAATTAACCAAAAGTTACAAGAGGAAGAAAAGCAAATCTCCCTCTTTGAGGGAAGCAATTTGATGTCTGAATACAGCTATCCCTTCCATAATGAGGAGAAGGGTTGGGGGTAGGGGTAGCCTAGTGATCTGGAAAATCACAAAAAAATTTTGGCCTTGACTTCACAGTCTGAATTTTAAATTTTTCTTTTATGGGGTGTTTACAGCACCTTATTGTAAAATTTGGGTTAAGTATTTGATCATAGGCTATATGTAGGTCAATGTTATGTTAAAAATACTTTTTCTGTGTTGTTTGCTGGTCTTTGCTACTTGTCTGCAGCTTCTGCAAAAGTCCCAAAATATTCCCATTATAATTATGCTGACACAGGATATATCGAAATTTCCAAGGGGAAAGTCAAGATGTGGAAAGGATAACTGTAAAGAGAAGGGAGGGCAGATGGAAAAGGTGGTCTGGAATTTGAATCAACACTGATTTAGCAACTGACTAAATATGGATAGTGGAGGAAAAGGAAGAGTCAAACCTGGGTGACTGGAAGAATGGTGATGTCTTTGATAGGGAAATTATAAAAAAGGATAGAATTGGGGGGAAAGACAGCAGGAAAGTCCATTTTTGGATCTGCTGGATTTGAGATATCTGTGGGATGCATAGACATCCAAAAGTCACTTGGTGATATGAAAATGGGGCTTAGAAGAAAGATTGCATATAATTATAATTATAGATAATTCTCTATATAGTTGTAGAGAGAAAATATACACATACGTGTGTATATATATATCGCTTCTATATATATATAAAACTATATATAGTTATAGATAACTCTAGTTATAGAGAAAAATTTATAATATATGCATATGTGTGTACATGTGTATACACACACATATATAAATACATACATTATATATATATATACATATATTATATATATAGCTTCTGGCCACCATCAGCATGGATGTATTTGAATACATTAAAACTGATGAAGTCACCAAAAGAGAGTATAGTCCAGGAAAGAGCCTAGTGGACACCACATTTAGGATGATTGAACAGAGAGGTTGATCCTACAAAGGAGTCTGGAAAGTAAACAAAATAGAAGGAAAGAACCAAGAAAGAGCAGTATTAAAAAAATAACAGGAAGAAGAAATATCATAAACTATAGCAAATGCTAACGTGACCAGAAGGATAAGAATGGAGTAAAATACCATCAGATTTCACAATAAAGAGATTATTAATGACTCAGAGAGGGCAGTTTAGTCAAATGGTGGGAATAGAATTCAGAATACAAAGGAATGAGAAGTGAGTGGAAGGCTAGAAAGTAGCAACAGTAAGTTTAGAGAGCTTTCTCTAGGAGTTTGCCTATGAAAAGGAGGAAAGAAATGGGGGGGATAGTCTGAGAGGATGGTAGAGGCAAGTGAAAGGTTTTTTTCAGTAATAGAGAAGATCTGGGCATACTTGGAAAAAGCCAGTGGATGAGGAGAGTTTAATAATCAGGAGGAGATAGAGGGTGATTGAAAGGGCAAGCCAGTGAAGGATGCGATCAAGGACACAAGAAGAGAGGCTGGTGCTTGCAAGAAGAGAGGAGAGGGTGGGAGCTGATACTGAAATGATTTGAAGAATGTAATTAGGAAGAGAGGGAGGGGAAGAGGGGAAATTGATTGAAATGAAGTACTCTGCTAAGAAGGGCATAGAGAGATAGTAGTAAATCGCTTGAGAAGAGGTTTAGAACAAGAATAAAAGAAATTAAGATGTGATATTTAATCGGGATTATATTTAGAAATATCTATCATTTCAGTGATATTTTTTTAAGTGAGACATAATTAGGGAAGGGGAAACTGGCTTTGTACTGGGATGCCCCCAAATTCAAGGGGAGTTGTCAGCATTCATGATCCTTCAAGACAGCAGAAACAACTGAGTTTATCACCTCATCAGCAAAAATAATTAGTGAAAATAAGAAGCTGCCAGAAGGCAGCTGCACCCCAATTGAGCCCCTTCCCACAACATTTTTCTCTGATCTTTCCCTTAGAAATGGCTTCATGGTTTCCTCCAGGGCCTTATGTCCTGAAGCCTGAGTTTCCTTTCCAAGCCCTGCTCCCTTCAAATTAAATATCAATTACAGAGCCCCCTTTGTGCAACTATATTCAGTCTGGGCTGTTTCATAGTGCATCTCCCAAAATTACTAGCTGTGGCTTTGTGAGTAAAAATTGAAAATCTCCTTCTGCTGCTAATAAACTATCAAGACAATAAAACTGAGAACCAGAAGGAAAACAAAGTAATGTGTGTGTGAGAGAGAGAGAAGAAGAAGAAGAAGAAGGAGGAGAAGAAGGAGAAGAAGAAGAAGAAGGAGAAGAAGAAGAAGAAGAAGAAGAAGAAGAAGAAGAAGAAGAAGGAGAAGAAGAAGAAGAAGAAGAAGAAGAAGAAGAAGAAGAAGAAGGAGAAGGAGAAGAAGAAGGAGGAGGAGAAGGAGAAGGAGAAGAAGATGATTCAATCCCAATGAATTTGCTGATAAAAAGGAATGTTCCCAAATACATCAAGGACAGGCCTCTCCTCACAGCCATACCGAGCCCTGTGCTCCCTCCTTGCCACAGCAGCCCTGACTAACATTCCTGCCCGGTAGCATCCTTGTTCCGATTCTTGGCTTCAGGGTTAGAAAAGCATGCTTAGGCTTGTCTCTAGCCACAGCACCTAAATCACTGCTTTGGGATTTTGAAGTATTAAGAGCCACTTTTCTAACAACTTTCTCTGCAAATATTACTGACCTAACCTAAGCACTCTTTCAATCATAGAACAAAGAAGATATATGTACATATGATGATGAGTTACAGTATAGCAGATTGGAGAGAGCACTGGACTTCGGGGAGTTTAGAAGACCTGCCTCCTGTACTTAATGGCTGTGTAAACATGAGCAAGTTTATTTACTCTCTCTGAGCTCCTGGCAACTCTCTAAGACTTATCTAATTTTGATTGGTTTTTGTTTATCCTTGATAGACTGACAATCATTTGCTAAGTGTTTATAGTTAAAACATTAAAGATTGCTAACTTTTAAGGATTTGGCAGTTTTCCAGAAGATTTCACTAGAGTATTAGAGGTGCAAGGAGTTTAAAAGGAGTTAAAAAAAACAAACCAAAAAAAAAAAGATTGAATTCTTTTCAGTTAATTGCCTCTTGAGATAGTCAAAATAAGAAGAAAAAAGGAATAAATGTTTCAGGTGTAGCCGAAGATGATATTTTAGTTCAAATGTCTACCTTCTTCAGATACAGAACATGATGCAAACTATTTGCTATTCACTAGACTCTTATGTTAAAAGACTTCATTTTGGGAGCAGCTGGGTGGCACAGTGAATAGTGCACTGGCCTTGGGGTCAGGAGTACCTCAGTTCAAATCTGGCCTCAGACACTTAACACTTACTAGCCATGTGACCTTGGGCAAGTCACTTAACCCCAATTGCCCTGTGTTGCCCCTTCAAAAAGAAAAAAAAAAAAGGACTTCATTTCACAGAATTCAGCAATCAAGTCATGCTGTCCAATTCTTATCTTCCCCCTCTTCTAATGCTCCCAGTATCTGAACAGTATTGAGAAATATCTCAAAATAAGAGACTGAAGATAAGGCCATAATTATTCTACCCAGTAAGGCTGATAAAGGTTTGCAAAAATATTTCTCAAGAAAATCCCACTCTATAACACAGTAATCAGGAATGTGCTGGAGCCAACTCTACTAGGCTTGTAGGTATCACATGATATCATGTGATCAGCATAAGCATTTACATTAGAGAAAGTGACAATGTGGATAAATCATGGATTTAGGGAGAGACATAGGGAGAGATATAACAAAGGGAGGTTAGCATAAAAAAAGATATCAGGGAAATATAATTCTAGTATATGATCATCCCTATGTCTGCTGAAGTGGGGTGAAGAAATGGGGTATGGAATTTAAGGACACTGAGGAATTTAGAGATTAGGGAGTCTGAGGAAGGGGCAAAGTTGTAAAGAGCTTTAAATGCCAAACAAGGTACTTCATAAATGATCTTGAAGGTAACAGGAATTTATTGGGACGGG
>CM053593.1:152972757-153025876 GCA_028646575.1 Pseudocheirus occidentalis
TTCTATTTTGCCCTCTGGTTCTAAAATACCTGGGCAATTTTCCTTGAGAATTTCTTGAAAGATGCTTTCTAGGTTCTTTTTTTTATCATGGCTTTTAGGTAGTCCAATAATTTTTAAACTGTCTCTCCTGGATCTATTTTCCAGGTCAGTGGTTTTTTCAAAGAGATATTTCACATTGCCTTCTATTTTTTTCATTTGTTTGGATCTGTTTAAAAGTATCCTGATTTCTCATAAAGTCATTTGCTTCCATTTGCTCCACTCTAATTCTGAAGGAATTATTCTCTTCAGCGAATTTTTGAGATTCTTTTTCCATCTGGCAAATTCAACTTTTTAAGGCATGCTTCTCCTCATTGGCTTTTGGGCTTCTTTTGCCATTAGAGTTTATCTACTTTTAAGATGTTATTTTCTTCAGTCAGGTGGTTGACTTTCTTATCATGATTTTCTTGCATCATTCTCATTTCTCTCCCCAATTTTTCCTTCACTTCTCTTATTTGGTTTTCAAAATCCTTCTTAATCTACTCTATGGCTTGTAATCAGTCTACATTTTTTCCTGGAAGCTTTTGGTGTGGGAGTTCTGACTGTGTTGTCTTCCTCCCACTACATGCTTTGATCTTTTTTTGTTCCCAAAAAAGGAATATAAAGTTGGATTGCTGTGTTTTCTTTACTTCCCTTGCCTGCTCATGTTGCCAGTCAGTTACTTGACTTTTGGGTTCAGTAGAACTCTGCTTTCAGAGGGCAGAGCTCTGTCCCAAATCACTGAGGTTTTCACAGCTGCCAGCATTTTTAGGAGGCCACCGCAGTCTCTGCAGGCCCCTCCAGTTTTGGCTCGCTGAAAAC
This sequence comes from Pseudocheirus occidentalis, assembly GCA_028646575.1. Classification (NCBI taxonomy): domain Eukaryota; kingdom Metazoa; phylum Chordata; class Mammalia; order Diprotodontia; family Pseudocheiridae; genus Pseudocheirus; species Pseudocheirus occidentalis. The sequence continues at coordinate 152,973,595 of CM053593.1, forward strand.
ACACCTCAGGACCACCATCCAAGACCATGATCCTGATCCAGGCAGCTCAAGGCAACAGCACTTAGCCTCTGAATGATTGCTTGGCCCCCCTGCAATGTGCAGGCTGGGAGTTTCTGGAGCAACCACATGGAGGTGGCTGCAGGGCCACCACTTTTAGCTCTGGAGGAAGGGGCCAGACCCTCTCCCCCAAATTTAGCAGAGCTCCACCGATGTTTTCCCTTTGTCCTTGGCTCTTATGGGTTGGTATTTCTGGAAACCACCACAACTGTCAGTGATCTGCTCTCCTGAAAGCTCCAGCCAGGACTTTTCCTGGATGGCCTGGAACTAAAACTGCATGGGGCTGGGCTCTGCTTCCAGCACTGAAATGAGCCCTTTCCATCTGTCTGCTGGGCTGCCTTCAGTGGGAACCTTGTTTCTCTGTCATTTTCTGAGTTCTGGAGCTCTAAAAATTGTTTAGAGTCATATTTTATAAGTATCTGAGGTGGTTATGGTGGGAGCCATGGAGTTCTCCTGTTTCCTTGCCATCATCTTGTCTCTGCTCCACCTTCTGTCTAAGACTTTTTCATGGACCACAGCAGGTAAAAGAGAGGAGAAAGAATCTCTGAGAAAAAGACATAGGGAGGAAGTCACTGCAAGAAAGAAAAATTGTGAGAGAGAAGCCATTTGCAGCTACCTCTCTGGAAGAGATTAGAAAATAGTATGTACACACACACACACACACACATACACACACACACACATATCAGGGGCAAATGGCATCACTACAAAAACTGATCATGTGTTAGAGGATTAAAAACCTTACAAATAAACACAGAAAAGAATAAATATTAAACACATTCTTTACTTAACACAATATAATAACAATTATATTCAAGTTAAAAAATGAAGCTATGAATGGTGTCCCATTCCTGAGGTCCCTGCTCCTGGGGAGGCTGAGGTTGGTAGATCACTTGACTTTAGAAGCACTGAGTCACAGTACAGTTTCTGGGTATCTGAACTAAGCCTGACATCCATATGGTGAGTCCCTGGAAGTGAAAAGACAACCATGATGCAGAGGCAAGGCAAAACCAGTCCAGATTGGAAAAAATGGAACAGGTTAAAACATCCATGCTGATCAGCAGAGAGAGAGGGAGGAGAGGGAGAAGGAGGAGAGCGAGAAGGAGAGAGAGAAACTCATTGAAGAAAAGGGAAAAGTTCATGACCAAACAAAGGATAGAGAGGATCACAGAAGAAAAAGATGATCTTGATTACATAAAGTTAAAAAGGGTTTTTGCAAATTAAACCGATGTAGTTAAAATTAGAAGAGAAACAGTTAACTAGGGGGAAATTATATAGCAAGTTTCTCTGATAAAGATCTCATATCCTAGTTATCTGAAGTGCTCATTTGGATCCATACATAAAATATGCCCCCAAAGTATTGTCTAAGGAGTCCTATCTGTGACCTGATAAACTAAAACTTATGCATGGCTTAAGAATGCCATGCATACGTGTGATCTGAGATCTAACCTGCCTCTACAGAGATTAGAAGAACAAAGCACCATGTCTGAACCACCGGTGTGTTAAATGGGGAGAAGGTCAGGCAAATTCCAGAAGTAACACCAAGGTCAGGAGCTCCTTTCTTTAGACTCTAGTCTTGAGCAAGGTGTTTGACTAGAATTATATCTATTTGCTCCAATCAAAACTTGGCACTCAAGGCCAGCAGCGTCAAACTCGGATGGAAAAACAGGTCACTAAGCCATATGTAAGAATCCCTGCATGCAAATATTGACTTTAAAATGCTCATTATTGTACAATGTCTAATACATAGCAGGTGCCTAATAAATGGCTGTTGACTTGACACCAGGGTGATACTACAGAAGATTGTATGAGTCCTTAGGAAAATAGACATCAATTAGAAGGGGATGGATAGAAAAAGTCGTTTTGATAGCTGTGAGCTTGTATGTCAAGGCTAGCTGTAATCAGATAAAGAAAAGCATCAGGGGTGGGGAACCTGCAGCCCCGAGGCCACATGAATCCAATTCAAAAGGCCACACTTGAGGACCTAGAAGGCCACATATGGTCTTCAGGCCACAGGTTTCCCACCCCTGGGGAAGTCAGGAAGATTCCTTTTCCTAAGTTAAAATCTGACCTCAGACAGTAGCTGTGTGGCCCTAGGCAAGTCACTTAATGCCATTTGCCTCAGTTTCCTCATGTATAAAATGAGCTGGAGAAGGGAAAGGCAAACCACTGCAGTATCTTTGCCAAGAAACCCCAAATGGGGTCACTAAGAATCAGACATCACTTTAAAAAAAAGACTGAACTAATAGATTATAAAACTAAAAGTTTAAAATATTGTTGATGACCTGTTTCAATGTTCTAAAAACATGAATCACTTTGTGTTTGATATTTCAAATTAAAAATTACTGTTTTCAAGGTAACTCAACTAATATGCAAATCATTTGCAGGAAGACTTCCAAGAATGGAGGATTATAATTCAATTCAATATTTACTGATCCCCTGCTATGGGCATGAGAGGTGTTAATATGGAGACAGCAACTTAAATACAACGTATTTCCGACTGTGAAGGGTTTGGAAACCTGTTGGACTGAGAAGGGGGAAAGATTTACACCAGAAGCCTCAAGGAGAAGTTGTCTTATTAAGAGAATCAGGAAGTAGGCTAGAAAACGGTTGGCCTTAGAAGGGGTAAAATTGGCCTGGGAACAAGAAAGAAGAGCTAGCAAATGCAGCGGGAAGGATCTGGTTATAAGATGTGGTAAGAGAGCACTGATGAGTGAGTGCATAGTTTATCTAAGGAGCGAGCTCATAGCAAGAGTCATTTCAGTGGCAGTGGGTGGAGTTTATCAGCAAAAGAGTCAACACTTTTCAGGGAAAGGAGAGGAACTCCAGAGGCCTGTCTATGCCTTGATAAGCCATGACATACACAAGAAAGACTGTATGCAGGAATCAGACTATAACCTTAGGTGATGCCAGTCACAGCAACACACCTGAGGACTGCTGCTCTGAATAATTCTGAGGGTCCAGTTGTATAATATAATGAACTCTCTATTCAGAACTAAACATTGTTCAATAATGTAAAAACATAACATTCGTAGCAACATCCTTAAGCAAAACATATCATTTTATAGATATATTTTATATATATACACATGCATATGTATATGTATGTGTATGTGTGTGTGTATATATATATATATATAATAACACTCAGTATTTCATATGGTACATAGCATATATCATTGCATTCAGTAGCATTCCCCAAAATATTTGTTTACACAATCAGGGGGTCCCAGACGAGGGTCTTCCCTAGCACAACACATCCTTAAAGAGTAGCAGAAAATACCACACCATCCACCCCTAGGTCACAGTGATAGCAATCTCCTAAATCAATACCACGTGTCCAAGTAAAGTCCCCTTTCATTTTAACTCAAGGTTACCTCCCAAGACCCATGGCTCTCCCTCTGTGGGCTGACCACTAGTTCTTCCCTTTACACAGACACACACAGAGGATGAGTGTCAAGAGCTCTGTGCAAGGACTATAAAGTCAGATTCTGTTTCATATATGTATTGTTCAATCTTTTTTCAGTTATGTTCGATGCTTCATAATCTGATCTAGGGTTTTCTTGGCAGAGATACTGGATGAGGAAACTGAGACAAACAGGGTGAACTTGCCCAAGGTCCCAAAGCTAATAAGTGTCTGAGGCAGGATTTGAACTCAAGAAGATAAGTCTTCATGATTTCAGGCCTGTCATTCTGTGCACTATGGCGCCACCAAGTGGCCCCTTCCATTTCATAGCGCTTACCCAAATCAGATTTCTGAGCTACTCATGGTTTCTGTTCAGTTCTGAGTGGTCAGAGGGCAAGAGGATGACTTAGGTCAATGGGGTATCATAAAAGTGAGGTCATATGAGAATATTATGACATCTTCCCTCAGAGGCTTATGATTTAATCCATGAGTTATTAACGATTTTTGTCATGGACCCCTTGGGTAACTGTTGAAGGCTATGGGCCCTTTCTCAAAATAATGTTTTGAAATTAATAAAATACATGGAATTACAAAGGAAACCAATTAAATTGTAATAAAGTTACTAAATTTTTTAAAAAATAAATTCCTGGATCCCAGATGAAGAATCCCTGATCTTGTAGAGAGAAATAAGGTGTGTCCACATATAAATATGATACCATATAGAGTATAAAGTGAATCAGTCAGCTGAATAAGAGTAGCCATGCACCCATTGAATGCACAACAATCAACCAACAAGCACTTAAGTGCTTACTGTATCAGACACTTTGAAGAGTGCTGAAATGAGAAGACGATTTAAACTATTTAAAATTTTAAAAATTCCTCTGAGGAGCTCATATTCTAATAGGGCAGATATGTACATTATACGGTACAAACCCAGAGATAGGAGATAGTCTCAGAAGGAAAGCACTAGTACCTCAGGGGAGTAGGGCAAGAGCATGGCCTCCTAGAGAAATTGAATCACATATAGAGACTGCTGGAGTTTTGAGTTTTTACTCATCTTCTGAGCCAAGGAAATGCTGCATACTCTCCAGATGGGAGCAGAAATTTTTAAAGCCCACGCAAAAGCAGACAAATTACTACGAGGATGGAGGGAGGTTAAAGGACATCTTCTCCCCCATAAGCCTGGCATGCCAGCAGAAACAGTAATGCAAATAAAAGCAGCTAAGAGGGGTGGCTAGGTGGCACCCTGAATAGAGCACTGGCCCCAGAGTCAGGAAGACCTGAGTTCAAATCCAGCCTGAGACACATAACACTTACTAGCTGTGTGACCTTGGGCAAGTCACTTAACTCTAATTGCCCTGCCTTCCTCCCTTCAAAAAGAAAAAAAAAGTCGCTAAGAACAGTTTTGGGACTTCAAAGGCACCGAGGCTAAAATGAAGTTTCCCCTCTCTGAGTTCCCTGAGTAAGAAAAGCAGATGTATAGTGGGGAATGTGAAGGAAATGACAGCCCTATACTGTCCTCCTCTTCCCCACTGCCCCACTTAAAGTTGGGCATGACTGAAGTAGTTCACCCATTCTGCTAAAAATTGTTTTACTGACCTAGTCTTATTTCTCAGAAGTGTCTATGGTAGAGGCAGAAGTACATTTTTGAGGGCATAGTTTTGGGTAGGAGGGAGCAGAACCGAGGAGCACTGACTGGAAAACTTTTTTCCTTCCTGTCTCTGAGATCATTGGCCCATTTATCTAGTGTTTTCATTAATTATGAACAAAAACAGAACCCAGAAATTTAAAAGGGGAGTTCAGGACCAGCAACTTCTAATATACTTATAAGCCTCATTTTCACTGTGACCTGGATGAAATAGCAACACTTAGGATTATATTAAGACCATAGATGCAGAGTTGCTCACATGACCAACAAGGTGGCAGACTAGATATTTTTTTTCTAATCCACATTAATATTCCAGAAATCACCAAAATAGGAATTATGCACCAACTACAGAACAATTACAATTGAATGGACAAAACAAGATAGCAACAAGCCTATTAAAAAGCTTTATAATTAACACTGGATATTGCTAATATTTAAAGAGTTCATTCACTCCCCATCCCCCACCAGCTTTTACATTCATGCTGGGGGAGACAAAAACTAAAAACTAACTCATGGGTTATTGCCTAGGATCCAGACTCCTGCTGAAGAGATTTCTAGCACATTCTACCCATTAACCGTTCCTTCCCACAAGGTAAATACTGATTCTGCCAAACTACATGAATAGGAGAGGAGGAGAACTGAACTGCCCTATGCCTGGACTAGCCCATAGGTTAGGACTCCTAAGTCTTTAGGGACTCAATTCAGAATACTATCTCTGACCTCCACCAACACTTAGGAAAAAGTGACAAAAATTGATTCAACACAGCCGAAGAAGGAAAGGACAAAAGCCAACAAAAAAACTAGGACACCCAGGGGTCTATATACATGGCTATACCTAGTCTGAAGGATAAACACTGGAGTCCAGATGTGGCCATTTCTATGCTGCCAGAAGCTAGGTAGGTGAGAGACCAAGGCTGATGAATGTCGGAGATAGCTAAGGCAAATTGAAGTGCAGCCCCAAAGCGTCCCCCTCTCAAAGGGAGAGAAGTCACAAAGTGAGTGATATGGAACATAAGGGGCTAAACAACTAAATATTTCAAAAAGAATAAAATTTAATTAAAAACCTAAAGCACAAACAGATAAGTCAACAGAGATGATCCTGTAACTGGAAAAATGAGTACTAAATCCTCATAAAGAATATAAAGTTCTTGTAAACATTATAAGACAAAGGAAAAGTGAACCAAAGCCTGACTAGACAGAATCCTGTGGACTCCTAAGAAAGCATGGGCAAACCACAAGAAATTCTAGAATGGTTCAAAAGACAAATAAATCTAATAAGAGACTGGAATAGAACAAAGGTTAGAATATGTAGTTTTCAAAGGAAAAATAGCTAGCAGATTAGACAAAATTGATTCCATAGTAGTGAGCTTATCCCCCCGCCAAAAAAGTAAAAGAGAAAATAAAAGATTTGGAACAAAAAATCATCGAATTGGAGGAAAATCTGGCAAGTACAGAACTTTTTCCAGAGAAATATTATTTTCGAATTTAATCTAAAAAACCAGGAATTTAAAACCAATTTATCATCAGAATTTGAAATTAGCTTTCCTTTCTCAGACTATGCATGATACCTTTTTTATACCTCTCTTAGGTACTTAATACTTCTAATATTGATGTGTTACTCCTCACATACACATCACATATGCACATGCACACACACACACACACCTGCTTAGCAGTTCTTTTGAGAGAAGGTACTGTATCTTATTTATTTTTCATTTTCCCCTACAGTTTGCTATAATATTATACATATAGCAGACCCTACTGAATAATACTGAAATGACAAGATAAATGGGGGGAAGCAGGACAACAATCCCTCTGAATAAAAACTGGCCATTGTAATTGCATAGAAAGGAGACAACAAAAAGAAAAAGGAAAAAACATTTGTGGATAAACCAAAGCAGATGAAATGTTCTTTTGGGAGGTAAGGACAATCAAAGAAAGAAGCCAAGATCAAGGCTCTGAAAGGGTGCATTTGCCTCAACCCATTCTCTACATCTTGCTGGAATGATTGAGACCATCAAATGGAATAGAACATCTTCCATAAATGACCCCCACCTGACCTAACAATCTTTGCCTTTAAAGCTAGTCTGTAAATTTGCAAAGTCAGGTTTACATTTCCTTTTTCAAGGAAAGCTGCATTTCAAATGAAATGCCCCCAAATGAAAAGAGAGTAGGCATATGATGCTACTCCTAATTATCACCGGATTAAAAAAAAGAATCTGCCTGAGGACTCACTACTAAGTGCAGTAAATTGGATTCTGACTAATTCTGACACCATGTACAACTGTTTTGCCTGAGTGGCACAGGAGAAATGGGAGGCTTCCGCACTCTAAAGCCCACCTGAATAGTTCATAGAATTAGAAAATGTGTGACAATGCAGTTCAGATAAACAGAAGGAAAGGGGGAAATGTGGAGAAATAACAGATTGTGGGATGTTCACAAACTAAAGGATGATAAAGATGTTCATTTTCCCCCACCCTTGTTAATTTTTTTCAACATCAATTGACCCAACAGGGTGAGGTTAATTATGAGACATTCATCCACTGGGGATTAAGAGGTAAAAGGACAGGGATAGAATTGAAAGAAGCAAAGAAACACCCTAAATCTCTGTATATAAGGATGGTCTGATCAGGACAGTCTTCACCTGCATTCCTCAATACTAGAACGAGGTTGACTAGAGTACATCATGTCTTGCCTCTTGAGAGTTTCTTCCCAGGCTGGAGGTAGTGCTTGTGGCAAAGTGTGCAGCAGCAGAAGCAGCTTCAGCAGTAGCAGCAGATGTCACCTGGGGAATGGCTCTGCTCGGGGCTTCGGAGGCTCCAGCAGCTGTGGAATGAGTGGAGGTTTTGGCAGTGGGTTAGCACGGGGCTTCGGAGGTGGTTCCAGTAGCAGCTCCCTAATGGGAGGCTATGGAAGTGGCTCAGGCTCCAGTGCTAGCTTTGGTGGAGGCTTTTACAATTATTGTGCTGGTGCCGTGGGGAGTGGTGCTACTGGCAGTTTTGGTGCCAGTGATGGGGGCCTTTTCTCTGGAAGTGAGAAGCAAACCATGCAGAGTCTCAATGACCGCCTGGCTAGCTACCTGAACAAGGTCCGTGCTCTGGAGGAGGCCAACACTGATCTGGAGATTAAGATCAAGGAATGGTATGATAAATCTGGGGCTGAAGATGCTGAATCTAAGAAAGACTACGACAAGTATTACCAAATAATTGAAGATCTAAGAAACCAGGTAAAGTGATATAATCTTAATGTTTTTTCTCCTTTTTCTGTGCCATAAAAATTTCAAAAGTAATAAATTTATTCATATTTGTTGTAATAATATTTTGTACAAAGGATAGCATGACATAAAATATAGAAGACCAGCCTTGGAGGTCAGGAAGATTTGATTTCAAGTCCTGTCTCTAACAAATAATAAGAATGAGCATTTTTATAGCACTCTAAGATTTGCAAAACCTATTATAAATATCTGAGTTTATCCTCACAACAACTATGAGAGATGGGTGCTATTATTATCCCCATTTTACAGTTGAGAAAACTAAGGCAAGCAGAGGTTAAGTTACTTGCCTAGAGTCACATAGCTAGCATCTGAGGTAAGATCTGAATTCAGGTCTTCCCGACTGCAGGCCTAGTGCTGTATCCACTGCACTATATAGCTATGTGCTATTTGATACTTTGCTTAACCTCTCAGCATCCCATGCAACAATCTTAAACCTTGTTAAAGATGGGTCACTGACTTGCTTAGGTAGAGAAAGTTTCCATAGACATAGCTCCCTAAATCAGTGAAATCATAGATACGGACCCCAAAAAAGGCTTCCTACAAAATTAAAATGTGAAAATTTATTATGTGAAAATTCTTATATATTAGTTATGTGTAATGTAACATAATAATGACATTAATGATATAATATAATAATGTAATGCTATATGAAAATATGTTATACATGTGAAAATTATTATTTGTGCTGTATTCCTACATTCATTTTCCTGGACCTGGAGTCAGGAGTCACATAATCCTTTGTATCTTACTGATTGTGTGACCTTGGGCAAATCACATTATCTCTGAACCTCAGATTCCTCACCTTCAGAATGGGGATAATACAAAAACCATCCCTGTAGGACCTACTTCATAGGGTTGTCATGAGGCTCAAGAGAGATGACACATATTCATTGCTTTGCATCTTTTGAAGTACTATGGAAATTTCAGTTTCATTATCTAAAATATAAAAAATAAATAAATTGATTTACAAAAGGGTTTTTTCTGCATTTCAGGAAAGTAATTCTTAACCAAGGTTACCTTAATAAACTAACACCAGGGAGCTATGTGGTATCGTGAAATATGTAGCTTTATTTTTCTACCATTTTTGAAAATTTTCTAGATCATTGCAGCCACCATTGACAACGCCAAGATCATCACACCAATTGACAATGCTAGGCTGGCTGCTGAAGACTTTAGAATGAAGTGAGTTTATTTTTAACTTCCATTTCTAATAGCAGTCTTTAAAAACTAGTAAAATCTTCATTATTGTTCATATACCAAGGACTAGAGAGTTTTAGTGAAAAGTCAGAGGAAGGGTGATGTAGCAAAAAGAACATAGATTTGCCAGCAGTTTCATCTCCAAAATAAGAAGGAAAAGTCTACATGACTTCTAATGTCTTTTCTGACTCAAAAACCAGTAGCATCTAATTAATGGGTCACATAAATATAGACAACCCTATATAAGAAGAAATTGCTAAAGACATTCTAAAATTATACAATCTTTCTGAACCTTATTAAACATCAGTGCATAAGGTGGGAAATAAGAAGTTGATGAGTTTGATACTAGTCTGGAGCAGCTGAGTAAACTATGAGGCTGATAAGGTAGCATGGGAAGAGTCAGAAGAGCTGTGTTCAAATCCTCCTTCTGAAGATGCTAATCATCCGTGTGACCTTGGACAAATCCTTTAACTTCCCTTGGCCTCAAATTCCTCATATGAAAAATGAGAGGACTGGACTAGATTGCCTTTGAGATCCCTTCCACCTCTAGAGTAATAGTAATTCCATGAGTATTTTGTAGATGAAATTGAAAGCTTTCAAAATAATTCAAGTAACTAAAAATCACATTTTGCACACTTTTTAAGGTATGAGAATGAACTTTGCATACGTCAGTCTGTGGAAGCAGATACAAATGGCCTTCACAAAGTGCTTGATGAATTGAACATGACCACATCAGACCTGAAAATGCAGTATGAAAGCTTGAATGAGGAGCTGGTTTATCTCAAGAAAAACCATGAAGAGGTAGGTAGAGAGTTGGAAATAACACAGGACAACCACTGGAATCCCAGGAAGTTTGGTCCCTCCCCCAACCCCAAAGTTGCTCCCTTCCTCAGTCATCAGGCCACTGCAACCAAAGGTCTCATTCTGCCTAGGGCACCTTCCCATTGGCCTAAACAGACTGCTTCACTCACTCCCACCATGAGCCTCCTAGCTTAGGGAGTCCAACCACATGGGACCCCTAGGATCATCTGGGGGTATCAGCAATGAAGGTAGCTTGCTGCTAGGGTTCTAGACACTGTGGTTGCCACACTTCTGCCCATCATCATATGAGTAAACTTAACCTTCCCTCAGTCACCATCCTGCTCTGCCCTCCTTCAAAGTACACTCTAATCTATCCAGATCCTTCCTGCTGTCATCTGTGGGCCTCCATGTCACTCTCTCTCCTTCCCAATATGTCTAGTAGTTGACACACAGACTTCTTCTCCATCTCAACATCACTATTACAGTGGCCTTTGCTTTTTCCCTTACTAGGAAATGAAGAGTACACAGGGAATGAATCATGGGGATGTCAACGTGGAGATGAATGCTGCTCCAGGAACAGATCTGACAAAGCTGCTGAACAACATGAGGGCCCAGTATGAGGAGCTGGCTGAGCAGAACCGTAGGGAGGCAGAAGAGCAGTTCCGCAAGCAGGTAAGTCAGCAGTGACTGAGCGATCAGAGAGCAAAGACTGGAGACGGGCAATTCACACATCCTTTGTTCCATGCTCTCTTGCCTCCCATGTGTCTATAGAGTGCATCCTTGCAAGCACAGATCTCCACTGATGCTGGAGCAGCTGACTCAGCCAAGAGTGAGATGTTGGAGCTGAAGCGGACTCTTCAGGGCCTGGAGATTGAGCTTCAGTCCCTAATGGCCATGGTAGGTGAATGTCACCCCTGACTTTAAACTTCTTGAAATTTTTTTGCATACGTTTCTATTATTCTGCTGGTAAGGAGATAAAAGGAAACAGTAATCTATAGTTAAATATATAGAAACTGCGTCTTCTTTTAATTTTGCTGCTAAGTGGCTCATCATCTTTGACACAGACCCTGGTGAAAGAGACCATGGGGATGAGCTAGAGGCCTCTGGTTGCAAATATACTTATAAAGGATGCAGGGTAAAAGTCCATTCCCAGACATCCTCTATAAGGCAGGCACCACAGTCACCAATCCAGCAGCCAAAGGGTTTTTATTTTATTACTCCCATTGTATTAGCAGGTATTGATCAGCATTAGTAGAGGGAGTTTCTTTTTTTTATTTAAATTTGATTTGCTTATTTACCTTTAGTTTACAAGATTCAGTTCCATAATCTCTCGAGTTTCAAATTTTCTCCCCTCAGAGGGAGTTTCTTAACTGGGAATTTCCTTTGCTAGTAAAATCACAGGTTTAGTTGGGAAAATGTACATATGTACATATACATATATATATATATATATGTGTGTATATATATATACACCTATATATGTATACGTGTGTATATATAAATAAAAACATATACATGAGCACGCGCGGGCACACACACACACACAGTTTTAAGGCTTACATAATGCTTCTATACAGGAGTCCTGTGAAGTTTTCCTTAAATATGAACAAAATTCAAACCAGTGCTAGGAAAGAGAGGAGGGCACTTCAGGACTAAAGCTTATACCACTTGGCTTTCATGGCCCATTATAAAAGCAATATGGTTTAGTGATCAGAGTTCTAGACTTGGGGGCTAGAAGATCTAGGTTTAAGTCCTGCCCAAAAGAACACCAGTTATGGAATCAGTGGACCTATGATAGAAACCTAGAGCTTTCCCTTATTATCTATCCGACATTGGCCAAGTCACTTGCTCTCTCTGGGCCTCAGTTTCCCTAAATTAAGGATTGGACTAAAAGTCTCTAAGGCTTTCTTTCAGTTCTAAGTCTCCAATGAAATCATAGGTCCTTATGGATGGCTTGCCTTATGTTGGATACCTTGCCCTCAGTGTATTGAGGTGTCAAGGAGATACTTTTCACCACTGAGACATATATATATACATATGTTCAATGTCAATGAACACTTTTCCTATATTTTCAATGATTTCATTTTGATATTTTGTGTGTGTACACGAACATGTTTGTAGCAAGACTCCTTGGAAGGCACCCTCACAGACACCGAAGCAAGCTATGTGGCCCGGCTCTCCCAAATGCAACTTCAGATCAGCAGCCTGGAGGAACAAATTTGCCAGATCAGAGGAGAGGTGGATTGTCAGAATGCCGAATATGAACAGCTGTTGAACATCAAGACCCGCCTGGAGATGGAGATTGAGACTTACCGCTGCCTGCTTGATGGAGAGGGAAGGTGAGTTAAGAGTGAAATTCAACAGTATCAACCATTAGTTTCATGATGTTTCTGGCCCCTGAAACTAAATATCTAGCAGGTTGAAATAAGGCATCCCACTGAAAGGAATACACTCAGTCTAATTAAATATCAATCCACAAGCATTTTTAAGCATCTACTAAGTACTAGGCACTATGTTTGGAAGGAAATTATATAAGCTTCCCCCCGTCTCTTTGACAAGAAAATAAACAAGCTACACCACATTCCTGGAAAGCAATCTCATCTTACCTCCACTTCTTACAATCCTTATCTTCAAGATTCAAAGCAGAAGCCACCTTCTATATGAAATATTTCCAGATCACCATCATTTTTTCACTGTTTTCTCTCAACTCAAATTATCTTGCACATACTTATCAGTGGAAATGATATCCCTCCCCAATAAAATCTAAGCTCTTCAAGGACAAAGATTCCTGAGATTGCCCCCTCTCTGGAATCCAGCACAGTGGTCTCTTTAAAATAAGCACTCAATTTTTGCTGTTGTTTAATTAAATAAGTGGTGATGATACTTTCTCTAACTGGTTCTTTTCCAGTAGTTCTAGAAGCAAGAGAGAAGTATCAAGAGGTCTACAATCTGTTGACTCAGACATGGACCAATGGAAGGGAGGTAAAGTGTCTTTTTCCCAGTTTCCTTTCTGTGCATCAATCAGGAGTAAAACATTCATCTATTCTAACCAAAACCTATTTAAAACATAATTGGTAAGCATAAGTCTTTTAACTTTCATCTATTCCAGTTCTTGCTTCTTCTTTTTTTAAGAATCAAACAAAATCAGAGTGGCCAGGATGATGAAAGAAGACTCCACTAGTAGCCAAGAGGTGTCATCTCAAGCCAATTATGTTTCTGGAATGAAAATTAAATAAGCAGATGCTCAGATGGCCTTAGTCACAGAGAATGAAATGATGAGTCCTCCTGGAGAAAGAAACAGTCTGAGCAGCCTAAGAGAAATCAGCTCTTTCAGGCCCTATCTGCTTTCCTTTTGGCTTTCTCTTGCCAAATGCAAACTTGCAAAATGTGTTTCGCTTTTTAGCCATGCTGTCAGTCAATAAACTTTCCTCCTGTTGCAAATCAAACAGATTGGGTCTTAGTATTTTGTGGTATTTCAAACACCCAAACTTACTGTTGCATATGAATATGTCCCCAAAAATGCTCCCAAAAAACTTTTTTGATTATGAAAAATCTGGATGTAGCCTCCTCTTCTATGTTGGTAGGGCTTATTTTTTTTTCACATAAATTAAGGACTTAAAAGGCCCTATTCACTGACAATATGCTAAGGACTCATTCTAAAAAGTCTACCAAAAAGAAACAGAAATTTTGGTCGCTCACTTTCAACCAATTCATTTTGGTCATGTTTTTTGTCTTTTTTTATTAATTTTTTTTCAATTAACAGATATCCCTACCCCCTACTTCCCCCCCAGAAGAAAAGAAAAAACAAAACTCTTGTAACAAATATACACAGTAAAGCAAAACAAATTCCTACATTGGCCACATGTTTTAAAATGTATATCATCCTGCAAATTTAGCTCATCACCTCTCTATCAAGAGGTAAGCAGTATGTTTCATCATCAGTCCCCGGAACACTGGCCAATCACTGCATTGCTCAGAGTTCTTAAATCTTTTTAAGTTAAAATACACTTTTGTTAAACACAAGAGCTCTGGATTTGGTTTCAAAAGACTCAAGTTTTGAATCCTGGATCTCTCACTGACTATCTATATGACTTGGCTAAGTCACTTAATATTAAGGGGCCTCAGTTTCTTCATCTATAAACTGAGAAGATTGTGCTAGAAGGTCTCTAAATCTATGGCTCAATTGTCCTATTAAATGCAAGGCACTATCCTGGGTCCTGAAGATAAAAAGACAAATTTTAAGAGTTTCTGTCCTCCAAGAGCTTACATTTTACTGAAGATCCAAAGTTTTATCCATAACAGTTCTCAAAGTGTGGTACATGGACCTATGGAGTCCCCAAAACCCTTTAAGGGATTCCACAAAGTCAAAACTATTTTCACAGTAGTACCAAGATATTATTTGTCTTTCTTACTTTCATTCATTCATTGATAATGTTTCAGATTCCACCCTGCAACTGTCCTTTAAGAAGCTACCATTTGTCAAGCTTTGGTATAGTCACCAAAGAAGAATGTCCACAATTATCTGAAAAAGCTTTAAAAGTACTCCTACTTCTTCCAGTGACATTTCTGTGTGAGTCTGGATTTATTTCATATTCTTTGATCAGAAAAAAAAATCACAACAGATTGAAGACAGAAGCAGACAGAAGAACCTAATTTTCTTTTATTAAATGAGATATTTAAGAGATTTTCAAAAATATGTAAAATGATTCCATTCTTCTCAACAATTTTTCTCACCTAAGAAAAAATAGTTCATTCTCATAGGGCAGATAGGTGAATAGAGTACCAGGCCTGGAGTCAGGAAGAACTGAGTTCAAATCTAGCTTCAGACACTTACTAGCTATGGGATCCTGGGCAAGTCGCTGAACCCTTTTCGCCTCAGTTTCCTCATCTGTCAAATGAGCTGAAGAAGGAAATGGCAAACCATTCTTGTATCCTTACCAAAAAAACCCCAAATGGGGGTCCTAAAGAGTTGGACATGACTAAAAACAACTCACCACCAACAATTAGTCTTCGTAATTGTTTATGTATGTATTACAATGTATTATTAGTTATCTTAAACTGATTAATATTTTATATCTTTAAAAATTTACATCATATCTTTTAATTTCTAATATGGAGAAAATTGATATGTATAAACCATGTGCCATATGTTGTTGTTCAGTCATATCCAACTCTTTGTGACCCCATTTGAAGTTTTCTTAGCAAAGATACTGGATTGGTTGCCATTTCTTACTTCAGTTCATTTGACAGACGAAGAAACCAAGGTGAACAGGACTAAGTGACTCGTCAAGGTCACACAGATATTAAGTGTCTGAGACTAGATTGGAACTTAAGAAGATAAGACTTCCTTTCTCCAGGTCTGGTACTCTCTCTACTGCACTATCTAGCTGCCCCATAAACCATATAAACAAAAGATATTTGAGGTCTGTTCTAAAAAATTTTTAAGAGTGTAACATTGTCCTGAGACAAAAGGCCATCTAGGTGCCATTGTGTTCCCAGTATTACAGAGAAAACAAAAGCACTAGGACACAATACATGCTCCTAGGGAGCTTAATCTGGCATAGGAGAGAAAAATAACAGTGATGAAATATTTGGAAACCACTTGACTGTTAAACAGTGGTTCACTGACTCTAGGTATAATAATTATATGGAGAAGGGACAGATCCATAAAGGATGAGGCAGTCGGGGATAAAAAGCTTCAGAGAGAAGGCAATGTGCTTCTGGTACTTATCACTTGTGCAACCTTGGGCTAGTTATCTTCATCTTCCTCAGTTCTTCATCTCTGAAATGAGGATATAAGGCTACTAGATTATCTCTGAGGTCTCTTCCACATCCAGAACCAAGTGATCCTATGAATTATGTCTTCAAAAATCATACCAGATTGTAGCTTGAGAGATGGAAGGGATCTTGGAGGTCATCCAGTCCAGCTCCCCTGTCATTTTTTCAGAGGAGACTAAGATCTAGAGAGGTTAACAGGCTAGGTCAAAGTGGTAGGTTCAAAGTTCACATGGTAAGTATGAGTCACAATTTGAACCCAGGTCCTCTATACACCAAAATCGACATATTTCCATTGTACATTTTCAGGAGTGTTGTTGTAATTGTTTATTTATTTAGTCATGTCCAATTCTTCGTGAATCCATGGCCTCCATAGCATGGCAGCCCCCTTCTGTCTCCTGAAGTCTGTTCAAGCTCATATTTGCTACTTCCATGACACAATCATCCTCTGCTGCCTTTTGTTTTTAATATTCCCTCGCACTACAGTCTTTTCCAATGAATCCTGTCATCTCATTATGTGGTCAAAGTACTTAAGCTTCAATTTTAGTGTTTATCCTCCCAATGAATAGTCGTAGTTAATTTCTTTAAGCATTTATTGATTTGACCTCCTTGCTGTCCAAGGGACTCTCAAAAGTCTTCTCTTGCATCACAATTCAAAGATTCTGCTGTTCACAGTTTTCCAACTCTCACAGGCATACATTACTGTTGGGAAAACCATAGCTTTGACCATACAGACTTTTGTCAGCAAGGTGATATCTCTGCTTTTTAGTATGCTGTCTAGATTCTCCAAAAGGGTAGGGGTTCTTAACCTAGGATCCATGAAACAAGGCATCCATGGATAGATTTGAGGGGGTCCATGAACATGCATAGGAAAATTGCATCTTTCTTTCAAAATAGTTGGTTTCTAATCATAAGTATTTCATTTTATGCATTTACAAACATTATCCTAAGAAAAAGTCCATACACTTCACAGTGCCAAATGTGTTCATCACACAAACAAAAACCACTAAGTATCCCTATTCTAGGGGGAAGAAAGAGAAAAGAACATTTCAGTCAGGTAAAAAGCAGTAATCAGGATTGGAATGAGCCTAATAAAAACAGCCAAATGGCAGTTTTAAAAGTTGGCAAAGGGCTATATTTCCACAGAGCATCTCTTCGGAGTTAAATAAGGTCATCGATACTTTTCCCTTGGTGAAAATACCTGGGTTGCATATTTCTTTCCAAAGAAAGAAATTCATTCACTATCTCCCGCCACCACAAAGCAACAAAGTGCTACCCTCCCAATAAGGAAGAAAGACCCAAGCCACACGGAGGCCCAGCATGCCCTACAGCAACAGGAGGAAGGGTGAGGAATGGGTCAGGGTATATTAAGAACTATATGCTTTTCAGAAACCAGAAGAGTAAATTCTGAGATTCTGCAAAGAAAATACACTCCAGGGTCACAATGATCCCTTTGCAGAAAGAACATGGCTTGATCTCTAGACACCAACAGTACCAAAAGGCATGTTATCTGTATTTGTGACCTCTCTTCTTCCCATTCAGATTTCAGGTCATGAATTGAGTATATGGAGTGGGAGTGGAATGGATGTGGAGAGATGAGCAGGCTAGATTGCTGCAGACAAGTAGCAAGCACCACATAAAAACTAGCATTACCCAGTATCAGCTGAGGATAGGCAACTACTATGAACCTCATTCTGGTGCAAACTGGTGTATCTCAGGAGAGTTTCCCCTTCCTCTCTTTTCTTTATTTATGAACCTGATAAGTGAAAGGGAAGGTCCCTATGAGTACTTAGGAATTTCTCAATATACACAGAAAATCTGAGAGGGAAAAGAAGGGTATGAAGGACAAAGAGATGGTTTGCAATGGCTATCTTGACTCTGATGGAGAAGTGTAATTGTCTATTTTTCCTTTTTATTTAATTATATATATGTGTATGTATGTATGTTTATTCTATATATGTGTGTATATTATTCTGTACATATGATAAAATGTATGATCATTTAATATTATGTCTAAAATTTCTAAATGTATAGGTGCTGTGAGACAAGATGTGAGGTAGTGAACAGTGAACCAAAGGAAGATTTTTTTTTAAATGTAATTGCAGCAAATTAAAATACTTTAGTATTTTCAATATTTCTTCTCCTAGACTATATTGGGACCTGGGGGCAAAAGGAAAAGGTGCATACTAAGAAGACATCTTGATCAGGGAAAGCCTTGTTTAGGGCTTGTTTAGGCTACAAGACTGAGTCAGGCTCTGAATACAGTGACAGCTCAAGTAGCCCTCCACCTTGTGGCTAAATCAAATATTGCACTAGAAGCTGATTGAAGACTCTAGACTGGATTTTTTTATCCTATATTATAACACATAAGCTAATTGTTGCTGTTTGGTTATTTTTCAGTCTTATCCAATTTTTGTGACCCCATTCAGAATTTTCTTGGAAAATATACTGGAGTGGTTTGCCATTTCCTTTTCCATCTCATTTTACATATGAAGAAACTGAGGCAAATGGGGTTAAGTGACTTGCCCAGGATCATATATCTAGTAAGTATCTGAGGCTAGATTTGAACTCACAAAAATGAGTCTTTCTGACTCCAGTTCCAGCATTCTATCTACTATACCACATAGCTGCCCTCAATGAGTAAATATCTCAAGCAAATATCACACAGACATTTGATGTTACATCTTTACTCCCACAGACATTTTACATTGTTATTTTCCAATGCACCATTGCTAGGAAATGCCTATTTCCAGCTCTTCTGACCCTTGTTCAAAATCACCTTGTACCTGGACAAAAATCCCTTTCTTCTGCTTCACTCCTCCCCAGTTCATCTGTAGCCCTTCCCACACCCTATCCCATTCTTTCCTGCCTTTCCATTATGCCCTCAAAAATTACTTCAATTGTTAACAAACTCCCTTTCACCCTAGATTGCCTCCTCTTATATCCCATTTCTCTTCTTGGCTGCTTGTTCCTTCTCTCACACTCCTAATATAGGGGAACAAGAGAAAGTGCTGGTATACTCTTTGCTCCCTACTTTCAGATTCACTATCTCCCACCACCACTCAACAACAATCTCTCCTTCTTTAAAGTTCATTTCACCCTATACAGAATCTTGTTGCTATAATCTATGATCCTCCACATCCCTCTTTCTTCTCCCCAATACGTTCAGTAGTTGATTCACAATCTTCTCTATAGAAGGAAAAGTCCTCTTTACTTTCCATAAATTCTATCTCCAGTTTACTTTGACAATATACAGGAGTAGTCATGTTTTAGACAAGTACATCCCATTTAATGGAATTTGCCTCAGGTACAGAATTCTTAGTAATGTCTCTAGTCTCATTTGATCTTCACAAGAACCCTGTAAGGTTAGTATTATTATATTATTTTCAAGAATGAGAAGGTTGGGTGTGATAGCACATGCCCATGGTCCCTACTACTGGAAAGGCTGGAGCTGATGGATCACTTGACTTCAGAAGTTCTGACTTCAGTAGGGCTAAAATGTATTGGATGTCCACAGTACATATGGAACCAATATGATTAGCCCCTGGAAATAGGGAGACCATTAGGCCGCCTAATTAAGAGTAAAATGGCCCAGGATGGAATCAGTGCACACCAATCAGCAACGGGGTTGAGCCTATGAGTGGCCACTGAACTTCCAGTCAGAGCAATAGACCCAATATCAAAAAAAAGAATAAGAAAATGGAGGCTCAGAGGAGGTATAAATGACTTGCACAGGGTCACTCAGTTAGTAAATGTTAGAGGTATCTGGCACTGAAGATACATGTTGAAAGGTAGGAAATAAACATTGTCTGTTTGTTGTTGAGTCATTTTTACTTGTGCCTAACTCTTCATGAGCCCGTTTAGAGTTCTGCAGTTTTCTTGGCAAAGATACTAGAGCGGTTTTCCTTGTCTTTCTCCAACTTATTTTACAGATGAAGAAACTGAGGTAAGGAGGGTTAAGTGAGTTAGAGGTCACACAGTAAGTGTCTGAGACTAGATTTGAACTTAGGTCTTCCTGACTCCAAGGTAGATGCTCTAGCCATTGTACCACTTAGCTACCCATAAGTAGAAGTAATAACAAATAACAATAGATAATAAGTGGCAGATAGGTAGCCTAGAGTCAAGAAGACCTGAATTCAAATCTAGCCTCAGACACCCACCAGCTGTGTAACCCTGGGTAAATCAATTAATCACTCCTTGCTCTGGTTTCCTTAACTGTAAAATGGGTATCAAGATAGCACCCAAGGGGCAGCTAGGTGATGCAGTGAATAGAGCAATGGCCCTGAAGTCAGAAGGACCTGAGTTCAAATCCAGCCTCCGACACTTAACACTTATTAGCTATGTGACCTTGGGCAAGTCACTTAACCCCAATTGCCCTGCCCTCCCCCTCCAAATAAAAGATAGCACCCAATACCCAGAGTTACAATGCTTAGCACAGTGTCTGACACATGGTGGGTACTTAATAAATTCTTATTTTCTTCCTTCTTTCCTTTCCTAGAAAAAACATAGGATTTAGAGATCAAAGATTTGGATTCAAATTTTGGCTCTGCTATTTATTCTTGTGTGGTCTTGGGCAAGACATTTAACCTTTTCAAGTCTCAGTTTCCCCACCTATAAAATGAATAAAATGAAGGAGATGGCTAAGTGATCTTTGAAGTCATTTCCAATAAAAAAAATCCATGATCTTCAAAGTTAAGCAGTTGAGATATAGATTGAATATAAAAATTCCAAAGTCAGGCAAAGGAATTTAGACCGACTCTAATCAAGGAAAACAGGGAAACATAGAAGGTTCTTGAGTAAGGAGGCTGATATATCAAAAAGTAGTGTTTTGGGAAGGTTAGTGTCAATTAGAACAATGGTACAAAATGTCAGGGGCACTAATCAAGCCATTATTTTAGTGACATATTTATGATGTAATGAGGGCCTTGAAAAGGGTTGTGGCAAGAGAAATGAAAATGAAGAGACAGAAATGTGAATAATAAGAAAAATGACAACATTGATCTCAAGGATGAGGAAGAAGAGCCCCAAAGGACTTTAAGGTCTGGTTGGTTGGTTGTTGCCCTTCATTCTTAAAGAAGACCAAAATGACATCACAATGTTGGAATTAAGGTAAAGTGTGTCTGACTGTGGATGATCAGACCAAAATGAGTTTGAGAGCCTCTACCACAAGTGGGGTAGAAATAGTCTACATGAACTTTTTGATGGAGATGGAGATGGCTCTAAATTTGTGCATCTCACATTTCTTTTGAGGTATTACAATTCTGCTTCACTCATAGAGTATAACGCCTTCTTTGATGGGGGCACACTATGCTGGGCAGTCCTTTGCCATCGTCTCCCATGTCATGCAATTGATTCCAAAGTCCTTCAGAGAGATAATACTAGAGAGACTACTGCAATATTAGAAGAATGACAGTGCCAATGACAGAAATATGAAAGTTGGAAAGGGAAAAGAGATGATGACTTTTACTACTTTAACTGAACAAACTGCATTTTTTAAAAGAGAGCAGCAGCTGACATAAATCATGGATAATTGTATGATATGCAGAGACAGAATATATATGTAGAGAAAGCATGTAGCTAAGGCATTGGGAGAACAAAAGATGGCTACTACAACTTGCACATACCTTTTTATGTTTCTCTTGACCCTCAAGTTCCTATTTCAAAGTTTCTACTCAGCTTTGGTCTTTTTATCAGGAATGCTTAGAAGTCCACTATTTCATTAACAATCCATTTTTTCTTCCTCTAGGATTATGCTAAGTTTTTAATGGGTACGTTATTCTCAGTTTCTGGCTTCTATCTTTTACTTTTTGGAGTATCATAGTCTATAATCTTCTCTCCTTTTAAGCAGTAGCCACTAAATCTTGTGTGATCCTGGCTTGAATTCTTTCTTTATGGTTGTGTTACTTCTTCTTTGACTTAGAAGCTCTGGGCTTTTTACCTAGTAGTCTTCATTTTGAATTTTCTTTTTAGGAAGTGATAAGCAAATTCTAATATCTGTAATTTTCTTTTATTTTTTTCAGACTTTTTTCTTTGTTCTTATATTTCTTATCTTGTGGAGTCATTGATTTCTTTGGTCCATTCTAATTTTCAGGAAGTCTTTCATTTGACCAAGATTTTAGTCATATGAAAAAGTGCTCTAAATCATTACTGAATAGAGAAATGCTAATTAAAACAACCTTGAGATATCATTTCATGCTTATCTGATTGACTAAAATGACTAAAATGGAAAACAATAAATGTTAGAGGGGATGTGGAAAAATTGGGACACTAATTCATTGTTGGTGGATCTGTGAACTAATTCAACCATTTTGGAGAGCAATCTGTAATTACAGCCAAAGAGTTATTAAACTGTGCGTACCCTTTGACCCATCAATACTACTGCTAGATCTTTTTTCCCAAGATGATTAGGGGAAAAGATAATGAATCTATATGTTTTCAAATATTTATAGCAGCTCTCTTTGTTGTGGCAAAGAACTGCAAATTGAGGGGATGCCTATCAATTAGGGAATGGGTGAACAAGTTGTAGTATAGGATTTTGATGGAATATTACTGTGCTATAAGAAATTATGAGCTTGATGATATTAGGAAAAATGGATAGACTTGCACAAAATAACAAAGAGCAAAATTAGCAGAACCAAGAGAACATCGCATACAGTAACAGCAATAGTGTTTAACAACTTTGAGTAAGTCATTTTGACTATTATAAACACCTAAATTGGCTACCAAAGACATGTGAAGGAAGACACTATCTGCATCCAGAGAAAGAACTGATTGATAGAAGGATGTATGAATGATTTTACACGTACACACACACACTCACACACACACACACACATACATGTTTGTGGCTAATGGTAATCATCTCTAAGGTGGGTTGGTGAGGAGGAAAGAAAAAAAGAAAGTTACACGATAACTTTCTTCTATATTTAAAAGGAATAGCATGTTGTACATAATAGATTTGCAGTTTCCTATGCAATCATCTTTTTTTTTCTATTCTACCATGTTATAGAAAGGCTTGTTTTATTTATTTATTTATTTGTTTTTTGCTCAACACTGTTGTTTTAATACACAAGCTACAGGCTCAAAACTTCATCTCATGGCATCTTCAACAGTAAAAAAAAAAAAAAACCCCAAATACCACCCCCCCAAGCCCTGCCAACACACACACAAACATAACAAAGACCCAACAAGAAGAGGGGACCCAGCAGGGGCCTAGGCCACATAGGGGAATTTGAGCAGCAGCCCCTCCCCCGGCCACGGCCAACTTGTGCAGGGACAGTATGCTGCCTTCCTGGTGGGTCCCATGTGCACTGAGCACCAGGGCTGCCTTCTCGGGAAACTCCAGCTTCTGCCTGCCGGTCACAGGTGGCATCTTCAGCTCAGCGTCATGGCTGGTGGGGCCCAGGTTGAGGACAATAATGAATTGATCATTTTGGTCCAGTACCAAACTTAGGCAAAAGGTCGTCTTGGGTGGGCAGGACCAAAGTCCCCATGCTCCTTCCTTCCGCTGTCACTCAGTTTGCGGAATAGAGCAAGGAGGGAGGCAGGGTCACTGTTCTGGCCCTGCACAGCCATGTTGAGGTTCACAGACTCAGAAGGCCCAAGTGTTTTTTCATCCCAAAGCATGATGGGGGCTTCAGCAGATGTCCAGGGAGGGTAGCTGCCTGCAAACCAATTTCATCCCCATAACTAAAGATGGGTGTCCCAGGAAGTGTGAACAGCACCAGGTGATAGAGAAGGAGAAGATGCGCAGGCACGTAGGAAGCCAAGTGGCCAACCTGAGAATACGTCCAGCTTGCACCACTGGCCACCGGCATTGCTAAGGTAGCTATGGACCAATTCTTTCAGCTCTTTTCCTGAAGAGCTCCTTCTCTCAAAGTCCTCCAAATAGGAGCTGTTCAGCAGGTCAGTATCATTTAGCAGGCTCAGGATCTGGGAAAGGTCTGAGGCTCCTGTTCCTGCAGTCAGGACCCTGTAGTCACTGATGTTGTGGGTTTGTTCCACTAAGACAGGAATGAAGCGGCATCGGTGAGTTTCTGAACATCTCCGACCTGGATACCACTCACACCGGCCTTCAGCCAAAAGTTCAGGGCTTCCTTCATCTTCTCATTCACTTCTTCACTCTCATTCTTCAGAAACCAGCTGCTCTGACTTTGATAGTTGGGTGTGAGATCTAGAACGATCTGGATGTTCTTTTTCTTGGCTGCTTTCAAGAGTTGGGTGAACTCTTCCTGGGAGCCGACACTGGGGTTGATCTGCAGCAGGTCCATCCTAGAGAGGTCATCTTCAAAGTTCTTGTGTGGATGGGCCACAATACCAGCCCCTTCACTTTGAGGGTGCTCAGGTAATCAAGATGTGCCTTCAAGCCAGCCAGGCTCCCGTTGGCGTCACTAGGCTGGCCCTGGAAGGCCTTCAGCGCTCCGATGCGGTACAGGGCACCCTGGTGCCACCGGCGCTGGACGGGCAGCTCACGACAGCGGGGTGCCTGCAGGATGATGACCACGGCTCCGTCCAGCACGCAGCCAGGCCAGCCAGAAGAGCAGCAGCAGGGCCCATCGGGTGTGCACCCAGCCAGGGCTCCCGGTCATCTTCAGCAGCTCCTCCTTGGCCAGCCAGAAGAGCAGCAGCAGGGCCCATCGGGTGTGCACCCAGCCAGGGCTCCCGGTCATCTTCAGCAGCTCCTCCTTGGACAGGCCCGTGAACTTGGCAGCGGCTGCCAACTCAGCCTCGTCATCCACCACCTTGACCTTGACCACGCCGTTCTTCTCAGCCACCGAGTTGGCGGCGCGGCCGCGTTCATGGGCTGCTTCTCGGGCTCCAGCTAGTTGAGCTCCACTTTCTTCATGTCCACCTCCGCCATATCCCCCTCGGCGTCTTGCCTCACGGCGACGTGGATCCTGAGGGCGTCGGTTTCACCGAGAACTTCTTCGGCTCCGATCGCGAGTCTCACTTGTTTTATTTCTTAAGCTAAGAAATTTTTTTAAAAAGATTTATCTCCTATGCTAACCTATTTATTTTCTATCCAACTCACTCCTCTATACTTCTCATTTCTTTTCCAATTCTTTCCTCTCACACTCTCATTTCATTTATCATTTTAACTATTTTAATTCTTGCTTCACTTCTTCAAGGAATTACAATTATCTTGCCAACCTGTACTTTTCTTTGAGAGTTTCCTTGTAGGTGTTTTAGATTATTCTTCTCGTGTGTGTGTTGGAAGTGCTTATCATCATAATAGCTCTTTATGTTTTTTTGTTTTCTCATTCTTCCAGCTTTATTTCCCAAATTGGAACTAGGTTCTTTGCTTTTCTGGAGATACTATCATGGCCTTGTATGGCCATGTTTGATCTGTTGCTTTCCTCCTAAGTCTTTATTTTTCTTGCCCTGGAGCTGAGTCCTAGGTATTCCTTTCCGGTTAGGGTGACACAGTGACAGAGCTGTGCCCTCTAGGGGTTGAATTCTAGGTCTCAGATCCCCCTTCCTCCTCTTAGGGATAAGAACCACACCACTTAGGTCCTGTTCTTCCCCAGGGGCTAAGTCTGAAGTCCCCACTCCTAGCGCCAGTGACAGAGCTGTGGCACATCAGGAGGCTGAGTCCTGATTCTCAGATTTCCCCTCCTCAGATCAGAGTGACAGTATTGAGGCGCTGTTCTTTATCCAATGGATGAATCCAAGATCCTCCCTCTCAATAGGGGAGGAAGGATGGAGCTTCAGCTCTTATTCCTGGAGGCTCAGTTTGAGATCTCAATCCTCATATTCTGGTCCTAGAGTCAGACTCCAAGCTCACAGTCCATTCCTGTTTTACAATTCTTGCCACAGTCATTTGCCTATGGGTCAATTTGTGGTCTTATACTAGACGGATAATCCATTGTAGTTTTTTCTTAAATTCCTTATAACTACTCAATCTGGTGTTTATATGAAATTATTATTCATGTAGTTGCTAGGGTGCACTACCCCTTCTTCTCCCCTTTTTTGAAGTTGGTTCCTATAACATAAAACCTTTCCTATAAAGGCCGCAGTTGCTGTTATTGTAGCTTTATGATTCCAATGGGATGGTGAAAAAATGGTAGTGTTGACTGTCAACTTGATGAGATCATCAAGAGTGATGACTTCAAAGAAGCTGAAGAGATTGTTTTCCTGTCATGGATTAAGAAATGCTGAAAGAGACAAAAAGAAAGAGGATAGAGAGGTCTTCCTTCCTGAGGGAACTGTTTTAACTTTTATATTATGAAAAGGATTAAAAAAAAGTTCTTGAGAAGAGAATGTCTTTGTAACTGGAGGGAACTGCACAGTGAAACTATATTTCTGAAAATAAGAAGTCGTGGTACAATGGACAGAGTGTCAGGCCTGAAGTCAGGAAGACTCATCTTCTTGAGTTCAAGTGTAACCCTGGGCAAGTCACTTAACCCTATTTACCTCAGTATCTCATTTGTAAAATGAGTAGGAGAAAGAAACAACAAACCACTCCAATGTCTTTGCCAAGAAAACCCCAAATGGGGTCACAAAGAGT
Source organism: Pseudocheirus occidentalis (assembly GCA_028646575.1). NCBI lineage: Eukaryota > Metazoa > Chordata > Mammalia > Diprotodontia > Pseudocheiridae > Pseudocheirus > Pseudocheirus occidentalis. The sequence goes on from CM053593.1 coordinate 153,000,260, forward strand.
CAGACATGACTGAAACGTCTGAACAACATCTGTAATTACAGTGAGGGTTTGAGATGATCTTGAATGTGATTGTTCTCATGACTAAAATATTGTAAATAATGACATATGTATTTATTATTGATTTCACTATCAATAAATTGCCTATTTAGTAACTAATATATTTAATCCTAGGAGATTAAGGAATTTCATATAGAGTAAATAAAGGAGATTTCTCTAGTTAATTAAATAAGTAATATTTTATGAACTGGGAGCCCTGAATTGAGTTGGTTAATTAAGAAGTTATTAAAAATGATAATAACTAACAAGATAATACATATTTACTGATGACAAGGTATTTTTATCAACTTTATTATCATTGCAGTTTATCTTTGGTATAATAGTAGAATTTGGAGCCAGAGCCAGATTTGGAAACTGAGTCCAAGTCCTACCTATGTTATCATTTACTGTATAAGGTTTAATATAACCTTATATTATATAAGGTTATATTATATAATATATTTAATTATATATTACTATATTATATAATAATATAATATAAAATATAATGTGTATTATATATTATTAATATACATTATAGATAATATATAATATAATATATTAATTATATAATATATTTAATATAACCTTATACTATATAACCATATACTATATAAGGTTTAATATAACCTTAGAGAAATCATTTCCCCACTCTGGACCTCAGTTTCCTCTTCTGTAAAATGAGGGCATTGGATTGGATATCTTCTAAGATCCTTCCAGTTTTAAATACATGATGCTGTTATCCAGCCTACTCAACATATTTGTCTACCCAGGGCTCTCTTCTTTTCTCACTACATATAAAGATAATTTCATCCATTTTCATGGCCATAATTACTAATTCTATATTAAGCTATAAGCTGACAAATGTACTATATTGGGATATTCATGCCTTAGTTTATAATCTACTAGATGTCAGGTACTAGGGAAACATATATTTTAAAGGACTGACTATCACACTCCAAGTACTCAGTATGAAATAACAGTGAAATTCTTATCTGCTAAAGTACATTTTCCTCTAGTGTGTCTTCAACAAGTGTGATATTTTGCTAGTTCTGAAGGAACTATCCTCATAACAAGTCACTGTAAAACTCATATAATACTTGATTGTTGAATAGATAGATGAAGGGACTCAACTACAACTTGCTGAAAGCAACATAAACAAATTTCCTCTTCATCAATGGGGAGAATTTAAAAAATCTGAAAAAAAAATTTAACTTTATGAACATCTATTCAGCCACTATTTATAAGTCATGAACCTCTTAGAAATCACATCCAATTTGCAGAAATTTATGTCAATGCCTATTTTGTATAAAACAAATGAAGTGATTGTTCTATTTTGCAGGCAAGATACTATGGTAATTCATAAGGTCAAACATCTAGAGCTGGAAGGGACCTTGGAGGTGTCCAACTCCCTCATTTTACAGAAGAGAAAACTGAGGCATACTGGAATGAATTGACTGGCCTAAGGTCACACAGATAGAAAACTGCAGAGCCCAACAATTCAATTCCTCAAACAGTTGTGAATCATTTGCAATTTGTAATTACAATACTGGCTTATATTTGTGTCACATTTTGTAGTATTTTACTACATTATCCCATTTTATTATATGCAGCCATTGAATTAGAACATTAGGGTTTCATTAAGGCTAGCTACCAAGGACAGGGGTTCATTATCTATCGGTACCGCAATCTGTCTCTGACTATTTCAGCCCTATGGTGAGAAGAGGATTTGCTTTTTCTAGTTATGTATATTTTTTTAATCAGCAAAAATCTGCCTTCTCTTCCTCCTACATCTAAGGCATGGAGGACATCCTGAATAAACAGCTTTACATACATTATCATATTGATTATATGCAAAGTTACCTTAGAAGGTTCAAACTTAGAAAGCTTAGAATTCCTAATACAAAAGCAAAGAGGTAGGAAATTAAATATCAAGTCCAACCAACAGAAAGCCCAGTTTGACTGGAATAATAGGTGAATAATATGATATAGAAATAGAAAGAGAATAATATGATATAAGCCCAGAAAAGGCAAGCTAGAGCTAGACTGAGAAAGGCTTTAAATGCCGAGTTGAAAAGTTTGTATTTTATCCAAAGCAGGGGATCTAAACCAGGGTCCATGAACCTGGATTTCTAAAAATATTTTAATAATACTATAACTGCTTTCCTTTGTAATCTTATGCATTTAATAATATTATGCTGAGAAAGGACCTGTAGACTTCAGCAGCAAATGGCAAAGGTTGTTGTTGCTCAGTAGTTTTTCAGTCGCATTCATGACTCTTCATGATCCCATGTGGTGTTTTCTTGGAGTGGTTTGCCATTTCCTTCTCCAGCTCATTTTACAGATGACGCAACTGGGGCAAATAGGGTTAAGCGATTTGCCCAAAGTCACACAGCTAGTAAGTATCTGAAGCCAGATTTGAACTCACAAAGTTGAGTCTTCCTGACTCCAGGACTGGCACCAAATGACACTACACTATTCTGCCAAATGACAAAGGGGTCCATTAGAAACACAAAAAAGATTAAGAACCCCTGTCCTATAGGGAACAAATGGATCTTTTAAGCAACAGAGTGACATGGTCAGGGCTATGTGTGGCAGAGATGATTTGGGGGGCTCGGTGAAGGCTAGACTTGAGAGAAGAAGTAATAGAAGTAAGGACACATTAGCATGCTATTGTAATACTTCAAGAGACCAGTGATAAGGGTCCGGATTAGGGCAATGGCCATGAGAAGCAAGAGAAAAGGACAGATCAATCAAAAAGCATTTATTAAGTAGGTCAGGCACTGTGCTAGACACTAGAACCAAAACCAAAAATGAAACGGGCAAACATAGAAGATATTTTAGAAGTAAAATTGGCAATCAGTTGTCTGCCTTGGGGGACCAAGAAAAGGAAGACTAACGAGCTAAGAATGACTCCAAAGGTACAAACCTGGGTGACTAGAAAATTATATGGGGAAGATGAAGGAGAAATAAGGAAGTCTGAAGGAGGGGCAGGTTTGGAGTTTGAAGGTGGAGAGGATAATGAGTTCCATTCTGAACATGTTTAACCTGATATCCATGGGTATCCTCTCTCCCTATCAAAATAAAGTAATTCCTACCAAGCATGCCCAGCAGGCACAGAGGATTTGGGGCACAAAGGCTAAAACCTTGTCAGTAAAAGTAGAAATGAATGTGCTTTCTAACCACAGCGTGGAGAATTCCTCTGCCTTTGGAATCACTTCACATCTTGGAAGGTAATAAAAATATGGCCTAGAATGGAAAACAGAAGAAAAATAGGGCTAAACAACATACCTCACACAATATTTCCCAATCACTTTGCCAAGGTGCTGGGTTGCTACAAGGTGTGTGTGTGTGTGTGTGTGTGTGTGTGTTTGTGTGTGTGTGCATGTTTCACCAAAGGAGTGATTTAAAAGAATCTGATTAAATTATCTCCAAATCAATGCTAGCATAGCAAGCTCCAAAAATCCCATCAAATATTTTAGAAAGGGTTCCTTTCTTGTATATTAATTAGAAAAGAAAGAGATCTATAGCCCTCCTAAAATATGAGAACTACTTTTGTTGCTGTGGTTCAGTCAATTTAATCATGTCCAATTCTGCATGAATCCATTTGGGGTTTTCTTAGCAAAAATATTGGAGTGATTTGTCATTTCCTTCTCTACATCATTTTATAGATGAGGAAACTGAGGCAAACAGGGTTAAGTGACTTGCCCAGGGTCACACAGCTATTAAGTGTCTGAGGCCACATTTGAATTCAGATTCTCCTGACTTGAGAGCCAGCATTCTATCCAGTTAAATCCAAGGAAAGAGGAAGTCAAGGCATCTGGCTGGGATTTTATCCCTTTTTCTAACACAGAGATAGGGAACTGTTTTTTTCCTATGGGAGACAAAGGAGGGAAAAAATTAACCAAATGCTTTTCCTCCTCAAACTGCTTCTTACTTTGTTCCTTTCCAGGCTACACTTTTTCTTCTTGCCTCCCATATAGTCATATCTTGCAAAATTTCTGTCTGCAGTCCTTTATTCTTCCACCTCTTTATAGACGTTGATTTTTTTCTTTAGTAAATTTTTGTCTTTAGTCTTATAATTGAAAATCAGATTTTTTTGTCCAGCTTTGGTCTTCTCATCAAGAAACTTTAAAGTCTTCTGTTTCATTGAATAACCATTTTTTCCCATGAAGGATTATGTTCAGTTTTACTGGGTAATCCTAGTTCCTTTGCCTTTCAGAATATCATATTCCATGCCCTTTGATTATTTAGTGTCGAAGCTGCTAAATCCTGTGTAATCCTAACCGTAGTTCCCTGATGTTTGAACTGAAAGGTTTCTTTCTGGATGGTTGCAACATTTTCTTCTTGACTTGGGAGTTCTAGAATTTGGCTATAATGTTGCTGGGGGTTGTCATTTTGAGATTTCTTTCAGAAAGCAATCAGTGTGATTTTTTTAGAGACAGATATAAGGCGTTGGATTCACCTGGATGAAATTAGGAACAAGGAACTTTATCAAATATACACAACAAATATTTTAAGATATATCACAAAGAAAGGCTTCATGGAGTGCTATATAGAGAGGCAGTCTCAGAGCCCAAAAGATCTTCTGGCCTTCCCCATCCCCACTTACCTGTCACAGAGTCACATATTGAAGACCCATAAAGGGAAGTTCTTGCCACCAAAATCCTTAGCACAGTCAAATAGATGAATATCAGAATCTAATGGGATTTTAACAGTGGAAATAACATTAAAGAAGGGGCATTAATATCTGTTTTGCTGCTGTTGCACCCAAGGACAAGGGGATTTATCTTTCTGACTTGCAGCTGAGACTTTGCCCACATGTGTCATCTTCTCCATTAAAATGTGAGCTCCTTGAGAAGAGCCAAGTAATTTAACTTGTCTGGCCCTTAATTTCTTTATCAGTATGAGAAGAAGGTTGCATCAGATAACTTCAAAGGGCTCTTCCAGCTTAAAATCTATGATCCTAAGAAAAAAATATCATTATATAAATTAACTTTAATTTTGAATGCATATTACTATATGTATGTGGCACATATGAGTGTATAAATGATATGTATATGTATGTATTATTAATGTATTATTATTATAAACATATTATTTAACTTTATAGTAAATATTAATTAATAAATAATCCATATATGTATGTATACAAATACATGGGGCAGCTAGGTGGCACAGTACACAGAGCTCTGGGTCTAAAGTCAGGAAAACTCATCTTCCTGAGTTCAAATCTGGTATCAGAAACTTCTAACTGTATGACCCTGGGCAAGTCACTTAACTCTGTTTGCCTCAATTTCCTCATCTGTCAAATGAACTGGAGAAGGAAATGGCAAGCCAGTCTAGTATCTTTTCCAAGAAAACCCTTAACAGAATCACAGAGCTGAACATGACTGAACAGCAACAATAATAAGCTTTGGAACAGCTAGATGGTACAATGGATAGAGTACCAGTCACGTAGTCAGGAAGACTCAACTTTGTGAGTTCAAATCTGGCCTCACATACTTACTAGCTGTGTGACCCTGGATAAATCATTTAACTCTGCTTGTCTCAGTTTCCTCATCTGTCAAATGAACTGGAGAAGGAAATAGCAAACCTCTCCAGTATCTTTGCCAAGAAAACCCCAAATGAGGTCATGAAGAGTTCCATATGACTGAACAAAAAAAAATGCAAGTATATATTAAATATATTAGAATTATATATAGAAAACCAATTAGAAATGTCAAAAACACCATGACAATGGTTAAAACAAAGAAGACACAGTATCACATATAGAGATGTAGAAGGGACCTTGGAGTTAATTTTATCTCAACTGGTTGTTTTATAAGTGGAAAAACTAAAGCTGAGAGAGGCTAGAGGTTAAATGACCTACCTAAGGTCACAAGCAAAGTAATAAATGGCAGATTCAGGATCTGAACCCAGGACCTCTTATTCCAAACCCAGCACTCTTACTGAACCATGCCTTAAAATTCTAAAGAGAAAGTCAATTAACAATCTCCATGAGCCACAAAATGAAAGATGCAAATCTTTAGTTTTGAGGATACAGCCCTTATACAAGACTGAAATCTGAAAGTTGCTGGATATAAATTTATTCCAACTTGATTCAAGGTACCTGTATTCAAATCCTTTCTGTGATGCTTCCTGACTGTGGGGGACCCAGGGTAAATCATTTAACCTCACTATTCACTGTTTCCTCATTTGGAAAATGAAGGAGTTGGACTAGATAAACCCTGTGGTCTCTGTTTGAGCTCTAGCCCTATGATCCTATGAAGAATATAAAAAATTAAATGACATCTCCACTGATTTTGAATTTTTTTCTGCAAGCAAATTTTTTCAACTTTGTCTTTTGAAGTTAAGAAAGTACAAGTAACAAAAAATATAGCAGCAATTTAAAGTCTGCAGATATTTCATTAGTAATAAAAAGCTTTGACTATCAGGTATAATCAAGCTTCACAGTTCCATAATCAGTAATAGCACACTGGAAATAATGCATGGATAGGGGTTCAGTGATCTTATCCAAATGTAAAAACAGTAATAAGGATATTGTTAACTTCACTTATAAATAAATGCATCATTTGAGAGGCCTTTCAGCCAATTGAAATTAATCAAGTATCAAAAGCAATGTTTTTTAAATTGATCAATGGACAGTTTTGCTACAAATAAAATTCAAACAGCTCATTTGTGAGAAAATAATAATGGATTTTACTTTTTATTTTCATATTTATGTGTATCTTTATCATTTATTATATGTGATTTGGTGGTTGTAAACCATAAGAGCATAAGATGACACATGAGATACATGAACCACCTTGCTTTGGAAGTATAGAAATTGGGAAAGAAATTGTAGACCTCCATTTTATGTGTTACCTTTTTCTTAAATCAACTGGGTCTCAGTTTCTCCATCTGTAACATAGGGGCATTGGCCTCTGGTGTTCATCTGAGCTTTTAATGTTCTTTTAATCCTATAAATATGTATATATATATATACATATATATATTGTCAATCCTCATTGGTTGTTGTGTTGTTTCAGTCATATCTGACTCTTTGTAACCCCATTTGGGGTTTTCTTGTCAGAGATACTGGAATGGTTTGCCATTTCCTTCCCTGTCTCATTTTACAAATAAGGAAACTGAGGCAAACAGGGTTGAGTGACTTGCCCAGGATCACATAGCTAGTAAGTGTCTGAGGTCATATTTGAACTCAGGTCTTCCTGATTCCAGCTCCAGAGTTCTAACCACTGTACCACCTAGACGGTGAAGAAAATAGTAGAGGGAAGTTATCTTAAACCATGAATCATTTAGAAAGAGGACCTTATCATCATTGAAAACAAGCTTACATTAGGGAATAGCATAGTAGACATTGTGCAAATCATAGACTATTTTTAATTAAGAAGTTCACCATCTGTAAGGAAAGCCACATATGCACAGAAGGAATTAGGACTCATCCAAGAGAGCACTAACAGGGAAGAAAAACCAGTCAGGATTTTATTCACTGAGCACATTTGGCAGGAGCCAGCTCTGAAATATATAATTTCTGAGAAGCCTCAGGGAGATTTAGCTTTACAAGTAGAATCTAAAGGACAAAATGGAGATGAACTGACAAGAACTAAGAAGGTTGGCAAAAAAAAAACCAGAGAAGTAAGCGGCAAATTTTCATATGAACACAAACACAGCAAATGTTAGAGCTACGAGAGACCTTTGAGATCAGTAAAGTCTAGTGGACAGGGGTATGGTGTCATGGAATAAATTAGGGGTCTAAAATCAGAGGATCTGGTCTCAGATACTGGTTCTACTAGGTGCTACCTGAAGGTGTAAGTCACTCCCTCTATGATGCATTTCCACATCTATAAAATGAAGTATTTGGATTAAATAATCTCTGAAATCCCTTCCAACTCTAAACCCTCTGGTGAAGAAGTCCAACCCCTTAATTTTACAGAAGAAGAAACTAAAGCCATAAGAGATTAAGTGGGTTGGTCACATGGTTAGTAAGTAACCAAGCCAATGTCTTCTTTAAACCAAAAAAATCCCTTTCTTTAATATTTTTTTCTTTTTCCTTCATCATACATTCCCCCTCCTCCTTCCCAATGAGCCATCCTTTGCAATGATGAAAAAAAATCAGTTCCCCACAAACAACCTATTCTGACAGTATAGTCAGTGTTCTGAATCCAGAGTCCCACACCTTTGCAAAAGGCTTCCACACCTTTGCAGCTCCTCTTCTACAGAGTCAGACTTGGTCATTACACCTTCTATTGAGGCTATGTGTATGGAGTCAAAGGTTAATCTTTTCTCTTAACCATAACACAGTCAGCAAAAGCAAGTTTCCTCAACCTAGCTTCACATTCCTAAGGGTTCCAATACAAAAATTCAAGATGCTAAATACAAAATCTAAGATTTAGGCGGCCACAGAAGTTTCATAAATAACAAAGACTCAAAAATTCATGGGGAAAAAATGTTGCTGAAGTTTTTATTCATCTTTCCCATATGGTCTACACACACACACACACACACACACACACACACTCCTCTTTTCATCTCTCAAATTTCATCTCTTTTCCAATTTTGATCACAATTTGCTATTATTGTCTCTGCTCTTCTTCTCTCCAAATGCGTGCTCTGCTAAAGTAGGACAGTGAAGAGCACTGAATTTAGAGTCGGAAGACATAGGTTTATGTCCCTTTTCTGCCTCTTATTGCTGTGTGACTGTAGGTTAGTCCATTATTTCGGTGTCAGTTTCCTCACCTACAAAATGAGAGTGTTAGACTAGTGGCCCTTGATGCCCCTTTCAGCTCTAAATCTAAGATCCTGTGATCTTTATAATTAGATCATTGTTGCTCCCACCACTGGAAGTAATACCTTTCTATGATTAGTGCCAGGGCTCTCATGATCTCACAACTTTGGGTAGGGGAGACAACATTATAACCTTTGAGAGATTTTTTTACCTTCCTCAGAAGGGTGTGGAGAGGAGTTACAACTGCTAAATAATTTTAAATTTGCAAAGCATATTCTTTTCTATGAAGGGAAGTCCTCTTAGAAACATGCAACAATAACACAGCTACCAGGAAACATGGTTTACTGTCTAACTCTTCATGACTCCATTTAGCATTTTCTTGGCAAAGATACCTGAATGATTCTGCCATTTCCTTCTCCAGCTCATTTTACAGATAAAGAAACAGAGGCAAACAGGATTAAGAGACTTGCCCAGGGTCACACAGCTAGTAAGTGTCTGAGGCCATATCTGAACTCAAGTTCTTTCTGATTCCAGACCTGGCACTCTACCCACTGCACCACCTAGCTCTCCTGGCTTACCTTTACCATATGATAAAATGAAGTTATAAGAAACGCATGGTAAAAAAATTAAAATTAAAAAGGCATCATTTGGCCTTTTAGTAACATGTCCCAAATGATGGCACTGTAAAGGAGATTAAAATAAATATAATACCAAAATCCTGGGGATCATCAGATCAAAGTAAAAAGAGAATTTTTTTGTTACTGAGTCATTACAGTCATGTCCAACACTTTGTGACCCCATTCGGAGTTTTCTTGGCAAAGATATTAGAATGGTTTTCCATTTTCTTCTTCAGCTCCTTTTATAGACGAGGAAACTGAGGCAAAAGGGGTTAAGTAACTTGCCCAGGATCACACAGCTAGTAAGTGACTGAGGCTGGATTTGAACCCAGGGAGATGAAGCGTTCTGACTCCGGGTCCAGCACTCCATCCACTGTGTCCCCTCACTCCCCTAAAAAGAGCATCAGGACATCCAAATAATGCAAAGAAAAAATAACTAATAAGAAACTGTCAATATGATGAAGAAAAAGAGCAACTCTGATTAAACAAATCAAGCTGCTTAGGTATCTGGCTATATCAAGGCCAAGGAAAACATGGGAAGACTATATTTATGCTAAAGGGTTTATTTTTTTTAAGTAGGCTTTTGAACCAAAGAAACAACATGCATAGGCAAATGAAAAGATTCGGGTGAACAATAGGAAGGAGAAAGATGAAGGAAGATAAAAAGAAGTGGGGAAAGCTTTCTGGCTTCAGTAATTATAAAAAATATTATATCATGAAAGTGGGTTACCAGGAGATAGCTTCATCCTTTGATATATTTGAAATGACTGCAAATACAGAAGCATCAATAGCCCTTATAGATTTTAGTCAAGGAAAAACATCTAAGTTCAAATTCTCAAATTCTGGAAGGTTATTCCTTTATTCCTATAATTTATATTAACACTGGTGTCATTTGACTGGAAAATAATATGGATCCCCCAAAAAAAATTTTGATAAAAAACTTTCTCATTATACTAATGACTTTTAATTTTCTCTTTCTGAATCTGATGTTTATGCAAAAAAATGAGAAACTACAAAGCAAATGCAATAGCATTAGATTTATGGACTTTGAGAAATGAATGGTCATCAGAATTTCAAAAAGATTGAAAGTCTAATACTGAAAAATTTGCCTTTGCTCCACCCTCTTTCCTTCCTGATACAGCAAACACCCTCAGGCCCTGACCTAGCTTCAGAAAAGGAGCCAGTAAAGTTGGTTTGCTGAAAAGAAATTATCTAATTATGGATTAGAAAAAGGCAACTGGGATTAAAATGTGACACAGAAAAGAAACACCCTAAAACTTTGTATATAAAGGCCCAAAAGCTGCCTCTATCAATGCACTCTTCACTTCCACTTCTCTCTTACATTGGGACAAGAGAAACGTTGACCAGAGCAACATGTCTTGTCTTTCCAGGGTTTCTTCCAGAGCTGGAGGGAGTGGCTGTGCCAGAGTGTCCAGTGGTGGAAGCAGCTTCAGCAGTAGCAGCAGATGTGGCATAGGGGGTAGCTCTTCTCGGGGCTTCGGAGGCTCCAGCAGCTGTGGACTGGGTGGAGGCTTCAGCAATGGGTTTGGAGCAGGCTTCGGAGGTGGGTTCAGTAGCAGCTCAGTAGGGGGAGGCTACAGAGGTGGCTCAAGCTCTGGTGCTGGCTTTGGTAGTGGAGCCAGTGGAGGCTTTTATAGCTATGGTGGGGGTGTTGGTGGAGGTGCTGGCATTGGGGGCTTTGGCACCAGTGATGGCGGCCTTCTCTCTGGAGGTGAGAAGCAAACCATGCAGAATCTCAATGATCGCCTGGCTAACTACCTGGACAAGGTTCATGCTCTGGAGGAGGCCAACACTGATCTGGAGATCAAGATCAAGGAATGGTATGACAAATTTGGACCTGGATCTAGAGATTCTGGATCTGGGAAAGACTACAACCATTTCTATTCAATCATTGACGATCTGAGGAATCAGGTAAGAAGGTGTACATTGGAGTATTTCATGACAGTTTATATATGAGGGCCAGGCTATTTCCAGATCATGTACTGAAGTGAAACATTGAAATGAATGAATCACCTGGAAAATGTTTGTCATGTTGTGGCTAAGGCAGACCTTTTAAATTCCAAAGAGACAGGAAGACTGAATACCAACCTATTCATCTTGTGCTCATTATTCATCATTGAGTGGCTTTTTGTGTGTGAGTAGAACTTAAGCTGTGACCAGTTACAATGATAAAAATGTATGCTTGAGATTGATGACACTGGACCAAAGTCATTCACCTACCATTATTCCATGGACATTTCTACCAGAGTAACATTGTTTCTATGATGTATGAGCTTCTGTGACATCCTAGAATCAAGACTGAATCTTAGCATCAGCCTCGTATATGAATGTGGGGGAGTCTCTTTACAATAGCTTTCCCAAGATTCATCATCAGGCATCAATTTTAGCGAGTCCTGCAATGAACATCCAGGAAAAGGATATAGATAGTATTTCGGGGAAAGTACAATGATCATTTTGTACTATTTTCTGTAGAAATCAATGTGCAGTGACAGTCTGGATTGGATACAAATGCCATCAACCAGGAAAGATGAAATATGCTGCACCAGCTCCTCTGCAATTGACCTCTGTCCCTACATTCCCCAGATCTTTTCCTTATCGACAAATAAGTATAATGTAATAATAGATGACCTCTAAAATATCTTCGGGCTATAAACCTATAATCTTATTATATGTAGGGCATTCTCCAGATATAATTGTAGCATAGTTACCGCTACTATTATCAGCCACATTCTGACATCAACTTAATTCCGAGAAAACGGGTGAAAGTTAGAATATGACCAGTCAATCTACTTCTAACTGTAGCATTTTTTAATTGACTCATTTTCTCACAATTTTCTCTATTTTCTAGATCATTGCTGCCACTATTGAGAATGCCGGGGTCATCCTACAGATAGACAATGCCCGACTGGCTGCTGATGACTTCAGACTGAAGTAAGAAAAATTAGTTCTTTCCAACTAAGCATTATTGGAGAATTAAAGTTAAATGTCCTCAATTTGTTCTGCTATGGACAAAAGTTCTTGAGTATAATTCCTCATACTTAAGACACTAAAAAAAGCACCAATTTTAAAAATCATGATTTTACCAAAAATCACATTAAAAAGAAACAGACACTGTATAAGAGAAAAAATTTTCTATGTAAGTTATTTCATATTTATGGAAGAGATATGTTAAACTTATGCCTCTCATTGAGAAGGAAAAATCTAAAGAGATTTAAGTCTAGAACACGATATATTTCTTTCATCAGGAAGCCTTGAAGATGGAATTCTTACTCCACTATTTTTGCATTTCACTTAAATTGGAAGACTCTCTTTAAGATGTGACCAATAGTTCAAAAATATTTTATAAAGTATCAGGTGCCCTGAGAGTCAGTATGAAATAGAAAGCTGAACTAAGAGTAAGGTGCATATCCTGCCCTGATATATACTGGCTGCATGAATGTAGACAAGTCATTTAACTTCTCACCATTCCCCAAAACTCCAGCCTATAAAATGCAGAACTGGTGCCAGTTCTGCATATATCAACATATATCAACAGAAAAGTACTACATAAATATATTATTAATTAGATTCTATATTAATTTCTATTTGTCAAACAAAATTTTTGTTGGACCCAAAAAAGTGATTAATATCAGCTATTAGTAATTTATTCCTACAACCCTTTTCAGGTATGAAAATGAACTGTATCTCAGACAAAGTGTTGAGACTGATACCAACGGCCTACGCAAGGTCCTGGATGATCTGACTATGGCCAGATCTGACCTGGAGATGCAGATTGAAAGCCTTACTGAAGAACTGGCTTATCTCAAGAAGAATCATGAGGAGGTATCCACATCGTCCACTGAATTAAACCAACTCTCACTTTTAAAAAAATTCCCTAATAATAGTAATATATCCACTTGATTGCTCTTTGGGCATCTTATCAAAGACTACGTAAAAAGGGACTTACTACATTGCTCTAGTTTTCACATTTTTGACACTATGAGCAACTGTATTTTTTTTTTTGGAGGGCAGTTGGGGTTAAGTGACTTGCCCAAGGTCACACGCTAGTTTTTGTGCTAAGTGTCTGAGGCCGGATTTGAACTCAGGTACTCCTGACTCCAGGGCCGGTGCTCTATTCACTGCGCCACCTAGCCGCCCCTGAGCAACTGTATTTTAGAAGTAATTTATTACATTCTTGCTCCCAATGGTTTTTCCTTTCTCCTGCTAGGAAATGAAGAGCATGCAGGGATCTTCTGGAGGAGATGTGACCGTGGAAATGAATGCCGCCCCAGGCACTGATCTGACTAAGCTGCTGAACGACATGCGAGCACAGTATGAAGACCTGGCCGAGCAAAACCGCAGAGAAGCCGAGGAACAGTTCAATAAGCAGGTAAAGCAAGCCCAAGTTTCCCTGGGATCCCAAATCATAAGCGAAACGAGCTACTCTTAGCACTTCTGTGGCAAGTCTTCCACCTGCTTTTCATTTTCCTCTTCAGAGTGCCTCCCTGCAAGCCCAGATCTCTACCGATGCCGGCGCAGCCAACTCTGCCAAAACAGAGATAACGGAGCTGAAACGAACTCTTCAAGGTCTTGAAATTGAGCTCCAATCTCAACTGGCAATGGTGCGTACATAAGAGTGGCTTTTCAAAAGACTTGATATCCCTACGCTTAGCACAGTATCTGGAACATAGCACGTGATTAATAAATGCTTGCTTCTTTTTCAAAACGCATAAGAAGACTTTGTGAGGGGTGGCTAAGTGGCGCAGTGAATGCCGGCCCTGGAGTCTGGAGGATCTGAGTTCAAATCCGATCTCAGACACTTAACACAAAACCTAGTGGTGAGATCTTGGGCATGTCACTTAACCCCAATTGCCCTACCTTCCCCCCTCCAAAAAGAAAAAAAAAAAGACTTTGTCAGAACACAATTTTTGTATTGGTGATATTCACTTTGCCAAAAAAGCTCTGCTAGATAGCACAAAAAAGAATATTACATATAATTGTATAAAAATATTTTTCTTGTATTATATACAATTATATGATGTATTACATGTGTATGTTATAAATAATATATTTATATTTTCTATTATATGTATTTTATTATATCTTGTATATTACATTAATGATATATAATTATATAACCATAATATATTTATATATTATTTAACTTATACATAATTAATTGTAAATATATACATATTTATCATTAAAATTTTAACATGCATTCAATACTATAGGTTATCATAACCCTAAACCTAACTCTAAAATTTTCAACAATTTCTTATTATCTCTAGGAGAAAATTCTCAGCCTGGCATTTTAAGCCCTTCATAATCATTTCCAGTCTTACACCATATTACACTCCTTCACATACTCTATATTGCATTCTAACTGGGCTAGCTCTATGTTTTCTGAGCATAACATTTGACCTCTTGCCTCCAGCCTTTTGCAGAGGACTTTACCTCCACCTCATAGAATCCCTTGTTGTTGTTGCATCTGACTCTTCATGACCCCATGGACAACGTCCATGGGATTTTCTTGGTAAAGGCACTGGAGTGGTTTGCCACTTCCTTCTCCAGTGTACCCCATTTTACAGATGAGGAATTGAGATAAATAGGATCATACAGCTTATACGTATCCAAGCCCAGGTTTGAACTCAGGAAGAAGAGTCTTCCTGACTCCAGACCCAGTGCTCTATCTGCTGCACCACTTGGCTGCCCTTCGGGCACTATATAAATGTTAGCCGTAATAACAATAATAATAATAATAAGTAGTAGTAGTAGTAGTAGTAGTAACAATAATAATAATAATAATATCTGTTTACCTTTGTTTCCTAAATGAAGACAATAATAGCTCCAACCTTACAGGTTTTTCTTGAGGATCAAATGAATTTATTTATTTATTTTTAGTTTGCAACATTCATTTGCACAAGATTTTGAGTTACAAATTTTCTCCCCATCTCTCCCCTACCCCCACCCCAAGATAGCAAGCCTACTGAATACCCCTTCCCTCAATCTGCCTCTCTTATATCTCCCCATTAACCCTTACTTTCTTGTAGGGCAAGATGGATTTCTATACCCCGTTGCCTGTATATCTTATTTCTTAGTTGCATGTAAAAACATTTTTTTAACATTTGCTTCCCCTCTCCCATCCTCACCCACCCCCAATGGGAAGAGAAGCAATTCAATATAGGTTTTGAAGATCAAATGAGATTTTTTTTTTTAAATTCGCTTAACACAGTGCCTGGTATACTGTAGGCAGTTTATGGATGCTCTTTCCCTTCCTTTTCCCCATCTGTCTCCCTACATGGCATAAGCTTTGCATTTATGAACTTGTGTATTTGTTGCTTCTACCCCCAGCAGACCTATAAGTTCTTTCAGGACAAGGATTATTTCAGATTCATCTTTGAATCTCCAGTACCCAGCACAGTGTCCTAACACATAGTCGGCACTTCAATGTTTGTTTTATAGAATTATATAATAGATTACAACAAAGAGATCATTACCACTAGCGATGGCAGAAAGTAAAGACATTACAATGGCGGATATAATTTGTGGTCTGCCTCTGGCATGTACTAGCTGTGTGACCCTAGGCAAGTCAATTAACTTCCCAAAGCTCCAAGCAGTTCTAAGACTATCATTTAATCATACAAAAAATTATGCAGATACTCAATGGTAGAAAATTAAGCAACTCCAGTGAACCAGACCTTTTTTCAGGAATCACATTGCTTTTTATTCAGCTTGATTGTGTTTTTTGCTGGCAGAAAAGCTCCCTGGAAGGCACCCTGGCAGACACTGAAGCCGACTATGTGGCCCAGCTCTCCCAGTTGCAGATGCAAATCAGCAGCCTGGAACAACAAATTTGCGAGATCAGAGGAGAGATGGAGTGTCAGAATGCAGAGTATGAACAGCTGTTGAATGTCAAGACCCGCCTGGAGATGGAGATTGAGACTTACCGCCGCCTGCTTGATGGAGAGGGAGGGTAAGGAAAAAACCTTAGGTAGAGGAAAAGTATACCTTCATGAAATTCTCTTTTATAAACAAATAAAAAAGGAGAGAGGTAAGAATGATGTATTATGGAGTAACAGCTACATTCTATACAAAAGGCAGGCAAAGAAAATAGCTTTGTGGACCATGAGTAGCCTCCTCCCCCATAATATAGTGAAAAAAGTATGAGTTAAGAGATCCTGGGTTCAAGTCCCTGCCATTTGCAACCTGTGTGACCTCCACCAGGAAAGTAGGTGGGACAGTGGATAGAATGCTAACCCTGGAGTCACAAGGATCTAAATTCAAATCTAGCTTCAGACACTTGCTAGCTGTGTTAAGCAAGTCACTTAACTCTGTTTGCCTAGAATAGTGGTTCTCAACCTGTGAGTTATGTTTAATTTAAATACATCCTGCATATCAGATATTTACATTACGATTCATAACAGTAGCAAGCAAAATTACAGTTATGAAGTAGCAACAAAAATAATTTTATGGTTGGGGGTCACCACAACATGAGGAACTTTATTAAAGTGTTGCAGCATTAGGAAGGTTGAGAACCACTGGCCTAGAAGGAAATGGCAAGAAAACCCTAAATGAGGGCATGAAGAGTGAGTTACAGCAGAAACTGAACAACAGCAAGTGCTCCACAAGTGATCTCCACCAAATCAATTCTTCTCTCTACATCTTAGTTTTCTAATTTGTAACATGAGTTAGGTTTTTAAAGACCTTTGACATCCTTACCACCTCTAAATCCATGTTCCCGCATAAACTTTGGTTCTCTTTTCTGCTTTTCTACAACTAGAATTTGCTTTGTATAGACTGTTTTTAAAGGTGGGGAGAACTAATCCTGAGATTTTTCTCCAGTGGTTCCTCTTCTGGAGGATCAAGTTCTTGGAAATCAGGGAATAGGGGCTCAGCATCCGGTGACTCAAGATGTGGAAGCTCTTCAGGGCAAGGAAAAGGTAATTGGACTAACATGCTTTCTTTACAATTGTGTTGAGTTATATGTAATTTAGAAACATAAAAATATATATGATTTGTTATCCCCCAAAATACCATAACACTCTAAGCCAGGAATTCTTAACTTGGGGTCCACAGACTCCCCAAGAGATCTATGGACAGATTTCAGGGAGGATGGTGAACTTGGATGATGAAAAAGAAATGCAGCTTAATTTTCAATAACCTCCAAGTAAAATTTAACACTTCCCTTAAACACTTAAAAATATTTATTCTGAGAAGGGAGGTATAGGCTTTACCAGACTACCTAAGGAATCCATGATGGGGAAAAAAGTTAATCCCTGCTTTAAACAATTGCAGTAGCTTAAAATTTCACATTAAAAAAAAACAAGTTTAAGTGATACTTTCTAAAATGTTACTTTATTTTTCCAATATTTTCCTGCCCCCTATAGGCCCTTCCCATGTAAGAAGAGAGACAGAAAGGAAGAAAAAAGAAAAAAGGAAGGAAGGAAAGAAGGAAGGAAGGGAGAAAGGGATGGAGGGAGGGAGGAAAAGAGGGAGGGAGGGAGAAAGGAAGGGAAGAAGAAAGGGAGGAAGGAAGGGAGGAAAAAAGAGAAGGAGGGAGGGAGGAAACTACTAAGCAAATTAAATTGGCATGCCTGTCTGTCTAGCTAGCTAGCTAGCTAGCTATGTACCTATCTATCTATCTGATAGCACATGCAGTTTTCTGTAGCTGTAGCCCACCATCCCTCTGCTGAGAAGAGGGAAATGTCATCATTAGGCCTCAGCACTCAAGATTTCTCATGGGACTAAATTAAATCCAGATCAAAACTTGTATTTTTATGATTTATTTTTTTGAATTCTGCAATTCCAAATTTTGACCTGCTCATTTTTTCTTTTTTTTCCTTTTTTAGATTCAAACAAAACCAGGGTAACCAAAACTATTGTAGAGGAGGTTGTGAATGGCAAAGTTGTCTCATCTCAAGTCAGTAACGTTTCTGAGGTCAAGGTCAAATAAACAAGTTTGAGATCAACAGTGCCTTTCCATGAAACAAACAGAAAGTCACAAATGAAGAAACTTTTTTGGACCAAGTCAGAATCCTGAAGAGCCCAAGGAACTTGCTTCAGTCCCACAATGGATGAATGTCTCACATCAAAGTTTCTGCTTCTTTTTCCTTTCTTATTAGAATGATCCTTGTCAAAATAGAAATGACAACTTATATCAAATTGTTTCTGTGCTTCAATAAACTTACTTTTTTTTGCAAGTTCATTAAACTCGTACTGGAGATGTATAAATGGTTTGGGGGTGGGGAAAACCAGACATGATTTCACTGGTGAGGGCAACTCCCATCAAGGAAACTGTCTACCGGTACAGATCAACACCTAGTCTACAATTTGGCATGTTGGGAATGGAGAGAGGGAGTGGTGGGGGTGCTGCTAAGAGATTAAGGAATTAGTTGCTCACCAGTATGTGTCAGAGGAAGGATTTGAACACAGTACTTCCTATCTCTGAGCAAATCTGCTAGACAACTATCCATTTCTAGTCATCAATAGTTTAGAGAGATCAAGGTCCCAAATTAAGTTATGGTTGGCTATGGTCAATCATAATAGCATCAAGATTAACATTTTTAGCATTGCATTTTTTCCTTAGATTGATATGTTATCCCTTACAAGAAAGATCCTTATTTTACATAGAAGCAAGACAATTCTGTTTTTCTCAAGATCACACAAAAAATGACCTGTACACTTAAGACTCCACTTTCCAGTCCCTGAACCCCAAGTTAACTGCTTACCCTCTGGAGGCAGACAAGATAAACAGAGCCAGTTGGTCAGTCTTTTTTTTAATTAAAATGGTATTTTTTATTTTTCAAGTTTACAGATTTAACATTTACACACTGAACTTTTGTGGGGGGGGCAAAGGGGAGTATCTATATATGCAAGATTAAAGATCTCTTGCTCTAGGCTTTTCATTCTACGACAAAGCAAATATGAATGGGATGAACGGGAGGATTTGCCAAGAGGCAAAACAAGTATACTCTAACAGAGTCAGCTTGAAGATTGCCAATAGTATAAATAGGATATGTCTTTCCTGAGGAGACAGGTACAAAAGTGAGAGTGCGCCTTCTTTCTTTAGAAAAGTTGTAGGAATTATGGGTCTGTGGCAGTCCAGAAGTATGAAAGAGTCTTAGAAATTCCATTGCCAAATCGATACAAGAAGGATTCATAAGGGGAAGGAAAGGTTTCAAATTTATTTTTATGTAAGTCCTTTCCAATACATCCCTCGTGTCAGCCCATGCCACAGCCCATGCAAAGGGTTTCTCCTTCTCTTTGAGCAGATATTCCTCAACTTGCTCACAGTTCCATGCAACATTTCCAGATGAGCCTGGATCTTCTTCCTGTAGTGCAGAGCAACCACTGCAATGGGCCACTGAAGGTGGACTTTGTGACCCTCTGATTTAAAGCAGGTCACACCCAGTAGGATCTCATCACTCTCACAGAACAGCCTCTGGTCTTCCCTGTGCAAATCACACACACCTTGTCTTTCAGGGTGCATGGCAATGTCAGTCTGAAGAGTTCTCAACTGAGAGAATCCCCAGTATGTAGGGCAACATAAAGGTGGAGAGGCTTTTTCCCTGAGACAAGGTATGCAAATAGTATGTCCACATTCAGTTGTGATTCCTTTTAGGATTGCCTTCAAACAGATGAAGCAAACATCTTGCTGGTCAGCCATGACCCTTCCAGTCCCAGCTGGAGAAGAGTTTGAGATTAGCAGTGTTTCAAGTATCAGGGAACTATAAAATGATGTGGTTAGGGTTTCCCTGGAGACCCCAAAATATCAACATACCATGTCCTGCAGAAAGAATTTGATTCAAGTCTTCTCTCAGCCAAAGAAAAGCAGTTTACTGAAAGTTCATTAAAAGTTCCCCATATTGGGTAGACTCTTAAGGAACCTAGGTATCTGTGACTCTTGCATTGGGCAAGTGGGTCGGAGCAAGTCTGTTACAGATTAAGTCTGGGCTAGGTCATTCTATGGTTATCTGACCCAGTCAGTCAGTCTTTATCGAGTGTCAGTAACCAGGCTTCATGATAAATGCAGGACACTATGGCAGATAGAAAATAACTATGAGGGATGGCCCCTGCCCTCAGCTATGGGAACAAACTAAAACACAAAAGAATTAGCAAATAATCCAAGAAACTATAAATTGGAATGCTTCAGTATGATGGTATCAGGTAAAAGTGTTACAGGCAATGGGGAGAGACTTGTTCCAGGGATACTTAGGAAACAGGTCTGACAGAGGATTGATTTTATAGGCTCAAGTCAATCAATCAGCATTTATTAAGTGCCTGCTGTGTATTCAGCTCTGCACTAGGAAGTGAGGAAAGGAAGGAAGGAAGGAAGGAAGGAAGGAAGGAAGGAAGGAAGGAAGGAACAAATGAATGAACGTACGAACGAACGAAGGAAGGGAGAGAGAGAGATGGAGGGAGGAAGGAAAGATCCCTGATCTTAAGGAACTTACATTCTATCAGAGGAGAATAATATGAAATACAGTCAGATGGTTAAAAGTGAAACCAGGTTAAGAATGACCTTAAAGTCAGACAGATGAGAAGATAAAAGAAAATGCACTTCTCTTCCTTCTTTGCAGAGATGGGGGACTCATGAGTGTAGAACAAGGCATATAGATTGGTTTGGTTTGTTGAACTGTTCTCTCTTCTCTCTTTTTGCATTTTTTCTTACAAGGGATAGCCTTCTGGGACAGGATAGTAGGAAGAAGGATGTGCTAATAAAGGTTTAATAACTGGTTCTTTGAGAAAAAAAGTTTCCATGACAAACTTTTAAGCTTAATCTGAGTTGTTGAAAACATTTTTTCTTTACCACTTTCTTAAATCTAAACAATTAACAAAACAAATAAGCACTGAATTGTAGCATTTGCCACAATCCAAGGCACAAATATTCAAACTGAACATGTTAACAATCAGTTCTCTGAAGCAAGCAAAAGCCAGCTCCAGCACACTTACTGGAGGAAAAAGAGATAGATATGGATAGAGGTACAGGTGTAGGTGTAGATATAAGTGTAGATGGGGCGCTAGGTGGCTTAGTGGAGAATGTGCCAAGTTTGGAGTCAGGAAGACTCATCTTCCTGAGCTCAAATCTGATCTCAGATACTAACTAGCTGTATAACCCTGGGCAAGTCACTTTCCCCTATTTGCCCCAGTTTCCTTATCTGTAAAATGAGCTGGAGAAGAAAATAACAAACCACTCCAGTATCTCTGCCAAGAAAATCCCAAATGGGATCAGACACAAATGAAAATGACTAAACAACATCAAAAATAAATAAGTGTAGATATAAATATACAGATAGACAGACAGATAGATAGATAGGTAGGTAGATAGATAGATATACACACACAAATATATATATGGAAATGAGAGTGACGTTAAAAAAAAGATTTCAAGTAAAAAATGTTTGTCAGGTTTATTTCCTTCCTGGTTTTTTCCTTTTAATCTAACCACTTCTTTCTCTTCTCTGGATGCTGTCCTTAACAAAAAAATTATAAACAGGAGAGACCTGATTCCATTTCATCAGTATCCCCCTACCTCTTTTTACCTAACTGGAAACATCAAAATAACATGACCCTCAGATACTCAAGAGATAAGAGCTCTCTCTAGGCCCCCCCCAATCAAAATCTACTTACTCATGTGATGGAAAAAAAATGATAAATAGTAATGTTTCTATTCCAACAAGTACTTAAAGAAACCAAAAATCTTAAGTTATAGAAAATACTTTCAAACAGTGGAATTTCAGACATCAGCAAACAAGTTAGGGGGAAAGGAAGAAGAAGGCCAGGTTTGAGAAGAGAGGGAGAAAAAGGGACTTGCTGGTGCCCCTCAGATCACACCACATGAAGCTGCCAAATGTTGAGGCAATACCCATTCATGGATAAGCAGCACTCAGGGAAAGCAATGTTTTGATGGAAAGCCTCTGAGGTCTTGTATCTCTGCCAGTTCTAGGTGTTCAGACAAGCCTAGCCTTCAGCAATTCTTTCTGGTCTAAAAAGTCTGAGACAGACATGAAAGATCCAATAACAGTCTCCTTCACCCACCAAAAGCTGCGTAGCAACTGAGTTCTTGGCTGGAGTGCTCATGCTCTGTTCTGTTCAAGTGTAAATGGGTGACAGATCCTCTTTCATCAAGGATAGCCCCACTCTTCTCAGGGCTGGAATCCTCTGAACCTGACTACCATAAATTTTTATTCATTTTTCCTCTAGGAAGGGAATAAAGGCCTATAGGGCTAGAGAAATGATTCATATAGGTGGCTGCTTAAACCATCCAGAAGGCCATTGCTGTTGGCGCCCACCACATCTCTACTGGACAATTGCCACTTTCCCCACTGCATGCCAGAAAATTTCCCACATAATGGCAAAATACCCCCCCACGTCCCTTTTGTGAGATGCTTAAAATGGAACAGACTGGAATAAGTATTTAAGTACTACCTACTGTAAGGGCCACTTTAAGCCTTGAATAACTAGAGGTCTGAACTCGGTCAGTGTGTCCTCGCAAACAGGAAGACTGGGGGTGGGTCCAAGAGGCATCCGTGCATTTGCCCCACCCCTGTGACCATACTTCCTGTTTACAAAGCACTCCCTGTCTCATGTCCCACAGGTATGGGCGTCTTGGGGGTATAAAAGGTCACAGGTGGCATAGAGCATGTGCAAATAAGTGGAGGAGCACTCCCCCCTGTCAGAATACTGTTACTGAGGCACATGATGAGGGGAAGAGAGACAGTCTATATAAGGCAGAGGAGTGCAGGAGAGCGCGGGACACGGCGCACAAGGAGGCACGACACACATGGGGATAGGGCACACAGTAGGATAGAATAAAGAGACCTATACTACTCCACCAAGGTGTCTGACTAGTCTGTCTGTCTAATCCGGGAGTATCCTGAAGGGTCGAGGAGGCGACTGAGACTGTCTACGTGGACTGAGGTAGGTGACGCAGGAAGTTAACAGTCCGGCAGGCCGGGCACCTACTATGTTCCAGGCACTATACTCAGTGTTTTACAAATACTATCTCATTGGGGGTGAGATGATTATTATAACTGGAAAGAAAATCCTCAATATTAATAGCTAACCAGAGTGGGGGAGGGGTATACAGTGGGATCACTGTTTTGGGGTGGTAGGTAGGGGAAAGACAGGGAGAAAATTTGTAACTCAAACTCTTGTGGAAATGAATGATATAAATTAAAAATAAACAAAAGTTGATTTTTTAAAATATTAATAGCTAACATTTATAGAGCACTTCAAAGTTTCAAAATTTTAGACATATGTCAATCATTGTGACAAGTCTTGGAATGACTGCCTCAAAAGGAAACCAAATATAAGAAGTGGTATACCCACTCTGCAAAAGTCCCAAGTGCTGACCAAACTAGATGAAAATGTGATTTGAAAATGTTTAACAAAATAAACATTTATTCAGTTGTTTTTCAGTTGTGTCTGACTCTTTGTGACCCCATTTGGGGTTTTCTTGGCAAAGATACTGAAGTGGTTTGTCATTCCTTCCGGTTCATTTTACAGATGAGGAAACTGAGGCAAACAGGGTTAAGTGACTTGCCCAGGGTCACACAGCTAGGACTTTGATTTGAACTGACTCCAGACCGCATGCTCTCTCCACCACACCACCTAGCAGCCCTTGCTCTACCACTGCTCTGATGGGAAGGACTGCAAAGCGAGCAGAAACACTGAAGAG
Organism: Pseudocheirus occidentalis; assembly: GCA_028646575.1. NCBI lineage: Eukaryota > Metazoa > Chordata > Mammalia > Diprotodontia > Pseudocheiridae > Pseudocheirus > Pseudocheirus occidentalis. Next base: position 153,024,324 of record CM053593.1, read on the forward strand.
TGACGAGAGTGTGAGCTTTATGTCACAAGCGTGACAGCAGCTCAGCACAGGAGACCCCAAATATCGAGAACCATGCACTGAGAAAACTAAGAGATCCATGTAAACACTCCACTATAAAATGGCAGTAATATATTCTGAGAGAAAGCTTTGGGAAATTTGAATTCAGGCCTCGGGAATGTGGGTCGTGATACAGCATGTCCCAAAAGTCTTAGTGCAGCTTTAAGCTTTCAGCTAGAATGAGGTTTGGGGGATATTGTATAATCAATAATATTATATCTATATATGTATTATGGGAGTGTATATATGATCTATTTATGTCTATACATATGCAATATGTGAGCATGTACATATATAACAATTTTATGTGTGTTTATATATAATTGTACATGCATGTATACATATATAATTGTGCATACATATATAATATCATTGTATTGTGAGGTTATGTGTGTATGTGTGTAACCAGATGTTTGTGTGTATGTGTGTGTGAGTTCCAATGAGTTCAAAAACCATAAGGAGGGGGCCCAAGATAGTAGTTTCTTCATTTCCCACCCTGCTTTGCTTTGCTTCTTCTCTGCCCTTCCCTTTGAATGTCCCTTTGTGTGTTTTCTTCCCCATTAGATTGTAACTCTTTGAGGACAGGTGCCTTCCCCCACACACACATTTGCATCTCCAGTACTTAGCACAGTGTTTGGGACACAGCAGGCACTTAATAAATGTTTATTGACTAACAGTATGTTAGTGTCTGACCAAACTGAGATCTGGGTTCAAATCCTCCCTCTCTCATTCACTAGCTCTGGGACCATGGCAAGTCACTTAACTTCTCACTGCATTCTTTTCCTCATCTGCAAAATGGGAAGAATAACAATACTGTAGTATTGTGCTTAGGCCAATACCTGGCACATAGTAGGCACTTGCTTAATATTTATTGACTGACTAACTGAAAGGATCTTAGACACCATCTATTTCACCTTCCTCATTTTACATCTTGGAGCCCAGAAGGCAAAAGAAATTCTTCTAGGAAGTGAGTGTCAAAACTGAGATTTGAATCCAAGCCTTCTGACTCCAAATTTGGTGCTCCTTCCACAACCATAAATCATGCTTTGATAGAAAAATCAGCCTTGCAAAAAACAACACAGATGCGGAACCACTCTGCTGGAAACAATTATGTCTGTGATTGGTCTATCCCTGGAGACTCAACATCAAAGACAGGTTTAAGACTCTAAGTCACACAAATGAATTACATAAAGGTTTGGCACATTCTAGTGGAAAACCAAGGATAGTTTACAAGAGGCTCAAACGATGGTAACAAAGCAACCAGAAAATTGCGACTTCCTTTATTATCTTCTCCCAAAACATAACAACAGACCTCCCACTACATTCTGGCTAACCACAAAAAGATAATAACTAAAGCATAAAACCACCTTTCAAGATAAAGAGCACCCAGTTAAGATTCATCAGCTATTGGGGCGGCTAGGTGGCACAGTGAATAGAGCACTGGCCCTGGAGTCAGGAGGACCTGAGTTCAAATCCGGCCTCAGACACTTAACACA
>CM053593.1:153025976-153050721 GCA_028646575.1 Pseudocheirus occidentalis
TTAATAATGGGGGGAAATAGAGTCAGAAAGTCAACACTGACCATTATAATCTTTAGGATTATGAGCTTGCTGTTGGATTGGGAGTCAAGAAAAGCAGAGTTCAAATTCTACCTCTGGGGGCGGCTAGGTGGCGCAGTGAATAGAGCACCGGCCCTGGAGTCAGGAGTACCTGAGTTCAAATCCGGCCTCAGACACTTAACACAAAAAACTAGCCATGTGACCCTGGGCAAGTCACTTAACCCCAACTGCCCTCCAAAAAGCAAAAAAAAAAAAAAAGAACAAAAAAAAATTCTACCTCAGAAGCTTAATTTGCTATGTGATACTGGCAAGTCACTTAATCTCTCAGAACGATAAATAGATAGATAGATAGACAGACAGACAGACAGACACATAGAGATAGAGAAAGATAGAGACTCGACTCCAGCTAAAACATTAGGTCTCAGCATGATGAGTCCCAGTGCTAGCCATGTGACTGAGTTGAGGATATAGCTTTCCATTAGACAATATGGCAGGGCAACCTTTGGTCAAAAGTAGGAGTCACTTCAAAAAGGACTAGTCCTCAGAGCTTGGTATACAGAAGGCACAGGATTGCACCAAATGTAAAAGAATTATGGCTCACTTTTGGCAGAAACACAAATGTGTCACACTTTCTACAAGTCTTTGAAACCTATCTCTTGTCCTGTATGCCTGCTCTGAACATAGAGAGATAGACAGATAGACACATGGAGATAGACAAATAGGTAGATAGATAGGGAGAGGGGAGAGAGAGACAGAGAGAGAAAGAGAGAAACAGAGACAGAGAGACAGTGACAAAGAGAGAAGAGAGAGAGAGAGAGAAGTGAGACAGAGAGAGAGAGACAGAGACAGAGACAGAGTCAGAGAGAGAGAGAGAGAGAGAGAAGTGAGACAGAGAGAGAGAGAGAGAAGGAGGGAGGGAGGGAGGGAGAGATTGGTAGATAGACAAATAGATATAGAGAGATAGATAAATGTCCATAGATACATGGAAAGAGATAGATAGAGTGATAAAGAGAAAGAGAGAGAAAGAGAAAGAGAGGGAGAGAGAGAGGGAGAGAGACAAAGATACATAGAAAGAGGTGATAGAGAGAGATAGACACAAAAACAGACACATAGAGACAAATAGTGACACAGAGATAGATGACAGAGAGATAAGCAGACAAGCAGAGAGAGAAATAGACATTTAGCAATAAATAGATTGATAATTTATTTATTAAGTGATTACTATGTGCTAGGCACTGTGCTGGGGGTACAAATACAAGAATAAGAAGAAAGACAATCAAGTTCCCCAAACTATAAATTGGGGATAATAGCATCCCACCCAGGGTTGCTTTGAGAATCACATGAAAAGATGTATTAAAAAGCTTTGTAAATCTTTAAGTGCTTTATAAAAGTGGGACATTAATATATAACCAAATCTCCCTCTTTCTCATTAAATGACCTCCTTCCTCTGAACTTCCCTCAATCCTTTCAGCTACCACTACTAGTTACTACTTATATGACTCTGTATAAATAGTTTCTCCTCTCTGAGTCTGTTTTCTTTCCTGTAAAATGAAGGGGAATGGTCTGGAAGGGAGAGTCTGCCTGCTCAGCCATCCCTGGCCATATCATGAATCATCAGCTGACACCCAGTCACTACCTTTTGGCTGTTTGAAACACATCCAGAATTCAGAAGCTATGAGCTCACTCCTCCTGACTTGGCTCAAACAAAACATTAGGACTCAGCATGATGAGTCCCAATGCTAGCCATGTGATTGCATTAAAGAGATGGCTTTCTATTAGTTAATATGGCAGGGCACCCTTGAGTCAAAGGCCAGAGTTTCTTCAAAAAGACAACTAGTCCTCAGAAATTGGTATACAGAAGGCACAGGATTACAATAAATGTAAAAGAATTATGGCTGACCCTTGGCAAAAACACAAACGTGTCACTGAAATAAGTCACTGAAACCTGTCTCTTATCCCATATGCCTGCTATGAAACTAAGATCGTCCAAGATATGTGTCTCCTGTTGAGACTACTCCTGTTGCTGCTTCCGCTGACTACTATTGCAAACTGCCTGGCTTCCCCTGACAAATATATAAATGGATAAATGCCCTCCTATAACTGGTATATTTTAATACATATATCCCATGATTTAAACTTAATTCTTAATAACACATAAAGTAAGGCTTTATTTTTTTCTTCTTCTTCAGTACATTTTATTTTTTTTCAATTAATGAACGTTTATTTTTTTTCCACTCCTTCTCCAAAGTGAATAAAAAGAAAAGGAGAAAGAAAACCCTTGTATCAAAAGAACATAATCAAATAAAGCAAATTCCCAAATTGGCCATGGCTGAAAATGTATGCCTCATTCTGCCTCCTGAACCCAGAGGATGGTGCACAGCATGCATGGGACTGCAGTTTGTCATTGCACTGATCTCTGCACAGTACTGAATAATCTACACTTTCAAACTGTGCTGCTGGAGAAGACTTTTGAGAGTCCTTTGGACAGTAAGGAGATCAAATTAGTCAATATTTAAAGGAATCAATCCAGGGTATTCACTGGAAGATCAAATACTGAAGCTGAAGCTTAGATACTTTGGCCACATAACGAGAAGATAGAACTCATTGGAAAATACCCAGTGTTGGGAAAGATTGAAGACAAAAGGAAAAGGGGACAGCAGAGGATGAGATGGATAGATAGTGTCATGGAAGCAATTAACATAAACTTAGACTTTGAGAGATACTGGAAGAGAAAAGGACATGGTAATTTCAGAAGGTCAGGTAGGAGCACTATCAACTGGGGAGATCAGAAAAACTTCAAACATATATGGGATACTTCCTTTGAGCCTTGAAGGGAATTAGGGATTCCATGAGGCAGAAGAGGGAGTTTTTCAGGTACAGGGTCAACACAGAAGTAGGAGATCAAAAAGGCCACTTGGAAAAATATAAAAAATTATTGAAGGTTTTGTAAATTCTGTAAAAAAAAAAAAATTCATGGTTTTCACTCAAGAGAAACTTACTGGAGGTAGTAATATGCAAAGTATTACTCCCTAGAATTACTAAAGCTGCAAAAATAGCTTTTTCCTTTGCACACAACAAAAAATCTCTAACATTAGTTTTACTATCACAGGTGGAATTCTAAATTATTTTAAGCTTTTTATTAGTTTATCCTAATAATTCCAATTTTTAAAGCTCTGGCAATTTTGGCTCAATGGAGGCTTTCATTTTGTAGGGTTACATTTTCAGCCATGGCCAATTTGGGAATTTGATTTATTTGATTATGTTCTTTTGATACAAGGGTTTTCTTTCTCCTTTTTATTCACTTTGGAGGAGTGGGAAAAAAATAATTCTCTTTTCCCACTGGATGGCTGTCTTCCATTCATCAAAGTTTCCAAGTGGGTTCAATAACATCAGAGCTTATGACCAATATCACAATCACTGAATCTTGGAGTCAAAAGCAATTTTCAAGATCATTTAATCCAATAACCCACCCCAGGCAGGAATATTCCCTACAACATTTAATTCCTACCTGACAACTGACTAGGATTTTCATACCTTAGGCAGAATCTCGTTCCAACTAGAGCTAGCTGTAACAGTTTTTCTCTCCCTTATATTGGGTAATAATTGGCCTCCCTGTAGCTACCACCCACTCGTCCTAGTGCTGTCCTCTACAACTACACAAAATACTAGAGTGGCTCCATCTAATATTATAATTGGTTCTTCCAAATCATGACTTTATATAAAAGTAGGAGTGGGGTAGGGTGATAGCTAATGCCATAGAAACAGTATTATAAATGCATTCCTTTGGTGGAGGAAGATTATCAGGCACCCGGGTAGAAAACCCAGGACTGAATATAGAGGGAAAGAGGTATGACTAAAGTAGGAGAATGGGACTTTGCCCCAGAGCTAGAAATTTCAAGAGTCTTGACAGCACTTGCAGCCCTTCCAAAGTAGCAAACCACTGATATTACCACCCAATTAGTAAGGATAATCAGTTAAAATAGGAAGCTATCAATGTCCTACCTCCCTCTCCCCGCTTTTGAACCCTACTTGAAATACTGCCCAGTTTATAGCAACCTCTCCAATAATAGTTTGGCATGTTTTATATTACTTCCCCAAGCAAGGCCTTATAGTTGATAGTTATGGGTCTGTATGCAAGGCAGCTAGATGGTTCAGTGGACAGAGCACTAGCCATGGAGGCAGAAAGACTCAAGTTCAAATCTGGCCTCAGACACTTACTAGCTGTATGACCCTAGACAAGTCATTTATGCTCTGTTTGTCTTAATCCACTGGAAAAGGAAATAGAAAACCACTCCAGGACCTTTGACTCCAGAGTCAAACACAACTGAACAACAATGAGACCCAGAGCTAGGATTCCCATGACATTCTGGCTCCAGGTAGCTAAGTTGAATGGAGAAGATGGGGGTGAATCTAGGCATGGCAGAGCTCTGGGAAAGATGTTGAGCTGAACTGAGCTGAGTGTGCTACAGGCATTGGGGCAACTCTTCAGGGATTAAAAACTGAATAGGTGGGGACTCAACAGAGAGCTACAGGAGATCAGGAGCCCTATATTGCTGGACTGATTGCAAGTTAAAGCAGGGTTTCACAATATTAAGGTAGTAAGTATAGCTAATTGCAAGATTTCAGTGGTGTTGTATAAGGGTATATCATGGTATATCATATCATATCATATATCATATCATACCCTCTCCCACATAACAACCCTTCAGTACTTAAAGAAGATTACTATCTCCAGACAGCATGTGGCACAATGACATTGACATTAGCTATTTAATTTTTTTCTTTCTCTAGTGGTGAGCAATGAGGATACACAGAGCCTCCACCAGGTGGGTGGTCCTCTCTCAACTGCAGTCACCATGAAGCTGTTGCTGAGAGTAATAGCAGTAGCAATAGAGACAGCAGCCTCCTGCTACCTCCTTACTCAGACTAACCCATGAACCGGGACCTCTTTTTTGTGCATTTTTGCATTTGTATTTTTCTGCTCTTAGGTGAAGGAGTAGGTTTGAGCTTAGGAGTTCTGAATGTCAGAAGAGATGCCAGAGGGAGGCTCAGAAGGTTGAGTCTGTGCCAGACTTTGTAGAAAGTCTAGCCCAGCAAGGAGCAAAATCCCCAGCCCAACCGCACACAGAAATAGGTCGATTCAATCAATTCAGTAAATCAGACATCTGTTTTGTCAAATTTGAAAGTGAATTTCAACAATAGAAATGGCTTTTGTGGCTGAGCCCACTCTCCCCAAGAACCAAGGTGGTCAAGGAGGGAGTGTGCCCCCAATTCAGGGGAAAGTTTGTACTTCTGTTTTTGCTATTTTGTTGTCACTGTTGAGTAATTTTCTATTGTGTCCAACTCTTTGTGACCCCATTTGAGGTTTTCTTGGCAAAAATACCGTAGTAGTTTGCCATTTTCTTTTCCAGATGAGTCTTCCTGATTCCAGGGCTGGTACATTGTCCAGAGGCCCCTGTTTTTGCTGCCTTCTCAGCAAACATCAATCACCTTGTAAAGCTGTACCATGTGCTGTGATCACACCCCAGTAAAACTCTCAGCCGATGGGATAAACCAGGTTGAGGGTAACTGACAGGTCTCAAACCTATGAGCCTGTTGGTGAGTTAGGGAAATGTCAGCCCCAAGCATTTGAAGACTTCCTCCTATAAAAAGAGAAGATGAGAATAATTCATTCCAACGGCCATGAAGATGACTGAAGCAGGCATTGTGGATCACTTAAGATTCAGACATTGAAGATACCTGGGTTATCCACTGCATCCTGGGTCATCACCAGTCTTCTTGACTCTTGTCCTGCCACTGGACTTCAGTGACTCAGAAAGAGTGAAGCTCATGCCTTTGCACAACTCTGCCTCATTTAATTCCAATCCCTGCACAAGTTAAGGCATCACTCCATGATGTCCCTAGTCCTCTTCAAAAACTAAGGACCAACAATAATCACTTTATAAAAGCTAAACAAAGTCAATAGATACTTAGGTTAGAATGTTTAATCGAACTTTTTTCCTTTTACTTATGAAAAAGAATAACTAAAACAAAGAAACTAATTTGAATAGAAGGCACACTAAAGTATATGAAAGGAAGTCCATAAAGAATTAGTACAGACTGACTCTCACAAAATTTAATTACCTATAAACGACTCCTGTTAGGCATGATTCTTTGCTAACTCTGCCAGAAAAAGAAGCTGACCTCAGTGCCTACTTGTTGATTTATTGCAAAGGTCTTAATATCGAACATCGTGGAAATAATTTAAATTTGTGGCAAAACAATAAGACCAGATTTTTGATCCACTTTGCTGCCCTCAGAATTCTGAGCTCCAGTTTTTTGGGGTTTTTTTTTGCTTTTTAACTACAGTATTTCAATCCAATAAGATTACCTTCCATGCAGGTTGACCTGCCTCCAAACCTAGTAGGACAACAATCTTCAGTGGAGATTGACTGATAAGAAGCAGTTTAACTTTAAATTAATCTGAATTGAGTTATTTTGTCTACTATACCTGCAACCCAAATACTTTTCAAAGCAAAGACCTAAAATTTTATCAGTTAAGAGATGTCATAGAAAATTGTGAAGCATTATAAGGTAAAATTACATTACTTGAAAAAAATAATCAATTAATAAATAAATGAATGAGTAGATGAATAAACTAATTCATTCATGGATATGTGCCTAAAGATTAATATGACTAATCAATTAATAAACATTCATTTAGCTCTTACAATGTGCCAGGAACTGTGCTAAAAGCTGGGGATACAAAAAGAGGCAAAAGACAGTTCCTGACCTCAAGGAGCTTATAATCTAATAGAGGAAACAACATGGAAACAAATATATACAAAGCAAAGTATACGGGATAAAGTAAGAAATAATTAATACAGAGAAGGCATAGAATTAAGAGTGGATGGAGAAGGCTTCCAGTAAAAGAAAAGACTTTAGTTGGGATTTAAAGGAAGCCATGGAGGTCAGTAGGTACAGTGGAGGAAGGAGAACATTCCAGGCATGAGGGACAGCCAAAGAAAATGCCAAGAGCTAAGAGATACTCAGGATCACAAAACTAGTAGTATCAGAGGTAAGATTTGGATTAAGGTATTTTTAACTCCAAGACATCAATCTATCCATTATGCCTCAATTTTCCTACTTTTTAGGGCTAGGATATCTGGAACTATGATTACATCAATCATCAATAGACATTTATTAATTGCCTACCATGTGCCAGGCACTGAAAATTCCTTGTATCATGAGTAGCTCATTTGTAAATAATAGTCTTAATGGAGTTGTCTTACACACAAGACAGTTTAAATGGCCTGTCAATGGTCACACAGATAGATGTCATGTCTTGTCATGTCATGTTCCTGATTCCAAGCCCAGGACTCTATCTATTTTGTTATAATTTCCCTAAGAAACCATCAGTAAATAATCTTTTTTTTTAATGTAATGCAGGCTTCTGGGAAAATTTCACAATTCTGATCTCATCTTCTTACATACATTTAAAGAACTTCAACAGTAATCAGAGATATGCTAAAATCCATAGCACTCGGCTTCCATGTTATGTGTTTTTAAATCCTCATATCATCAAAAGACGTGAGCCCTCAGATGCCACACAGGACGAGGATTTGCCCCATGCTATTACCTCACCTTGTAATCTCTGAACCATCCTGAAAAAGACTATCAGGTCATTCCATGTGGGGGAAAAAATGACCCATCTACCATGTCATTCCAAAGAAAAATAAATGATTATCACAGTCAGCCACAAAAATGGAGAAAATGTGCGTGGGGGCCTGAAATATGATAGAAGAAAATAAATGCTTAGCTAGGCTGAAATCACATCAAGATACAAGCTTTATTCCTCTAAGAGTGAGATAATCAACACCCAGAGGCATCTTCAGTACCTTTAAACAAATACAGCAGAAGGTTTAACAAATAATTAATGAAAATAATTAAGGAATGCAGATGTCATTAAAAAACAAAAAAGCCTTTGAGTGATCAGTATCAGGCATGAAACACCCACTTTATCCTCTATAAAAGAGCTATTAATTGATATCTCTCTGAACACATTGCTAGAGGTACTTACTTTGGGAGGGTTGAAGTGGGAACATCATGCCATACTCTGCCCAAAAGTCAAGTCTTTGGCAGTTCAGTTCTGGCCAAGGGAGAGGGGGAACAACAGGGAAAAAGCATGGTCTGGGTGGTTCCTCAGGTGGAAGCTTTAGTGGTACCTTTGGTGGATACAGGTTTGGTGGGAGGGAAAATGGGCTTCTCTCTGGCAATGAAAAGGGAACCATGCAAAACCTGAATGACCGCCTGGCCATCTACCTAGACAAGGTCCGAGCTCTAGAGGAGGCAAACACTGAACTTGAACATAAAATCAAAGAATGGTATAAGAAATTTGGGCCTGGAAGTGCCAGTCATGGAGAAAATCGGGACTATTCTGAATACTACCAGATAATTGAAGAACTCAAACAAAAGGTAAGAAATGTCATTATTGCTAAGAATTGCAGTTAAACTAAAAATGATCAGACTAATTTCCTAGAACATCTTGTAACTATGTCCATCTCGGCCAAAGAAAATGAAATAATAATGAATACTTTGAATAATAGAATATGTATTGAGAAATAATAGTGAATATCTCTTTTTTTAACTTTCTTGTTCTTATTCATGTTTAAGAGAAATAAATAGAATTATTTTCAAGATTTCAAAGTTTACTCACTAGTAATGTCATCATTGCCCAAAAAATTGTATTATGAAGAAAAGTAAAATAATTGTTGGACAAATGTTGTTATTGAAAAACTAGATACTGGGGCGGCTAGGTGGCGCAGTGAATAGAGCACCGGCCCTGGAGTCAGGAGTACCTGAGTTCAAATCCGGCCTCAGACACTTAACACAAAAAAACTAGCCGTGTGACCTTGGGCAAGTTACTTAACCCCAACTGCCCTCCAAAAAGCAAAAAAAAAAAAAAAAAAAAAAAAACTAGATACTTTGCACCTTATCTTGAAAAGCGTTGAAGTGGATGGCCTGCCATCTCATCCCTGTGTTCTATCACAGCACAGGGAAATTTAGCATACATTTCATTACATTCTTTTATGTCCAGATCTTGGATTCGACCCTCAGCAATGCCGACATCATGCTGCAGGTTGACAATGTGAAATTAGCTGCTGATGACTTCAGATTAAAGTAAGAGGCAAAGTGTTGGGTGGGAGGGAAAGGAAACCTAATATTAATACAAGTTTTACTAATAATAAGAAACCATATAGTGTTTTGTGTAGCTGGGTGGCTCAATGCATAGACTGTTGGGCACAGAGTCAGGAAGATCTGAGTTCAATTCCTGCTTTAGATATTTACTAGTTGTGTGACCCTGGGCAAGTCCCTTAACCCTGTTTGCCTCAGTTTCCTCATCTGTAAACTGAACTGGAGAAGAAAATGCAAACCACTCAAGTATCTTTGCCAAGAAAATCCCAAATGGGATCATGAAGAGTTGGACACAACTGAAACTACTGATCAAGGACAACATAGAGTGATTTAGCCCCCAAAGAACTTCTCTCCAAAAGTACCCTCTCATGCAGAAAGCACAAATACTATCTTCTTCATAAAGAACAAAGCCAATATACCTGAGCTGATTTAGAGGTAGTGGAGCCAGATCGGAATCCTGGCTCTGCCACTTATCATCTGTGTGACTGCGGGCAAGTCACTTCTCTCTGAACCTCTTCAGGGCAGGGACTGTCTTTTGCCTTTCTTTGCTTCCCCAGCTCTTAATGTCTGGCACATCACGGGAAAGTAATAAATATTTGTTGACTGATCGACTCAAAGATATTGTCAACATGTTTCTTTCAAGGTATGAGACTGAACTGGCCCTCCGCCAGAGCGTGGAATCTGACATCAACGGTCTCCGCAGAGTCTTGGATGACCTGACTTTGACCAAGACAGACCTAGAGATGCAGATGGAAACTCTGTCAGAGGAAGTAGCTTATCTCAAAAAGAACCACGCAGAGGTATGCACGTATAGAGACACCAAAATAAACATCACCTTTCAAATACTTTGCTTTGTTTATGATGGCAGTCTGATAAGGTAAAAGAAACCTTTCTGTGCATGAAGTGAATTCTGCGGCACATTCCTGCTTTCACCAGGTTACTACAGCTCACTAAGTGTTCTTTATGCAGGAAATGAAAGGGCTGCAAAAGGCTGCGAATTCTGATGTGAACGTGGAAATGAACGCGGCTCCTGGGACCGATCTGACCAAGCATCTGAATGATATGAGAGCTCAGTACGAAGCCCTGGCGGAACAGAATCGCAAAGATGTTGAAACTTGGTTCAATAACAAGGTAAATAATTAGAGTATGCTCGAAGTCATTAAGCCTAGGCTTGCCCTCTTGACCTCACTCACTCCGCTTCCCGACCGCGTTGTTTCAGAGCGAGTTGCTACAGCAGCAAATCTCCTTTGCCACTGATGAATCCAATTCTGCCAAGACAGAGATTGCAGAGCTGAAACGGACTTCGCAGACCCTGGAGATTGAGCTGCAGTCAGCCTTGGCACTGGTAGGTAAAACACGGAAATTAAAAGCAGCCAGGTGATATGGTAGCTAGAGCGCCACTACTGTACCTGGTGTCAGAAAGTCCTGAGTTCAAATCCATCCTCAAACACTTAACTAGTGCCTTCTGTTGCCCTCGGGTTCTTGGAATGAAAAAATGGGGATCATAACAGCAAACCACCTCCCAAGGTTTGCGTGAGGATCAAATGGGATTATATTTGTAGGCTGCCTGGCACAATAAACTCTAGCTATTTTTATTTCTCCACCTACAAATTGTGTTCAGCACAAATAATCTATCAGTCAATTAAGAAGCATTTGTGTATCACTGGGCTAAGCAGTAGGGCTACCTAGACAAAAAATAAATTGTCCCAGATTCCAAACTATCTGGGAATTGCATGCACACAGTAGAGTATATATAATTTATATGCCAAGTAAATACAAGCTAATCTGGGAAAGGAAATATTGGCATGGTTTCATGTCATAAACAAGGAGGTTACTGAATATTATTATCCTTGGTGAAAAAAAAAACTTTCATTCTTAACATTAAACAAATGTTGGCACAGTGGCTAGAATGCTGGTCCTGGAGTCAGAAAGACCTGAGTTCAAATCCTACCCCAGACATGTAATTAGCACTCGGACTCTGAGCAAATCACTTAATCTCTGGCTCCCTCAGTCCCCTCATCTGTAAAATGGTCATAATAATAGCACCTACATCAGGAAGTTGTTGTTAAGATCGAATGAGATGATGTTTTTTGGAAAGTGCTTTGTACACTTAAAGAGTTATATAAATGCTAATTATTATTACTAACTTTTTAAAAAATATAACTCAATAGAATTTGTTTTCTTTGTAATCCTATATTTATTTTATTTTATGCATTTAAAAACATAGTTCTAAGAAAAGGTCCTTAGGTTGTCAAAGGGGTCCATTTCACCACAAGGTTAAGAACCCTTCCTTAAAAGACTAGCTCAGAAATGCAAGTTTTACACTTTGTTACTGCATTCATTAGCTCACAGGAGAATGTTTCCAATGAATTTGCCGTGACAAAAAACCTGGAAATGAAATGACTAATGATATCATCATCAAATGATATATCATCAAATGATATCATCAAATCCACTTGATAAACATTAGAGCCCCTGAAACATTTCTATTCGCTATAAACCAAGTTTTGTCTTAAGGCTAGAATCCTTATTGAGCTTTGCACTTAGTAGGATGTATTTTTCTTTTGGGGGTGGGGTTTCTTTTTGGTCCAATCTTGAGATTTCACCACTTGAGGCAGCTTCTGATGGGGAAACTGACTCCATTGAGGCATCTCTGGCACCCCTCTGTAACTTCTGCATCTTGGTTGCCTGACGCCCAGAGACTGAGAAGCCGTGTCAATCATTAAATTAGTCAGTGAGCTAACAAGTATTTATTTATTCACTGCCTACTCTATATGCCAGGCCCTGTGCTAAGCCCTGGGGCTACAAAGAAAGGGAAAAGACAAGTTCCTGCCCTCAAGGAGCTGGCCGTCTAATAAGGGGAGAAACAATGTGTCAATAACTAAGCGCTTAGATCTAGAGGGTGTTCTAAAAACCTTAGTGCAGTTTTAAGTTCTTAAGGCTAAAAAGGTATCCAAGATTTAAGACTGGACTAAGATCTTGGGGACAGACACCCTATAAAAAGAGTGGACAGGAGGGAATCACAGAAGAGAAAGCACTAGCAGCTGGCAGAACCCCAAAAGTCATCTTGTAAAAGCTAACGTTGGAGCTGAGCCTGGAGGAAGCAAGGGCAATGGGAAGGTGGTGGAGAGGAGGAAGTACATTCTAGGCCAGAGCAAAAGGCACAGAGTCAGCAGATTACAGTGTGGTAGAGGAGACTGGTGCTGCCGATCAAAGAATGAGTGAAGGGGAAAGAGTCTAAGAATACAGGAAAAGCAGGAAGGGACAGGTGGTAAAGGGCTTTAAATGCCTTGCTAACATTTATATAACACTTATATGCCAGGCACTGCACTAAGTGATTTACAGGTATTTTCTCATTTGGTCCTCACAACAACCTGGAAGGCAGGTGATATTATTACCCCTATTTTACAGATAAGGAAACTGAAGGCACAGAGTAAGAAAGGTTAATTGACTTACCCAGGGTCATGTAGCTACTTAGCAACTGAAGCTAAGTTTGAAGTCAGGTCTTCCTTACTGCAGGCCCAGCCCTCTCTCCATTATGTCATCTAACTGAACCATCTTCCTAAGTTCAACTCTGGCCTCAGACACTTACTATTTGTGTGACCCTGGGCAAGTCACTTAACCCTGGTTTGCCTCATTTTCCTCAGTGGCAAAATGAGGTGGAGAAGGAAATGGTAAACCAGTCCAATATCTTTGCCAAAAAAACCCCACATGGGTCATGGAGAGTCAGATATGACTGAAAATGACTCAACAATGAAAAGCTCATTGTCCCTGTTTAGCAGTTATTCAGTAGATGGCTTGTAAATGAATGAATGAATGAATGAAACACCACACATGCGCAAAATGAGACCTGTGTTAAGGAAACACTGGACAGCGTTCAGAATTAATTTACCAGTATTATCTCTGGGGAAGTTGTAAAGCTACACTCTTAGCTGAAGGAGAATTGATCCACATGGATTGTTTTTATGTATTTAGTGAGCATTAAAAATGCATGCATAATTTTAAATTCTCTAACAATTTTTTAAAAACAGTTTCTCTTTTTACTCTCATAAGCTTGCGATTAATAACAGAATGACAATTATAAGCATTTGTGAAGTATCCACTCACATGCCTCAGATGCCAGGCAGCATCCAGAAGACCAGAATGACACTAAATGGTCTTTGTCCTCTCAGAGGTACAATACATGTCAATCATACATATAGCTCATGCTGCATAGGGAGAGAAACAAATATCACTGAAAACCTCTTAAGGTCAAAAAGAATAAAAGGGGAAATACCAAAATGTCCCAGTGAATTAAAACTAACATGTACTTAACACGTAAAAGAGGTGAGAGAGAGAACAAGAATTTATTAAGCCAGGAGCAGCTAGGTGGCTCAGTAAATAAAGCACAGGCCCTGCAGTCAGGAGGACCTGAGTTCAAATCCAACTTTAGATACTTAACAATCCAGCCTCAGACACTTAACACACAAAAGAAACCTAGCCATGTGACCTTGGGCAAGTCACTTAACCCCAATTGCCCTACCTTCCCTTCTCCAAAAAAAAGTTTTTTAAAAAAAGAATTTATTAAGCCCCTGCTATGTACCAGACAGTGTGCTAAAATTTTTATATTATCTCCTTTGATCTCAATGTAAATACTATTATTATCCCCATTTTACAGTTAAGGCAGACAAAGGTTAAGTGACTTACCCAGGGTCACCCAACTAGTGAGTATCTAAGGCTAGATTTGAACTTGGGGTCTTCCTAACTCCAGGCCCAGCTATCCACCTATCTAGCTGGCTCGTGGCAGGGGATTTCCTAACATTCATTATTTTGTTTATAATATCCTGAAGAGGGAGAGCAGGAATTTTTCTGTCCTTTTCAGGAGCCTGTGTCTTTCACCAGAGGTAAATGGACTCAGAAAGGAAGACAGAGGCCCTCAGGATCCCTTTTGGGGTGACTAACCCTTTCTCAAAGCACTCAACTAAGATTAAACAAAGTGGAATCATTGGATCATAGGTTTAGAGCTAGAAGAGTGTTTAGAGGTTTCTGGGTCACCTCATTACAGATGAGGAAACTAAGGCCCATAGAGGTTGTGACTTGCCCAAGGTCATATGGCTAGTAATTATCTGAGGCAGGATATGAACCCAGGTCCTCTGTCTCTAAATATTTAGCTCTTCCCATCCTACCATGCTGCAGTGAAATCGAATCCCAAAAGCTCCCCAACCTACAAATGTCTTGTCAACCTGAAAGATGATTATCCTGCTTACAGAGGAAAGATGATTAAGGGAACAGAAAAGATAATAGATTGCCAAAGTGCCTTCGTAAGTATTTTAAAAGTGGAAATAAAGCACTTTGATGTTTATCTCACAGCACAGTGTTTTCCTTTCGTTTTATAACTGGTTTCCTTCTATCAGAAAAAATCCCTCGAAGGCAGCTTGTCAGAGACAGAAGCTGGGTACGGCACCCTGCTTTCACAAACCCAAAATCAAATCAGTTCGCTGGAAGCCCAGCTCATTCAGATACGGGATGAAGCTGAGAGCCAGAGCACGGAGTACAAGCAACTCCTCGACATCAAGACTCGGCTGGAGAATGAAATAGAGACCTATCGCCGCCTGCTAGACGAAGAGGGAGGGTAAGTGGAGAGACAGATGTGTCAGGGAATGGACATTTCCCCTCCTGGACACTCTTCCTTCTCAACCCACTCAAATCAGACTGAGGCTATCTTCACACTGGGGGGTGCAAATTGCCACGATTCCAAAGTACACCAAAGAATTCCCAAGAGCATCATGGTATCCTTGCTCCACCTTCTTCCCTCATATCCCAAACCCACAGTCTGATTGCTCCCTGGGGGCAAACTAAACCAATTCAAGTCAAGAAGCATTTGTCAAAAGCCTGCTGAGTACCACTGGAGATGCAGAAACAGGGTGAATAAAAATAAGCAATTAACTAATGCTTCAGTGTCCAGCTGGGTTTTAGGATTCTTTAGGAATGATTTCCAGCAATTATAAAAAGCTATTCTTTTGTGTGTGTGTTCTTTTCAGCCCTGGGCTTGAAAACAGAACTAAGAAAGGTAAGTAACTTCTCTATGGATTTTTCCCCACTAGAATATTTCTTTTGATAGAGATTACATATATTAGATAGAGATGAAGATCTGTAATTAGACAATTACAATAATAGCTCATATTTACATAGGAAGTACTTCAAAATAGCCCATTTAGCACAGTGCCTAACACATAGTAAATGCTATATAATTGTTAGTTGTTGTTATTTTTGTTAGGAAGACCTGAGTTCAAATCCAGTCTCAGGCGCTTATTAGCTGTGTGACCCTAGAGAGATCACTTAACCTCTGCCCACCTCAGTTTCCTCAACTACAAAATGGGGATAATCATAGTACCTGCATGAGTGCTACAAGCATTATCAACCTTTTATATATGAGGTAATTGAGACTCAGAAAGGTTAAGTGAACTAAAAGAAGGCTTCTGGGAGTATCTTGGGGTCTTTACCCACAGACCCAAGTCCTAAGTGTCCTATCTGCCCTGTCCAGGTCCATCCCTGCTCCCCATAGGCCTTAATCTTAAGATCTCCCCATACTCCCCCCCAAAGAGTTTGTCTTGAAAAGTCGATCAGAGGGTGTCTTTCTTGCTGTTTTGCCACAGTGAGTTTTGTAATGCTTGTACAGGGCACCAAAATTGCTAGTTATGGCTTCATTAGCCATAAAAACCCATAACCAATACAATCATTTTTTTAACAAATGAATTAAAGATCATATGTATGAACTGAATGAGCCTGATGATGAGAGCACAAGATTTAGGTGATAGGATGGGAGGGGAACGGAAGTGGCACTAGAAACTCTTGTCCAGAACAAACAAAAAAAAAATTTTTTATTTGCATTTGAAAGTTTTGTCTAGAGCAAATATAAAAAGTTTCATCAAATTGGAAAGCACGATGGATAAGGAAGAGGGGAAACAAACAGTTACTAAAGTTCCTACTATGTGCCACGCACAATGCTAGAGCCTGTATGACCCTGACAACAATCCTGAAAAGTAGCTGCTATGATTATGCCCATTTTAAAGCTGAGAACACTAAGGCATACAGAGGTTATGCAATTTCACAATTTGCCCAGGGTCACAAAGCTAGTAACTGTCAGAGGCCATATTTGAACTCAGATCTGCATCATTACCATAAAAGCCAGCATTCAGATAATGTTTACTATGTTCCAGGCACTGTGCTAAGCATTTTATAATTATTTTCTTTTTTAATCCTCACAACAACCCTGAGCAGTAGGTGTTGTTATTATCATCCCCATTTTACAGATGAGGAAACTGAGGCCAACGGGGGTTAAATGACTTCCCCAGGTTCCCCCAGTTAGTATCTGAGGCCAGATTTGAACTCAGGTCTTCCTGACTCTAGGCCTAGGGCTCTGTCCACTATACCACCCGGCTGCTAAAGGAATCCTTGGCACTCCTTACTAAGCTGGTCTTACCGCCCTGTTTCTGTTTCTTGATCATCATGCCTCCTGTACTGCATGCTCATTTGCTTGTCATCTAATCCTGTCTTCTGTGAACAATCAGAGAACTCTGGATTTTCTTGCTCTGCTATTTGCCCCTTGGGTTCATTCTCATTTTAATGAGCATGAGAACATCATTTTCCCACCACTTCCCTCTTCTCAGCCTGAGAAATTTCATGCCCTCCTTCCCAATCATAGGGAGTTTTTAAATGTTTTACATTCTCCAAATCACACACACCCCCCCCCATCCTTCTATCCCTTTATAAGCTACTCCCATCTATCTGGAATTCTATTAAATGGCTATTTGAGACCCCCCCCCATCCTGGCCGCTGCTGACTCTAGCTCTCCTCCAACACTTCCCCAGTATTCCTTGCTGTGCCCCCTCCCCTGGGCCTGAAGATCCTCTGTCATTCCTGTTACTTTCTACACCCATCATCATTTCCTTGGCTAGTTTCTATACAAGTTGTCCATGTACTGTTCTCTCAGCCTTTGAAACCCTCTCCCCCATTGGAAACTGACTTCTGTTCTTATATTAATTATTACATATCATATTGATATATTATATTATACAGGGGACAGTTGGGCCATCTACCCAGTGACTTTCTTGAAAATCAGTTTTGCTGACCCCTTAATGTTTCCTACATATAAATAGCCTTAAAAAGGCTATTGTATCATGATGACAAGGCAATGGAAAGAGGAGATATACGACAAAAAATTCAGGAGTTCGTGGAATGGCACAAAGAGTATTAAACCTGGAATCACAAGAACTAGTTAGAATTTCAACTCTGCTACTTACTGTGTTGCCTTACCCATGTCACTTAACATTTACCGTGCCTCAATTTCCCTGCCTGTAAAATAGTTGAATTAGATAAACTAGATGACTGCCATAGGTTTATGACTTCAGGATCCTCGAAAGCTAAAATGACAAGATGTGGGAAACTGACTTAGATGTGGAAAAACACAGGCCAGGAATCAAATAAAATTCTGATATTTTGTCACTCAGATTTAGGCAATGTCAGTGACAATAATAGTCAAATTAGGAAGGAAAGCTGATTTGGAAGTGAAGGAACAAGGTCAGTTTGGGGGATGTTGAATTTACATGACACTGGATTTGGAGGCAAAGGTTCTAGGTTCAAATCCCAATTCTAGTATTATATGCCCTTGAACAAATCATTTAACTTCTCTGGGATTCAATCGGCCCCTCTGAAAAAATGAGGAGATTGTACTAGATAATTTCTAAGATCTCTTGTAGCTTTAAATCCTGTGACCAAAATGAAAACACCCAGTTAGAAGATGGAAACCTGAACCCACTAGATTTTTTCAGTCATATTTGACTTTGTGACTCCATTTAGGGTTTTCTTAGCAAAGATACTAAAGGGGTTTGCCATTTCCTTTGACAGTTCATTACTACAGATGAGGAAACTGAGGCAAATGGGGTTAAGTGACTTAACCAAGGTTACACAATTAATGAGTGTCCGAGGCCAGATTTGAACTCAGGAAGAGGAGTCTTCTTGACATCAGGCCCAGAGCTCTATCTACCACACCACCTAACTGCCCAAGCATCTTTTTTGTGTGCTTTTTGTGTAATTTGGGATTTTTTTTTGTTGTTGTTTTTTAAAATCTTGCTGATGTAGAACTTAGAGCTAGAAGTTATTCATCCAAGGTCATATATGTCGTGAAGTGGCAGAGCCCAGGATCTGAACTTTACCTCTAATCCAGGGCATTTTCTACCATGCCTCATCACTTCTCCAACATGGCATCTGCATCAATAACAGAATATAAAATTCCTTGCAGGTTCAGTAGTTGTTTTTTCTCATTAAATTTAACTTAGATGCTGACAAAATTCTTTCCAACTTGCATAATCTAAAATAATCATAATCTAAGATGATTGTCTGGTTTCAAAATTAGTTCCCATCCCAGCTGTTGGCTTTTCTTCAGCTGCTGTTCAGTCTTTTCAGTTGTGTCCAACTCTCCATAACCCCACTTGGGGTTTTCTTGGCAAAGATGCTGGAGTGGTTTGCCATTTCCTTCTTTAGCTTATATTACAGATGAGGAAACTAAAGCACACAAGGTTAAGTGACTTACCCAAGGTCATATGGCTAGGAAGTCTCTGAGGATGGATTTGAACTCAGGGCCTTCCTGACTCCAGGTCAGGTGCTCTACCCACTGCATCCCCTAGCTGCTTCCCAGTGAAAAGCAAGGGCTGGAATTTGAGCATGGAGATTCAAATCTCCACTTTTCCATCTGTGTGATCTTAGGAAAATCACTTAACTTCCTTGGATCTCAGTTTCTTTGTCTGTAAAATAAGGGGGTTCGACCAGATGATTTCTAAGGTCCCTCTCAAATTCTAAATTCAGAGATTCACAATCTCCTCTCTTTTATCATTTTCCTTATGCCTGGTCTCTAGGCTATCAATAATAGACTTAAACTAAGGACTTCCAGAGAGCAGCTATCACCTACATCCTCTCCTCTCTTCATCACCATATTAAGGGATAGATGTGGATGACAAGAGTCATCCTGCCAATATTCCACATATTATCTAATAATTAAAACAGGGATCTCTATTTGGAAACACTTTGTTGTCCTGATTTTAATTATTCTATGCATTTGAGACCAATAAAATGATTCTTACTTTAAAGTCAGTCTAGGGTTCTGGATTTTCTCCAACATAAACTAGATGTCACCATTATTAACAAAAGCTTGTTCTTCCTTACCGGATGTCCTATCTCTCCCTTCCATACTTATACACTGGTTGGCCCCAGGTATTCTCTTCATCTCCACTTCTTGGAATCCCTAGCTTCCTTCAAAGCCCTATAGACCTGCCAGGTCCTACATGATGTCTTTCTTGGTCCTTCCAAATATTACTGCCCCCTCCCAAAATTATCTTTTTTTTTTAAAAAAGTCTGTACTTTCATATATAGGATCATTGGATTATAGATTTAAAAATAGAGGGGGCCTGTAAAACCATCTATTCCAAAATATGAGTTTACATATAAGGAAACTGAGTCCCAGGAAAGTGAAGGGATTTGCCCAAAGTCATAAAGTAGCAGAGATAGCATATGATTTCATATCCTCTGATTCCAAATCCATAGATCTTTCCACTGATCATGTTGCTTCCAGCCACAGAATGTAACTTCCTTGAAGGCAAGGACATCTGGTACATAATAAGCCTACAGAAACTTAATGGAGGCTTTTTGAAGGATTAATTGATTTATTACTCTATAAAAACTAATAATTTTAATGCCAGGACAAATAGCACAAGACATACCCGGGAGAAGTGTCATGAAATACATCCTAAAAAGCATGTTGGGGAGTCCATCACACAGGCTGGGAAATAGCCAGGGAACAGCTTACCTGGGAAAGCGGTGGCTTCTGGGGGAAGGAAAAAGACAATCTGACAGATTATTATTTTTCTTAACTTTTTTTCTTGCTAACTAGATACTAAGTTCAGTTATTTCTATGCTTTTAAAGAACTCCAAGTATTATAATTACCCTCTAAATCTATATGCTCTAGAATAAAGCTCTAATCTGCCCTAGTTATATCTATGATATTTCTACAAAATCAGCAAAAATCAAAATTAATTGGATTTTTCTGCCTAAAAATTCAGTAAGTATAAAATATATAGACTTCCCACGCAGCCCTGGACAGAACCCTGTCTTTTGATACTTGGAATGTATCAGTGTGTTTGTATCACATAGTCTCTAACTTCCGTTTAATTTCATTTGATTTGCAGAACCTACAAAAACTTTTCTCTATAAAACTATTGTTGAAGAACTGGTTGATGGAATTGTTGTCTCATCAAAAATAAAAGATGTTCATCAGAGATCAGCCTAATAGGTCATCAGAAGGTCTCTGATAATGTTAAGAGATATGGAGGATGGAAGGCCTCGTGCATAGAAACAATTACAGGTTTTGACAGTCCTTGAAAGGCTTGGGGGAAAGGGGGAGCTTTTCAAATAATTCTACTTTTGGTTGCAGAAGTAAAGTCATAAGTGTATTTGGGGTGTCCTTTATCCTTTTTTCAATAAAGTTTTTCTTACACATAACATCATCTGGATTTAGGAGTTTTTAAAAAACCTTTTATGGGCTTTCAATCCAACTTACCAAGCATTTTCTAGGTTCCTAATAATATACCAAGAACTGTGGAAGATACTGGAATACGAATGAAAAAAATGTGACTCAGTCCTCAAGAAGACTACATTCTATTGTAGGGAGGCAGAGGCTGTAATTCCTGCTACTAAGTAGGATTTCTTGAGCTCCAGAGTTTTGAGCTGAGTCAGGTGTCCTATGTAAGTCTGGCACCATTATAGTGAGCCCCAAGGACTGGAGGGCCACCAGGCAAACCAACATAAGTCAGAAACAGAACAGGCTAAATATTTCCATGCCAATCAACAGTAGAATCAAGCCCACGAGTGGCTACTCCTCTTCCAGCCTAGGTGAAATTGGAAGAACCAACCTCAAAAACATTGTATTGTGGGAGAACAATGCATATATAGAAAACTAAGACAAAATATATAGAGTAACTTCCAGTGTAAGGACACAGGTCTAATATATTAAACTTAACATGTCCAAAATTGAACTTGTTATCCTTTTTCAGAAAAAGCCTCCCTGCTTCCAAATTTCCCTATTACTATCAAGGGCACCATCATTTTCCCAATCCGTCAGGTTCCCAAATCTAGACATCAGCTTCAATCCCTCATTTTCTCTAAACTCCCTTATCCAATTTATTGCCAAGGCCTGAGATTTTGCCTTCATAACACCTCTCAAATACACTCCCTGTTTTCCCCTGACACTGCCCATTGCCTGATGCAGGCTCTCATGACCTCACCCCAGGACCAGCACAGGAGCCTGCTGGTGAGTCTCCCTACCACAAGTCTCTCCCCGCTCCAGTCCATACTCTACTCAGCTATCAAAATGAGCTTCCTAAAATGCAGGCCTGATCATGTCACCACTCCACTCAAATGCCAGTGGTTCCACATCACCTCTAGTATCAAATATAAAATCCTGTTTGGTATTCAAAGCGCTTTGTAACCTCCCCTCCCTATCTTTCCAGTCTTCATATGCTCTTGCACACACAAACTTTCCATGTACTCTGTGATTCAATGACACTGCCTTTCTCAATCTCTCTTCATTTTAGTACCTTCCCTCAGTTGATTATTCCAAATATAGCCTGCCTGTATATAGTTGTTTGCGTGCTTTCTCCCCCAATTAAACTGAGTTCCTTGACAGCGGAAGCTGTTTTTGTACCTTTCTTTGTATCCCCAGAGATACGGTGTCTAGCACAAACTAAGTGTTTAATAAATGTTTACTGGCTGACTAGTATAAAGTTTTTAACTGAATTTCATTGCTATCTTTCAATTTTACATTTCCTAAATTTCCCTCTATATCCTTCTTAGAAATCCATCATTAGGGGTAGCTCAGTGGTGCAGTAAACTGAGCACTGGCCCTAGAGTCGAGAGGACCTGAGTTCAAATCCAGCCTCAGACATTTAACATTTACTAGCTGTGTGACCTTGGGCAAGTTGTTTAACCCCAACTGCCCTGCCCTTCCCCCTCCAAAAAGGAAAAAAAAAGAAAGAAAGAAATCCATCCCTTGTAACAAAGAAAATTTTAAAAGAACACTGGAAGAAGAGAAAAAACAATGAGAACAAATTATCAATACATCAAAAAAATCTGAAAATATATGTGGTGTTCCATATCTATGGAAGGGGCCGCTAGATGGCATAATGGATAGAGCACAAGGCCTGGAGTCAGTAAGACCTGAGTTCAAATCCAGTCTCAAACACTTACTTGCTGTGTGTCCTTGGGCAAGTCGTTTAATCCTGTTTATACCCATTTCCTCATCTATGAAATGAACTGGAGAAGGAAATGGCAAACCACTGTAGTATCTTTGCAAAGAAAAGAGTCCAACATGACTGAAATGGCTGAACAACATCAATAATTACCTATGGGCCTCCTTCCTCTGCAAAGGAATGAGGAAGGTGTTGAGAGGAAGATTTTTACCCTTAAAACAAGGAATTTCAGAAGGCACAAAGGATAGTCAGGCAGTCAACCCAGAGTTATGAAGGGCCTCCTATATGCCAGACACTGTACAATAGCCCTTTTTCTCAAAGAGCTCACAGTCTAATGGGGAAGGTAGGGGTAGAGTGAGAGGACACAAGAGAGCTGACTAGGAGGGGCAAGAAGGGCAACCAGAGAAGGAAACATTGTTCATTTCAGGGAATTTATGCAAGATGCTTTTATTTCTGTTCACATTAATAGCTGATATTTATATTCTGCTTTAAATTGACAAAGAGTTTTCCACACATTATTTTATCTAAGTCCCACAACTCTGTGAGTTATGTACTACCTACACTCTGGGAGTAGATGGGCTGCTTGGCATAGTACAATATAGCACAGTATAGTATAGTTAATATGGTATGGCATGGTATGGTGTAGCATGGTAGGGATGGGATGGAATGGGATGAGATGAGATAGGGTGGACTGGAGTGGTGTGGGTGGGGCGGGGTGGGGTGAGGTGGGGTAGAGTGACAGAATAGAGTATTTTCTATATTTAATAATATAATTAAATTTTTATAATACATAACAAAACAATGGATTATATTTAATATATTCTAATCTATAAAAGAGATAATAATAGCATATATCATGATAATACATTATTGTAATAATATTATTATGTTAATATTATTGGGTGTTATAGTTATGTATTCATTTTAATAATAATCATATAATATTAATAATGTTATGCAGTGGTTATACTACTACTATCTGCTATTACTATAATGATGGATAGCATTAATATTTGTAATAATATGTTATCATTAAAACATATTATAGTATAGGTGTTATTATTATTATCTCTTTTTTACATATAAGGAAACTGGGACTGAGAAAGGTTAAATGACTTGCTCTGGGGGGCGGCTAGGTGGCGCAGTGAATAGAGCGCCGGCCCTGGAATCAGGAGTACCTGAGTTCAAATCTGACCTCAGACACTTAACACAAAAAACTAGCCGTGTGACCTTGGGCAAGTCACTTAACCCCAACTGCCCTCCAAAAAGCAAAAAAAAAAAAAAAAAAAAATGACTTGCTCTGGCAACAGTTTGAAAGTATCTGAGGTCTTTGAACTCAGGTCTTCCTGACTCCAAGTCTAGTGCTCTTATCCATTACACCACCTACGTACCTCTAGTTTATACCATATGTCATGTTATTCAATTTAAATGTCAAAGGCCCACAGAGAAGCAGGAAGGTTGGACATGCAGCAGGTCCAGTCTGGAGTTAAGACCCTTAGGAACTCTCATTGCTGTTGAGAGTTTGTCTTTCTAATCCAATCCTGGCTCTTCTCTACTATGACAGCTCAGTAGAAAAGATTTAAGTCCATTCCATGGCAAAATTTGCAAACTAATTTTGAAATACTAAATGTTAAGAAAGAGTCAGTCATTTTCTAATACACAGATGGTGTATTACCCACTGATCCAGGGAGTTCTTGATCTTGGCTTAGCAAATACAGCCCTGCTTTCCCATTTCCAAGACTGATTTGACAACTTGATTCCCAGCACCAACAAGCCTAACCTCATTTCCCATTTTCTTCATGGGCTTCCCTCAGGTCTTGACTACCATATTTCAAAGATTTTAAAACTAGAAGGAATCTTAGAGAGCACTGAGTCCTTATTCTTCATTTTACAGATAAGGAAACAGAGTTAAAAAGATATTATGGTGGGGGGGCGGAGCCAAGATGGCGGCGTAGAAGCAGCAAAGCACCACAGCTCCCACACAAACACACTAAAAAACTCAGAAAATGGGACGCTAAACAGATTTTCAAGCTCCAAAACTCTCCACAAGACAGAAAGCACTACAGGCAGCGCAACAGGCGAGGCTCTTCGCAGCAGTCTGGGACCCACGGCTGAAACCCCGGCCGGCTCAGGCCCTGGGGCATCGGGCGGGGAACCGCGGCTATAGCAGAGCAGATCGGCTGCACTGGAGGCAGAGTTACCACATTTATCAGGCCAGAAGAAAAAAAGGCTAAGAGAAAGGTCAGTGGATTTTGCTAACTGGGGAGGAGAAGAG
>CM053593.1:153067528-153084156 GCA_028646575.1 Pseudocheirus occidentalis
GGAGAGGATGGAGGAAAATTAAAATACTAATGCACTGTTGGTGGAGTTGTGAACTGATCCAATCATTCTGGAGAGCAATTTGGAACTATGCCCAAAGGGCAAGCAAACTGTGCATACCCTTTGATCCAGAAATATCACTACGAGGTCTCTATCCCAAACAGATCATAAAAAAGGGAAAAGGACCTCCTTGTGCAAATACGCATATATACACACACACACACATGACTTGTTCAAACTGATGCAAAGTGAAATTAGCAGAAAAAAAAACAAAAAATACACACTGTACACAGTGTCAGCAACATCGTATGATGATCATTTATGAATGACTCAACTTTTCTCAGCAACACAATGATCCAAGATAAATATAAAGTACTCATGAAATAAAATGCTATCCATATCCAGATAAAGAGCTGATGGACTCTAAATGCAGATAAAAGCTATTTTTTCACTTAATTTATTCTTTCTCATGGTATTTTTTCTTTCACAACTGAGTTGAATATGGAAATGTTTTACATGATAGCATATGTAGAAACAATATCAAACTGTCTACTGTTTTTAGAAGAAGGGGGGGTAAGAGATGAAGGGAGGGAGAAAATTTAGAACTCAAAATTTTGTAAAAATTATTGCTAAAAATTTTGTTGATATATAGTTGTGGGAGGGGAGGAAAGAGAATACTGTTTAAAGTCAAAAATAAAGATAACCTTCCTGTTACACTACAACTCACGATGGTTTAAAAAATGGGGGTGGGGGGCTTCCTGGTAAGAGAGTACCCAACCTCTCTTCCTAATATTTTCAATTATGGGATACTTCTATTCATTATTGTTCTGATGGGAACATAGGGTCTCCCTCTATGTTGCTCTTTGTTCTTTCAATCTGTCTCTCTTTCTCAATCCATCTCTGTGATTCTGTGCATCAGTATGTATTTCTCCCTGTCTTGATATCTTTTTGTCTTTCTATCTTTAGCTCTCCACCTCATGTCTTCCTATCTTTCTTTTTTGTCTCTGTGTCTCTATTTGTCTCTCTCTGGGTGCACTCAATGTCCTTGTGTCTCTATCTCTAACTCTCTGTGGCAGTGCCTATCTCTACTCTGTGTCTTTCTCTGTCTACCTAGCTATATCTCTATCAATATCATCCTATGTGTCACTGTGTCTTTATATGTATAATGTAATATATAAAATATTAAATAAACACACACATATGTATAAATGTCTATCTATAATTTATGTATATGTGTATATGAATGTATATATGTGTGTGTGTGCTTACTTTATATAGGTAGCTATTTATATGTTATCACCACCAGTAGAATGAAATCTTCTCTAGAATATTTGCCTTTCTTTGCATGTCTAGTGCTTATCACAGTACCTGGCATATAGTAAGCCCTTAATAAAAGTTTGTTGACTGACTGCCTCTTTTAAAGGATAATTCACTTAGACCAGCAGTTCTCAACCTGTGGGTCACGGCCACTTTGGAGGTCGAATGATCCTTTCACAGGGGTTACAGGGGTCACTTAAGACCATCAGAAAACACATATTTCTGATGGTCTTAGGAACCGAGGCACCGCTCCTCTGTCCGTCTCCAGGTGGGTCTGCCCACATGCAGATACACTCACATACGAGTATTAAAGGGTCATGGCATTAGAAAGGTTAAGAACCACTGACTTAGACTAAGAAAATGCCCTAAAAGACCTACAGTCCAGCCACATTGTTTTAGAGAAGATTACATGTGATGTCCAGAAAGGAAAACTATCTTTTCTAAGATTATAAGGATAATAAGTAACAGAACCAGGATTTAAATATCATTCACCTCCAATTTGCCTACCTTTGCTCCCAAAGATGTGAAGAGATCAATATAAATGCATTGCTCTTGGTGGGGAAAGAACTCAACTCTTTGGGTAATTTCTGAATGAAGGATTGTGTTACCTATGTTATCACCACAACCACCACCATCATCATCATCGTTCCTTGACAAATTTACAGTGAGAAAGAAGTTTGTGCAGATAAACAAAGTTTATTAAGGGACAAGCAAGGAAGTCATGTTGGTCCTATAAAACAATCTAAAATACTGAAAGAAAGCAAAAATAAAAAGAAAATATGATGACAATAAATTTGAAGCATTATTAAAAGGAAGAAAAAAAGATTACAAAAACAGAATCTCAAGAATTAGCACCTAGGATTCAGCTGGTCTTGTGGTGATCAGAAAAGAGTAACTTCTTGTTTGTCACATCCTTTTTTCCTGACAAAAGAGTCAAACTGAAGAGCAATGAAGCAGAGCCAGAGCCTTGACTATTTGGAATAATAAAATGGAGGTAAATCTCCTCTTCAGTGAGTGGACATGGAGCTGATAGCTCACCTACAAAGATGTCACCACATGATGTGACAGAACAGCAGTAGATGGCAAATGATGACACTACATATAAGACAAGCTAAGGCTTTCAAAGAAAGATGGTGATGGGAACACTGGGCAGTAGGAGAGTGTCTGACAACAAAAATGTTTAGCAGGAAGAGGGTCACCTTAAAGTTGAATCACTGCATGCTTTGGAAAGCAAGTTAATCAACAATAGGATGGATGGCATCAGCTGGACCAACAACAGTGGGTCTGCAGTACAAACTCTCTCAGCAGAATGTTCTGCAGCAGGCTGGTTGACAGCATGAAGGCTGGCAGCAGCCAGAGTCACAGCAGCATGGCTGGCAGCAAGGATGGCAGCAGCTGGGCATGCAGGAGGTCGGCTCACAGCAAGTTGTTCAACAGCAAGCAATTCTACAGCATGTAGGTTAACAACAAGAATGCTGGCAGCAGGTGGACACGCAGCAAGATGGCTTACAGTAGGTTGTTCTGCAGCAGACCGTCCTGCAGCATGTTGGCTGGCAGCAGGGGGGAGCACAGCAGTAGGAGCTGACCATAGTCTTGGTGGGGGAGGTTTCTATAGAGCAGCAAGAGGGAAGTTTCCAGGAGTCTGATAATGTCCCCTCTTCTGGATCTTTATATACCTGTCCTACCTCACAGGGTAAGAAAATAGAAAATTTGTCTTCATGGATGCTCCTAATCTTCAAGGAAACATCAACCAACATTATACAGAGTAGTCCCTTCATATGATTATTTGATGATGGTAGATCACAAGTCAGAATTTCCTCCCCCTTCCCTTTTTTCCTGAGAATCAATAAATTGATAACTCCATCTAATCATAACAGAATAACAATGAGAACCTGTGACTCTGATTCTGCATCACTTAATTTGGAAGCAGAAGTCCAGGATTGAAGTTTTGGCTCATCTACTTACCAGTAACATGACCTTGAGGTAGTCACTACACCTCTGTAAACAGCAATTCCCTTCTCCACAAAATCAGAATAATAATACCTGTCCTCAGTATTTTACAGGTTTCTTAGACCATCTAATGTAATAAGTATGAAAAAACTAATATGTTTTATTTTTAGATGTTTTCCTGAAGTAGGGCTCCTCATATTGACTATGTGACCTTGGTCACCTCATGAAACTTCTCAATGTCTAAGCAACTCTCTAAGTTGTAGAGAAGTCACTTCTCTAGATTGATGGAAGAAATTTCCTCATATATGTTGTCAGTATATAAATGAAATCATAACCACAGTGCCTTTCCTTTTTCATAATGTATAATCAAAGTCTTTGTCTTTATGTATTAGTCAATTTCCACCCAAGATGGTATCAAACCTTGTGACAAAAAGAAGCAATCCAGCCAAAATTCTATGCAAAAACACTGTCTGACAATGTGCACAATATTTTCTCATGATATTTCCCCATTTATCTGCTGTGAATGAGGAAATAAGTTTCATTGCATGTTCTTCAAGACATTCAATGATTTTTCCACCACCCAATATGCAAATGTATTACCATCCTTAGATCACCCCTCAGTCTGCATTTGTTTTACTTAAACAACTCTAAACCCTATCTTCTCTTTCCAGTTTCCCCTTTCTACTGTTACTTTATTTATGTTTGTACCTCCACCTATTTCCCAGGGACCTGAGAGCCATTTATCATACCTCTTGACATGCTCATAATCCTCATTTTTTATAATAGCTAAATGAACCAAGCCAGGTACTGTGCTCTTGTTCCCATCATGCTATGTTTAGTTCTATACCCAACTGTGAGACAATCAACTTGGAAACTGTTCAGACAGGATCCAAGGATGCCTGCATTGTCCACACATATAAAGCACTGGATTGCCCTAGCTTATTAAGCCCTCCTTCTTTGGGGGGGAGGGGGAGGGGGAGGGTTTCTGCTTGAAAGCATTTCCTCACTTTGGAATTTAACTTCTGTTTGTGTCCTGATTCTCCTCTCTCTAGCCTGCTCTGTTTGACTCTGCAGAGGCCAGTTCCAGTCTAGTTGACAGACCCTAGCTTTGCCTTCCTTTGCATCCTCAGATCTACTTGTGTGACCTTTACCATGTCACTTAACTTATCTATGTGAATTTCAGGTTTCCTCATCTGATGATGACTTTGGTTCCTTTCGTCTCTAAGTCTAAGATCCAATAATTACATCATTATCCTTCTTGAACCTGCTCCTTCAAAAATTTCCATCTTTATGTCCATGGTACAACCTTCTTTCAAAACACCAAGACTCCTTATTGTGGGGTCATTTTTTATTTTGCCTCCTCTTTAGCACCTGCCATCATATTGCAAGCAAGTTGTCAAGTTTTGTTGATTCTACCTTTAAAATATCACACAAAGCACCCCTTTTCCTCCTTTCATACAGCCACCACCCCAGTGTAGACACTCATTAATACCAAATTGGCTTATTGCATGTGTATAACTTTCCAAAGGGTTTCAATTCCTCTTGTCACTTCAACGATTCACGCTTCACATTATTGCAAAAATAATCAATCCATTGTACATCCCCTTGCTCAAAACGTCAGGGATGCCTTAATAGCTATAAAATAAAATAATTGATTCTTGGCCTAAAATTTAAAGCTCTTCATCTTCTTACTTCAATATAACCTTTCTAGGCTTTTGTTTTATGACTCTTCTTCATACATTCCCAATTTGCACCAAACTGGGCTGTTAGCATCTCCCCAGTCTATCCCTTTCTTCCTGTCTCTGTTTATAAGCCAAAGCTATCATTCTCCATTTCTGTACCACTTTTTATCCATATTCCTGGCTGTTAGAATAGCTTTTATTCCTTCAATGGGCAGTTTCAAGACTACCTCCTCCATAAAGCACTTCATCCTCTTCCCCTTGCATCAAGTATCCTCTCTTTCAAATATCCTGTGGCAGCCATGAGTTTCCTTTTCCTTTGAGAGAAATGATTATTAGTAGTCATTGATCTGGGGAGATCCAGATTTCCCCCCTTTCTCTAAAGTCCTGACTTTAAAAATTCAGTCTCCAGAAAGACATTTCTGATAATGAGATTGGACTGACTTTCTTGTTCAGACTCCACCAAGGTGGAGCAGCTATTGCATTCTACTCAGATTTGAGTTTGGATAAATTCTTTGAATATATTTCCCTGACTGGAGTTAACTTAAGAGGTACATGACATCATCAAAGTTCAGGTCCAGCTCCTCATTGCAATTGTTATCCAATCAGAGTTGATTGCCACCTTGAGGAACATACCTCTTCCAAAAGGGTGTATAAGTGTGAGCCAAGTGCCAAGACTGTATTTTATTAAAATGTTGGCATTATTAATAAAATGATTAAATTACACAAAAATTGTCTCTCTAGCCTTTTTTTTAAAGCCTTTTTAAACATCACATCTTGGACAAATTTTGCCTGGAGTTATATTCATTTCTGTACACGTCTAATTGCTAATTATGCACATCATTATTATCAATGTGACCTACAATTTGTTATTAGTATAATATGATATTATATGGGCTATTAATCTTGTACTATATATACATATAATAATTTGGTGTAATTATAAATAGCATGGAAAACAATAAAGATCACTGAAATTTATTAAATTACAAGCTCCTTGGGGACAAAGAACTACACTAATTATCATTTGTGTATTCAGTGCATTTATCAGTTTCTTCCACATGGGAATTAGTCAATAAAGAAGTATTGAGGGGTGTGGAGCCAAGATGGCAGTATAGAAGCAGCAAGGTCCCGCAGCTCCCACACTGCTGCCCTAAACACCCATTAAATTATGAGCCCAGATAAAGTCTAAGAGTCTCAGACTCACAAAAATACAGAGAACCCATATCTCGCTGAAGGCAGCTCTGCAGCAGGGGCTCGTAGCGGCAGCTCGGAGCGGAAACTGAAACAGCCTGAAGCCAAGAATGGGGCCAGGCTTGGGACGGTGGGAAGGAGCCTGAGCTGAGCCGAGCAGGCACTGCAGCCAGTCTACACAGGTTCTACAGCCTCCAGCACCTCCACA
This sequence comes from Pseudocheirus occidentalis, assembly GCA_028646575.1. NCBI lineage: Eukaryota > Metazoa > Chordata > Mammalia > Diprotodontia > Pseudocheiridae > Pseudocheirus > Pseudocheirus occidentalis. Next base: position 153,073,874 of record CM053593.1, read on the forward strand.
TCTGCCAAGGTGTGAGGAACAGGGATGGGAGAGGCCACAATGGAGCAGAGATCCGGCCAGCCCCAAACTTCAGTGGTGGCCACGAGGAGCCTCCCAAACCACAGCGTGAGTCTACTTCAAAGAAAATCTAAAGCACCTGCCTAAGAGGAGCTTAAAATTGGCAGAGACAGGTAGTGAAAGTGAAACTTTGAAAATTAATTTGGGGGTGGCATAGCAGTTCGGCCAATCTGCCCTCGGGGCAAGGAAGTAGTGGGGGAAGGGAACTGCTAGAACCTGCGGCGGACCCCACCAGGCTCTTCAGAGCCCCTGGCCTGCAGCTCCACAGGGGAGCTGAATTGATTGATCAGGGCCAAGAGCTCTTGTGTTAAGTGGCCTGGATCTGGATCATGGTCTTGGGTGGTGGTCCTGGGGTGCACTTTCAGCAAGCCAAAGCTGGGGGGACTTGCAACACCCCACAATAGCTCCGGCAGTTGGGAAAACCCCAGTGATTTGGAAAAGAGCCTTCCCCCCTAGAAGCAGAGTTTCGCAGACCTAAAAAACCCAACCAATTAATTGACTGGACAACATGAGGAAAAGAAGGCAAAATAAAAACACCCATAAAACTCTAGAATCCTTTTTTTGTGGATAAAAAGGGTCAAAGCATGGAACTGGAGGAAGAGAGCCCAGAACTCAGAACTCCCACACCAAATTCTTCCAAGACAATTGAAAAATGCCTAGAAGCTATACAACAACTGAAAAAGGACTTTGAAAACCAAATAAAAGAAGTGGAGGAAAAATTGGGAAGAGAAATGAGAATGATTCAAGAAAATTATGAAAAGAGAGTCAACAACCTGTCTGAAGAAAACAACACTTTAAAGAAAAGATTAACTCAAATGGTCAAAGCGGCCCAGAAAGCCAATGAGGAGAAGAATGCCTTAAAAAGTCGAATTTCCCACATGGAAAAAGAATCTCAAAAGCATTCTGAAGAGAATAATTCCTTCAGAATTAGAGTGGAGCAAGTAGAAGCCAATGACTTTATGAGAAACCAAGATACTATTAAACTGTTACAAAGAAATGAAAAAATAGAAAGCAATGTGAAATATCTCCTTTAAAAAGACACTGACCTGGAAAATAGATCCAGGAGAGACAATTTGAAAATTATTGGTCTACCTAAAACCCATGACCAAAAAATGAACTTGGAAAGCATGCTTAAAGAAAATTGCCTTGATGTTTTAGAATCAGAAGGCAAAATAGAATTTGAAAGAATTCACGCATCACCTCTTCAAAAAGACGCCCAAAAGAAAACTCCTAGAAATGTGATTGCCAGGTTCCAGAATACCCAGTTAAAGGAGAAAATATTACAGGCTTCCAAGAGAAAACCATTTGAATACTGCAGAAGCACCATCAGGATAACCCAGGATCTGGAAGCTTCTACATGGAGGGATTGCAGGGCCTGGAATACGATATTTTGAAGATTAAGGGAACTGGGATTAAAACCAAGAATCAACTACCCAGCAAAATTGAGCATATTGTTCCAGGGGAAGATATGGTCATTCGATGAGGTGGAGGACTTTCAAGCATTCTTGCTGAAAAAAAAAGAGCTGAACAGAGAATTTGACAATCAAATACAAGAAGCATGAGATGGTAAATGTGGGAAAGAAATCATACGGAACTTGTCAAATTTGAATTATTTACATGCCAATTTGGAAAAACAATAATAGTAACTTATGAAAGTTTCCCGAGCATGAGGATAGGTGAAGGAAATACAAATGTGTATATATATATATATATATATATATATAAGTATACATGTATGTATATATATAAGTATACATGTATGTATATATAAGTATACATGTATGTGTATATATATGTAAGTATACATGTATGTGTATATGTACACATACATGTATACTTACACATAGGTCCATATAGGAGGTTATATATGCATATGAATACATATCTGAGCATGTGTGTATATGTGTATATAGAGGGTATAGGGTGAATTAAATGTGATGGGATGATACTTTAAAAGGTGAAATTCTGAGGTGGGAGAGGACTAGAGTGAGAGGAGACAGGGAGAAACAAAATGGGATTAATCATCCCATAGAGAAGAGGCAAGGGATAACTATAACAATTTTACTCTCAACTACTCTCATTGAAATTAGCTTAGGGAAGAAATGGCATAAAATCTAAACTGGGCATCATGCCACACAGAAGAGTAGGGGGCATGGGGATAAGAGGGAGGAGGACAGAGGGGAGGGCAGGGTATGGGGGAGGAATTGTGGAAGCACACACTTCAATAAATGGACAGGGACAGGGTAGAGAACAGAACAAGGGTGGAGGAGGGATATGAAGGAGAGACAGACAATCACTGTCACAATACGTCTGTCCACTATGAAGATGTCCTGTATAATCACACCTCCATAGCTTGCATTGAACTGAGTGTCCTTCTAGTGGGGGTGGGTGACAAGGGAGGAATCAAAAGAATCTAGAATTCAAAGTTCTCCAATACCTGCAATTAGGAATTAAAATATACAGGGGCTGGGATAGGGAGACCTTCCCTGCCCTACCAGAAAATAAGAGAGCAGAGCAGGGGAGGGGCTTTAAAGTGGGATTCCTGTTTTAGGGTTGTGGCAGGGGCAAGACCGGGAGAAAATGTGTAATTAAAAATGTAATGAAAATGAATAATGTAAACAAGAAAACAAATAAAAATAAATTTTAAAAAAATGACAAACTAATAATAAAGTAAAAATAATAAAATAGTGGGTAATGGGTGAAAAAAAGAAGTAATGAATTTAGCTCTAAAATAGCCACCAAACAAGAATCTCCACCTGAAAATCTTTTTCTTCACAATTCATCCTTTGTACAACAACATACTGTTTTTCCTAATCAACAAGTACAATGATCATTTAACTCTCTGTTCATAAATTATCAGCGGTTCCATGTTTGATACTACATTTGCTCAGAAGAAAAGAAAAAGAGTTAAAGAAATTTTTAAGTGTCCTCAAACAGGAAAAATACAAAAATCTTTCATGTGAACACACTTGGAGATGAGTGTTGTTTGGAAGTGTGCTGTGTTCCAGAGAATAAGAGGGAATAGTAGTTATCTCAAAAACACATAAACCATACACCAGTTGTCACCTATCACTACTGTCAGCTCATTTTCTTATTAACTTTCTCTCTGCCTTCAGGCAGGTGGTCTAGGGTACATATATCACAGAGACTTTTGAAATATAAAGACATTTTCTCACTAGTTCATCATCCCTTGCACCTTGAAAGTATTTGAAAATTGAGGTACCATGAATGATTATCTGAAGTTTTAGACAGAATAGTTCTGAACTTCTCTTATCATGCAAAACTTTAGTGAAGAAAAGAATCTGTCCACCATATTATAAATATATATAGAGAAAATAAAATTGTATAAAAATGTTTTAAAAGAGGAATAGGTTCCATATGGACACAATTCCCAGAAGATAAACAATATTGGAACTCCAATTCACCCTATCTAAATATTTCAATGTGAATTTTCGAGTATACAATCAGATTACTTTAAGGCATTGTGAAACATACCACATATAAAAATGTAAATATATGTCATTTTTGTCAAAAATGAAAAATGAAATAAATTTCAACAGTCTATAGCAAAGGTTACATTATAGGATTTCACCACCAAATTGATTTCCCAGAATTTTTTATTTTATTAAGATAAAAATTTTAAAATGAAAAAATCCATATAATTATGAGAGTGCTGTGGTGAGAAGGGGTAACAAAGATATTCAAATGCAAAATGAACAAATTCACAAAACTAAGGCCACATTTTAAATGAATTCAGAAGAGTTTTGCAATTGTGATTAAAAGAACAATATCAAAATCACCCTGGGGGATTTTTTTATTGTTGTATTGTTTTGATCAAAAATTAAATATCACCGAGGTCAAGAGATGGGTAAAAAGGCAGGACTGAGGCAAGCCCATTCAGTGATTAAGGGTTAATGAGAAATGAGGTAGAGAATAGCTTCTTTGAAAAAAAATATAGAGATTCTGGGGTCAGAGACAAAATGGTGGCGTAGAAGTGGCAAGGTTATGCAGCTCCCACACAGCCACCCTAAACACCCATAAAATATGACTCTGGGAAAATTCTAGGACTCTCAAACTCACAAAAATACAAAACCCACATCTCTCGAGGAAGGCAGCTCGTCAGCAGGGGATCATCATGGCAGGAGGGGAGCCGCGGCCAGCTCAGCCTGAAACCAAAACTGGGCCAGGCCCCAGTGCAGTCAGGAGGAGCCAAGCCCAGCCACAGCCAGTCTACAATAGAGAAGATCTACAACGCCTCCAGCAACTCCACATCTACCAAGGCGTGAAAAATAGGGATCAGAGAAAGGCAGCTTGGCAGGAGGGGCTCATTGTGCAGGCCTGCAGGTCGGAAGCCAAGACCAGCCCAGCCTAAAACCACAATGTGGCTAAGCTCCAGAGCAGTCAGGAAGAGCCGAGCCTCCCAAGCTGCGGCATGAGTCTATTTCAGAGAAGATCTACAGAATATCCAGTTCAAGGAGAAAATATTGTAGGCTGCCATGAGAAAACCATTTGAATACTGCGGAAGCACTATCAGGATAACCCAAGATCTGGCAGCTTCCACTCTGAGGGATTGAACGGCCTGGAATATGATATTTTGAAGAACAAGGGAGCTGGGATTAAAACCAAGAATCAACTACCCAGCAAATTTTCCAGGGGAGAATATGGTCATTCAATGAGGTGGAGGACTTTCAAGCATACTTGCTGAAAAAAACAGAAGTGAACAGAAAATTTGACAATCAATCACAAGAAGCATGAGAAGGTAAACATGGGAAAGACATCATAAGCAACTTAACAAATTTGAATTACTTACATGCCAATATGGAAAAATGATAATAGTAACTTATGAAACTTTTCTTAGTATGAGGATAGGGGAAGGGAATACAAATGGATATGTATGTATACTTATACATATGTCTATATAGGAGGCTATATATGTGTATGAATACATATCTGAGCAGGTGTACATATGGGTATATAGAGGGCATAGGATCAATTGAATACAAAGGGATGATACTTTAAAGGGCAGGTTCTGAGGTGGGAGAGGACTAGAATGAGAGGAGACAGTGAGAGGCAAAATGGGGTTAATCATCCCATAAAGAAGAGGCAAGGTATAACTGTTACAACTTTACTTTCATTTACTCTCATCGAATCTGGCATAGGGAAGAAATGGCATAAAATCTAAACTGGGCATCATGCTGCACAAGAGAGTAGGGGGCATGGGGATGAAAGGCGGGATGATGGAGGAGAGGGCAGAGTCTGGGGGAGGAATGTTGGATGCTCACACTTCAGTAAAGGGACAGGGACAAGGTAGGGAACAGAACAAGGGGGGAAGGGATAGGAAGGAGGGACATATGATCACTGTCACAATATGTCCACTATGAAGATGTCCTGCATAATCACACCTACACAGCCTGTATTGAATTTGTTGTCCTTCCAGTGGGGGTGGGTGACAAGAGAGGAATCAAAAAAATCTACAATCTAAAGTGCAGCAGTACCTGCAACTGGGAATTAAGATATACAGGGGTTGGGGTAGGGAGACACTCCCCGCCCTACCAGAAAGTTAGAGAACAGACCAGGGGAGGGGTTCTACAGTGGGATGGCTGTTTTGGGGTTGGGGTAGGGGAAAGATGGGGAGAAAATATGTAATTCAAAAATCTCATGAAAATGAAAGATGCAAACAAGAAAACAAATAAAATTTATTACAGAATAAAGAAAAAATAACTGACACCTATTAAAGACCTTAGCTTGAAAAGGTCCAGGTTTCCCGTTGCATCCTGGGCAATCTCCAGTCATCCTGACCTGTATCTGATCACTGAACCCATATGGCTCTGGAGGAGAAAGTAAGACTGGTGACTTTTAACACCCCTCCCTCACTTATATCCAATTCACTTCCATGTCATGGCACCACCTCCCTGATGTCATGGTCCTTTTTGAGAATGAAGATCAAAAAATAAACAAAAAAGGCAGGAGCAAGAGTGAAAGAAAAGGGGCAGAACAAAGATGACAAAGTAGAGGCAACAACCCAGTCAAACTCACCCTACATTCCCCTCCATACAATTTAAAAATAATACATCAAATATAACTCTTGTATGACAGAGTGAAAAGAAAAAGATCAGGTGAGACATTTTTCTAGCCTAAAAGAATTTAAGAGGTTAGCATAGAAATTAACATAATATTTTTTAGATAAAAGCAATATAAGATTCTCAGTTTCATATAGAATACTCTTACTTTGTTATATGTATAACAATATGCTTTTTAATGTATGAATTCAAAATAAAATATAATAGGGTAATAATCCATGTTTATAAAAATACACTAAAGTTATGAAATTACATTCCATTTTTAATCTTATTTTGAACTTTACAACCACCCTGGGAGGGTAGGTGCTGTGGCTAGCAAGTCTGGGCCTAGCAACCAGCTGAGTGAAATAAAAGAGAAGAGAAGAGAGAGAGAGAGAGAGAGAGAGAGAGAGAGAGAGAGAGAGAGAGAGAGAGAGAGACAGAGAGACAGAGAGACAGAGAGAGAGAGAGACAGAGAGAGACAGAGAGAGACAGAGAGAGACAGAGAGAGAGAGATAGAGAGAGAGAGCTGAATAAGGAAGAGGGAGAGAGACAGGGATGTATTCCATAGTCTGTTTATTGCAGATCCATTTCATACAGAGCCAAAGATACATGGAAGATACAAGGTTTATATACCCTTAGCAGAATGCAAGGAACCACCCTTGGTCTCCAGTCTTTCTATACCGAAGCCCAGAGCCAATCACTCGTCAAGCTCTTTATCCCAGGACCATGTCCAGAGGCACAAACAGGGTGTTACAATCAAGATTTGCAAGTTAACTCAATAATTTCTTCCTCATTTCAAAAAAGAGGCTCATATAAAATAAGAAATTTTCCCAGGGCCAAAAAATTATCAAGTATTTGAGGTGAGATTTGAACTCACATCTTTACTCCAGATACACCTTTCTAGATTCTGTGCCATCTTCCCACACAAGTTTCTTGTGGGACTCAAGTAAGAAATACATTTTTTTAAAGTACTTTAAAAATAAAACCACCCAGTGGAATTGAAAAGTATTAAGTATGGGGCGGCTTGGCGGCACAGTGAATAGAGCACCGCCCCTGGAATCAGGAGTAGCAGAGTTCAAATCCGGCCTCAGACACTTAACACAAAAAACTAGCCATGTGACCTTGGACAAGTCACTTAACCCCAATTGCCCTCCAAAAAGCAAAAAAAAAAGGTATTAAGTACATATTATGTGCCAAGCACTATACTACTGCTATTGAAAGTAATAGAAAGGGGCAGCTAGGTGGCACAGCGAATAGAGCACCGGCCCTGGAGTCAGGAGTACCTGAGTTCAAATCCGGCCTCAGACACTTAACACAAAAACTAGCCGTGTGACCTTGGGCAAGTCACTTAACCCCAATTGCCCTCCAAAAAAAAGCAAAAAAAAAATAAAAAAGAAAGTAATAGAAATACAAGATGGCCTATGTTCTAAGGAAGTTCATGTTCTAACTAGAGGAGACAACATATATAGTAAGGTGTATATCTGCATCAAAGCAAATATAAAGATCTTATGGTCCTTTGGGTAAAATAGTGCTCTAATGTTGTTTAATTAATTTATGCAAAAAATATTTAATTAGCTATTTCTATTGTTTCAAATCACTTGTGTGCTCAGTGTTATCTATTCTCTTAATTACTGTTTTTGTGTTTTTCTCTTTCCCATCCATAGAGGAAATAAACTACTCCTTCACAAGGGTCAGTCATCAGGAAAGATTTAACTTCTTTTCATATAATTTTTGATTAATTGATTTTGAATAATTGATTAATAATTCTTTTTCATATTATTATTATAAAGATACAATCTTCTCTTCCTTGGTTTCTTTTACAAAATGTAGACAGGATTCCCTGAGCATTTTTTATAACATCATCAACCTGTGATAGGGATTGAACATGAAAGAAAATTTTAGATCAAATCTATGACTATGGGAAAAGTGAAAAAGTGAAAAAGAGTTAAGGATCATGTGAGCCCTTGTAAATGTCAATATTGTGTGAGATGAAAGAGTTCAGAATGTGAATCTAAGGTCAGAAAAGGTCTTTTTTCTTTCTCATGAGAAAGAACTTTGCTCTGTCGCCAACATGGCGCCAGGGATAGAGCAACAGGTAGAAGCCAGCTCATGGTTATATAAACTTCTAATGCAGAAACCCGACCCCCCCCACACAACTGGCCTTCACTCTTATTGGTAGACGGGATGACTCACAACCTAAGCACCAGAATCTCTCTGAGACAAAGGACCATATGGGTGTCCAACGAAAGCATTTTTCACCTTATTTGGCATGTCTTGCACTGAGTTGGCTCTGGGGGAGGGTCTCCAATGCTCTAAGCCCCAGATTGCTTGAAAGTCAGGTGACCTAAATCTAGGCCTACTGAATACTGAAGCCATTCTAGATTTGATTTTTTCGAATGGGGAAACATCACTATAAATTATCCTTCACAATATGAAGTATGAAAGCAAGCCAAATCAATGTGAAGGCAATAATCCCTGGAAAAATGAAAATATTCCAATGTTAGGATTTGACAGGTGAAGGAAGAGTAGGGAATTAAAGAAATAACTTCAAAGATTCACTTTTGTTTTAATTATTTCATAGAATCGAAATCCTATAAGCTTGAGGAGAATTCAGGGAATGTGGATCTAATGGGAACTGTTCGAGAAGGTAACACAACGAATGTCTTAATATTTGAATTACCCAATGTGGGATGCTCATAACACTATGCAAGTGAAGCAGTCCAGTTCTAGATCTAAAAGACAAAGAATACAATCCCAGTCCCCTGTCATCGAACTATGTGGTTTACAAATCACTGAGAAAATAGTCATTGACAGCAAAAAACTGAAAGGATACATGTACTTTTACCTCAAAACCATCCTTGTGGCTTAGTCTTAATCTGGGTCTGGGAAATGAAGCAACCCAGATGGCCAAAACCCATAAAATTGGCTCTATTTATGTTGTAGACTAAATGGAAAAGTTTAAGATTATTGAGAATGTTTCTATATTATTTTGAGGGATTTTTTCTATTAAGAGAACTGGAACATTTTACAAATGTACCAATAGAGGGTAGGCAAATCCAATGCACCTTTGAATATAGTATTCACATATTTCTGAGGAGAGTGTAGGAGACACCCATAATTTCATTAGTTTAGGAATTCCCTTTTGCAAAATTCCTTCTTCCCCTACCAGTGCAGATTGGCAACTGCTTTGCAAAAAAGGTAGTGAGATCTTTTTTTAAAAATATTTTTTATTTGTTTTCTTGTTTGCATCATTCATTTTCATTACATTTTTGAATTACAAATTTTCTCCCCGTCTTGCCCCTGCCACAACCCTAAAACACCAATCCCACTGTAAAGCCCCTCCTCTGCTATCCTTTCTTACTTTCTGGTAGGGCAGGGAGGGTCTCCCTATCCCATCCCCCGTTTATCTTAATTCCTAGTTGAAGGTATTGCAGAACTTTAAATTCTAGATGCGTTTGATTCCTCCCTTGTCACCCACCCCCACTAGAAGGACACTCAGTTCAATAAAGGTTGTGGATGTGTGATTAAACAGGACATCTTCATAGTGGACATATTGTGACAGTGATCCTCTGTCTCTCCTTCCTATCCCTCCCCCCCCTTCTTCTGTTCTCTACCCTGTCCATGTCCCATTACTGAAGTGTGTGCTTCCAGCATCCCTCCCCCACATCCTGCCCTTCCCTCCCTCATCCCCATGCCCCCTACTCTCCTGTGTGGCATGATGCCCAGTTTAGAATTCATGCCATTTTTTTCCCTAAGCCAAATTCAATGAGAGTAATTGAAAGTAAAGTTGTAATAGCAATTCCTTGTCTCTTCTCTATGGAATGATTAACCCTATTTTGTCTCTCTCTGTCTCCTCTCATTCTAGTCCTCTCCCACCTTGGAATTTCATCTTTTAAAGTATCATCCCCTTCATATTCAATTCATCCTATACCCTCTATATACACATATGCACACATGCTCAGATATGTATTCATATGCATATATAGCCTCCTATATGGACCTATGTGTAAGTATTCATATACATACATTTGTATTCCCTTCACCTATCCTCATGCTAAGAAAAGTTTCATAAGTTACTATTATCTTTTTTCCATATTGGTATGTAAATAAATCAAATTTGACAAGTTCCTTATGATTTCTTTCCCATGTTTACTTTCTCATGCT
>CM053593.1:153091965-153102519 GCA_028646575.1 Pseudocheirus occidentalis
CAGTCTGTTCTATAGATGTTTTAAGCTATAATAGAATCACTTGCTCAAAAATAGAGTGGTTCTTATTTCAGTTAATGCTTAAGATTAAATTGGCACGCACTGTTTCTCAGGAAGCCCATGAGGTTCCTCATTAGTTCTACAAACCACAATGCTGACTTCATTGCTCACCACTTTTAAGAAAAGAGGCACTTTTCTGTGTAGCCTCAATGCTAAAGTTTCTGAAGGGCATCAGAACTTGCAATTCTTGTATGTCAACATATCACCAGACTTTAATTTCCAGGACAAGTGATGAAAGATGGCAGGAAGCCACTGGTATGGACAGCTTTGAGAAAAAACAATTAAGGGGTTAGAGATTAATGGATTAGTATAAGGAGTTCTTCAGAAGGTAGCCTAGCAGCAACAAAGGTGTGGCACAGTTTACAGTCACCAAGGGATAAGATTAGTGCCCAACCAGCTGTTTTTCCTAAAAAGATGGACTTAATTTTCAGAAAATGTCTCCCTTCCTGAGAAGAACTGGTTTTAATCTGATGCTAAAACATATCCTAAGATGAATTAAATGGCATTAATATAAGTAAATATGGAGCAGCTAGGTGGTGGAAAGCTAGGTAGCACAGTGGAGAGAGTGCTGGGCCTGAAGTCAGGAAAACTCATCTTCAAGAATTCAAATATAGCCTCAGACATTTACTAGCTGTGTGACCCTGAGCAAGTCACTTAACTCTACTACCTCAGTTTCTCATCTGTAAAATGAGCTGGAGAAGGAAATGGCGAACCTCTCCAGTTCCTTTGCCAAGAAAACCCAAAATGGGGTCACAAGAGTCAGACACAACTGAAAATGACTGAACAACAAATACAGTTATAGTGAATTAAACAAGAGATGTGAAACGCTGTCCCTGCCCTGGGCAGAGCATATCTGATAGATCAGGTAAAATACTGGATACCACATTTTAGGAAGGATGCATAGAGACAACTCACCATGTCGTATAAGGATCATTTGAAAGGAATTGAAGATGTTTAGCCTTAGAGGGAACATGATAATAAGATCGGATGTAGAGCTGAAGGGCTCCCTGGAGTGATCTAGTCCAACCCCCTCTTTTTACAGATGAAGAAACCAAAGCCAAAGAGCTTGTGACTTTCTCTGTGTCACAGGAGTCAGTGACCTCATATAGATATAGATATGTGTATAGATATGTATATATATATATACATATATATGTATATATATATTTCTTTTACTCTTGTTCAATCACGCCAACCCTTCATGACCCCATTTGGGGTTTTCTTGGGAAAGATACTGGGATGGTTTGTCATTTCCTTCTCCAGCTCTTTTTACAGATGAAGAAACTGAGGCAGACAGGGTAAAGTGACTTGCCCAGGGTCACACAGCTAGTAACTGTCTGAGGCCAGATTTGAACTCAGGAAGATGAGTCTTCCTGACTCCAGGTCTGGCATACTATCTATCCTCTGTGCCACCTAGCTGCCGTACTATAATAGACAGGGTTACTGAAAGGAAACTTACTGGGAAAAAAGTGAGGAGGAATAAAGTAAAACTCAAAGATTCCGATCTTCATAGGAGAAATTTCACACCTTTTTTACCTTGTGGTGACAGCAGGAAAGAGCACTGCCCAAATGGCCCGAGGATGAGGAATGGCACTATTCTGTGACCATTCTGTCACATGATCTTAAACATGGCATCTGAACACTAGCACTTTGTAGTCAGGAAAACCCAATTCAAAGTGCTCTGTATCATAACTTACTATTTGTGTGACTTTGCAGTAAGATGAACATCCCTCAGCTTCAGGTTCTTCATCAGTAAAATAGTAGCACCTACCTCCCAGGAGTGTTGTTTTAAAGGGTAATATGAATATTAGCTATTCTCCTCAAAGTCCTCTTTGAAACTGCCAGAAATACTTTAGGAAGAATGGTTATAATTAATCAATACGCATGAAGTGAGGTTAAACCGGGGCTTCTTAAACTTTTCCATTTGCAACCCACAGTTTAAGCTGAAGGGGTCATGAATGGGAAAAGTTTAAGAAGCCCTGCTCTACAGCCATTTGAACAGTGTAAATCAAAAACTTTTCAAGAAATGCACAAGGAACAATGGCTCCCAACCTGTGGTCTGAGGACCCCTGGAGGCAAGGAAGACAATGTAGGATTATTATAAGAGACCTATAACTCCATCTGTATTCCAAGCATTGACACGTGGGTCTTCGTGATGGCTTCATAAAGACCTTGGTTCATGACCAGGCTCCAGCAAGTACTGGCTTTGTGACTGTTAGTCAAGTAACAACAACTCAGTGAGCACTTAAGTTACAGACAGCTGCAGATTTACATTGGTTCAGGGAGTTTCTGATTGGGAGTTTCCCCATACCAATGAAACCACAGGTTGGTATCAAAAAATAAAATAAAATTTAGCCCCAACAAAATATGTACTGTTACACAGCATGCTAAATAAGCAAACATACCTTCCATGGACTGTGTAATATATCTTGAACATATGTATTTCTATTTCTCATGCTCAAGCTGTTGTCCCATAACTCTCTTCCCTTTCACAGCCAAAACTCTAGAAAAAAAAATCTGTCTGCACTCATTGTCTCTGCTTTTTCTCTTCTTACTTACTTCTTAACCCTTTGCAAGCTGGCTCCTGACCTCATCACTCAACAGAAACTGCTCTTCCAGCCTTCTCATAATGGCCAAAACCAATGGCCTCTTCTTGCCACTTTTCTTTCTTGACCTTTCTGCATCATCTGGCACTGTTTACTATTCTTTCCTTCTGAATACACACTTCATTCTGGGTTTTTGAGGCAGCTAGGTGCCTCAGCAGATAAGAGCACTGGGCTTGGAGCTGGGAAAACCTGCCTTCAAATCCTGTTTCAGACCTTTACTAGCATAGTCAAGTCATTTATACTTGGTGTGCCTCAGTTTCTTCAACTGTAATATGGAGATGATAAAAACACTGGTCTCACAGGGATGTTGTGAAGCCTAAATGAGAAACATATACAAAGCATTTTGCAAACCTTAAAGAACTGTGTAAGTGCTGCTAGCTATTATTTCTCTAGGTATGTGAGCGTGGGTGGGTCAGTGAGACAGAGAGGGGGAGGAGGCAGGGAGGGAGGGACAGAGGGAGAGAAAGAGAGGGGTGGGGGACAAAGAGAGACAGAGAGAGAGGGAGGGAGAGAGAAAGAGAGAGGGAGACAAGAAAGAGGGAAGGGGAGAGAGAGGGGGGACAAAAGAAAGGGAAAGAGAGAGAGAGAGAAAGAGAGAGAGAGAGAGAGAGAGAGAGAGAGAGAGAGAGAGAGAGAGAGAGAGAGAAACTCTTCTCTTCTTGGTTCTCCAACTTGTCTGCTCTTTCTCAGTCTCCTCTACTGGATCATGATCCACATCACTTCCCACTAACTGTGGGCATACCCCACTTCTCAGCCTAGGGCCTTCTTTTCTTTTCCCTCTACATTTTTCTTTCTCTGAGTGACCTTACTAGCTTCCATGCGTTCTATGACAATCTCTATGCAAATGTCTCCCAAGCTCTAATCCTATATCTATTGTAGCAGTCCTCAAAATTTTTTGGTCTCTTGACCCCTTCACACCCTTAAAAATTATTGAGGACCCCAAAGACATTTTATTTATGTGGATTCTATCTACTGATATTTACTGTACTATAAATTAAAACTGATAAAGTTTTAAAATATTTATTTACTAATTCATTGAAAAACTAATAAATCCATAACTTGTTAACATAAATAAATTATTTTACAAAAAATATTTTCCAAAGCAAAAAAAAATAAACTGGTGAGCAGAATGGCATTGTTTTATATATTTCTTCAATTTTCTTTAATGTCTAAATAGAAGACAGTTGAATTCTAATATCTGTTTCTGCATCCAATCTGTTGTAATATATTATTTTAGCTGAAGAACATGAAGAAAACCCAACCTCATATAGATATGCAGTTTGAACAAGGGAGGAGTATTACAGGTAAATAATTAGACCTGGCAAATCCCTAAAAGTGTCTTGGGGACCCTCAGGGATCCATGAATTACACTTGAAGAACAACTGCTCTACTGTATATTTTAGAGGCAGCTAAGTGGTATAGTGGGTAGAAAGGCAAGCTTAGGGTCAAGGAAGATCGGAATTCAAATTCTGACTTAGACACTTTTTAAAGGTATAACCATGGGCAAGTCACTTAATCAGTCTCAGTATGCTCATTTATAAAACAGAAATGAAAAGAAAAGTTGTGAGGATCAAATGAGACAATATATTTTAAGGGCTCTGTAAATTTTACGATGAAAATAAATGATAGCTACCATTATTATGTCAAAGTCAACATCCCATAGTTCAAAATCAACATATGCAAACAGAGTTTGTATAAAACCCACCCCTTTGCTGAAGTTACCTATTTCTACCAAGGGCATTGGCATCTTTCAGATTAGCCAGGTATGAAACCTTGGTGTTGCCCTCAACTTTTCCCTCTCCCTCAGTCCACAAACAGCATGAGCTGTTGAACCTCACCAAATCGGCCTCTGCGGCGTGCTTCACACCCATTCCCTTCTCTCTGTGCCCCAAGCCTTGGAAGCCCTGCATTACCTTATACCTGGACAGCTGCCACAGCCTCCTAATTGGTCTCTGTTGAAAACCACTCCACACTCCAACCCATCTTCCACACAGTGGTCAAAGCACAATTACAAAAGTATGTTCTCCTATTCAAAATATTGCTATGGCTCCTCATTGCCTCTAGAATAATATACAACTCTTTATACGAGCCCTTACACCGTCAAGCTCCTGCCTGAACTTCTTACCCATAACTCAGGCAGCTGAGCGGCACAGTAGAGGGAGAGCTGGGCCTGTGGTCGGAAAGAGCTGAGTTTAAATCCAGCCTCAAACACAGGCTGCGTGTGTGGCTCAGGGCGAGTCACTTAACTTCTGTCTGCCTCAGTTTCCTCTACTGTAAAATATGAATGATAATAATAGTACTGACCTCCTTGGGTATGGATTAATGAGATGAAATTTATAAAGTGCTTAGCACACAGTAGGCACTTAATAAATGCTTATGTACCTCTTTCAGATACTCTAGAAATCAAAACCAAACTAGCCTGTTCAATGTTCTTCACACATGATGCATACCATTTACAGGCTATTCTCCACATCTGGAATGTGTTCTCTCATCTATCCTTCTTGCTGTTCAGTCTTTTTCAGTCACATCTGATTCTTCATGACCCCATCTGGGGTTTTCTTGGCAATGATACTGGAGTGGTTTGCCATTTTCTTCTCCAGTTTATTTTACAGATGAGGGAACTGAGGTAAACAGAGTTGACTTGCTGAAGGTCATACAGCTTAGCCAAATTTGAACTCAAGTCTTCCTGATTCCAGATTCAGCACCCTTTCTACCTCACCCTCTAGCTGCCCCCTCAGAGTCCTTTCTTTCCATCAAAGCTCAGGTCAAGTACTATTATGTCCTGTAAGAGACCCTTCCTGACATCCATCCCACCTACCCTACCCTCATTGGTGCTTCTCCTCACTCTGAAATTACCTTGTATTTACTTTGTGTATTCTATTTTTTAATTATCTGTGAACCTGCTATTTTCCTCCAATAGAACATAAGCACCTTGAGGGCAAGAACTGTCTTATTTTATTTTGTCTTTTGATCCGTTTATCTCTAGTGAAGAGTGTCTGGTACTTGGTGGGGGCTTAACAGATCACTGTTGATTATTGATTGGTTGATTAGCCAAATAAGCACATTTAGGCATGACCATCACAAACAGTAGAATAGGCTGCCTCAGGAGAAAGTGGATTCCCCTCTCCAATAAGCTCTTCACAAAAAGACCATATACCAGCTTGGATATGTTGTGAAGGAGAGAGAGGATTTTTGTTCAAGGACAGTTGAAACCAAATGATTCTAAGGTCCCTCCCATCCCTGAGATTTGGTTTTCCATTCAAAGACTGAAGGGGCAACATTCGCTCAACAGCAGGCAACAAAACTTTTATATTCCAACCATTTCACCAATGATATTACTTTGGGCAATTCACTTAACTACTTTGGGCTTCAGTTTTCCCATCTGTAAAATGGGAATACTCTATTCTACCCCTGGGAGGTATGAAGATTGACTGATATCATAGATGGGAAAGTAGCAGCTTTGAAAAACGCAGAGTACTACACAAAAACCCAGTATTGTTCCAGTGAAATAAGAGTGCTTTAGTTTTACACAGCACTTTATAGTTACGTTATACAAAGCCTATTTTAAATGCAAATGGAACAGAGTTTTATTCATCTGATTCCCAGCTTCAATTTATTCAGCATCCTTGAATAAATCCCAGAGGGACCACCCGACTTATTTACTTCATACTCTCTCCCCACTGTCTTTTCTACCTTCATCTTGTTTGCAATGAGTATTCAGACTCTGACATCGAGGGATCACAGGTTTAGAGCTAGAAGGGGCCTCAGATGTTATCTAGTCCAGCCTCTTCCTGTTACAGATGAGGAAACCGAGGCCCGAGGTCACACTGGTAGCAAATAGCAAAGCCAGGATTTGCAGTTGGGTCTTCTGACTCCATCTCCAAGGCTCCCTCCACTACACCATTCATTCTTTCCTCTCGATAAAATAAATAAGCCTTGGTGTTATTTGAGCAGCGTGCTCTCAGCAGTCACAGCATACACTTATGAGAGCAATAACTCTGATAGCATCTTTTATAGCAGCTCCCAAAATATTTACAATTTGGCAATGTAAACCAAGGTAATTGTGGATCAGTCTTGTCCAGCTCTCCATGACCCAATTGGGGGTTTTCTTGGCAAAGATACTAGAGTGGTTTGTTACTTTCTCCTGCAGTGTGTCCCCATTTTACAGATGAGGAACTGAGGCAAATAGAGGTTAGGTGACTTGTTCAAGGTCACACAGCTAGCCAGAAGGATCTGAGGCCAGATCTTCTTGACTCCAGGACCATTGCTCTATCCAATGTACCACCTAGTTGCCTGGGCCTTAGCTTACTGATCTATAAAAATGAATGGGTTGGGGGCGGCTAGGTGGCACAGTGAATAGAGCACTAGCCCTGGAGTCAGGAGGACCTGAGTTCAAACCTGACCTCAGACACTTAACACAAAAAAATTAGCCGTGTGACCTTGGGCAAGTCACTTAACCCCAACTGCCTTCCAAAAAAAAGCAAAAAAAAAAATTAAAAGAAGATGAATGGGCTGGGCTAAAATGGCCTCTGATGCCACTTCCAGCTCTAGACTTATGCAAGATCTCTTGAAGTTTCCAAGCAACCTTTATGAAAACCAATTTCCATTTCTTCTTAGGTTATGTTTCTTTCCCCTGCAATAGAGGCAGCTAGGTGGCAGCTGTGTGACCCTGGACAAGTCACTTAATCTCTGTCTGCCTCAGTTTCTTCAGTTATAAAATGGGAATCATAATAGCACCTAACTTCCAAGGTCATTGTGAGGATCAAATGAGAAAATATTTGTAAAGAATTGAGAACAGGGGTGGCTAGGTGGTGCAGTGAATAGAGCACCGGCCGTGGAGTCAGGAGGACCTGAGTTCAAATCCAGCCTCAGTCACTTCACCCCAATTGCCCTCCAAAAAGCAAAAAAAAAAAAAAAAAAAGAATTGAAAACAGTATCTGGCATTATGTTTAATCAATGTTTGTTTCCTTCCTTACCATAAAGGAAAGAGAACTATGTGCTCAAAAGAGACGGGGTTCATGGTGAATCAACATGTGGAAACAAGGAAAGACCAGTTTCATTTTATTTTTCCCTATTCTAATATATCCAGGTCTTGTAAAGCTCCATTGCATCCACAGCAGTTATAAAAAAGCAGCATCTGTACACAGGCACAGGAAGGGAGGTTTGCATAATGCTATATCTGCAAAACAGATTCAAAGCCCAGAAATCGCGGTCCTCTGGAAAAGGGGGCACTGCTACTTTAAAGTTTTGCTGGGTTCTCTGTCTGTGCTCGGATTGCAGGCAGAGCAGACGCAGCGGCTGGCTCATCCTATCGATAAGGTTCAGTTAGAGCCAAGGTGGAGGATGGGAAAGGAATGGAGCTGTCCCAGCTCCTCAATGAGATCAGGGCAAACTATGAAAGGCTGCTCAGCAGAAATCAGATAGAGACCGTGCTCTCAACGAGACTCCAGGTAATGCTTTCATACAGGCAGGCAACTTCCAGGATAAGGAGACAATCCATGTCTACCCCATTCCTGTCTCGGCCTCTATGAGGTACAGTATTTCCTTTTCGATGCAGCATGTACTGGGGAAGGAATTCAGCTTTCGCTGCAATATGACTAGGACTAGAATAGAGAGGGAAAGACAGTGTTTATCTTGCAAAAATAGCTTGCAGCCATGGGCAGTTCGTAGATGGGGGGGAGGGGTTGCATAAAGGAAGAGGTTACTGAGATTAAGGAGAGTTGGGGACCACAGACAGAATATGATGCCCTCTGACCTCTGTGACATCCTTCAGGAAAAAGCATTTCAAGTATCCTGCAAAGATGTTGCAAAGGGGCTATTTATAGAGAAGGGTTTTAATAGTCAGCATCTTCAGTTTTATAGTCAAGAGATTAATGTGCTTCTTTTAAACTAAGCAAAGCTTGTCTAAAAGATTTCCATAATCTATTTTCATTATAATAAACATGTAGGCTCACTTGATTATTATAAATTCTTATTCAAATCATCCCATTGTGATGAAAATCTAGCATTCAGAATAATTCTATATTTTGTCAAAAACCAACTTCTCTGTCTTCCCAACCCCCATCCAATTCATGATCCAGCTGTGCCTGGATTACTTGTTTTTTAAATCCCAGAAACTAAGGGTATGCATGCTTATCTGCATCTCGATGGATATACAATATAAATATTAAAAAGCAATTAAAGGTTCTAAATGCTAATTCCCTGGAACTGTTCACTTTTATCACAATAGACTCCTCATCCATTCATTAAGGCCCCAATCTACAAATGTGTTCCAGAAGGACAAGTCTATATTAAGAAAGGAAGTAGCAGAAATTTCTGGTTTCTTATTGCTTACCTACCGAAATCTGAACTCAAGATCTGGCCATTCCTTTGCAAAAGGTCATCAAATCCTATACATTCAAGTATCGTCAGGTTCTTATTATATTGGTTAAGCATGTTGCCAAATATGAAATTTTGGTCCCAAGGTAGGGAAGAAAGAAGGAGGTGGAAATCACTGAGCCCTGAATATAGGCCTTTATTCCTTTACCAATTTATTTTAAGAAATTTTGTTATTGTTATTAATCAGCTGTTTAAATCGTGTTGACCCTATTTAGGGTTTTGTTGGCAGAGATGCTAGAGTGCTTTGCCATTTTCTTCTCCAGCTCATTTTACAGATGAGGAAACTGAGGCAAATAGGATAAAGTAATTTACTCAGAGTCACACAGCTAGTAAATGTCTGAGGCCACATTTGAACTCAGGAAGATAAGTCTTCCTGACTTCAGGCCCAACACTCTATCCACTGTGCCACCTAGCTGTCCTATATTTTTTTAAATGTATTTTATATATAAATAAATGATTTTAAGTATTTTTAAATAGCATTTGTGGATAACCTTTAAGATTTCATTTTTAAAAATACAGTGGAATAGAGAGAGCACTGGATTTGGAGCCAGTAGATTTGTTTTCAAATTCCAGCTCTGGACAGTACCGGGCAAATTCCTTAACTTCTATGGCTCTCAGTTTCTTCATCTGGACAATGAGAGGCTTGGACTAAATGATCTCTAAGGTCTCTTGTAGATATTAGTCTGTGATCCTAATATCAAAAACATTTATTTATTCGAGATCAACGTGGAAATTTTCAAATGTAGTTGGAGTAGTATATTCACTTCTATAAATGAGATTTCATGAAAGTCTGAATGCAGATGATGTCAGTATTTGAAAGCAGTCTTTGTATTGTGTAACCACATGGTACAAAGGA
Source organism: Pseudocheirus occidentalis (assembly GCA_028646575.1). Classification (NCBI taxonomy): domain Eukaryota; kingdom Metazoa; phylum Chordata; class Mammalia; order Diprotodontia; family Pseudocheiridae; genus Pseudocheirus; species Pseudocheirus occidentalis. The sequence continues at coordinate 153,101,863 of CM053593.1, forward strand.
TTCTATCTTACATAAGTCATAATGTTGTCATTAGTCAATCAGAATGAAGGGCCTAGCTACAATGTATCACATAGGAGTTTTTTTTTTTCTGGTTTGACTTTTTGTCTGGTTGTTTTCATACGCCTTAAGACTCACCGGGAAAACTCACTTTGGAAAAACTAAAGAAAGTCAGCTAGATAAATTCCACAAGTACCTTTCATTTGCTTATGACAAAAAAAAAAAGGCAAGTGGTAAGAGCTGTTACTGGGAACAGAGGGGTGAAAAAAAACTCATTGAAATTAGCATTGGTCAGCATTTCAGGAGTAAAGGATGTATTCAAACCTTCTCTATTTCCTTTTTGTCAGTCATTCAATCATAAAGCAGCTGCCTATGTCTGCCAAGTTGATAGCAAAAACTGAGTGACAAGAGAAACCACAATTCACAAGGATTCCTAGACCTACCCCTTCTGTCCACAAACTTTCACTGACTCAAAACTATTTCCAAAATGAAATTTCCTTGGCTTCATCAAAGTTAAATTTATAATTCTAAAATCTCTGAACAGAACATGAAACAGCAAGTCACAGCCAAGCAGACCCAAGAAATTTACATTCCCAATGATTACAATACTATAAAAGGAAAAAGAGAGGGAAGAAAGAAAAAAGAGGGGGGAAGGAAGAA
>CM053593.1:153103019-153130536 GCA_028646575.1 Pseudocheirus occidentalis
GAAGGAAGGAAGAAAAGAAGGAAGGAAGGAAGGAAGGAAAGAAGGAAGGAAGGAAGGAAGGAAGGAAGGAAGGAAGGAAAGAAGGAAGGAAGGAAGAAAAAAACATTGTACAATTATAATGACCAAGTCTGACCCCAGAGAAAAGTTGAGAAAATTAATCTTCCCCTGTTCTTTTCAGAGATAGGGAGCTATGGATTTAGGATACTACTGTATACACTGTCAGACATGGTCAATGTGTTGATTAATTTTGTTCTACTGCCTGTTTCCCCACTTCCTTTTTAAATGTTTGTTATAAATGATGCCCCACTGGGTAGCGGAGGTAGAGGGATATATTCAGAGGTGAATGCGATTTAAAAACAAAAGGCATCAGTAAAAATAAGATCTTTAGAAGTTTAAACTGCACAGCACACCTCCTGTTTCAGGAGGCTGTAGTGATGACAGCAGCTATAGTCAACTCCTATTCTCACATTTCTTGTCAAGAGCCATCCAGGTCAGAATTCTCTTCAGAGGCAACTGTTTAATTCCAACACTTTTAGGATACTCCAAAAATAATGGGCACAGCTTAAAGGGTACAATGCTTCACTGCTCTACACAAGGAATCAACATGCCTCCTAAAAATACATTCTAGAGGTGAAATTTTCTCTAAATCAATTACAGGGTCTCTGAACTCTGAGACATTTTAGTTCCTCTGATAGCTTATTTATCAAAATAATTAGTAATCTACTTCCACATATTTGTGAAATTCTTCCTCTCTGCTTTCTCCCTTATCTATGCATTTGGTCCCAAAGTGCCAAATTAATTGGTTAAGAGGGGCAGGTCACCTATTGATTGATTTTTGTGAGGTATTTGCTAAGAAAATACTGGTGGAAAGTGGTTTTATTTTCCCCTTCTTCTAGCTTCATTACTATTCCATAAATTGTACAGTAGTTATCCTGAGTTTAAGAAGCTAATACAATGCTTATATATAGGGGTGAACAAACAAGTGGATGGACAGGAATCCAGAAAAAAATAACTGATAAGTTGTTGTTAGTATATCATAGGATCATAGATTTAGCCTTGGAAGAAAACTGAGAGGCCATTGAGTCCAGTTCTCTCATTTTTACAGCTGAGAAAACTGAAACAGAAAAGTTAAAGGACTTGTCCAAGGTCACACAGTTACTGTCTGAGGCAGGATTTGAACTCAGGTCTTTCTTAGTCTAAGTTTGGTGCTCTATTCATTGCACCACCTAAGATGCCATTCTCTTTTTTTTATTTTAAATTAAATTATTTTAAATGTAGGATTGATTTTGTTGTTTGAAGATCATCTTGAATATTAATAGTTTTACGAGATAACAGCAGAGATTGCCATTTGTTGAATTTTTCCCCCTGACTTTATAAGTATTTTTGTGACTGGGTTTTGTTCCTGTGTGAAAAATTTAAAGAGGCACTCAAATTTCTTCTGAGGAAGAATGTAAAGGCAATACCTGCTGGAGGAAAAGGTCTAGAGCAGGGGTGGAGAACCTGTTGTAGCTTCCCCACTGCTGGTAGACAAAGGGAAAGGACGATGAAAGTGGCACCAGCAACAGCTCACTCTCACAAACTTCTGGGTGGGCAGAGGCAGACCAAACTCCAGCCACACCTAGGGTTGGCAAGAAAAGCATGGTCCCAACCTACCCAGCTAATCCCTTAAATGCCAACAGCTTTGGCCCTCTCACAGCCAGAAGAGAAAAGCCTGCACAGATGCCAAAAATCCCAGAAGCCCTGAGGAAAGTACAAAATGAGGCCTCCACCCTCGATCAGCCCACAGATGGGCATGTCCTAAAGGCAGCCCTACTGGAGGGTGGTGAGTTCTCAAGACTTGAGCCTCCACCTCCCAGATCTTTTTCTCTTCCATAAAGATTTGCCCTCCCTGACTTCGCAAAATTTCCTACAATCTGGAACCCCAGGGGTTGGCTGGGAGAATTGGGTTGAAAATGTGGTGAGCCAACTCATGAATTGAGAGGAATACAACATTCTGGAATGAAAAATGCTTCCCCAGACCTAGACATTCTGGGACATTGCTACTAACCCTCTGCACAGCCTGCCTCTGCAAGAGTAACATAGGGAGAAAGGGGGAAATGGGCTTCAGGAAAGGCAAGGCAGGGGAGGAATACAGCAACTTAGCTCTTTCTGGAGGGACCCTAATTCTCCCTCAGGAGACTTCTTCTTTCCCTCCCAAGTTGCTCAAACTTTCCCAAGGGCAGATAACTGAGGGGTAGAGGATCTTGGGGCCAACATGTGTATGTGTGCCCTTGTGTGCCCATGTGTGCCCATGCCTATGAGAACCAAGAACCTCTTTCTCCTGTTCAGTTGTTTGTACTAAATCATAAGACCAGAATAGCTAAATCTCAAAAACCTGTCTAAAAGACCACATCACTGATAATTCAGAGATCTGGGTTCTTTTCCCTGCTCTAATAATGTTTCTGTTGCATTTAGGTTGTGCTGTGGATAACATGCTGGGTCTGGAGTCAGGAAGTCTTGCGTTCAAATTCAACCTTAGACACTTACAACCCATGTGACTCTAGGCAAGTCATTTAACCTATTTGCCTCAGTTTCCTCCTCTATAAAATGGGGTAAATGACAGCACCAACCACTCAGGATTGTTGTGAGGATTAAACAAGATATTTGTAAAAGCACTTAGCACAATGTCTGACATAGTAGATGCTACATAAATGCTAGCTGTTATTATCATTATTCTGTAAAATTAGGGGTTTGGGACAAGATGGTTTCTTACATCCCTTCCTACTGTAACAGTCTACAAACCTATGAGATTTGGGTTCCATTTGACCAAACCTGAGCACAGTTTCAATTTCAATTAAGAGTTCAAATAAGCTTTCCTTTGTGACCTTGGACGAGTCATTGGCCTTTTCCAGGGCTTTAGTTTTCTCCTCAATAAAATGAAAGTATTTGGCATGGCTAAGTGGTGCAGTGAATAGAGCACCAGCCCTGGAGTCAAGAGGACTTAAGTTCAAATTCAGCCTCAGATATTTAACACTAGCAGTGTGACTTTGGGCAAGTCACTTAACTCCAACTAGCCTGCCTTCCCCCCTCCAAAAAAATAAAAATTTTATAAAAAATAAAATTAAATTAAAGCACTGGAAACGATGGTTTCTATAGTTCCTTCCAGCTCCAACAAGGATTTTTGTGTGTATTTTTTAGGAGAGTAGGATTGGGGTCCTCCTCTAAACCATCTGTTTATTATGAGAGTTGCTATTCTACCTTCACCTCCCTATTAATTTGGTTTCTTGGACATTACATATGAACAAACAATTGACTTTTGCCTCTGGTTTCCCAGATTTATTCATCAAAATAGGAAGCTACGAAACGGCCCTTCCCATGGGGTATAATGATAAATGTTTAACAACCAGCTCTCTAGTGAGTGCTTGAGAGCTCTCTTCCCCCCCTTCATCTCTTCCTCCCTCTTCTCTTTCCATCCCTCTCCCTCCCTTCTCTCTTTTCCTACTCTCCCTTTCTCTGTCTCCATATACATACATATGTGTTTATATATATATATATATATACAGATACGTATACTACATATATACATACACATACATATATATACATACATGCATACACTATATGTACACACATATACACACACATACACATATACTTAAATATATATATATATATATATATATATATATATATATATATATATATATATATGCAGGACACACTTTTAAATTTAATCTGTGTTAATATTTTCTTCATTCCTTTCTTGTCTGCACAATCAACAAAACAATCAAGGCTTGATTTGTAGCATTTGCTATTTTCCAAGGTATAAATGCTCACATTGAAAATTTAACAATCAGCTCTTGGGAGATGGTGAAAGCTGACTCCCACACACACTCCTAACTTTCCTCTAGAAGGGGGAGTATATGTGTAGCCTCTCTCACAGTGGCTTCCTGATGTCCTGGAGTCTCTGTTTCATGCCATAAGCTTCTCCACAAGTACAATGGAGGGTACCATTCCTGCTTTTCATGCTCAGTGTAGTTTGGGGGGATTACCCAAGAAACAAAATATTCCTAGTTAAGCCAATCTGGCTACCACTACCTTAATATGTTTGTGTAGTCTTAAATGTGGTAAAGGCATATCAAGTTTATTCAAAGAAAACCTCTTTTATGATAAGCCAAGAAATAAAAACTTAGGACTGACTTTTTATCTTTTCACAAAATGAACGGGTATTTACATGCTTTAGAGAATTTTGAATCTAGAGGCCCTTAGAGATCATTCAGCTTACACAGAGAGAAACTAAGGCAAATAACCATCGAATGGCATGCTCGGGGTCACAGAACTAATTAGTAGCAGAGCTGACACTAAAAAAGTCAAGTTCTATAATCTACTAATGACCACACACACAAAATTGAGGAAAAGATTGGTCGTTGTGGTAGTTTTATGGAGAATTTGTCTAAAGTTTCTCTTTTGTAATCATGCCCTCCTTTTTTTCTGTAGCTAGAAGAAGATTTAAGCAAGAAAATGGACAAAGATGAAGAAGCGCTAAAAGCAGCCCGAGCAGAACTCAAAGAAGCGCGCCGTCAGTGGCACCATCTGCAAGTGGAAATTGAATCTCTCCATGCCGTGGTGAGACTAGGCACAAAAAAACTTAACCTCATATCTGCCCAACTGAAAAATTAGTCCATTTAGTCTCCTGTTGTTATCTGATTAAGAGAGGGACAGAAAGACTGCCCATTAGTCTCAGTAGGAAGGGCAAGGTCAAAGCCACAGAATTCTATTCCTAGACCTCTTGCTCTCTTCTCTGTGACTATATGTGTGTCAGCTCAATCCTGCCTTCATGCACCTGGAAAATAAAATGATAAGACTTGGCTTACAGCCCTGAGATTCTCTGGACCTAGAAAAAAGGTCAGAAATAACAAATACCTTATTCTTATACACTCAGTATTACAGGGGTGGTTGGTTTTTTTTTTTAAGTAATCTATTGGGAAAATGTTCGTGCAGAAGAGACATGTTCTTTCCCAAATAGCCCTTATCAAAGAATAGTTTTCTATTCTAATTTTAAATTTAATTTTATTCTAATGTTTAATTTTCTTAGAAAACTAAAGAGACATGCCCCCACTCTTGAAATGGAGATAGAAGAAAATTGGTGATCTTAATATATAAGTTAGAGTGAAGTTATTCATGTTTCAGGATTCTTTGCTATGCAAAAAAAATCACCCCAGGATGTCCTTAAGTAGCAAAGTCTTTTGTATATAATGATACAAATAATGATAGGTAGCATTTATATAATGCTTTAAGGTTTGCAAAGTGCTTTACAAATACCATTTTATCTTCACAACAACTTTGGGAGGTAGGTGCTATTCTTATATTCTTGCTACAGATGAGGAAACTGTAACAAACATAGATTAAATGACTTACCCAGGGTCACACAGCTCATATGTATCTGAGGTCAGACACAAACTTGGGACTTTTAGCCTAGAGCTCTATCCATTGCTTGATTATATATTGGTATGTACATAATTCTTCAGGAATTGATACCAATCAACGCAGTATTTATTATTGTTCAGTCATTTCAGTCAAATCTGACTGTGACCCCATTTAGAAATGAGGAAACTAAGACAAACAGGATTAAGTGACTTGCCCAGGGTCACAGAGCTAGTAAGTATCTGAGGCTAGATTTGAACTCAGATCTTCCTGATTCCATGCCTGGCGTTCTATCCACCACACTACCTAGCTGCTTCTGTTATGTGTTAAGCACTGATCTCAAGGAGCTCATATTTCATCAAAGAAAACATGTACAACATGTTTGAATGCATAGGGTGCTGCGCTTGGAGTCAGTAAGGCCTGTGTTCAAATCCTACCTCAGACACTTACTTGTCCACTGTCCCTGGGCAAGTCATTTAGGTTCTCTGTGCCGTGGTTTCTTCATCTGAAAAGGAATTTTAACTCAATGGCTCCTAAACTCTATTCTAGGTATGATCTTATATATATGCAAAAAGTACATACAAGGTAGCACAGGCAGGAGGCAGTAGCAGTTGGGAGGGATCAGAAGAGTCTTTATGAAAGAGGCGGTGTGTTTGAGGTAAGCTTTTAAAGAGGGTAGAGGCTCTAAGAGGTAGAGGTGAGAGTAGACTCTATTCCAGGCATTTGGGACAGCTTTACATAAAGGCATGGAGACAGCAGATGGATTGTCATGAGTAAGGACCGGCAGGAAGGCCAGTTGGCTGGACTGAAGTTATGTGTAAAGTGAAATGATGAAAAATAAGCCTGGAAAGGTAGCTTGAAACCAGGTCATAGGTCTTTAAATGGAAAATGGAGAATTTGTATTTGTTTCCAGACATAATAGGAGCCTCCAGAGTTTTTTGAGTAGGGTAGTTTCATGGTAAAATCTGTGCTTTGCTTTTGGAATATCAGTTTGGCAGCTGAATAGAAGTTAGATTAAAAAGGGCAGAGGTGAGACAAGGAAACTAGTTAGGAGATTTTTGTAGTAGTCCAAGTGAGATGTGATAATGACCTGGACTATCCTAGTTCAGGAGTGAAGGGACATCCTTAGCCTCCCACACATCCTAGTGTGGGGTGAAGAAGAGTAAGAAATTCGGGGGCGGCTAGGTGGTACAGTGAATAGAGCACCAACCCTGGAGTCAGGAGGACCTGAGTTCAAATCCGATCTCAGACACTTAACATAAAAACTAGCTGTGTGACCTTGGGCAAGTCACTTAACCTCAACTGCCCATACCAAAAAAAAAGAGTAAGAAATTCAGGATAATTCATTCCCAAGTTGCAAACCTGGGTAATTTTGGTATGAAAATGGCAAAGATAATCCAGGTTTGGGGTTTGGCCAAGTATGTGCAGTGATGGGCTCAGGAAGTAAGAGATTCAAAAATAGAAGACAGTGTAAATTTGAAATGGTTAAGGGTATGGGAAAGGAGTAAAGTCAAGTCAGATCTGAGGTGATGGCCTCAAAAAGCATTGAGAGTTAGATGGTTTGGAGGTCAAAGTAAAGACAAAGAAAACCTTTAAAAGGAGTTGGGAGAGATGGGATGATAGAAAGCTATAGTCAGATAAAGAAATGTCAGAATTCTTGACAATGAAAGTAGAAGAATCCTTGTGAATGATGGCAAAGCCTGTGTAGAGCTGAAATGGATGAAAGGACTAAGTCATAGGAGCTGAACAGATTGAGGATATAGGTGACCAGGATATTTATGGAAATATCAGCATTTATGCTGATGTTCCCTAGTATAAATTCAGGACATGGAACAGAAACTAACACAGGTATGGAATTCTTTGAGGAAGAAGGTAGAATTAGCTGCGGACTTAGAGATAACTTCCATCAGGATCTGGATTGGGTCATATATCTGCACAGAGCGAACATCAGAAAAGAGGCTGATTGCTAATGAACAACAAAACACTGTAAGAAGAGACAGTAAGAGATACACCCACTTAAAATAACCACAGATGGCATAAAATAGCTGGGAGAATAATTGCCAAGACAAACCCAGGAACCAAATAAACATAATTATAAAAACGCTTTTATACAAATAAAGTCAGATTCAAATAATTGGAGAATGGGGGTGGTTAGGTGGAATAGTGGACAGAGCACCAGCCCTGGAATCAGGAGGACCTGAGTTCAAATCTGGCCTCAGACACTTAAAACAAAAAACTAGCCGTGTGATCTTGGGCAAGTCACTTAACCCCAATTGCCCTACCTTCCCCCCTCCAAAAACAGCAACAAAAAAAACCTCACAAATAATTGGACAAATTGTTCATGGGTGGGTAGAGACAAAATGAAAATTCTACCCAATCTACTTATTCAATGCCATCCCAATTAAATTACAAAAAAATTATTTTATTGATCTAGAGAAAATAATAACAACATTCATTTGGAAGAATGTCAAGAGAATATCAAAAGAATTGGGGGAAAAAAACATGTAAAGGAGAGTTAGCAGTACCAGATCTTGTGTTTGTCCTTTGTTTTTGAAGAGGACCATGACATCAAGGAGAATTTTTAATCTAGAGGCCCATAGAGATCATTCAGCTTACACAGAAAGTAACTAAAGCAAAGAGCCATCAAATGGCATGCTCAGGGTCACAGAAGTAGCCAAGCTGACACTAAAAAAGTCAAGTTCTATAACCTACTAATGACAACATACACACACACACACCATTTAGGAAAATATTGGTCCTTGTGATGGTTTTATGCTGAATTTGTATAGTTTCTCTTTTGTAATCATGCCCTCCTTTTTTCTGTAGCTAGAAGAAGATTTAAGCAAGAAAATGGACAAATATGGAGAAACACTAAAGGCAGTTGACTTTGATTTAAGTGAGGGAGGGTTGTGAAAAGTCACCAGTCTCACTTTCTCCTCTAGAGTCGTCTGGGTCTAGGGGCCAGATATTCATCAGGATGACTGGGGAAGGTCCAGGATGCAAAAGGAGACTCTGACCCTTTTAGGCTAAGGTCTTTCATTTTAAAAAAAATCAAAATGGGAGGAGAAGACCCTCAGGGTTGCTATCTTTGAGAAAAGAAAGAAAAAGAAAAAGAAGGAAGGAAGGAAGGAAGGAAGGAAGGAAGGAAGGAAGGAAGGAGGAAGGAAATTATGAAAACTATCTGATATTGGCTAAGAAATAGAAAGGTGGATCACTGGAACAATGTGGACATGCAATACAAAATAGTAAATGATTATAATAACCTTATGTTTGGCAAATGTAAATTTTTAAATTTGGGGATAAGAATTCAATTAAAAATTGTTGGAAAAACTGAAAAGCAGTCTGGCAGAAATTGGGCATAGATCAATATCTTATACCATTTACCAAGATATGGTCAAAATGGAAATATTATCTAGATATAAAGGGAGATATCATAAGAAAACTAGAAGAACATGGAACACATTACCTATTATACTTATGGATAGAAGAAGAATTTATAAAACAAGTGATAGAGAGCATTGTGAGATATAAAATGGATAATTTTAATTACATTGAATTTAAAAGGGTTTATACAAATAAAATATAGCCAAGATTAGAAGGAAGGAAGAAAATTGGGGGGGGGAGGATTTATAGGTAGTTTCTCAGACAAAGGTCATATATCTTAAATATATTGAGAATTTTGTAAAATTTATAAGAATATTAGTTATTCCCCAATTGATAAGTGGTCAAAGGATATGAACAGGCAGTTTTTGGATGAATAAATTAAAGCTAAATATATTAATATGAAAAAATTGTCTAAATCATTATTGATTAAAGAAATGCAAATTAAAACCACTTTGAGATATCATCTCACACCTATCAGACTGGCTAAAATAATAGATGGGGAAAATGACAAATGTTGGAGGGGATGTGGAAAATTTAGGACACTAATACACTGTTGGTGGAACTGTGAGAAATCCAGAATTATGGAGAACATTATGAAATTTTGGAGAACAACCTAGAATTATGCCCAAAGAGTTAAAAAAAAAACTGCATATCCTTTGACCCATCAATATCACTATTAGGTCTGAATTCCAAGGTGATCAGGGAAAAAGGAAAAGAACCTATATTTTCTAAAATGCTTATAACAGTTCTCTTTGTGGTAGCAAAGAACTGGAAATTGAGGGTATGCCCATCAATTAGGAAATGGCTCAACAAGTTGTGGTATATGATTGTGATAGAATACTACCATGCTAGAATAAACGATGAGCTGGTTGATTTTAGAAAAACATGAAAAAACTTGCATAAATAATGAAGAGGAAAATGAGCAAAACCAAAAAAAGACATTGTATATAGTAACGGCAATATTATTCAAGGTATAACTGTGAACAATTCAGTTATTCTTAGTATTATAAATACTCAAATCAGTTACAAAGGACCTATGGAGACGCTATCCACCTCCAGAGAAAGAACTGGCAAATAGAAATATGCATAGTATGGTTTTATATATCTGTGTCAAATGGTTGGCTTCTCTAGTGTGGGTTCGAGAGGGAGGGAGGGAGATAGTTTAGAAGTTGATATAACAAAAAAGCTAAATTAATTTTTTTTTTAAAAAGAGGTTACTTGCTAATTAGGAATAGCAAGGTAGCACAACAGATAGAGTGTAGAGCCTAGAGTTAGGAAGACCTGAGTTCAGATCTAGCCTCAGATACTTGCTAGACCCTGGGCAAGTCATTTAACTGCTATTTCCTGTGGATCATGTGTTTCCTCATCCTCATTTGGGAATAATAATAGCACCTACCTCCTAGAGTTGTTGATGAATTGAATGAGATAATAATTGTAAAGCACTTAGCACAATGCCTGGCACAATAAAGTACTATATAAATATTAGCTAGTATTATTATAATGGCATGGAAGTGGAAATGGGTAACAAGGAGTGTGTGAATTCCTCTTCTGTTGGGAGACAGCCAGAGCTGGAGAGGATAGCTTACTATATAAAGTAAAGTATAAGCTGCAGGTAACCTTGTACTGAAGGGGTTCCTTATCTTTAAAAAAAATGTTTTATTGATATCTTCTGTTCCATATATCATCACAGTTATCCCATGTATCCCCTTCCTTTCCCATCCCAGAGAGCTATCCCATATATCAAATAATATTTTGTAGAGAGGGGGGAAAATTCAACACAATTGTGATCAACACAATATATGGAAAAAAATCTGAAAACATATGTAATGTGTAATACCTGTAGACCTCCTACAGGTACAAGGTGTGGGTTGAGGCTGTCTTCTCATATCTTTTCATTTAAGTCATATGTGAACTTTATAATTTTGTTACATTTTATTTTAATGTTTTTGGTGTGTGATTTTTTTTTTCCATTTATATTGTTGCAATTACTGGCTATATTGTTTTCCTGATTCCATTACTTCACTTTGTATCAGTTCATATAGATCTTTCCATGCTTCTCTGTATTCACATTTATCATTTCTTATAGAACAATAATAATCCATTACATTCATATACCATGATTTGTTCAGCCATTCTTCAGTTGATGAGCAGCTACTTTGTTTCCAGTTCTTAGCTACTACCAAAAAAAATGCTGCTATAAGCAGTTCAGAGTACATGAGAATTCACTCATTATCAATCCCTTCCTTAGGGTATCTTCGTATTCTTCACTTTTTCTACATCATGGCTCCCTTGGGCAGTCTGGTGAAGCATATGGCCTCCTTCCGAGAATAATGACTTTAAATAATTGAAGGAAATACTAAATTTCAGTTAAATGTTAATGAAAATAAAGGTGTTGATTTTTCCCCCATCCAAGCTCGCATAAACACCCCTCCAAAATCTATACACAGACTACAGTTAAGGACCCCTGTTGTAATGGGTAAGGAACCTCTGCATAGCATGCTTAAATATGTACCACTGTTCACAGTTCAAATCAGATTTAAAAGCTACATTTTGCGTCACTAATACTGTCTTGGTTAAACAGGAAAGGGGCCTGGAAAATTCACTACAAGAGTCAGAGCAACATTACCAGATGCAACTTCAAGACCTGGAGGCTGTGATCGAAGGCCTGGAGAAAGAACTGGCAGAAGTGAGGCGAGGTATCGAGAAGCAGCTCAGAGAGCATGAGATGCTGCTCAACACGAAGATGAAGCTAGAACAAGAGATAGCAACCTATCGCCGCCTACTGGAAAAAGAAGAAATAAGGTACTCGACTCCATCTAGAGAGCAAAACGCTCAGAAAGGGAAAGAAAACACAGGCCCAAAAAACATACCGTCCCCCCAAACCATCAGCACCATCACATTCTCTTTATCAAGTTCCTAAGATAATGGATAGGGACAGCATGGAATAGTGGATAGAGAGGAGACCAGAGGTCACGTCCCAACTGTGACACAAACTGGCTCTGTGACCCTGGGGATACTACTTCTTAGCAACCCTAGGCAGTCCTCTAAGACTATATGTTACAGGGGAAATGCCACCCTGCATTGGAAATGGGAGCTTCCTCATCTGGGAGTTCCCTGTGCCAATGAAATCCCAGGTCCAGTCCCTTTACCTACGGTAAATTATTGTTAAGTCATTTTTCAGTCATGTCCAACTCTCCATTTCCCCATTTGGGATATTCTTGACAACGATATGCAGTGGTTCTCCATTTCCTTTTCCAGCTCATTTTACAGATGTGAAAACTGAGAAAAAGGGTCAAGTGACTTTTCCAGGGTGACACAGCTAGTAAGTGTCTGAGGCTGAATTTGAACTCATGAAGATGAATCTTTCTGGTTAGGAACTGTAACTATAATTAGCTCTCTACAAGTCAGCAGTGGAAATACTTGAGTCAGACATAGTAAATGAAATCAGTGTCACATCGATCATTAAGGAAATTAACTCCCGGATACTACCAAGTGTGCTCTGTGCTCGACTGCCCTCACTTATTCTCAGGACTCACATGTCTCTTTTTAGACTACTCTGTAACTTGCATGAACCAAGCACAGAATAAAGTGAAAATGTTAAAAAAAAAATCATACATCTCGACTACTTATAATCAATCCCTTATCCCCCAAAATCTTGAAATGTGAGTACAATGAGACAGTGTGGTCCAGTAGACAGAAGGCTAACCTCAGTCATGGAAACTTATACTCAGATCCTTCCTCCAAAACACTGGCTCACAATGGGAAACTCATTTAACCTTTCAGTTCCCCAAGCAACTCTCTCCAAGACAAAATTTCAGAAGAGCAGGTACTGGCCTGCACTGGTAGAGGGAATTTCCTCATAGGAGTTCCCAGTAGCAATGAAATAACAAGTTCAACAACAACAACAAAATGTGAGTGAGTACAATGTGATATTACAGCAATGGAAGAACAACAGATTTCTTAACATGACTTAGAAGGCAAATCTACATTGACAAGAAGGAATGATGTTTACCATGAAAGGGAGACTAAATTCAGTCACTCCCATGAACTGAAATTTCAAATCAACCACTTACAAGCTAAGGGGGCAAGGAAGTTACTTGACCTCTACTCTGAGAGTGTCCATAAAACAAAATCTCTGTACTTTGTTGGGGGTTTTTTGGTTTATTTTTTTGTATGCTGGGGAGGTTTTGGAGGGGAGGTGAAGAGAGGAGATATCTAAGAAATGAACTAATTTACTATTTCAAAACTGTATAAAATAGCTTTGGCCAGCAAATGTCATAAATTCAAGGACCATGCTTACATTACTAGGCCTTCACAAGATAGAAGATAAATTTGCCTCTTTCATATATACTTGATATTGTGATTTAACTCTAGAACCCTCTCTGGTGAAGTTCTTGGACAGTAAACTTCCCATTTGAGTTGGCTGATACCCCAGGTATCCAAGACCGAAGTATCCCCAATTATTTCAAAAGAATTTGATGAAATTTTTCTTTTAAAACCTTTCAAAATTTCATTTTATTAACTTTATGTGTTTATGTCTTTTTAGGTATCTACATGTGTGTATCATTAGCAGATATTTATTAAACATCTAATATATGAAATACTTAATGAAGCCCTCAGAAAAAATATGAATGAAAAATTTTAAATTGTAATTAATATCCAGAGTTGTGAATATTAATAAAGTCCTTCTCATTCAAGACTTTGATTAACTAATCCAATTTTTCATCACCAGTACAATTCTTTCCATTCTTTTTTCAGATATTATGGTTCTATTCAATCTGGGAAAGAAGATATAAAGCCTACCACAAGTCGAGTAGGCTTTATCTTACCTCCAGGTGAGTTTGCTGACATTAGTAAATCACTGTATGTAGTGATGATCACTGTATTGGTACACTGGCTAGAGTTCTAGATTTAGAATCAGGAAGATCTGATTCAAATGCTACCTGACACTTATTAGCTACGTGACCCTGGACAAATCACTTAAGCTCTCTTGGTCTTACTTTCTTCCTCTGTAAAATGAAGATAATAACAATAATCTCCTTCATAGGGTTGTTGTAAGAATCAAGAAAGAAAGTATAGGTGTAGTGCTCTGCAAACCTTAAGATGCCATTACTATTATCACTTAGCATTTAGAGGGCTTGTATCATGATTTGACACTGAATATTAAAAACAGCGAGTAAAAACTCACGATGTAAATCAATTAATATAGCCTCTAATAAGTTACTATTTAACTGAATGGGCCTGGAATTCATTGGCAAAGAGAACCTTGCATGTAAAAATGCCCTCTGCCAGATCATCAGTTGCCTGTAATAGGGGTTCCTTAGCATTTTGTGTGCAACCTGAATCCCTCTGGCAGTCTGGTGAAGCCTATGGACCCCTTCAGAGAATAATGGTTTTAAATGCATAAAATAATAAACAGAAGATTATTTTAAAATCAGTTATGTTGAAATATGGTTAGCAAAAGCAATTTTTTAAATCAAACTAACGGACCGCAGGTTAACTTATATTCTTAGAGATTTGCAAGGTGTTCTGAGAGTTTAAGTGACTTTTCCATGGTCCCACAACTAAACAATCAATCAACAAGCTTTTATTAAGTAATTAATATGTGCCAGTCACTGTGTTAGGCACTAGAGATACAAAGACAAAAATAAAACAGTTTTTAACCAACAAAAAAGCTTATATATTCTTGGAATAAACAATATAAACACATATACCAAATATATACAAGGTAATGGGGGGGCGGGGTACACAAAGTCACTATCATCTAGGGCAGTGGTTCTCAACCTGTGGGTCCTAACCCCTTTGGGGGTCGAACGACCCTTTCACAGGGGTCACAGGGGTTGCCTAAGACCATGGGAAAACACATATTTCCTATGGTCTTAGGAACCGAGACATCGCTCCTCTATCCGTCTCCAGGCAGGTCCGCCCACATAAGAATATTAAAGGGCCATGGCATTAGGAAGGTTGAGAACCACTGATCTAGGGGGTTAAGGAAAGAAATGTGCATGTCCAAAATAGCACTTGGGATCAGGTCTTCCTGACTCTAAGACCATTCCTCCTAATCTATTATTCCAAGCTAATTTTCATCATCTAATGTTTTAACGAATAATAAGTTTCAGTATCCAGTAAATGTCACATTCCTCAGGAAGTGTCTTTTTCAACAGAGGTCATACACAAACGTGAGAAAGAAAAGGTAGAAACTGTGACCAAACAGGCCATCTTAAATGGAAACATCGTGAAGGAAAGTACTGAAGCTCATGGGACCATACAGTAAGGAAAACTATTTTTGCAGCAGATAGGGACTGGGATGAGGACTAGACCTATGATTTCATTGTCATAGGAAACTCCTAGGTGAAGAAATTCTCTCTACCAATGCAGGCCATAAGTTTCTCAGTTACTCTTAAAGAGTTGCCTAAGGGATGGAGATGTTAAATTAGTGACTTGCAAAGAAACAAAAAGAAATTAAAAGTTTTTAAATTTAAAGTATTTAGTTATTTAAATCAAAAATAAATTAATAATCCTCAGTAATGAAAATAGTTGTGATCTAATGATTTTCCTTATTTAAATTCACTTTCACTTTCTTATATTAAGCTAATATATAAAATTCTTAAATTAAGCTAATATAGCAAATTTTAATCTAATAAACTCTTCCTAATACTCTGGTGTTTACAAGTATATTCCAACTAAACAAAAGCTCAGATATAATAGAACTTACCCTTTCATTTGTTATTTTTCCTGAAAATACAACCTCAGAACAGAATTTTACATTTTGCCTCCATAGAAAGCTAGTTATATCTTTCTCTACAAAAATACCTTAGATTTCCTACCTCACCCCATGTTTTCTACTGTTTTCCATGTTTCCAATGCATTAATTCTCTGCTTAATACAAGATTTAATTTTTCATTTCAGGACTGAAAGAGTAGATGAAGTTATTAAAGAATGGGAAGGTTCTTTCTTTAAAGATAACCCACGATTAAGGAAAAAATCTGTTTCTCTACGATTCGATCTACACTTAGCAGCCACAGATGAAGGGTGCTTACAGACTAAACAGGATAATCTACCCGACATAGAGGTCAGGCTCATTATGCGGAGGTCATGCAGCATCCCCTCTATCAAACCTTCAACAGGAGCTAATTAATCAAAAGACTGTATTCAATGGGATTTGAAAATAACATCTAGATGAATCTAGATGGGCCACACTGTCCCCTTTGTGTCCCCAAAGTTATTAAAAGGAAATGTTATTAAATCATTGTGTTAACACATATAATGAACATGTAGTTCTCTTTGAAAGAGAAAAGGATAAGGGGAAAAGTTTTTCAAAATCCAACATCTGATAGTTGTTTTTGGAGGTGACTTTTTTTTTAATTGATCATACTACTTATTTTGCTTTACTTATTTCCCAAATATTGTTTCCTTCCCCCAATTCCCTTTCCACTCACACATACAGGGGTTTTAAGAATTAAGATGTCTCAGTTGTACTTTATATTTTCACCCAAATTGCTTTGCAATGTTTGGACCCCTTGTTTTGACCAAGATAATTCCACACTTTTTTTTCTTTTCCTAATCAATGTTATAAGAGTAGCAATATCCACTTTATTCATCACCAAAAAATTTTGAAGCTTAAAAGAACTTTCTTTTTTTTAATCCCTACCCATGATGAGCCATTATATACCTAAACCCTGTTTTCTATCTACAAAAAAAAAAAGTTAATAACCTTTTTTAAAGGAGAACACACTATTCACCTGGCCAGTAATTCTCCTTTGGGATCAGCTATATATGTATAGAAGGGAACAACTTACCCAATTGAGTTATTTTCCACAACCAGCTTTGTCCACCCTACAAGAATGCACCATAAGCCTAATTCTACAGTTAAATAACAGTAATCTACACCTGCAGAGTTTTGGTTTTTATTGTCTTCTGGACTTGCAAAGAAAAGTCATTACCCACAAAGCACAGTATTCAGTGTGTTGCCAACAGAATTTATAGCCTACACAAACAAGGCAAGAAAAAACAAAGTGAAAACCTGGTTGCTGTAGTTACCAGAAGTGGTTAAAAGAGAACACGAATAAAAGCTTAACACTACAGTTTTCTCCTCTACGAAATTAAATGTAAGTAATGTCAATGTCCAATAAGCACTTCAGGTTGGGTGCTAAACAGGGTAAAATACTCTCATAGCCTGTCTTTGACTCATCTGTAGATATCAAGATATATCTTATTGTTAAGTCAAGCTAAGAGTTCTTTGCAAGATGTTTAAATACAGAAATAGTTTAAACTGTAAAATTACAAGCAAGAAAACATACTCATTAGGAATAACCCTTTAAAAAAATAACAAAACTTACTTAATAGAGTTTATTTTAGGGCTTCAAATATTGAAAATCCATTTACACTAATGTTCTACTCACTTGTTTTTAGTCAAGAATCATGGTTGAATTCAACTGGCCATACTTCTCCAGTCAATGGGTCACCATTTAAGGGCTACAGATTTGTCAGCATTTTAGTAAAGCCTTTATAGTTTTTCCCATTTCTAATTCAAACTTGAAAACGCACATTTTAGCTAGGGAAAAAAGTATCTTTCACATGATAATAAGGGATATTAGAGATTTTTCATTTTTTCTTTAATCAATTTCAATTTTTGCAACTTTAGCTTCTTCCATTTGGTGAAAAGAGATGCTTCATTTTGCTGAAAACGTTGCAATCAGTTAAATGTTTACCAGTGTATCAGCAATTGACCTAAACTTGCTGTTATACATGCTGATGTCCTCCTTTTGTTTTATTTTATTTTTTATTTTAAATGTAATTCTTCAGGTCTCTGTTCTATAGCAACTGTATTACTAGGCAACAGAAAATCATGATTAGCTATGTATCTAGTGAAATTTCTGTTCAGTGCCCATGGCATCGTGAATGTCCTTAGTAACTTTACTATGCAGCTCTCTGTGCTCATACTATGTACATTTTAAAATACTTGAATTTGTAACAAAGTTTGACTTGCTTGGAGGCCTTTTAAACTGGAATGTTAATTTACCAAAGTAAGTGATATCACTGCAATAAAGATGGCGGAATATGGAAACCAACAATGCATTGTGTTTTAGTTTACTACATATTTCCTTCCTTGTAGAGATCATAGATTCAGATCACAGATTTTTAAGACTCAAGATCATAATTCATGTGAATCATAGATTCTGCTGGAAGAGATCTTAGATGTTATCTAATCCAATCTCCTCATTTTATAGTTGAAAAAACTGAGGTTCAGGCAGCGGTCTATTGGTGAATATTTAATAATTAGCTCTCAAAAAAAAAGGTATACACAAAATTCTTTGAAGTTTAGTCAGTATTATTAACATTTTCTCCATCACTTTCTTAAGTCTGGACAACTCAAGTTCTGATCTATATGGCTAATTTCTGAGGTGCAAATGCTCATGCTGAAATGCACAGGCCTATGTAAATGCACACCTCTGGGTCCAGGGAAGTTGTGACTTGTCCATGATCACACAAGTAGTAAGATCACACAAGGAATAAGGGCAGAGTCAAAATTTGAATCCAGGTTCTCTAATTCTAAATTCAATGCCATGACACCTCTGATAATTCCTCCTAGAAAGAACATAGGACCACAGAGCAAGAGAAGGGACCTCAAAAATCTAGTTCAGCCCTTTCATTTTATAGGTAAGGAAACCAATATCTCAGAAGGTCAGGTGAATACCTAGCACACTGCCTGTCCCATGGCAGGCAATGAATAAATGTTTGTAGATTGATTGATTACCCAGGATGACATAGGAAGTAAACATCAGAGGCATGATTTGGACCCAAGTTCTTTCATTACAAAGTCTTTGTTCACTCCCCTATTTGCCAGGCACCCTCTGTACATCTCTAAAAGCAATGTTAACAAAATTCATTCAGACTATAGTTGAAAAATAACTGTAACAACAGAAAGAGACAGAACAGTCCTCAACAGGTTTGGGTTCTGTCCATGTTTATTCTCTACACTTTATTGGTATCACATTCTACCACATATAAAGGAAAAGAAAAGGAACGTATATGGGGTTCATTTCAATTCAGTCATCATTATATGGTACATAATAGATGTTTAATAAACACTTGATTGTTTGCTGCACCTACTATGTGCCAGGCCCTGTACTAGAAGCTGGGGATAAATAGACTAAAATCAAAACAGCCAATGCTCTCAAGGAGCTTACATTCTATGGCAATGGAAATTAGCACAAATCAATATTCTCTACAATGTTTCAAACATCCCAAAACACTAGATTATCTTCCTTCCAAAAGCATAAGCTCTTGGTTGGGTAGAATTTGGGGGCAAAACTATACCAAGAATGAAGGAATTTGGTTGATACTGACAATTGGATGTCATACTAAGTTCATATAAGACTTTCAAATGCTAACAGAAAAAGGCAGCATTTTCTAGACAAAAAGTAATTGCCCAATTTGATCTGTGCTCCAAATACTAAAACAAATCTAGACTTACAGGATAAATTCTGTAAGTATAGAAACTCACCCTAATGCACAAAATACTTAAATAAATTTGAATCTTTTAAGTTGGGATAGTATAGTGCATGAACCCAATTTCAATGATAAATCATATGCATACAGAGTTGTTGATTTTACTACATATATTGACATATGAGTTTTGTGTTGTGAACCAACCACATGTCCAAAAGACATGTGTACTAACTTATTTTATTATAAGAGAGATCAGAAGACATGAATGTCAGGTATCCTCTCCAGGACTTCTTAAACTGTGGGTTGTGACCTCATATGGAGTCATGAAAAATATGGCAACAATAAAAGGTTTCTGAACACACAAGGACCAAAAATTAACTCAAAATCAATCACAAAGAATCCAAGGTGTTTCTGACCGCACTTGTCCGTGTTTCATGGGGCAATTTCACTGCAGCCTTGGTTCTGAACACAAAGTACGCATATGCTTTGCACTGCGCATGCCCTCAGACCATGCAATACCAACAAATACTGCCAAAACACAAAAGTTGAAGAAGCCTTGCTCTCTATCAAGTATGAAGGAGCCCAACGGTATTGTCAAAACCTTGAATATTTATGTGTTACAGCAAAAAATGGGTAGTTGCAAGGGAGAAGAAAGGGTCAGTCTCCTCCCAGATGAAAGGTTACAGGGGAAGAGAAGGAATGGATGGAGGAGGTTGAGAAGCCCTCTCTGGGAACTGCTAGACCATGGAAGCAGGATATCCTTGCTTATCTGAAAAGTCTCAGCTGCACAGACAGTTTAACAATCTGATGCAGACTGATTGGAGTCTTTAAGGACACTGAGGGTTCACTTAGTCTTGAGAGTCGCAAAAGATCACTGTTATGTTATCTCAGGGGGTTTCATCATTGGCTCATTCTGGGCCTCTTGCATACCCTGAGTCCAGTACCTTTGGAAAATAGGCAACTCGAGAAAACAAGTGAAGTTAGCTTCAGAATCATATACACAGTACACACAGGAAAGGAATCTCTGTGTCTCATGTTTGTACAATATTGTGCATGTACATATATGATTTTATATAGCAATAAACATACATGTTGATACATAATACTAATGAAATACTTGGATAGTGGGCTACCCTTAGAATAAAGACTCGAATTCAAATCCCAGCTCTACTACCTACTTGCTGTGTGACTGACGCTAGACAAGTCACTTAAACTTCTCATCTGTAAAATGTGATTACGTGGTCTCTAAAGTCCTTTCCAGCTCTTGATCGGTGTTCCTAAGAACCTATTTAACATTTTTATCAATGACATGGATAATAGCTTAGACAGCATGTCCACCAAATGGGAAGATAGTGTAAATCTGGGAGGATACCAGTCAGGATTCAAAGAAACATTGACAGACAAAAGAAAAGCATTGGTGCTGAATCTAGTAAGATGAAATTAAAGAGACGAACTGACAGCAAGGTAGTACAGTGGACTAGAAGGAGAATCAAGAAGACCTGAGCTCAAATCCTGCCTCAGAAACTTACTAGCAATGTGACCCTGAGCAAGTCATTTGATATCTCTAAGGCTTAGTTTCCTAAGCTGTAAAATGGGAATAATATTAACACCTACCTCATAGGGTTGTTATGAAAATCAAATGAGATAACATATGTAAAACGCTTTACAAATCACAAAGCACTATATAAATGCTGGCTATTGTTATCATTATAAGTGTAAAAATCTTACACTTGGGTTCAAAAATCATCTCCAGAAGCATATGATGGGGAAGACATGGTTAGAGAGCAATTTGTCTGACCAAGATCTGGGGGTTTTAGTGAACTGAAAGCTCAGTATCTTACCAGTGCAATGCGGCTGCTAAAAAAGGTGATGCCGTGTTGAGCTAAAGAAAGGAATGCATTGGTCTCCTCTAGTAGGCATTCGAGGCAGTGGCGCCAAAGGTGGTGCAGGACGGCTCTCCCAAAAGAATCACTGGTGAGAAAGATATTTAAAGGAGTCTTAGCACTTGAACTTCTTGGAATCACTGGAGCATATCTGCTATTTAATAAAATGAACGCAAATCAAGGTTTCAGGCATACAATGAGTAAGAGATTTCCTTTAATCTTGGAAGTTTATTACAAATCCAACGAATGGGCTAGACTCTACGGAATAAGGGAACATGATCAAGAAGAATAGTTAAACCACAAAAATTAGAACCTCTTCAGTTTGAAGTTTTCTTCTTTCTGAGTCATGAAACTGATCACCTCATTCAGCTTCCAGTGAATTTTCTTTTTTATACTTTTGAAGAAAAAGTCATCGAATAAAAGTCTTTGACTAAAAAACATTTAAAAAAGAAAAAAGAAAGGAATGCATTGCTTCCAGCAATGAGGTGATGGTGCCACCCTTCTCTCCCCCCCAGGCAGAATGCATTTGGAGGGTTGTGTTCAATTCTAGGAACCATGGTTTAAGAAGGACACTGATAACTTTTAGAAGAAACCACAGAGCAACCAATGGAAAGAAATAGTCATGTTTGGAGGGGAGAAGACAAGACTGAATAAGAACATGAGAGCCGTCTTTTTGAAGGACAGTCATATGGGACAGGGATTCATTTTGGTCTTTTGTCTCCAAAAGACGAAACCAGGAGGAATGGATAGAAGTCAAAGAGACAAATTTAGATCTGATCTCTGAAAAAAAAATTCTTAACAGTCAGAGGTATTCCAAAGGGAATGGGTTTCCTCCACAAAAAGTGGAGGTCTTAAAGCAGAGGCTGCATGACTATAGTCAGGAATGTTATAGTGGGACTAGATTCCCTTGAGGTATGGGTTGGACTAGATTGTCACTGAGGTCTCTTACAACTCTAAAATTCTGATTCTGTGACTTTCAATAAGATCAGTTCATTAAAGATCCATGATTCATTAGTGCAGGTCCTCCATCCACTGATACAGATGATGCAAATCTGTGATTTGGTAGATGGTCTTCCACTGTGTGGTGCAGCTAGGTAGTTACAGTCAATAGAATGCAGGGCCTGGAGTCAGGAAGACTCATCTTCTTGAGTTCAGATCTGGCCTCAGACACTTACTAGTTATATGACCCTGGGCAAGTCACTTCACCCTGTTTGTCTCAGTTCCCTCATCTATAAAATGAACTGGAGAAGGAAATAGCAAATATTCTAATATCTTTGCCAAGAAAACCCTAAATGGAGTCATGAAGAGTTGGAAAGACTGAAAAACAACTGAATTTTTACTGTACAGCCAAAACCTTCATCACCCTGTGTCCAATCTTTTGTTAAACATCTCCAAACTTAGCCAGGTGGGTCCCCAGAGGGCAGATATATGCATAGTCTATCAACCAAGTCATACTCAGAACCTTTCTTGTTTGGTAGGAGCTTCCAGCACCCCTTGTCTCCATAGCCCCAGAGAATCCAGGGTCAACTCCATGACAAGGTGGAGCACCAGAATAGAATTTTAGTAGAGGATGGAGTCATTCTAGAAAAATTTATTTCAAAAGCCCTTTTTATGCAGAATATTTACAGGAAAAAAAATGTTTTGCAAATTATGATATACAGATGGAATGGACCATTACAGCAAATGTAAGGAATGAGTAATGTAATGAATTCAAAGACACATGGTAAGACTCATATGAAGCAATACAGAACGAAGAAAGCTGAGCCAAAACAACAACATAAGCAATGTCTGCACCAATGTGTACAATATATACAATACATATAATGGCTGCACCAATGTATATAAAGATAACATGGAGAATCAATGAAACACTGTTCAGTTAAAACAGCCAAAATGAGGACACAATGAAAAAAATTTAAGGATGCCTTCCCTCCTTTTCATTAATAATCAAAGCTCAATTTTTTTTCAGGGAATGTAGTCAGTCAACAAACAATTATCAGTACTTACTATGTGCAGGGCACTATGCTAAATGCTAGGGCTATTAAGAAAAGCAAAAAATCCCTGCCCTCAAAGCTCAACTTCTAATGAGGGAGGGAACATACAATTAAGTAAGGGGGGGAAAAAGGTAAATACAGTATAAATGGGAGACAATCTCAGAGGGAAGACAATGGGGGATGAGAAGGGGTTGAAGGGACAAAGAATCCTAAAAAAATCCTCTTCCAGAAAGGAGGGATCTGATCTGAATCTTAAAGGAAGTCAGAGAAGACAGAAGGTAGATCCAAGGAGGGAGAACATTCCAGGCATGGGGGACAGATAGTGAAAATGGACTTTATAAAAGGGTTTGTTTCGGTATTTGTTGTGAAGTATCTGTTGTATAAAAATAAAATAGAGCAATAAATTTATTTTTTAAATTAAGCAGATAAGAATAGGGGCTGGATCTATGATTTTACTAGTTTAGGGAACCCTTTGATAAGGAAATACCTTTTTACCAAAGCATAGTGGAACTTTCTGTACAAGATACAGTCTTAGAGAGGTCCCTAGAAGAGTTACAGGTTAAATGATTTATCCAGGGCCACAAAGTCAGAATAAGTCAAAGGCAGGACTTGAATCCAGATCATCCTGGCTCCAAGGCTAGCTCCCTATACACAATGCCATACTACTAAAAGTCAATACAAATTTTTTTTTATTTTGAAATAAGAGTAAATAATAATGTTTAGGTTGAAAAATACCCTTAATTTAGTAAGAAAAGTAAACACAGAGATGCCTTAGGATAAGAACAGGAGTTTAATCTCTTCCCCAGGAGAAGAGGGCAATCTGCTCCATGCCCAAACATGGAGGAGAGGGCGTGTTTCAAAGGGTGGAACCAGAATTTATAACTCAACTTAGTCAGGCCCCCTTTCCTGACTGTTTCCTCTCTCATTTGTGGAGAGGCTCACCTCACCAAATTCTTCCCCACTGGGACAGCAAGAGAAGAGAGGTGGGGAGGGTCCCACCAAGGTGGGAAAACAGACAAAGGAAGGTAAAAGTGATTGACAGCAGCCATGGAAGGGGGGGAGGGGAAGGGAAGGTTAACAATCACAGATTGAGAAGTTTTCACTCATTCCACACAATAAGTTTTACAATAATAATTATTATTTTCTAATAATACATAATATTTTTGTAATCATCTTAGTCTTAGTCTTTCATAATATTCAGAGTTTACATTAAATCCCTCATGTTAATTATTTTAATTAAAGCTTAAGAAGTAGAAAAAATGAGTATCCCCAATTTGGCTTAACTAAGTCTGAGTAACACATGCTTATTTTGCATGCCAAGATTCTCTTCTAAGTACATTCTGTCACCTCCCTCACAAATTCTGATTTTGCTTTTCTACATTGCTCAAAACTTCCCAATGATAAACAGCCCCTACTCTAAGGCCATCATTTACAGTGAATATGCCAAAAAGTTATGCCTTTAGGAGATAGTTTTTTGCTAATTTACGGGGCAAGAAAAAAAAAACTTGATTTGTAAATCTATTCCCCAGTAATCTATGTAGGCTGCTTTGCCAGGGCTGAGGAACTTCCAGCTGAGGCCATATATAGGCCTCTAGGTCCTCAAGTGCAACCCTTTGACTGAATCTAAACTTCACAGAACAAATCCCCTTAATAAAAGGATTTGTTCTGTAAAACTTGGACTTAGTCAAAAGGCTGCATTGGAGGGCCTAGAAAGCCACATGTGGCCTCATAGCTGAAGGTTCCCCACCCCTGCTCTGGATATATATACCGGAAAAACTATGTAAATAGAATTTTTAGACATCAAATCATTTTTGTAAATGCCCATTTCTTGCTGTTTGAAGGAATCTTTAATAAAGTGAACCTCCAATATCAATATTCCACAAATCTAAATTTGCATATTTTAGATTTCCTTAAAGTAAGGAGACACAGCTAAATTTTGTCAACACAGTTAATCATCAAGTACTTTTAAGCCTAGTTAGGTCCATTGCTTAGATTAAAAGGGTTTCACAAAAAAAAAAAAGCAAAAAAAAAAATTAGACCACCCAGACAATAGTGGAATAATGTGCCCTTTTTCTTTGAAATGTTTAAGAGAAAGCCCTTAAGTGGAGGCCAGGTACCTTAACAGGAGACACCCAAGCAATCAGGAGGCAGGGACAAGAAAAGAATCCTGGAGTGGACCACTGACACCTCCCCCCCCCCCCCACTCCTGGTTACTACGGGTTGGACTACTTGGCATCTAAGGCCCCTTCCAACTCTGAAATTCAGTGGCTGCTCGCCTTTCTCTGTACATTAATTACCCTGACTGACTTGGTTCCAGACCTTTGCCCACATTCACTACACAGAGAATGGCTTCCTCTCTTCCTTTTCTTCCTCCTTGCCACCCCTTGGCCTTTTGGAAGCTTAGCCTGCCCTTTGGTCCAGGTTTCCCTGAAATGTTGCTTAATCCTCCCACTCTATTACTTGGCTTTGGGAGGGAAATTGGTTGAAATCAGTTCTGGCTTCAGGTTGCTGGCCAGTACTAGTATTTCCAAACTAAGGAAGCCCAGCATACCCCTCCAAAACTGGGTTGGAAATAAATAAGAAAAGGACACACAAAGGGCTCTTTCCAGGAAATTTTAGGCACCATAGTCCTCAGGCATGGAAAAGAGGCAGGTCTAGATGATCTAGCAAGAGGCTTCAACTAGGGAAGACAGTAGTGTGAAGGAAGATTATTCAACTGGTCAGTTGGGGAAAGGAGGCATCCCATGTGAGGAAGGGTCCCATTGGGAAAGGTCCCACCCCTTAAGTTATAGACAGGAAGATACCAATGAGCTAGGAAACCAAAAGTTTCTAGCATAGATAGATTTCAGATATTGGGGGAGAGGGGTTAGGCCCAGAGAAGAAGAGCTGAAAAGAAGGGGCTCCAGGTAGGAGGGATGGGGCCTGGACAGGAAATAGTCTGTTAGAAAGAGAAAAGCTAAGCCATTGAAACCTAAGGGTTTTTTTTTTTAATACAATCTGAATAGCTAGCACAAAAAGGGATAAAATGGTATTATGAAAGGCATTTTATGCCTTTAATATATCTAGTGGGTTCCATGCTGGTCTCCACAGGACATGTAGTCTCCATCAGATGCTACTCTACTGCACACAGCCCCAAAGGGCACTGCCAAGCTGGGCAAGGTTCAAACAGTCTTCACCAGATGTGGCTAAGCCAGACCTAATTGATTAATGGCTGTGTTGCTTCTCTCTACTCAGCTTCTTGCTCAGCAGCAATCCTTGCCTAGATCTTCCTTATGAGTAGAGTGAGATTTGCCTTGCTCATTTAGTTAAAGCAGAGGCTTTTTTATAGTTCTTTTAGAAAAGCAGGCATCTTGGACTTGGGCCAGCAAAAAAAAAAACCTTCTTTAGAAAAAATAAACTGTTGTCTTAGTTTGATTTAAAACTTATTTCCTCCTTTTTGACCTAGGTAGTTTCCCTCAGAGGATTAGCTAGGCATCTTTTCCTCAATAAGAAATTCTCATCCCCAGGATCTTGAGTCTTAAGTTTTAATTTGGACTATACACTACCTTGCCAGGGCCTTGGGTCTCTCTGTCCAAAACCTCATCCCATTTTTATGCTGAACATTGCCTCTACCTCCTGATTTTAATCTCTGAAGACTAGCCTTACATTGGGCTATTTGTCCAATAATTACCAACATTCCAAATTATCCAGTTTTCTAACTCAAACCTTTCTTTCAAGTGGATGAACTGAGGGTCAAGGCCATTGTCAGTCCTACCTGCCCAACCACATTCACAGCATTTCACATACAGTTATGGCCAACCAAAGCCAAAAAGGTACTTTGGGCTCACCTTTACATGAAGTAACTTAGGAAGAGGCCACTAAAAACGGGAGGGAACCAGAAAGGTCTTCTTAAGTAGCACTTGAAATGAGCCTTTAAAAGATGTAGGGATTCCAAGAAGCAAAGATGAGAAGGGAAAGCATTCCAGGTATGGGGAACAGACGAGGCAAAGGCATGGAGTCTGGAAATAGAAGATCATGTCCAGAGAATATCAAGTAAATCAGTTTGTCTGGAATAGAAAGTGTATGAAGGAATTATATGAAATCAATTTGCAAAGATAAGTTAGAGCAAATTTGTGAAGGACTTTTAAATACTAAACAAGGAATGTACATTTTATCTGGAGCCAACAGAAAGCCACTGAAGTAAGTCCTGATCATTTCTGTTCTTTAGAAATATCAATTTACACTATTGATTTGAGAAATGCAAATCAAAACTTTGAGGTACCACATCTCACCAGTCAGATTGACTAAGATGACAAAACAAGAAAATGACAAATGCTGGAGAGGATGTGGAAAAATTGGAACACTAATGCATTGTTGGTGGAGCTGTGAACTGAAACAACCATTCTGGAGGGCAATCTGGAA
>CM053593.1:153131036-153186030 GCA_028646575.1 Pseudocheirus occidentalis
ACAGACACATCATATGTGTGATAACCAACCTTGATAAACTGGACTCTTCTCAGCAACACACACCCATAAGACAACTCTACAAGTCTCAAGATGGAAGGAGATATCTACATTCAGAGAAAGATCTAGAAAAAACAGAGTTTAAATGGAAACTGAAGTATCTACATACTATCATTCTTTTTTTTTTTAATTTTATTTTGCTTTTTTTTTTTTTTTTGGGAGGGCAGTTGGGGTTAAGTGACTTGCCCAAGGTCACACGGCTAGTTTTTTTTTTGTGTTAAGTGTCTGAGGCCGGATTTGAACTCAGGTCCTCCTGACTCCAGGGCCAGTGCTCTATTCACTGCGCCACCTAGCCACCCCCATACTATCATTCTTTTCCATGTTTAGATTTGTTTTTTCTTTCCCATTGTTCACTCCATCAGTTACAACCCTTCTATACAATCAGACTGATGTCCAATGTGAAAGAAAGTATTTGCAGATCCTATACTTGATTGCATGCCGCCATGGGAGGGGGGAGAAAATTTTAAACTCAAGAGATTCTGGAACTGAATCTTGTAAACTAAAAGTAAATAAACAAATCAATCTTTAAAATTTTTTTTAATGTCATGGCAATGTCTTGGTAGGAATCTGGCTATATAGCTACACACAGGTGAAACAATAATGATTGATAAATAATCTCATAATTCTTACCCATTCCCAACCTCCCAGATCTTGCCCCTCCACTAAGCAGCAATAAAGGAAGATGTGGGAGAAAATTAGTAAATTTTGAATGCCGTGTTGTCTGATCAAGCATATTTTGGTCTCTGTATTTGCTTTACTTGTCTGTTTTACAGGGATAAGTGCCTGTAGCCATGATATCTGTGCTTATTATAGTGTTGATTTCAATACATGTTTAATTCTTTGGTCTTAAAAGCCACGCTTTTAAAGAAACATGAGTAAACATTCAGTTTATAGCTATTTTCCCTCTAAATGGGGGGAGGGGGCATTTACACAAATCTTTTCAAATTGTTTGTAGCTCCTCTTCATTTTGCAAGTTTCCAAGGAAAACAAGGTCATTCTTGAGGACAGGAGAGACTGGGGGGGGGGGGAAGACTCCCCCCCCAGGCAGAAGAACAATACCTCTACCAATTAAATGTCTTTAATACAAAAACAGGATTAGAGGAAGAACTTGCCTTAGTAGTCAGATGGTGAAGATACTGGTGCCATGTTATATATTCAAATAAAAAAGAATAAGTTGGCTTCTACTCAGACCTTGACGTGAAGTACAGACAATTATAGCTTATGCCCTGGTTCCCCACTGAGGAAGCCAAGGAAGGCTGAGTAGAAAGGAAAGAGGAGTTTTAAAAGATCATGATAAAGTTGTAGAACAAGGAGAAAGTGAGGTTGAAAATAGCAATAATGTATGTATGTGTGTGTTTATACACGCACACACATATTTTTTAAGGGAGAAAAAGGATTTAGAAGAGCACTTAGATTGGCAATCAAGAAATTTAAGTTCCAGTCTTAATCTGATTTAATATACTGATCTAAGCCAAATCAACTCATCTCTCAGGGCCTGTTTTCTCAGCTGTCAAAAACGAATACTGGATTAGACCAGGACTTCTCAACTTTTTTTTGGTGTCCTGGACACTTGCTGGCCTGGTGAAACCTAGAGATTCCTTCTCAGGATAATGTGTGTATGTCTTTTTTAAATTCATATCTGAAGAAAATGGTAAAATTTGGGAAGAGGTTCGTTCAAATAAAGATGTAATTTTTTTCACATCCAAATTCATGGCCTTTTCCCCCTTTCCCACCCCTCCCCCCAATCTCTCCACCACATTAAGATCTCCTTGGGCTGAGGTGCTATAAGATTTTTTCCAACTCGAACTTTCCAAGTCTATGATCTAAACTGCTCACAAGCAATTAGCAGGTTACTATAGAAACAAGGTAGACTGGTTGCCTGGCAACCACCTCCTTTCTCCTCATCCCCAGCATGCAAGCTGTCCTCTTTGAGACAATCTCCTCCTCTTTTTCTTCCCTATAAGATTGCCTTGAAGCCTACTGTAGGGGAAAAAGCATTAGATTTGGGAGCATAAGTCTGCAGCTCTGGTGTCACAGTATACAGAAAAACTAGGGTGAAGGGGTGAGAGGGCGGGTTGGTGCCCTAATTTGGTGTTGTTTAAAAGACCCATGGATTTGGGGGCGCTCCCAATCTGGATACAAATGGTACCCTAAGGGTTAAGAAGAATAGTAGGGGTTACTTTCCCAGGTCCCCTGAGGGGGTTTGAGGCTCATTCTATGACCCATCCAGTAACTTAAGAGTGTTTTAACTTTTCCCCCCATGTCTTGAAATACCATAAAATGTATCCCCCTTATCCTGGAAGTTCTTTGCCTCTCCCCATCCTGGGTCATAACATTTCCCGTCTTCCTTATCTTGTGTCTCCTCTCCCGTCATCCATCTTCCTCATCCTGTCCCTAGCCTTCAACTCCCATTAAAACCTCTAAAACTACTTCACCATTCTGAAACCTCTATATAAGCATAACTTCCCCCAAATATCAGTCTCACTTAGCTTTCTCGCTAGGAGAACCGCAATGCTTTTGCATCAATAAAGCAAAAAGCTTTATGAGTGAAATGAAGGACTAAGAGAAAGTCGTCTAAGTGAATTCTGTCATACCTGAACCAGCTCTCCCAACTGACAACTCAAAACCTCTAGCTTCTACTATCTGCTATCTCTATGACCTTGGGCAAGTCAGCTAACTTCTCTAGACCTGTTTCCCCCCCTGTAATACCAATGGACGATGCCTAGATGTTCTATCCCTCAAATCCCTTCCAGCTCTGAATCCTAAAATTCCTAACCCCTCCCTCATTCCCCGCTAGGTTCAGGAGTTTATTTGCTATTGGCATACACTTTAGCCTACACACGGAATAAGTTGACAAGACTGCTCAACTCAGCTATCTGTTCCGGCGGGAGCACCCTCGGAACTGGGGTAGCGCGCACGCATGCACACGTGCACACGCACGCCCACATACTTACGCTACGGTGCGTCTCGCACCCTCCCCCAGTTCGAGTCTGAGAGGCTGTGTGAGCGCGCGCTCTGGACCACGAGGCACCACATTCGCCACGCACCCAGCGCCACCACACGCTGGCCACGCCTCCAGGAGAAGCTGCGTTTACGCTTCCAACTGGGCCTCTTCCTGTCCATGGGCTGTCGTATTCCTTCCCGCCCCTCCCACTCCCGCTCCTGTGGCGAATCTGCGCCCCGCTAGAAAAACTCCGGAATTTGAGAAACTTTGAGGGAAAAGAGAGTTGGTGCCAAATACTTCCTCGCCCGGCAATGCCGCGGTTTCGCGCCCTTCCCTTCTCCCAGGAGCCGCCGCTGGCTCTAGTACCGAGTCCCACAGTGTGTCGAAAGTGCGACCACAAAAGCGGCGGCGCGGCGCGAGGGGGCGGGGCCTGCGCGGGACAAAGGAAGAGCAGCCGGAGCTGCGGCCTCTCTCCAGAGCCCGGGTAAGTGAAGCAAAACGGGCAAGACGGGGCCAATGATCCTGGGATGAGAGCCCCGCGACGCCCCTACCTCTGCCCCAAACCTGGGATCAATCTGGGCGGCGGGGGTGACTGTATGCCCGGGTGGGAGAGAGTGAGGCCTAGGGCGGCCCCAGCTGGAGTGGCCTCTGGGAGCCCGCTGAGGTCCCGGCAGCTCGCCGACCGGGGACGGAGAAACAGGAGCTCATTGTCTAGGCCGCGATCCCACTCTATCCGTGTCGGCCTCTTAGCTGAGAGAATTTAAATATGGAGGCCTGGGGAGAGAGGGACGCAGTCTCACCCCTAGCCCCCAAGAGCAACCTGGTTCTTCCTCCTCTTCCCCTAGAAGTTCGCCGGAGTCCGGCCAAGTAGGCTCACAGGTGACAGTTTAACTGAGGGGGCTAAGTAAGGAAAGACTCCATAACTAAAACTCCATAACATCTGCATGTTCCTCTTCCTTAAAAATAAGGAAATCCACTAGAGTAACTGAGGCTAGATCCACCAGGAATTCTCATCCCGTTGCAGACATGGTCTCCCCCCCCAAGAACCTTGTTGAGGTGATACATGCCCCCCAAAATCATCTTTGTCTGATGCATTCATTCCACATTGCAGTCACTGGATGTGATGCTGGGTGAAAGTTGTTTTGTAATGGTTAGGACCTTTACTAAAGGGATCCTTTGTCGTTTTACTGATTTTTTTTTTTTAGCTTTCCCATTTATATGTACTTAGAATGAGATATTTCATTTTTAAGACAAACACAATCATAACTTAGTAAATCTTGAGCTGGAGAGGACCCCAGAGACCATCTAATCCAATCCCCTTCCCCCACACCCTCATTCCATAATTTTACAGATGAAACAATGAGGCCCAGGGAGATTAAGTGATTTTGCCCAGGGTTACACAGGTAAATAAATAGTTAGATATGGCGCTACAACCCTGGTCCTCTGAGTCTAGAGACAGTGCTCTTTCCACTGTACTTGACTAGTTACTTTAAGCTCATAAATCCTTTGTCCAATCTCAGTACTGAAACAGTGCTATTTCTTTAAAACTTACAGTTAATTTAAACGAAGTATATATAGTATTGTAGGATTTTGTCTTGCAAGGAACTTGAGAGATCATCTTGTTCTGGGATTCTTAAATTTTTTGTGTGTCATGGACCCCTTTGGCAGTATGGTAAAGCCTTCTCAGAATATTGTTTTTTTTTTTTTAGTAAGTAAAATGCAAAGGATTACAAGGAAGCAGAGGAAACCAATTTCATTGAAATACATGTATTTCTTAGAACAGTTTTATGGACGCCAGGTTGAGAACTCTTTATCAACTCTCATCACCTCCTTTTGCAGAAATTGAGGCCTAGAGAGGGTTAAGTGACTTCCCGAAAGTCATAGGGCAGATTTGTGATTTAAAACCTAAGAGCTTTGATTTCATATCCAATATTATTCATATCAAGTAGCTCTTGCTCATATAACATATCTGCTTCTCTTTTTGAATAGTTGTAGTTTTTCCTAAAGAAGTGAAAATTCCTACTCTCTACCCAGCTTCAAAATAGTGGACACTAAATATAAAGCAACTGCTGATTAGCTGCATTCTTTCTACTAATCATTTTTAAAAGGAACATCTTTAAATTTGTATATGTTATCAGCAAATATTTCTTAGAATAGCCCAGTAATCTCATAGAATTTCAGGATAAACTTAAAAATTATTGCACTAATCCAGTCACTGTTATTTTTCCCCCAATAATATTTAATAGTCATTTTAATTCTGGAAAATAAGCTTCCAAGCCACATTCTTAGAGGATTTTTTTTAAAAGGAGAAAAGGCAAAATTTGGAGTTGTTTTACCCAGAAACACTATTTTATTTATCATATTCTTTGACTGCTTAGGAAAACATTCTCTCATGCATACTTTTGATTTTCTTTGTTGTTTTGTTGTTTTTTTTTTTAGTGTCCCAAGTTCATTGTTAAGGGACTGAGAACTTAATCTTCCAAAATGTCAAGTAAGTTTCATTTTTTATATTTATCAAACTATGTGAATAAGGGACTAATGCCCTAGCAAATGGGAATTCCAAAATATTCTTTCTCAAATTTTTCTTCAAAACAGGGCCATTGGTAGTTTTGTTGCTTAGTGTTATATCTCCGTTGTTTACAAGAAGTTATTTATTTTCTTTCAAACAGAAAGACCATCTTATGCCCCACCTCCCACCCCAGCTCCTGCAACAGTAAGTTTTAATTTTCTTGTTAATGTAATAGCCAAGTCTGGCCTTGCTACAAAAACCCAGATGTCTTCCAGTAGCAATCACTTAGTAATACAGCAACCAGAATGAAAACATTTCATGTAAAAATAATACTTCCTACTAAATATTTAAAATTTCTTCACACCTTGCCTTGAACTGACCCTGAAATTTTAAAATAAACTGCCAAGATACAGTGATCTCTCAATTGCAAAAAAAAAAATACTTACGATGAATTTTTTTTGTACTAGGAAAAAATAAGGACCCTATGATAATCATAACTCTAATTTCACCTCTTTTTATCTTGGCAATAGTCATCATTTAAAAAGAAATCATAGAATTTCAAACTCAAAGGGACCTTGGAGGTCATTTAGACTAATCCCATCATGAAATGAAAAAACTATTGGGTTTTTACCCATCAAAACATTCCATTTTCTTCACTAAAAAAATTTTGCCTTCAGCTGGTTGTTGCTTATTCCCTTCTGTCCATATTTCTTTTTTAAAAAGAGTTATGTAATCTTTTTTAGAATAGTGAAATCCCTAGTTTTATAACAACCCTTAAAGCATTTGTAAAAGTTTTCCTTTTCATACTGTTTAGGGAAGGACTGTGTTACAGATGGGCCATATTATACTGGATTAATACTGATCTCAGAGATAGTCATGGTTACAGTGGAGTTGTTTATTTGCTTTACAAGATCTAGCCCAGTGCATATGAGACCCTTCCCTGTTCAGCATGAAAATAATTGCCCAGTCTGCAAATCTGAATTTTGAACAGTTAGCTCTTCAGATCTCAATAGACCTGATTCTTTGGAGTTTAAGAAACATTAAGGACGTTCATTCTATCACAAACCCATGTATATAAAACCTCTGTGCCCGTATATCAAGATTATTTTGAGTTTTTTGCATCACACTAATAGTAGATTCTTTATGTTACTTCCCCCTTCAGATTATCACTATGGTAATTATTTCAGCTTAGTTATGTTTTATTTACATTTATTAGCAATTTTTTTTGTCTTCTGTGTAGTGAGATGCTTTTAAAATAATTTTGAAATCATATTGCATGCTTTCAAATAGGACGACATACACAAATCTTAAGCAGTCACAAATGTGGACATCTTTGTGTCTTACATAAAATGGCTCTGAGAGGTCTGTGGAGTATTTCACTCCCCTTAAATCAAAAAAACATTAATTAACAAGCTATCTCTGTGGCACTGTATTAGGAACAATACAGATTAAATTGAACAAATATTTACAATCTTAAGTGTCCTTTAGTTTTGACATTGATGTGCTCTGTAACATTTCAGCTTCTTATTACAGTTGCCTTGGTTTTTGTTTTTTCTTACATTATTTTCTTGTAATAATTCCCACTATTTTTGTAACCTATTAGAGGTACCTTGTTGATAGAAATAGTTCCTTTTAGCTAGCATTTAGGTAAAAATTCTAATTTTCTTAAATGTAGTTCTCTTTCATATTTAAATACAGCAACTGAGAAATCACATGTTTTTTCTATTGCTAAAATGCAAAAATGTATTTCTGCCTGTCTTGAGAAATAGTTTTACTTTGTTATATTATCATAATGTTGCTTTAGATACTCATTGATAAGAATTCTGATAACTTAACAGACTGATGTCAATTTAATGGCTCTTTTCCCTTACTCTGCTCTGTTCTCCCACCAAAGTGTACTACTCAGAATAAATGCACCTCATTTCTTCTGTGCTTTGACTCCTTAAGTTGTTTTTTGCGTCTTCCATAATAGGAAAGACTAGACGTTGGTCAACTGCTACTTGTAATATTTCAATTCAATATTTCTTTGTACACTATATTTAGACATTAAGGATGGGTCACAATAACATATTTTGAAATTTGTCTTTATTTTGCACTAATAACAGTCGAATCAGGGTGAGTTTATGAATTGGGTGTCTACATTATACAGGGCTAAAGTTGTGAATCACATTCAGATGAAATGATTGTTGTCGCTTGTTTTGGTTTTGAGTTTCATAAGAAAAGAATTAACTACTTTTAGTCTCCCTGTTGCATTTTCTTTATGCATCTTTGTTGTGATTCTCATGAACATTGGACGTGTTTATATTAACTGATAGTAATCATATGAGGCTCCTGTGTGTAACAAACTTAGGGTCATGTACGATCCCATTTCACTGTACTGACAAAACACAATGTTTCTGCTGCAAAATAAGGAATTGCATTCTTAAAATGGCTAATGCTACCAAAGAACTAAGTAGGAAAAGAAAAACTAAAGGCCATTATGTAGAGATTGACTAAAGAAGTAGTACACTTTGAGACAAAATTCAGGAAGTGTTCAAGATTGAGCTCTAGAAGACGAATCAAAGAAGAGGAAGTGGAAGAAGAAAAAGGAGCTTATAAAAGTGACAACTTTTTTTTTTTAAGAATAGAATGTAGCCCAAAAAGAAAGCTTAAACAAAATCCATGCATTTCTTACAAGTCTTTGTTTTGAACTCATGTTTGACATCCATTGAATTCCACAAGGTATGTTCCCCAGTATTTGGGAACCCCCAGTCTTAGTTAAGCAGGTGCTTGTCATTTCTCATATTTACATGCAATTATATTTTTATATATATACATATATATATATATATCTTGAAAGCAGATCCATTGCTTGTTTTTATTTGTGTGTTTGGTAGATGACATCATTGGTGGTGTCCACATAATGCTTAACAGTGTGCTGTCTTGTATGTAAAATGTTTCTGGACCTCTGGTGTATCATGTTTCCAGGCCTCTTGTCTCAAAATACCATATATCCCTGAGTTTTATCATTTAATAGCCTAAATTAGAATGTATGTCTTTGTCATTTTTAGACCCATGCCCATTTTAGTTGATTATAAAGTAATTCTGAATCTGTAGTAAAATCTAAATGCTTTATCTGCCAAAACAAAAACAAACCTGCAAACAGGTTTCTATTGGAGTTGTTTCTATATGAAAAAGCCAACCAAACTACAACCCATCATTTGCTTGTTTAAGTTCAGGTTGCTTTTGCATGCCATATGCAGATCATTTTTCATTTCTGTGTTTTCCTCGTTTGAGCTCATTTCTCATTCGTGTTTTTGTCTCATTTGTTTCCATCAGCAAATGCCCAGCACACCAGGGTTTGTGGGATACAATCCATACAGTCATCTGGCCTACAACAACTACAGGCTGGGAGGGAACCCGGGCACCAACAGCCGGGTCACGGTAGGAGAATCAACTATTACAGCATCCAGCAGACACCTGGAATTGACCAGAAATGGCTTCAATTAGGTCCTTCCAAATCATGGATACAGCCATTTAAAAAAATAATTTGACTGCAAAAATTAACTTTGCTTTTTCCAATACTTTGTGCACTTCCATTGTAATATTTTACATTCCCCCAAAATGGAGTTGTGGGGGGAAAAAATACTTGGAGCAAAAGAATGACTACTTGATCCTACTACCTTGATCAGTAGGAAGAAGCCTAAATACTGAACTCACTTACTGAAAGTAGAAAAAAATCATTTTTGTATTATCAAATGTTTCCTTTTAAGATAGGTATATCTATTTCATCTGATGTTTTAGGGCTTAAAGAGCAAGTTTTCTAATTAAGAATGAGACCCATTGAGTAGGTTAGGTAAGGAATAGCAGGCATTGTCCTCATCTGTCGGAAACTTGAGATGTCAGTTCCCACCTCACTATACTAGCAGTTCATTTGTTCTTTGGGTTTAATAACAGATCCCCAAGCAGCCACCAAAGGAAGAAAACCTACTTCTCATCATTTGAAAAGATAAGGCTTTTGATGTTGCCTCTGCTATATAAAAGGAAATAAGTCTTTCAGATCAAAATCTAATGAACAAATATGAATATCCATTTCCAGGGTGGGGAGAAAAAGGAATGTAAGAAATAGATTTTTTTGAAACTTCTTGTGCCATTTATTTTAAATGAGCAACTTTTAATGTTATAATTTCACTCTTAACAGGATTTGATGGCAATAAGTTCAATATGAGGCTGGTCCCATATAAGTAAATTTAGTTATTAAAGAAGCAGAAGTGCCTTACCTTAAATTTCTAAATTATTTAGGAAGAGATCAAAAAGCCAAATTATTTCCAAATACCTAAGTATAATGTTAATTAAAACATACTCATTGAATGGCTGTTAACAGTTGAATTATTTTAGATATAGGTAATATTAATGGATTATGATAGCCATAAAAGAAACCCTCTCACCCTGTAGTAAACTGTGAGTGGAAACTTGGTGTTACCAAAATTTGTGTCTATCTTGCTAAGTTCATTACTTGGCTTGATAGGTTCCTCTTGTCTTAGATTTTTCATTGTTTCTACATGATTTGTACTTCACAAGCATATCAAGTTTTATGTGCCATGCCTATTTCATGGTATTTTAGAAGAGAATCCTAAGTGTGTGCATGTATGTATGCATTCCTTAATGCATACAACTTTTATGTACATTTTTGTTTTCCTAAGCCTGGGTGTGTAACTTTGAAATGGAATGATTATGTAAGATTGATAATATTTAATTAAAGGGAAAAACAATCTATATAAGTTAATTCAAAATACTGGCAGAAAGTTATGCAGGCAGCAAATTCAATAGAATAATCAATTTGAAACCGTGTTCTACAGTCAGCTCTTGATTATCAGTACTGATGGAATAGAAATAATGGTGTCTGTAATCTCAAAATAACTTCTTTTTACTTTGAAATGCATATTGTACTTAAAAGCGAGTGTGTCTGACATGTGAATTCATTGTCCACCAAGTAATGCACCCTGAAGATCACATCAGGAAGACCTGGAAAACTGCTCTCCTAACTCTAGTCCCTTCTCCCCTACTCCGTCCTGGTGATTGATGTCTTAGGACAGAGCATTTGGAGTGAATGCTGACTCCAGGGTGGGCTGGTATGTAAATGGTTGAGTTTAGGAATTTGTGGTTCTTTGGGTTCTTTTTTTAGTTGCTTTCTTTATATTTTCCCCTGTGGATGAGAGATTTAGGTATTAACTAGCTAAAATTTAATAAGGCCTTGCACAGAGAGCCTTTTTAAATGAAGCTATTAATTTCAGTTCAGCAGCTTCACATATTGTAGATATGAACTCTGGGGCATCTGTTCTCTTGGCTCTTAGCACTCAACTCTTTAAAATTGTTAACATAAGTACTCTAGAGGTACTTAATACTATCTTTGCTGTTATCTCTGACAACTTTATAGGTTCAATCCTGTATGGATTTTATATTTCTTTGTTTTTCACCCTCACTGGAATCTAGCTAAAAGATCATTTTATAGAAAAAATTTTCACCCATTGTGATCACCTGCTTGAGTACATTTTTCATAACTATGCTCATGGGATATAGGAACCATAAAGGCACAGTTGTTAAAGGTGAGAGCCCTTAAACCAAAAGGAAATAAAGTGACAGTGGAAAGGTCCTGAAGCAGCATGAGTATGTTCACCCTTACAGTCTATATTGTTAGTATTTGTCAAAGTATATTAGAATAATAGAAGGTAAGACAAGAAGTGAGGCCCAAACAAATTAATTAACTTGCCTACAAACACAGGCTAGTTAATGACAAAGCTAGACTTAGAACCTACGTCTCCCAACTTCAAGGCCAGTACTTTTTCTACCACACTACAATGCTGCAAGCCAAAAGAAAACACATTTCTTCACAAAGGACCCCCATAAAAATAGAGAAGCCCATTCTAAAGACACAAATAGGGCTTAACTCAAATAGATCATATAATTTACAGGAGGGAAGGGAGACATGAAACTACTTCTTGTGTATGTAA
The DNA here is from genome assembly GCA_028646575.1 of Pseudocheirus occidentalis. Taxonomy (NCBI): domain Eukaryota; kingdom Metazoa; phylum Chordata; class Mammalia; order Diprotodontia; family Pseudocheiridae; genus Pseudocheirus; species Pseudocheirus occidentalis. The sequence goes on from CM053593.1 coordinate 153,142,537, forward strand.
AGCTACCTCTGAGAACACATAGAGTCTTTGACATAGACTTTCACATATATTCTTATTTGATGCACCAGCTTTGTGAGAAAGGTGATATGAGTACTTCCATTGTCTGGATAAGAAAACTGAGGACTGAAGAAGTTATCTGATCTACTCAGGGTGTTATAACTAGTAAAAGAAATAGGATTTTAATCTAGTTTTCCTGACACTTTAACTCAGTATTCTTTTAGTTAACTCATTTCTAATACTGCTCAGTTAGTAATTTTAAAACCACCTTTTTGATTGCCCATTTATACTTGAGAATCTTTTTCTGAATTTCCATTAATTTTTAAGTCACCAAGCATGTTTTAAGTGCCTGCTATATGCCAGAATCAGAAACAACTTAGAAAAAAATTTTTGTCTCTATGCTCAAAACTTTATTTTCACATTTTAGTCTGAAAAATACATTTAAGATTTGAGGATACAAGTTGGTTCAAGGAATCCCTAAGAAATGGTACAGGGAAGTGGAAAGAACCCTGAACTTAAGTTCAGAATTAGGAAATGTAGACTCTAGCCTTTGTTCTGTTCTTTGGACAAATTACAACTTGCCTCTATGGACCTTAGTTCTTTCTCGATAAAATGAAAGGTATGGTTGGGCAAGATAATTTGTTCCACCTCTTCTGTGAGAGCTCCCCTCAGTCTTTCTTAAAACCTTGTGGCCTTGTTTCCCTTCATTCTCAACCCATTATCTGAAAACATGGAAATAACCAAAAGGATCTCTCTGAGCAAGAAAAGGATATGTCACAAGGGCCTCATATTAAAGTTCAGGTATTTATTACCAGGATGGGGCTTCAGAACCTGTTTTAGTCTCACTTTACATGTAGTTCTACTAAAATTGATTGTCTGGTTTCCAAAATTACAAAGAAAATTAGAAAGAATGAGAGAAATAATTACAGCCCACCTCTCAGCTGTACCTCCTACAAAGGGCTCTGAGATTATCATTGTATCACAATATACTACTATTCAAACATCCAAAAGAAGTATCTTCTGTTTAGATGTGTATATCTAAAAATTATCTAAATGTTTTCGTCCAGAATAGTTAAGAAGTTTGAAAGCATAGGAAGTGTTAAATTACTGTTGATGGGGTAAACCCTGAGCCAGCCAGAAACTAAGTTATCAAGAATAGCTTGTTTCCTAAGAGTTCTTAATAATGAGGTTTTACTGTATTTTATGCAAATTAGCCAGTTACTATTAAGGAAAACTGTGTGTTTTGAAAATGTAACTCAATCTTTTAGCGGGGGAAAAAAAGATCACTAATGCAACGTTAAGGGGAAAAAGTCAATCCTGTAAACCACTACATGGATAAATACTATCACAATTTGATCTTTAAAAGTGTTTCTGATTTCTTTCTTATAAGGGAATGTTAAGGCTGTCTTTCTTTTTATTTCCTTCTCTGGAACCCACGCAGTGTGGCTCTACCAGTGTAGTGGTTTTACTGCTTGGGATAACATTCTTATTTGCTGGAACTTGAAGATTTTGCCGTGAAAGTATTTTTAAAATCACATGGCACAGAACTGCAGAGAAGCAACTACTAGAACAACTCTAATTTTAAAAAAATAATAAAGATATCTTTCTTTGAGTAATAGGTTTTAGAAATGTGTAGATATGCATACCCTACTGTGGTGATAGGCCCAGAAGTTGCCAGTTTGATTTACAACTTAGAGTAAGATTTTCATAATTTGAGTGTAATATAGGTTTGGTTTCTTATAGAAGATGAAGTTTTAGCTTAGACTTGAGGGAAGCCAGGAGACAGATGAAGGAAAGCGTTCCAGACATGGGGAATAGCCAGTTGGAATTGGCCAGAGTCTGGAGATGAAATGTCTTATTCAAGGGACAACAAGGAGATCAGTGTCACTGGATCACTGAGGGGGAAAGGGAGAAAGGGAGTGTAATTAAGGTATAATAAGACTGAAAAGATAGGGTTTGGGGGAGCAGGTTGTGAAGGGCTTTGAATGTCAAATGTCAGGTTTTATATTTGATCCTGGATGTGATGGGGAGCTACTAGAATGTACTGAATAGCAGGGTGAAGGATTCAAATTGCATTTTAGGAAGATTAATTTGACAACTGAGCAGAAGAAAAGCTAGAGTGGGGTGAGACTTCAGTCAGGGAGACCAATCAAGAGGATATTGTACTAGTCTGGTCTTAAGGTAATGTGGTCCTACACCAGAGCAATTGCACTGTCAGAAAAGAAGTAAGAGAAGTTACAAAGAAAAATGCTGCAGGCTAGGAAGAAAAACAAAGAAAAATGCTGCAGGCTAGGAGATTTCTTCCACTGCCTTTTCAGTTCAGTAGGAATGAATCCAGTTAGCCTCATATAAAGCAATTGTTGAAAACAAGAACCAGAGATATGGTCTGTGCTGTGTAGTCTGTATATTCCTTTCATAACATTTCTAAAAGAAAATGTGTTCAACAGACCAGACTTACAGATGAATTTTATAACCTACAAATTTAAAATTTAGTATATTCATATGTTGGAGCCTGACTTTACTCCTCCATTCCTGCCATTTCCATATTTTTCATTGTTATGGGGAGTTCTTGAAATAAAACTTTAGGCTTTCAGAGAAGGGGAGGGGAGGAATAAAAGTTTATTAAGCAGCTAATATATATGTGCCAGTCACTTTTTCCTTTTCAAATACCTCATGCAGTCTTCACAGCAACCCTAGGAGGTAGGTGCTATTATTATCTCCATTTTACAGTTGAGGGACACTGAGGCCAGTAGAAGTTAAGTGACCTGCCTAGAGCCACAAAGATAGTAAGTGTCTTGAGGTCATGTTTGAATTCAGATCTTCCTTACTCCAAAGCCACGTAGATGCCTCAAAGGACAAGGGCCCCAAAGTAGTTTCTTAGGCCTGAGGTCATCAGCCATCTAACATAGCTGTTAATCATGTGATGAGAATCCTCTCCCTCTCCCCTTCCTGTGCTTTCTTTTTCTTTCTTTCTTTGCCTCCCTTCCCCTTTATTCTTTCTCCTAAATCCCTTTTCTTCTTTATAGTTTACATGAAAATCACTCGTGTATTATGGAGCTTTTTATAGTTATAACTTTCAATCCCCAAATACCTTAGAGCCCTATATCCTTTAATTCTCTGTTACCTATAATTTTTTTACCTGTTCAGGAGAGAAAGAAATGAACTTCATTCTATATTTTATTAAGTGGTACAACTCTTCAAATACTTGAAGGTTGCTATCATATCACTCTTAAATGTTCTCCTGTTCAGGCTAAACATATCCAGTTCCTTTAGCATATGTTTGTATAAAATAGTTTTCCCATCCTTAGTTACTTTGACCTTCACTACCTCAGTCACTTTCCTAAAATATGTCTCGTAGCACCAAACAAAATATTCAGAGCACTGCAAGCAATAGAATTAGAATCTCTCTTGTTCCAAATACTCTTCGCCGTAAGGCAGCCTAAGATCCCAGGGTTTGGGGTTGTCTTGTCATGTTGTTGACTCTTTTTAAGCTGGTAATACGTTCTTAAAGCCCCCAGAATTTTTTCCACATGAATTACTGTGTAGTTATATATCCCCCATCCTATGCTTATGCCATTGAATTTTTTTTTAAACCCAAGTATAAAACTGAGGATTTGAAAGGTAACCAGTTTCTATGGTTGGTAAGTAACGGTTTGAGTATTCTGGTTGTTGATTTGGTCTGTAATCGTTGGTTGGGGTTTTTTGGTTTGTTTGGTGGGGAGGGATTGATTTTGAATTGGAATTGTACTAAGCCTAGGTACTATGCCAATAGTTACAAAACCATGACAAAGCAGCATTATCAGAGGACTAGGTGTGTCTGGTAAGTGCTGAGGGGGCTCAGGGTTTGGTGCAGATAATCAAGTGTTGACTGTCATTGGAACCAAATGTTTATAAATTAAAGGACCTAGAATGCCAGTTGGTGTTTCAGCTGTAAATCATTGACATATCCATATTTCTAATGTCCAGATCATTTCATGCTGCTTTGTCTTTTCTCCTTACCACCTTTTTAGCTTTAGTAATAAAGCTGACAAAGCAGTGTACCTTCAGAGACATTTTCTTGGTTTTCTGGTGATGCCTTTGTAAAGGTATCTTTCAGTGGAGAAAATTGAATCTAGTATCAATGGACAAGTAGAACAAATACTTTTTTATATGTGTCTATTTCCAAATTGCCATATGCTACTATTTGCAACTGATTATCCAGTTCTTTTTTTTTTTTTACAGGCTTCCTCTGGCATTACAATTCCCAAACCCCCAAAGCCACCAGATAAGCCTCTGATGCCCTATATGAGATACAGCAGAAAGGTGGGTACAAAATGCCAAGAAGTGGAATCTTTGTGTCTTCTTTTAAGTAGAATTTCAAATCTTAATGATGGTGTTAAGTGTTGGCTTATCCATCTTTTTTTTATTTTTATTTTTATTTTTTATTTTACCCAAGACTGTTTTAAAGCCCACGTGTACTTTTGGCCATATTAAAAGTATGGATGTTTTCTTTTTAAGGTTTGGGACCAAGTAAAGGCTTCCAACCCCGACTTAAAGTTATGGGAGATTGGCAAAATTATTGGTGGGATGTGGCGAGACCTTACTGATGAAGAGAAACAAGAATATTTGAATGAATACGAAGCAGAAAAGGTAATGTGCCAGGGAGTAGGGTAAGAGCACAGAAATAGACTGTTTGGATATTTTAATCACAAATGTGAAAAACCAATTTTGTCAAATTGCAGATAGAGTATAATGAATCTATGAAGGCCTATCATAATTCACCTGCATACCTTGCTTACATCAATGCAAAAAGTCGAGCTGAAGCTGCATTAGAGGAGGAAAGTCGGCAGAGACAGTCCCGAATGGAGAAAGGAGAACCTTATATGAGCATCCAACCTGCAGAGGATCCAGATGGTAAAAGGGATGGGCTTTTTTAGCTAAATAACTGGGGAGTTCTTGTGCATATTAAGCACAATCCTTTAGGGCCTTTCATCACCACTTCCCTTTTTGTGCTAAAAGAAACAGTAAAGTTGCTGCTCCTTCTAGTTTTTCCATATTCTTTGTCTTCGGATTACCTGATAAACTTATTAATTTGTAACCAAGATGTTCTTCCTGAGTGTTTGTAAAGGATAAAGACAACTGGAGCATTTCTTCTCTCCCCCCGCCCCCATCCTTCCTTCTGCCAGCGCAGGCAACTTCTATTCGCCTATGATTTGTCTTGACTTGAAAAAAGCATTCTATGCAGGGGAATACTTGGAGTAAGCTCTTCCTAGGGGTCCTGGAAGGCAAACAATAAATTATATGCTAATTTTATAAATGGATTTTTATAATACAATATTATAAAATTTTAAAAATAAAGGAAGGTTCCACTGTTGTTAACTTCAAAATAACTTGCCTACTTTTAAATTCTGAAGTCACTGCCAAGAGTGAAACACAAATTCAGTCAGTGCTTTGGACACCCTGGAGATCAAAAAAGATATGACTTCTCTCTCCCTTTGCACTTCAACTAATTCCTCTATTACTCATTATCTTATAAAAGTTTGTGGGAAACTTCTTACCTTGACCAGTGATTTCCACATGTCCTAACCTATGTTTAATATCAGAGGAACCATTGCATGACTGTTTGCTATAACATTCTTAGATAAGTCCAGCTTATCTGGACAGCTGCTAGCTGGGCAATTAATTGTTGCCCTTGTGAATGCTGTCTGCTATATTTATGGCTGCGCGTAGCATTTTCACAAGCATATTGTTTATTACAGACTATGATGATGGTTTTTCAATGAAGCACACAGCTACTGCCCGTTTCCAGAGAAACCACCGTCTAATTAGTGAAATATTAAGTGAAAGTGTGGTGCCAGATGTTCGTTCAGTCGTTACCACAGCCAGAATGCAGGTTCTCAAACGACAGGTTCAGTCCTTAATGGTCCATCAGGTAAAAACTGCTTATTCAGAAAATATTTGTTATTTCTTGAGTAAAGCTGTGCAGTAGGTGACCTGATTTTGTACTGTGTGTGAAAGTACATGTTGAATGCCTATATATTCAGTTTAACCTCTCAGGTTTGGGGAAGAGATTAAGGGTGAGGTTTTCCCTTGAGACTTACTGCAAAATAATACAGCATTTTAAACTGTAGTATGGTGCCTTGTAATAATAATTTGTCCATTTTAAAAATAGAGATTAACCTAGATACCTACTAACTCTAGTATTTTATGTGTTACTTTAAATAAATCATTGAAGAGTTTGAGAGTTAATAACAAGTTAACTTGCATTTCTATTGAATAACATTATTAATAACTGACATTTACATAGCACTTTAAGCTCTGCAAAGTGCTTTAGCATGCATTATCTCATTTTTTCCCAATAATCCTATGAAGTAGGTGCTGTTATTATCCCCATTTTGCAGATAAAACAATCTGAGGGCAGTTGGTTTATATGTCTAGAGTTATGTAGCTTAAAAGTATCAAAGGCAGGATTTGAACCCAGGTCTTTCCTTATTCTAGTCTTAGACTTTCCACTATACCACACAGACTCCACATTCACTTCCCTTTCCTGATTCCAGTGTTTAAAATATTATCTAGATGTGATATATCATTTTAAAATGAAGTGAAAAACTCAAACTCCTCTTTAATGCCATGCCATTTTTTAAGTGCGGGGGAAGGCCATTTGAAAAAGCAAGCTAGATTTTTATAACCAGATTTTCGTATTGAAGGGGATAGGGACAAAAGGCAAAGCATATCTGGCTGTTAGAAAACACTCTGAACTTGGATCTTGTGTTTTACAGAGAAAATTAGAAGCTGAACTCTTACAAATAGAAGAACGTCACCAGGAAAAGAAGAGGAAGTTCTTAGAAAGCACAGATTCATTTAACAATGAACTCAAGAGGGTATCAGTTTAATTTATTAGTTCTGTTTGTGATAGAAAATTTGTTTATTATTTTTGGAATCAACTTTTGATTTCATTGGCATAGGGAAATCTCTTTGAGGAAAAACTCCAATAAAGATTGGCAGTAAGTGTTCTGCAATTTATGGTTATATTAGAGTTGCTTGGCACACTGAGAGCTTAAGTGACTTGTTGTGGTCATATAGCCATTGTATGTTACCTATAGGAATTGAAATTGGGTCTTTCAGACTCTGAGACCAGTTTTTTACTACACAGCACTGCCACGCTCCAAATTAATTTTACTATAGATTTTGTCCCCTTTTTGAAAGAGGAGAGACCACCAATTTCTAACAGCTGCTTGTTTGTGACAAAATTAGAATTTAGTTTAACTGTATTTATATATACATAAGTATGAAGTGTTCAGTGTATGTTCTCATCAATTGTGATTCACATGTGACCCTTTCTGTAATGACTAGTAAACCTAGATTTGAGTAACTCAAACTGAGGAATTGAAGTCCTCTACTCACTCCTGTATTTTCATTATATTACTGACTATCTGTAATATCAGTTTTCAGAGAGCTTTTGGAACCATTAACTTTCATGGCTTTCTTTGTCAGACTGATAAATACATGACAAATAAGTAGATAAAGTGAAGCTTTATCTCAGAAGGCTTAGGGTCACACATTTCTGTAGGCATGCAATATGACATTTTTGTGTATATTTATAAATGCATTTTGGAGCCAGATTTACTTGTGTAAAGTTCGACTTTGCTAAAATGGTTCTATTTTTCCTCTCGGCTTGTAGTTGTGTAGCTTAAAAGTGGAGGTAGACATGGAAAAAATAGCAGCTGAAATTGCCCAGGCAGAGGAACAGGCTCGTAAACGGCAGGAGGAACGAGAGAAAGAAGCAATGGAGCAGGCAGAGCGCAGTCAGAGTGGTGTTAGTGCTGCTGCTGCCGCCGCCGCTGCTGCTGCTTCCACCACCGAGGATGACCAGACAGCCAGCAAAGGTGATGAGAAGAAGGAAGAGGAAAGCACTCCAATGGAGACAGGTAGTAACGTCTGTCCTTGTGGCACTGTCTAAAACCTTGAGCACACTCCTACAAGGATGGGCTATGGGATATGGTGTTTAACCTTTCCCTTTCTAAAAGTATCCAGAGAGGCCTTACAGATTAAAAATCTAACTCTAGGTAAAGCAGAAAGTAAATGCAGATTTCTTGTATGTAATAATAGGTATCCTCTTGTAAAATTTCATAGCATTCATAGAGCCAGTACTGGAAGGGACCTCAGAAGCCATCTAATCCAATCCTCTTATTTTCCATATTGAGAAACTAAAGCCAAGAGATTATGACTTGCCAAAGATTGTATACTTTAAGGTGGGATTGGAACCCCTAGGCCCTCTGACTCCAAAGCTACCATTCCACACTGGGAAAGTTCATTTTAAAATTTTCTAGAAGTGGGAGAGGTATCCTTTAAACCCACAGGCTTCATAGGCAGATGTTTTGTGTCCTCAGTGAAGAATATTGTCCTTGTAAAAACTTAATTCAGTAGATTAACATTTCAGATAGTAAAATTAAAAGTTTAATGATCTTGTGTCTCTTAGTGTTAGTATGAACATGTTTTTGATCTTGGTAAATTTGGAGAGCAAAGCACATCTTGTGGTTAAAGTGGAGTTTGAGAAACAGAATCTTGTTCTCTTCTAATTTTACCACTAGACAAAACACACCATCCTCCTTTGTTTCATTTCACCATTTATAAATAAGTTAGTGCTGATTTATAAGTTTTTTCCAGCCCATTAGTGGAAGCAGTAAAGGATTAAGAATATTTGTGAGCCTTCAGATTTATGTAATCTTACATATGAAATTACTTTCTGGGTCATTTGAGAGACACATTCCTCTTCCAGGAAAGGGAGACCAGTCGCCAAAACCTTAGTAAGTTATTGAGACTGTGTTTCTACTTATTTGGTCACTTGGGAGAAATCCATTTAAGCTGGAATATCTCCTAGGGAATGAAAAATAGAATCATTGATGACCTTTTATGCCCCTGAAAGTGAGGGGGAAGAATGTTGGATTTTAATTCCAGTAGCTTGGTTTTTTGGTTTGGTTTGGTTTGGTTTGTTTTAAAGATACATATATAGAAAATAGAAAAGAGAGAGACTCAGATGACCAACTTGAGCATAGGATGAGGGGCCAGTCTTACATTGGGTCACAGCCAAGTAAGAAACCTTAAGAATGGGTTTCAAAGACATGGAGAATCTTGGCAAAGCCAAGGATTCTCAGAACGCTCCTAACTCAACAGTTACAAAACATTCTCCACACAAATAAATATAGAACTAAATCATTGAAGAAATATTAATTACTCATGGGTAGATCTAGCTATTATAATAAAAATGACAATACTACCTAAATTTACTTACTCAGGGTCATACCAATCAAACTACTCCAGGGAAAACTAGACACTAGTCTGACAGAAATTAGGCATGAAGTCCAGGTGTGGGGAACCTGTGACCTCAAGGCCAAGATTCCACACCAAATGCCAAATTAAGGTCAAATTGGGTATGTGATTTAGACGTAAAAGGTTATAATAATAAGCAAATTAGGGGAGCTTGGAAGAAATTACCTTTCAGATCTATGGATTGGGGAAGAGTTCATGAGATAGAGAGGATCACAGGAGGTAATATGGATAATATTGATTACATAAAATTAAAACATTTTTGCACGAACAAAACCAAAGCAGCCAAAATTAAAAGAAAAGCAGTGAACTAGGGGGAAATATTTCATAACTAGTTTTTCTGATCAAGGTCTCATTCATATATATAGGGACCTGGGCCAGATTTATAAAAATATGAACAGGCATTTTTCAAAAGAAGAAATCAGAATTTTCAATAATCATGAAAAATTGTGTGAAATCACTAATAATTTGGAGAAATGCAAATTAAAACTCTAAGCAATCACCTCACACACAGCAGATTGTCTAATGTGACAGGGAAAATGACATGTTAGGAGGGTTGTGGGGAAATGAGGACACTAATTCCCTGTTGGTAGAGCTCCGAACTAGTCAAGTCATTCTGAAGAACAATTTAGAACCATGCCCAAAGGGCTGTGAAACTGTGTGTAATGTCCTTTAACCCAGCAATATCAATATCACTCTATTAGGAAATATTTATAGTAGCTGTTTGTGGTGGCAAAGAATTAGAAATTGAGGGGATGCCTATCAATTGAAGAACGAATGGCTAAACAAATTGTAATATGCGATTGTGAAGGAATGCTATGCTATAAGAAATGAGAGGAAATGGTTTCAGAAAAACCTGGGAAGATGTATGAATTGATGTGAAGTGAGTAAAGCCCAAGAACATTGTACGCAGTAACAGCAATATTGTAAAAATAACCCAATTGTGAAAGACTTAGTAACTAACTAATCAGTACAGTGATCCACCACAGTTCCAAAGGACTGTGATGAAAAATGCTTTTCACTTATTTCCTCTTGGGGTGGGGGGGAATTTAATTAATATGGAAATGTTTTGCATGATTTAAAAAAAAAACAACTCCCAGTTCATAGATTTAGAATATGAAGGGACCTTGGAAGCTATCTAATTCAACCTCCCTTTTACCACTCTGTTCCCCTCTTCTCTCCCCCCAATTTTCACATGAGAAACTGACCTAGAGAGGATAAGTTCCTTTCCCAAGATCATTAAAGAGAAATTAGTAAAATTTTGAGCTACCTAGCTAACTTGTGTAACTATTTTTGGTGACCACTTTCAACTATGTGGCCTTTATATTGCTATTTCAAAGTATATAGTAGTCTCTTTGTGAGGAAAGCCTAGAAAAACCAAGCTTGATCTGCTTACATGTGTGACATGGAAAGAAGGGAATTTAGTATAAGAGCCAGGTAATCTGTTCTTTCTTCAGTAGTTCATATACTAAAATTGGAACAATGCAGAAAAGATTAGCGTGTCCTCTACTCATGGATGGCACACAAATTCATGATTTGTTCCGTATTTTTACCACTCAGACTATCTTGGGGTTAGAGGAGAATTAGGTGATCCTGCTAAGGTTGTCGTGGAAAGGTGAAAGGAGAGTGGATTTCAGGGTGGGGTAAAATAGAAGTTAAGGTTAATTCAGACTCTTCACTTTGTCCTTTGTATAAGGCATAGAATTTATAACTGATAGATCAGGCTGGCATAATTGCTTACTAATTTAAGATGGTCTGGATTCCTCTTTGATCTGTCTAGAAGGGTGTTGAGGGGCTCCCAGCTCAAGTTTTTCATAGAACCTATTAAATTTTTCTTCTCATATTTTAAGGGGAGGAAACTGAAGAAAATTGCACTAATAGTTATTAGACCAAAATCCTTGTTCTTTCATTTTTAACAAGAAACAGCCAAGCATCGAATATTGGTTGGCTGTTTCTCCAGAAGTCTTCGTTTGAGGTTTTTGCAACAGGCTTAACATTTAATTACAATATACAATAATAATTTTGACACATTTCACCCAAAGAACTGCTTGTCAGCATGTTTAGGGAGAGTAAATCTTTGCCCTCAAACTGACAGTGAAAAATATCTGATTGCAGAAGAGACACACCCAGAGGAAAGTACAGAAAGTCAACAGAATGGTGAAGAAGGAACATCTACCCCTGAAGATAAAGAGAGTGGCCAAGAGGGAGTAGATAGTATGGCAGAAGAAGGGACCAGTGACAGCAACACTGGGTCAGATAGCAACAGTGCAACGGTGGAAGAGCCTCCAACAGACCCTGCACAAGAGGACAGTGAGAAGAAAGAATAAATGTTGAATTCCGTGTGTTTTGAATTATTTTTTTTAATGAAATACTGTTTTTTTGAGTTTTAATGGTGTTTTGTGGTTTGTGTTTATACTCTCTTTGTCCATCACCAAAGACTACTGGACCACTTACCTATGATATTCCTAGTGGTAAAATGGCCTTTCTTCAGCAGTTGTGTTGAAGTCACTGTTTTCTTCCAACTTTGTTTCTAGTCTTGTCTACTAAAAGCCTCAAAACTTTATGGATGGGAGGAATTTCCATCTCTTTTTCTAGAATTAACTTTTGATGCTATAGACTCAGCTCAACTTGACTCTTAAAGATGCCTTTCCATGTTTTACTTGGGTCCTTACCAAGCCCTCAGCTTTAAACTTTCTTGGTTCCTATCAACAGTGTGTTGAAGTGCCCTTAGCCTGCTCATTTCTGCCGAAGCAGGATTTACACACAGCTGGATGTTACATGCAGCTCACTGGTGTTTTGATTCCTCAGATGAGGTATCCTCAGAGATGAGGGCCATAGACGTTGAGTGGCCTCGCCTCCCACACCTGGGCATTGTTGATCTGCTAACTGTCCCCATAGGCAACAAGAATACTAGTTAATGAAATAGGTTGCTCCACAGAGAGATGAAAAACATGTCATGTATAGTTTGCTCTAATTCATCCAAGTTTCATGTCATGGGAATGAATGTCATTCATTTTTAGTTAGTTGATCTATTTAATTCAACTACATTTTTTTTTAATTGAACTTTCCAAAGATGGAGAAGATCCCAAACTAAGACAATTTAAAGTGCATTATATAGACTAAAGAGGCCGAGTAGTACAGTGGACAGAGAGGTGGGCTTGGATCCAGGGAGAACTGGATTTCATTACAGCCTCTGACACTGATTAGCTGTTTGATTCTGGACAAGTCTCTTCACCATTAGAAGCTGAAGCAATTCCCTAGGACTTACCTAAGTTAAAAAGTGTGAAACTAATCTACCTTGTTGGAGGGAGTCCCATACTGGTAGGGAGTTTCCCACACTGATGACACAACAAACATTTGTGTGTATATAGAATAAGCAGTCCTCCTGAAGCCAAACGCCTGTTTCAAAGCAGTCAGCTGGGAGTTACCCATTGAATTTTTTTCTTTTAGATCGCAGGATATAGTTGTAAAAATGTATTCGAATTAAAACTTTAAGCTGCAGATTTCCTTAGGTCAGAGTCTACCTTTTTGATAAAACCTCATGGGAGTTTTAAGACAGTATATGACGAATCTCCATGAAAAGGAAACTTATTAAATACTGGCATATCCAATGACATGTTTCTTTTAAAATTTCAAATGTAATAAAATGTTTTGATCTTTCAAGTAGTATTTTTAATACATGGGTTAACACATGCAAAACACAGCTTAGTTTCATTCCTTGTGATTCAGGAATGTTTGTACGAAGAAAGTGTCTTATCAGCAACCAACTGGATCCCTTCTCTAAGAGATATGGCTAAAAAGAAATAAAATAGCCCATGGACCACAAAGAGAATGGGTGTCTTTTATGCCTCATAGAGAAGTGTTCTTGACTCTCAGCTGTTATCAGGCAAAATATCCAGTAACTCAGAAGTCTGAAGAGTAGGCAGAAGTACAAAGTACTCAAGCTACCTTGGAAAAAGGTAGCTGTCCACTTAAAGACTAAAAATTAGGTACTCTGTTGAGTGATGAACATCACAAAGGAGGCCTTCACAAAACTATGGATGCATCTAGATGAATGCTTCCCTGATGTAACCAAGGCTTAGAAGTCACTCTTCAGATCTGGGTCTGGTCCTTGTATAATCAATCCCCTCCACCAGCTTTGCGACATTGCCTTTTGCCCAAAGCTTGTTTGGTGACAACAGTTGTTCAGTCCTATTGCACTCTTCATGACCCCATTTGGGATTTTCTTGGAGTGGTTTGCTATTTCCTTCTCTATCTCATTTTACATATGAGAAAACTGAGGCAAACAGGATTAAATGACTTACCAAGAATCAGCTAGCAGGTGTCAGGCCAGATTTGAACTCAGAAGAGTCTTCCTGACTCCAGTCTGGGCGGTCTGCGCTGTGGCGCCACCTAGTGGCTGCTATTGGAAACAATGGCATTACTACAGATGAGTGTTTTGCCCAGGAATTGCCAGTCATTGAAGGAACACAGCTTTCCTGTCTCCTTTCTCTGAGATGATGAAACCTAAAGGATTACCAGAGGGTCTCAAGTCTCCACAGGGGGAAGAAATGCCTGAAATCGAAACCCAGCCTACATTCCCAGCTAGAAGAGAGCAATTACAGGGGAAAGGGCTGTAATAGAATACAAACTTTAATTTGTAAATGTTTGGGTTTGTTTTCTTGTCCAAATGAGATCAAATATCAAATGAGAAAATATCTGCCAAACATTTAGCACAGGACCTGGCGCATAGTAAGTGCTTAATGTAAATTCTTGTTTCCATCCTTCCAGGGTCCTAATCTTCTAGACTGGGGACCCTGAGGAGAGGAGTTGCTGCTGTGATAAGTGATTCCTATTCAGGTATGGATTTAACCCCTGGCTTCCAAGATTCCTCCCAATTCAGACGTGATTTCAGATGTACTGGAATCTCTGAATGTTGCTTGTATGTTCTCATAGTAAAGGACATAGTATGTGGAAGTCTGTTTCACACAGGCATGGAGAGGAGCATTGATGACAAATGTATCTCTAACCAATCTCCAGACAGCGGTGGCTTGTCTTGTCCAAAATTCCCCTATAAACTTGCCTGAGTCCTAAATTGGCTTACAACTTGAGTGATTATGATAGCAAACCAGGGCCTTGTTTCAGAAAAACCTGAATTATGATTATGAGGTTATACCTGTGATTTCATTTGTGTAAGGAGAATTCCTGTACCAGGGCAGGTTAGAACTTTCAGGTACCTTATAGTCTTAGAATTAACTAGAGCACTGAGAGGGTGAATAAGCAATTTTACATGAGCAATAAGTGTCCGTGGCTGGATTTGAACTCCAGCCTTACTGACTCCAAGCCTAGCATTCTATCTGCTGTGCCACCAGGTGCCCTTAAAGAAGGCACTTAATTTTGGCTCCACCACTGACTGGTTGACATCTCTGAAAGTTTATGTGAATTTCTGCATATTTACAAAGCTTACTCTGTAGATTCCTCTTGCCTGCAGTTATTAAGATGGCTCTTTGGTTTCTCTCACAAAATGTGGAGTATGTTTGAATCCCCACTCCAGAAACCCTACCATCTCCCCCACCCCAAACCAAACACCGGCATGCATGTTCCTTCTCTCCACCAAATTTCAGCAAGTGCACATGTTTTATCTTGTTCCCTGTCACCTCTGGGCTGGGCAAAATCTGGAAGAACAACAATCAGTTTCTAACAAACTGCCTGTTAAATAATGTGACATCTTCGCAAATAAACAACCTAGCCTGCAGTCACTTGGTGTGAATTCTTCAAAAGAAAAAAGATGAAGTCATAATTAGTTCTCTAGGAGTCTTGAGGCAAAATTTGTGTCTATTTATCCCTCCCTTTCTTTTATCTATAAATGTCCCTAAAGCTGTTATTAATTTTCATGTTATCACAGAAGCACAAGGCCTCAGAGTCAGAAGGGATCTCAGAAGTCGTTACTAAAAATCAAATTAAGCAGCAAGGTGGCAGCGTAAATGGAGTGCTGGGTTTGAGTCAGGCAGACCTAGTTCAAGTCTGGCAGCAGACAGCTGTATGACACTGGGTAAGTCACTTAACCTTCTGTAGCCTTGGTTTTCTCAGAATCTGTAAAATGGGGATAATAGTAGCACCCACTTCCCAGAGTGGTTGTAAGGCTCAAATGAGAGAACACATGTAAAAGTGCTTTGCAGATAGTGAAGTGTTTTTTAAATGCCAGCTATTATAAAAACAAAACATCAGTAGAATAATGTTTAAAATAAAACACATTGCAGAAAAGAAAACAGCAGGAAGATTTTTTTTTTTTCAATTCCTCAAAGTTTTTGTAATGTCCTGCTTTTTGCTTACTGGGTATTTTGGCTTCTCTACCTTTCTAGATAATTCACAGAGTGCTTCAGTTAGCCCTTCTAATAATATTTTTAATAATTATTATGTAGTATTTTAAGGTTTGCAAAGCACTTCACAGTTACCTCATTTGGTTGTCACAAGACCTCGGGAAGCTTGGTGCTGTTCTTATCCCTGCTTTATAGGTGAGGAAACTGAGACAGAGGTTAAACAACTTGCCCAAGGTCACACGTCTAGTAATTGTGATTGGATTTGAATACAGGTCTTTCTACTTCCAAATCCTGCACCCCTTCCTTAGGTGTTTGATAACCATGCCACTCTGAATCAATGTCCCTTTTTAAAATTTTCCAAATTTTCCAAATTTCCTGCAGGTCCTTGTTGACAGAATAGTAGGAGCCAGCTTCTGGCTGATCAGGAATCTTCCAGATAAGGCAGCCCTGCCTTACACTCTACCTGGGAAAGACTGACACCCTTGAAACTATACAAGGCAATGTTATTTTTGATCTTTTTCCTTTGGCCACATTCTTCTCACTAGGAATCCAAGGGCCAGGTTCCTTTGTCTCCCAAACTGTTTCACATGATGCAACTTTACTCTTCCCTCCCTACTTCAAGAAAAATTAAATCAGATCATTGCTTTAGGGATGGGACAGACTTTGGACATCTAGAGACCACCTCCCTCCATTTTATAGAAGAAGGAAGCAGTCCTAAACAGATGAAATGATTTACTGAAGGTCATATAGGTTAGAAGCATCAGAGCTAGGCTTTGCACCTGGGACCTCTGATTTCAAATCCAATGATCTTTGCACTGCATTACCCTCTGAAATAGTAAACATTAAATTTATATTCAGGGCGTACCAAAAGTCTTAGTGCAGTTTAAAGCTTTAATAACCAAAGCTGCATATCAAAAATATTTATTCCATGTAGTAATTTGGAGCTATGAAAATATTTAATTTCTTCATGTTTGTCCTATATTTGTCAGAGGATGAGGCAACCTGGGTTTTCTGCCCTACTCATAGCTAAGAACTTGATTCAGTTCATTCACAAAATTCAGTTCTCTATGTACCAACCCAATGGTACTGAATACAAACTCTATTAAGAACTCTCTTAAGACATGAGGACAAACAGACAATTGAGCTGGCCTGCTCATGTTTTCTTCTTCCTTTACCCTCCCCAAAAAAGCCCCTCTTTCATGCCCCTTTGAACAGTAATTAAGGGAAAAAACAGTGCTTTGCAAAGGGAAATTCCCAGCTGATAGCTTTTTATGCAAAAGGAAGACAGTAACCACAGGCAGAGAACAGTCAGTTTTGGTGGTTGCAAAGGGCTGGAATGTATAAATCATCTGAAATGCCAGAAATGGCATTCTAAATGTCATGTAAAACCCATGCCCAATGAGTGGTTTTCATTGGCAGAGCTAAACAGAGAGACAGAGGTTCGCTACCACACGGAACTAGCAAAGGTGCTTGGCAGAGATGCTGCTCCTCAGAGTTTCAGAAAGCTACAATCTCTACCCTCAACAATTTGTCCTTGAGTCAAAAATAACTTGAAACTCAAGTAAACCCATGAAGACTAAATCTGAGACCATTTAATCTAATGAGATTTCAATTGACAGGTTTCTCCAGATTATGATTCAGGTCAGATCTGTAAAAGGGGTGGGAACCCCCCCCCCTCTTCATTTACAGAGCCATAACATTCCCACTAGGACTTTGCCCCAGGGCACTGAAATGTATTTATCACTTTTTATCGGGTGCTGTAATTTAGAGGGCATCAACAACAATCTCTTTTGCAGCAAGCTTGGCACCTACTTAACAAGAATAATTAGCATAGAGAATAGAAAAGTGGCTTGGATTGGCGGTGAGGGTTTAAGACTTGGTGGCAGGAAAACCTGCATTCAAATCCTACCTCAGAAACTTACTAGCTGTGTGCCCCTGGGCAAATCATTTCTCTTCCATCTGTCTCAGTTTCCTCATCTATGAAATAAAGACAGATTCAGATTTCCAATGTCCTTTGCAAGTCTAAATCCCTGTTCCTGTGATCTTAAGCTACCAGATGACCCACTTCTTAACCCTTCTGGGTTCCAAAATGAGCTCCTCCCTGCCACTCCACCCATGCAGCAGCTTCCCAGTAGCACATGAGGGCACACATTTCCTGCCACCTGCCCCCAGCATAAAAAATGGTTAGTTATGTCTCTACTAGTTTATGTTCTCTTAAATGCATGTAAACTTAAGACTGTCTCCAGATGAAATGTACATTTATCATTTGTTCCCTTCAACCCTGACTTGGACCAGGGCCCCAAGCTGTGTTTGTGGTAGCTACACAATATGGACGGCTAGGTGGCACCATAGTGCACAGAGTTTGGGTCCTGGAGTCAGGAAGACTCATCTTCTTGAGTTCAATTCTGGCCTCACTTTTACTAGCTGTGTGTCCCTGGACAAGTCACTTCAACCTCTTTGCCTCAGTTTCCTCACCTGTAAAATGAGCTAGAGAAGAAAATGACAAACCACACCAGTAATCTTTGCCAAGAAAACCCCAAATGAAGTCATGAAGAGTCAGACATGACTAAAAAAAAAAAAAAGACAACATCAAATATATAACACCTGAAATGAAGTAGGCATCTGTAAAATATCCAAGCAGTCTCATCACTGTAAGCCCACTAACTAATTCAAGCCACAGAAATCCACTTTGACATCAAGACTTTCATACTATGCATGTACATAGCAGGGCAGTTGGTGGCGCAGTGAATAGAGAGCTGGCCCTGGAGACAGAAACTCATCTTCCTGAATTTAAATCTGACCTCATACACTTACTATGTGACCCTGAGCAAGTCACTCAACCCTGTTTGCCTCAGTTTCCTCATCTGTCAAATTAGCTGGAGAAGGAAATGGCAAACCACTCCAGTATCATTGCCAGGAAAACTCCCAATGGGGTCATAAAGAGTTGGATATGACTGAAACAACTGAACAACAACATATAGCAAAAGGAGAAAAGCTATTTCCATCCTTTGTTAAGTATGCATATTCTAAAGCCCTAGGCATTTGGTTTTAAAAATTGGTGGATCAGTGAAAAAGCTATTAAACTACACATACCCTTTGACTCAGGGATACTGCTACTAGGTCTATACCCCAAGGAGATCTAAGAAAGAAGGAGGGAAAGAATCCATATTACAAAAACATTTATAGCTGCTCTTTTTGTAGTGACAAAGGATTGGAAACTGAGGAAATGCTTATCTCTTGGGGGCTGACAGAACAAGTTATGGCACATGAATGTGTTGGAAAATTATTGTGCTATAAGAAAGGATGAAAGGGATGGTTTCAGAAAAACTTAGGAAGATTTGTATGAACTGATACAGAATGAAGTGAGCAGAACCAGAACAATGTACATAGTAACAGTAATTTTGGACAAAATTTGAGGCAAGTAAGCGATGCAGTGGACAAAGCACTGGGCTCAGAATCAAGAAGACTTCAACTTCATGAATTTAAATCCTGCCTCTGACACAATAGCTATGTAACCCTGGGCAAGTAATTTAACCCTGTTTGCCTCAGTTTCTTCATATGTAAAATGAGCTGGAGAAGGAAATGGCAAACTACCCCAGAATCTTTGCCAAGAAAACCCCAAATGGGGTAGCAAAGAGTCCAGAATAACTAAACAGATTTATAGATGAGCAAATTGAGACATAGAGAGATTAAGTAATTTGTCTAGGTTCATCCAGATCCTGTGCTCTGCCCTCTTCACCACCAAACTGCCTAGCATGGTGTGTGTGTGTGTGTGTGTGTGTGTGTTTGTGACAGATATACAACAGAGACTTAGTGAGAGAGAATGACAGAGATAGAGAGACCACAACCTGTGTTGTGGTTTCCTGTCAATCTATGAGGAGCTAAGACTCTTCTTATGAGGCCACTCTGATTGATTTTCTCAAAACTTCAATGCCAATCTCAAAATGGGTTTTGCACTATGTTTGCAAAGCCTATCTGAATCTTCCTGGAGTTTGCTCCTTTCTCTTTCTTGCTCCTAGAGATGCCATTTTATTTTCTCTTCTGGCCTGGCATCTTAACCACAGTTCCTAGAAGAGAAAGGCAGCTCCAAGAAGTATTTTCTAGGCCAGTCAGGCTGACCTAGCTAACAGTGTGGTTTCCCTCTGGCATAGGACACTTTTTAATATTTCCCATTAACCTGGCCCCCTCAAGCAGAAACCACATTATGTGGTGCTGGCAGATGCACAGAACAACAGACTGTTAGAAATTGGCAGGACTTTGGAGGTCACCTTTTCCAGTCCTCCCCTGTGATCATTGAGAAACTAAGACCCAGAGAGAAGTGAATTGCCCAAGGTCACCTACCTAATAGTGACAAATCTGGAAATAGATTCTTCTGGCATCTCTGCCCTAAATAATAGGGGTGATACCAGAAAGCTGCTAGTCCATCTAGTCAAAGTCACTGCCAACAAAAACCCCATAAAAATCTACCCCTCCATTTCTACTATGCAATAGAAGTAAATTTCTACATGGGAGGAAGTAAAGTGTAGTTGGAAGAGCCCTAGACTTAAGAATCAGAAGATCTAGATGCAAGTCTAGCCCTGTGATTTGGGGCAATTAATTTCCCATCTCTCAGCCTAAATTTCCTCTCCTGTAAAAGGGGGGAGGGCAAACTAAATCAGAGATCCTTCCCTTTTCTGTGTCATGGGCCCTTTTGGCAGTCTGGTGAAGCCTTTTCAGAATGATGCTCCTAAATGTGCAAAATGAAATACATAAAAGTATAAGGGGAACAAATTATATTGAAATACTGGTTTTAACCAGGCACATGCCTGTGATCCCTACTACTAGGGGAGACTGAAGCTGAGGGATTGTTTGAGGTTAGGAGTTCTGAACCATAGTGGGGCTAAAACTAATCAGATATTTGCACTAAACTCAGCATTAACATAGTAAGCCTCCACTCCTGGGGGCTGCCAGCCTGCCAAAGGAGGAGAAAACTGGCCCATGTCAGAAACAGTGAAGGTCAAAGCTCCTGGGCTAACCACCAGTAGATTCAAATTCAAACCCTTGAATGACTGTTCCACCTGTAGCCTTGGTAAGATAAGGAGACCCATGAGGGAGGGAGGGAGGGAAGGAAGGAAGGAAGGAAGGGAGGGAGGGATGGGGAAAGAAAGGAAAGAAGGAGAGAGGGAAGGGAGGAAGGGAGAGAGAAGAAGAGAGGAAGGAAGGAGAAAAAAATAGAAATAGTTATTAAAAGCAAGTTTATGGACCCTAGATTAAGAAGCCCTGGATTAAATGAACTTTAAAGCTCTTTAAAACTCACATTCTGTGCTTCAGAACCTAATGTTTCCCGTTTGGTATTGGGGAGCCAAATAGGAAAAGTGGCTGGTGAGTGCTGTCCTAGGTGCCAAAAATTCCTGCAGCTGGAAATATCCCCGTGGAAGGCATGACTCTCTAAACTAGAAACAGCAGCACTAAATTCTTATTCCTTTGGATAATGTTTTCCAAAAGTTCTCCTACCAGATAATTCTCAGGGCAAAACCAGTTCTCATGGCATGTCTAATGAATAGCAGTGATAGCCTGAAACCAGAGGGTTTTCAACTCAAGGACAAGATCATGGAAGAGTTAGCAAAGGGTCCAAGAGTTGATGGTATCTATTGCAAAAACTTGGAACACTCCAGAAAACTAAATACTCTGATAGGAATACACAACATGTCCCAAGCCAAAGGCACAAAATAACTCCAAGGGACAAGACCTGTGTGAATCATCATATTGATTTGCTGTGGGCTAAGGCCAAAATAGGAGGCTTCAATGGATAGAGCATTGGGCCTAGAGTCTGGAAGACCTAAATTTAAATCCACCCTCAGGCATTTACTTAGCTGTGTGACCTGAGGCAAGTCATTTAACCTCTGTTTGCCTTAATCTGCTGAAGAAGGAAATGGCAAACCACTCCAGTATCTTTGCCCAGAAAACTCCATAGACAGTATGGTCCACAGGGCCACAAAGAGTTAAACAAAACTGAACAACAAAAAAAGCTAAAATAACATGAACTGAAAGAGGATCTGAGAGTATCAGCAATTCACAATTCATCAGCATCCACAGTCCTGCAGGATTCTTCATCTTGTTATTTCCATGCCTCAGTTCAGGTCCACACGTCTAGAATGAAGTCAGTAGATAGGATTAGCTGGATTCAATTCAGTTCAATTCCATAAACATTTAATGTGTCTGTTCTATCCAAGGTACATGTGAGGCAACATGATATAGTGAATACAGGGCAAGCTTGGTGTCAGGAACTCTTGGATTCAAATCTTACCTCTGATACATACTGGATGCATGACTGGTCAATCAATAATCATTTATTCAGTGTCTACGAAAGCAGCTAGGTGGTATAGTGGATAGAGCAGAGGGTTTGGAATCAGGAAAACTCATCTTCATGACTTCAAATCTAACCTCAAAAACATATTAGCTGTGTGACCCTGGGCAAATCACTTAACGCTGTTTGCCTCAGTTTCCTCATCTGTAAAATGAGTTGCAGGAGGAAATGACACAACCACACCAGTATCTCTGCCAAGAAAACCCCAAATGGGGTCACAGAGAGTGGGACAAGACTGAAAGAAAATTATGATTTAACAACAACACCATGGGCTAGGCACTGTACTAAGTGCTATATCACACATTAGACTGTGAGAGTCAGGACTGCTTTTGCCTGTATGTGTATTTCCCATGCTAGGAACAGTGTCTGTCAAAATAGTGTTTATTAAGTAGGTGCTTAATAAATGCTTATTGAGGGGCAGCTAGGTGGTGCAGTGAATAGAGCACTGGCCCTGGAGTCAGGAGGACCTGAGTTCAAATCCAGTTTCAGATACTTAACACCAAAAAAAAAACTGACCGTGTGACCATGAACAAGTCACTTAACCCCAACTGCCCTCCAAAAAGCAAAAAAAAAAGTGTATTTTTCAAAAAATGCTTATTGACTTGACCTCTCAGTTCTAGGCATATCTCTAAGACTATAATAAATCATAATCATCATTATTATTATAACTAAGATATATAGTGCTTTCTATGTACCAGGCACCTTTACAATTGTCTCGTTTAATCCTCACAACTACCCTGGGAAGGTAGGTGCTGGTTTTATCCCCATTTGCAGATGAGAAAACTGAGACAAACAAAGGTTAAGTGACTTGCCCAAGTCACACTGCTATTAAGTGTCTGTGGCTAGATTTGAACTCAGGTCTTTCTTACTCCAGGCCTGGTGCTCTATCCACTATAAGTTACAGATAAGTTACCCATGTGTAGAATGAGTTTCCTCACCAGGAATTCCCTGCATTATCCAAAGACCAGACAAAAAAAAATTATAGGGTCCTGTGGATAATTCTGGGTTAACTTCCTCTACCTTCATCTGATTTGTTCTAGATAATTATACCTATATCCATCTGATTCCTTTATAGCGATGACCAGGTAGACAGGACTTCTTCTTGAATGAATCAATTTATGCACAAAAATATTCCCCCTGATGATCAACAATAATAACTGATGGTTATTTAAAATTTATAGAACCATTTACAGTTAAGCTTCACTGTGAATAAAGTCCTGGGCCTGAAGTCAGGAAGACTCGATTTTACATCTGGCTTCTGACACTTACTAGCTGTGTGGCCCTGGGAAAATCACTTTAACCTCTGTCCGCCTCAATTTCCTCATCTGTAAAAATGGGCATAATAGCATCTACCTCTCAGGGTTGTTGTGGGGATCAAACAACATAATATTTGTAAAGGACTTAGCATTATATAAATTTTTGCTAATTTAATTATTTTGGCCTCCCAAAAACCCAAAGACCACAGGTGGCTCTCATTTTCCTCATTATAAGATGAAGAAGCTGAGAGGCTGGGACAGCTAGGTGGTGCAGTAAATAGAGCACTGGACTTGGAATCAGGAAGACTCACTGTCCGAGTTCAAATGTGACCTCAGACATTTACTAGCTGGATGACCCTGGACAAGTCACTTAACCCTATTTACCTCAGTTTCCTTATCTGTAAAAATGAGCTGGAGAAGGAAATGGCCAACCTCTCCAGTATCTTTGCCAAGAAAGCCTCGACTGAAAAATGACTCAACAACAAAGCTGAGAGGTTAAATGACCTGTCCATGGTCACACAGTTCTTATCAGAGGGGGGGGATATGAAGCCAAAGCTTCTACACTCCAGGTCCAGCACTACCTATTATACTACTCTGCCATATAACATAAATTGCTATGATGAGGCTTGTCTAACACTTATCACCAAGTGGGAGTCAGAGATTTCTGACGTGAGCACCTGGCGAGTTCCCAACAAGGAGGCTTGGCTCACCAGGAGTTCTGTTTTTCTAACCTTCTCTGAGAAGAGACGGACTCCCACACATGAAGCTCTTGTTATGATAATTATCTTCCCATGGGCATGTTCCCACCTGAGAACAGAACATTCTCATCTCCACTGACATATCTATTCACCTACTCTTTGCACCTAGTGCCCTCTAGAGGTTTGCTGAGAAATATGGTTCTAAACCTGTGGGTTATGTTCAATTTGTAACAATGAAAATACATCCTATATATCAGATAGATTCATAACAATAGCAAAATTACAGTTATGAAGTAGCAACAAAAATAATTTTATGGTTGGGGGTCACCACAACATGAGGAACTGTAATAAAGGGTCACTGCATTAGGAAGGTTGAGAACCAGCTTTGCACCTGGACTCCCAGGTGGGAAAGAGGGGAAAGGGGTAGGGGTGAGACATGGGACAGAATTCTCCCTATGGTATATTCCAAAAAGCAGGAAATCTCAGCGGCTCTAGCTGCTCCCTAGCTAACATCTTGTGGCTGTCTATGTCCAACCTGCTCAGAACCTCTCTGGGCAGCCATTTCCTCATCTGCAGGCTTTGAGGGCTGTCTGTGGGAAAGGATGCCCAGACTAGGAAAGAGGAATACCCTCATGGTTTCCTGGCTTGGTTTCCTTTGGGAGTTTAGTCTAAAATGTTCTCTGCTGTCCCTTCCAGCCTTATACCCTCTGAGTGAGCAGAGACCAGAGCTGGGACTGGGGAGAAAGTAACAAAGTTAGCCTGTGAGTTGGCAAAAATGCACCACAGAAAGTAAACAGTGAGAGACACTTAAAAAAAAAATAAATTTAGTTCCAGAAAACTCTATGTTCCATGTCATTGAGCTGTTAGTCTTGTGGAAAGTACAGTCTCCTGAGATAGGAAGAGGGGGAGGGAAGAGAATAAGTATTCATCCAGCACTTACTGTGTGCTCAGCCCTGCTCTGAGCACTGTACAAATATTGCCTTATGTGATTCTCACAACAGCCCTGGGTGGTTCCCATTATTCCCATTTTACAGCTGAGGAAACTAAGGCAAACAGAGGTTAAAAGCCTTGTCCATATTCACACAGCTAATAAATGTCTGAGTCTGGATTTGAACACAGGTCAACCTGACTCCAAGCCTGGGATTCTGTCCATTGCACCCCCTAGCTTGGTTGTTGTTGCTGAGTTGTTTCAGTCATGTCTGACTCTTTATGACCCCATTTGGAATTTTCTTGGTAAAGATATTGGAGTGGTTGGCCATTTCCTTCTCCAGCTCATTTTACAGATGAGGAAACAGAGGCAAACAGGGTTAAGTGACTTGCCCAAGGTCACACAACTAGTAAGTTTCTGAGGCGGGACTTGAGCTCAGGAAGACCAGTCTGCCTGACTCCAGGCATGGCACTCTGTCTACCAGGTCATTTAGCTGCTCCTGCCATGGAAAATAGCCCATTCTTACCCCCATGGAGCTAAGAATTTAGTAGGAGAATAAGACACAAATGTAGATAATGATTATATGCAATATTATGTAAGAAGCACAGAACAATTTGGTTTATAAAGTAATTTCTTCCCAGCAAGTATGTGATAGATAATGTAAAAAGTATCACCCCACTTTAAATTACAGCTGACATTCATTTGGCCCTTTAAGGTTTGCAAAATACTTTATATATGATCTCATTTGATCTTCACAACAACCCTAAGAGGTAGGAACTATTATTATCATCCCTATTTTCCTGATGAGTAAACTGAGGTAAAATGATTTGCCCAGCATCACATAGCTACTAAATGTCTATGGCAGAATTCAAACTCAGGTCTTCCTCATCCCTACCACAGTGCCCTATCCACCTTGTCTTTGGTCACACAGCTAATAAACATCAGAGCTAGGAAAGAGTCAACCTCAGATCCTCTAATTCTAAGCCCACCGACTCCCTCGATACCTACCATACTATGTCTCCAAGGTCTCCAAGAGTCACGTTGACAAAGTTCACAGCCCCTAGAAATGCCTTAGTTAGAAACCTTGGAGAGCTCCTTACTGTCCTGAGTATAGGGAATATTGGGATAAGTGTGGAGAGCAGAATTCTTTGTTTTGAACCCAGAATTCTTCCCAGGGTTTTAGTTATTCTTGAATTTTGTATTGGGGAGAGATGAGGAAAGAGGGAAGATAATGGAATCATTGAATTAGAGCTGGAACAGACCTCAGGGTTCATTTAGTCCTACCTCCTTTCCCCAAACACTGACGGTGCTTCTCTACCCACCCTTCAGACTTTGAGGAATGGAGAGGTAGAAAGCAGAGGATGATCAAAGGAGGAGAGAAGCTTAGGAAGGAAAGAGGAGAGGTGGACCTGTGTGTAGAGGGAGGGGATAGGTGCCATCTTGGAAGCTTCAGTACCCACTCATATAGGGGAAAGAAGATGACTTCTTGTCCAACTCCCTCTACAGATGAGAAAACAGCTTCGGAAATAAAGCTTTCTAAAGGACTAGAGTTCCAATTTGCCTCATCTTCCTTTAATCAATCCCTCTCTACAGCTCCTCTCCATTGCCCTTGCCTCCCCCCCCCAACCTTGGCATGACCGTTTCCCTGAAACTAGAACTTTTGACCAACTCTCACACTAGACTAACCCTACCCCCACCCCTCCCACCCCACACCCCCCCCAAAAAAATTGCAGGCACCAGTTGAAAGCTATGATTTTGAAAGTGAAAGAAAAAAATTGTTGGCTCATAAAATTGAGATAAAGGGGGGAATGGGGAGATGAGAATGAGAGAGGGGGCAGGCAGAGATTAACTTCCCTTTTAACTTAATTACTCCCTCCACCCACCAACCTTCCTGGTGCCAGGGGTGGAGCTGGAACCATGACACCAGTTGTAAGTATAGCCCTGAAGGACTTTGGATTAACAAAACTGACTCTAAGCTGGTTAGGAGAAATAATGAGAGGGTGGTGGTGTTTTGGGATTTGTTTGTGATTTTTTTTTCTTTTCCGAGGGAGGATCTTGGATAACAAATCCAGGGCTGCATCAGAAATAAAGAGATGGAGACTGATTCTGCCTCGTGGCATGGCGGCTTCCTACCCAGCCTCAGGCAGGTGGAGGGTGACTAAGGAGGGATGAGGAAACTTCCCATGGAGACACCTTGGCCCAACAGGAGCCATCCCAGGGATGGGCTGAAGGGATTAGAGTTAGGGGGACAGGGCCAAATGGGGAGCTACAAATTCTGCCCCCAGACAGTGGCTCCTCCCCTTTCCCTTTGGATCCCTCAAACAAGAAAGCTACCCACTCCCTTACTAGATGCCTTTAAAGATGCTTTTAAAGCTGTTTTTCTGCTTTTTAAAACAACAGAAACTACTCTGATCACACTGTTTCAAAGCTCTACCCATCAGACCCATCCTCCTTACCCCATCCCACCGCAACCCCTGCTCAAATTGCTCCATGGACTTCCTCTTATTCCCATCATCAAAGATAAAGTCCCTCATTTGGCATTCAAAGCTCTTTATAACCTGGCCCCTTCCCATCACTTTTTACACTTGACTTAGCTCTACACACTCCAGGATCCAGTCACATCGACCTATTTAGAGCAGAACCCCACCTCCAATCTTTGCACTGGATGGCCCCTGCCTGGAAGGCTCTTTCTCCTGCTGTCCTGTCCCTCTTCTTGGTTTACCTGGCTTCCTTTTCAAGACTCAAATCCCACCTTCCAGAAGATTTCCCATCTCTTCCCCAACTGCTAGAGCCTTCCCCTCTCAGGCTGCCTGCCTCCATCTGCTTTATCTTATGTCTGCCTAATTATTTTCATGCTATTGTGACCACTTTCATGAGTCTGTACATTTCCTGAGGGCAGGGACCAGATTGTTTTTTGCTTTTTACCTTTCTTTGTATCCCCTGCACTCAGCCCAGTGCTGGTCACATAGCCAATATGCTTGTTGACTGATTTCATGAAAAGGGCTGGATTTGGAATCAGAGCAACTGAGTCAAGGTCCTTGCTGTGCCACCTAATTTGTTGTCATTGTTATTGTCCAGTCATTTTCAGTTGTGTCCAACTCTTCACCCCATTTGGGGTTTACTTGGCAGAGATACTGAAGTAGTTCATCATTTCCTTCTCCAGCTCATTTTACAGATGACGAAACTGAGGTAAACAAGATTAAGTGACTTGTCCAAGGTCACACAGCTAGTGTCTGAGGCCAGATTTTAACTCGGGGAGACTCATCTTCCTGACTTCAAGCCTGGTACTCTACCCACTGATACATCTACCTTTTCTTAATACCTTATATAACATTGGGCAGCTAGGTGGTACCAATAATACACAGAGCACTAGCCTGGAGTCAAGGAAGATGAATCTTTCTGAGTTCAAATCCAGTCTCAGATACTTCTAGCTGTATGCCCCCAGCCAAGTCGCTTAACCATTTGCCTCAGTTTCCTCATCTGTAAAATGAACTGGAGAAGGAAATGGTGAACCACTCTAGTATCTCTGCCAAGAAAACCCCAAATGAGATCAAGAAGAATTGGATGTGACTGATACTCTTATCCTTGGGCAAGTCATTTCACTTCTCTGTGAACCCTGGTTTCCTCATCTGTAAAATGGAAAGGGGAGAGGTAGACTCAATGACCTGTGAGGTCCCTTCTAGCCCTCAATCTACAACCTGGGATTCTTCTGCAATCTTGCCCTATCCTCTCACAGAAAAAAAAAATCTCAGAATTGTCATAGAATCTATTCCTTTGGGCCTCAGAGGTCATCTAGTCCAACACCTCCCCTACCACACACACACACACACGCACACACACATGCACATGCACACACACACATGCACACACACGCACAGGCACAGGCACATGCACATACACATATGCATAGTAGCCATGGAAGGTTAAGACTTGTCCAAGATCATACAAACAGTAAGCATCCAAGGTGGGATTTGAACACTGGTCCTCCCCCTCAATAGTTAATATTAATTTCACTGTACTACTGCTAATCTCCCTCAACCCATTCCTGATCAGCAAATCTGTTTACAACATTGCCAACAAGTAATCAGTCCTCCAAGCCTCTGACTGAAGATCTCCAGTGAGCAAGACAGCGATTGGAAAAGAATGCTGGGCTTGAAGTCAAGAGATTTAAGTTAATATTCACTTTTTGGTTTGGGGTTTTTTTGGAGGGAAGAGGGAGGACAATTGGGGTTAAGTGACTTGCCCAAGGTCACTTAGCTAGGAAGTGTGTCAAGTGTCTGAGGTCAGATTTGAACTCAGGTCCTTTTGACTCCAGGGTGGGTGCTCAATTCACTACACTGCCCCCGATTTAATATTGTAACTTAAACACTTACTAGCTACGTGATTATGGCATGTCACATGAATTTCCAGAACCTCAGCTTCCTCACCTGTACAATAGGAATGATCCTTGCACTACCTATCTCACAGGGTTCAGAAGCTCCATACTTCCATCACACTTATATCCTCCAATGGTGAGGCTCACAATGCATCCTCACTCTCTCCTTCTGTGCCACTCTGTATACCTTTTACAAGAGGTCCGCTCAATTTGCTAGGATCCTTTCTCTAGACTTGTTAATAATGCCAACTTTAAAGTGCCCCATAAATGTAAATTATTTACATTTCTTCCTGACATCAAGGCCAAATCTGCATCCCTACCATTTTCATACTTTGCTCCTCCACTACCCTCTACGATGAAGCATGACAAATCTAATCTCTCTACCATCTGACAGCCTTTCCGGTATCTGAAGGTAGTGATCAGGTCTCCCTCTCAGCCTTCTTTTCTCCAGGCTAAACCCTGGTCACTCTCATCACACACACACACACACACACACACACACACACACACACACGCTACCCCCACCCCATATTCCCTCCATTTCATTTAATTTAGCCATATGGTCTCCAGTGCCCTTCAAATGCCATCTTCCTTGTTACCCCTCCTTCTTCAGAAGAACTCAGGGCTCTCCTTGGGAAATTGCTTGGGGTGGGTGGAAGGAAGGGTAAGAAACACTTAGCCTGCTTATTTGTTTGCAGGAAACTTGAATCATCATTTGCATGAATCAACCTATGGTCAATTCTTGGTCAGGCAGGATTTAATTATCCAGTGTAGAGTCCTCAAGCCACTTCTGTCTGCCACCCAGTTTTAGCACTTCACTAGCCAATGGCAACTCCCAGAGAGGAAGAGGAAATAAATGGCTATGACGTCTGCCAGCTCATGATTGTGCTTGTGAATGAAGCAAAACCACACCTACATATTTTCATTTCAATTTGGGATACATGATTTCTTGGGAGTAGAGTTCTTCGTAATTTTGTAATTACAAACCCTCGAGTGGGAGAGATCACTGAAAGACAGCCCCAGTTCCTTCAGCAGCCGGCTGAGCCAGTCAGCATGTGCCTACAGTGGTTCCTTTTCCTCACCTTGAGATTCCTTTCCATTGCTTTGTCCATCATTGCTTTGTTTATTTGAGTGTTCTACAAACCTTGTTGTTGGGATGTTAGAAATTAGGGAGGTGGTGAGATCTAAATGATAGAGTAGAGTCATCCAGTGCCTACTGTGGAAGCAGAGACTGGATAGGGAAGTGAGAAAGAATTCCCAGACTCAATGATAGCATTTTTAAAGCCATCCCAGAGTGATAAGCAAGAGAAACAAAAGAAAAGAGAGACAAAGAGAAATAAAAACAAAGGGAAACTGAGAGAGATGGGAGAGACAGAGAGAAAAAAGGGGGAGGGAGAGAGAGGGGAAGAGAGAGTGAGAAGGGAAGGAAAGAGGGAGGGAGAGAGTAGGGAGGAGGAAAGGAGAAAGAAAATCTGAAGCCACAAATTTCCCATAAATTATTGATATTGGAGAGTCAAAAGCCTAGACTTTAGAGAGAGGAGTCTTCTTTTTCTGGAAAACATTAAGGAGCAGTCATTGCTGGGTTCTTCTGCTCTCTTCTTCCCCCTTCTCCTGATTTATTCCTACAAATGGGGCTTCCCTTCCAGGGTAATCTTGTGACATGTGTGCTACATAGTGTAAATACTTATTACAGGCCAGAGGAGAACCCTACTGTTTACAAAAATGAAATAGTTGGACTAAATAGCCTCTGAGATCCTTTCCAACTCCAGATCTATGATCCTATGAACTTAATTTCAGGGATGGGATGAAGTACCAACAACAAATATATTGGGAAAGGCCTCAGATGGATTGATGCTTGAGCCAGGCCTTGAAAGAAGCCAGGGATTCCAAGAGGCCCAACCTTGCTCACTATTCTTCTCTTACTTACTCCACTCCAGAGAGACAGAGGCAGTTGGAATGGGCCTCATTAGCAAACACCGGCTTCACCCCTGAGACAAAATGGGATCCCTTCCCCAAAACAGAAGTCTAGGCAGATTCCTGAGATACCAGAACCATGGGCAGAGTTTTCAGGAGTTTGAGCCACTGCTTCTCCTTTCTTTTACCCTCAGGAAACTGAAAACAGGGCAAATCACCACTCATACCCCGAGGGCTTAGGTCTCATTGGCCTCTGAGGAAGTTACCAGTGTTAAAATGGCTCTTTGACAGAGTTCAACCTTTTGGTTACCCCAAGAAAATTTAAGCTTAGTATTTATCCTTCTTTAGCACCCCTTCCCATATATACATCAAGAGAAAAAAATAGTGACCTTTAACTGGGAACATCAGAGGCAGGTCAGTCAGTCAATAAACATTAAGTCAAAAAACATTGAGGCATTGTTCTGTTAGGGATATAAAGAAAGGCAAAAATTGCTAGAATTGACCTTTTCAATTCAATAAGTATTTCATACCTTTCCATTCTGGATTTCTTTGAATGTCAAACATAATACCTTGTGAATTTTCCAATCTAACTATATACAAGGTGTCCCAAAAGCCTTAGTGCAGTTCAAAACTATTAAACCTGAAAAATGTACTAAGATTTTTGGAAGACTCCATTATTTATGGGTAGAGAAGGGAGGCAATATGGGCAGCCTCATCTTTCTATACCACAGTTCTAGCCACATCAGTACATGACGGCTCAAAAGCTTTCAAAGGTTCCTATTACCAACAGAATAAAATCCAACCTTTTTTTTTTTTGCTTTTTGTAGGGAGAAAGGTAGGGCAATTGGTGTTAAGTGACTTGTCCAAGATCACACGGCTAGTTTTGTGTTAAGTGTCTGAGGTTGCATTTGAACTCAGGTCCTCCTGACTCTAAGGCCTGGTGCTCTATTCACTGCACCACCCAGCTGCCTCCAATTCAAACTATTTTGATTCATACTCAAGGCCTTCCATGGGGGCACCTCCAGTAGTCCTGGTCTACGTCTTGCCACTGGACCCAGATGGCTCTGGAGGAGAAAGTGAGGCTGGTGACTTTGCACAGTCCTCCCTCATTTAAATCCATTTCACTTGCAAGTCATGGTATCATCTTCCTGATGTCATGGTCCTCCTGGAGAATGAAGGCCAAACAATAACCTTCCACAATCTGGTCCCAACTAATCTTTCTGGCCTCCTCTCTCACTCATACACCCTCCTGGTCTTGGCTATTTGACATACCCCAGATGCCTTACACTGTTTCCTCCATACCAAATGCCCATATTAATGCCTCCCTATCTCCACATATACCCTCCCCACCACCATATCACCACCATTTTCCCCAAAGCTCTGTATGTAGACTCTGAAAGCCTCTTCTCTTCCTTCTCTAGTTTCTCTCTTCTACATTCTCTCTGGTTGTGGGATATCTCTTTAAACCTTACTCTCATTGGAATTGGCTCAAAGAGGAAATAACATTCATAGTCAGTTGGGGATAGAAATCTATCTTACCCTATAGGGAAATAGAAGGTGAAAGGGATGGCGGGGGTGAGGAAGTGGTTGGGGCTGATAGAACAGAAGGGGTAGATTGAGAGAGTGGTAATGTCAGACAAAGCAAAAACAAAAATAGACCTAACTAAAAGAGATAAGGAAGGAAACTACATCTTACTTTAGGTACCATAGACAAGTAATATCAATACTAAACATATGCATCCAATGGTATAGCATCTAAATTCCTCAGATTTTTTTTAAAAAATTTTCTGGAGGACAATTGGGATTAAGTGACTTGCCCAAGGTCACACAGCTAGTTTTTGTGTTAAGTGTCTGAAGCTGGATTTGAACTCAGGTCCTCCTGACTCCAGAGCCAGTGCTCTATTCACTGCACCATCTAGCCATCCCTAGCATCTAAATTCCTAAAGGAAAAGTTAAATGAGTTACAAGAGAAAACAGGCAGTAAAACTATAATAGTGGGGGACTTCAACTTTCCCCTCTCAGATAAACTGAATCAAAAAATAAACAAGAAAAAGTCAAGGAAATGAATAGAATTTTAGAAAAGTTAGATATGATATGCCTCTAGAGAAAACTCAATGACAATAGAGAGGAATATACCTTTTTCTCAGTGATACATGGCACCTACAAAAAAACTGACCATGTATTAGGAAATAAAAATCTCAAAATCAAATGCAAAAAGGCAGAAATATTAAATGCACCTTTTTAAGATCATAATGCGGGGTGGCTAGGTAGCACAGTGAATAGAGCACCGGCCCTGGAGTCAGGAGGACCTAAGTTCAAATCCGGCCCCGACACTTAACACAAAAACTAGCCATGTGACCTTGGGCAAGTCACTTAATTCCAACTGCCCTCCAAAAAAAAAAGCAAAAAAAAAAAAGGACAAGATCATAATGCAATAAAAATTACATTCAATAAAGGGCAGTGGAAAGATTAATTAAAATTAATTGGAAACTAAATGATCTAATCCTAAAGAATGAGTGGGTCAAAGAACAAATCATAGAAACAATCAATAATTTCATTAAAGACAATGACAACAATGAGACAACATACCAAAATTTATGGCATGCAGCCAAAGCAGCACTTAGGGGGAAATTTATATCTCTAAACACTTACATCAGTAAAATAGAGAACAAACAAATGAATTGGGCATGCAACTTTAAAAAAAGAAACTAGAAAAAGGACAAATTAAAAATCTCCAATTAAACAATAAGTTGAAAATCCTGAAAACCAAAGGAGAAATCAATAAAACTGAAATTAAGGAAACTATTCAACTAATAACTAAAACTAGGATCTGGGTTTTTTTATGATGAAATCAATAAAACAGGTAAACCATTGGTTAGTTTGATTTAAAAAAGAAGAAAGCCAAACTATCATTATCAAAAATGAAAAGGGTGAATTCACCACCAATGAAAAGGAAATTACAGCAATTATTAAGAGCTATTTTGCACAATTATATACCAATAAATCTAACAGTCTAAACAAAATGGATAAATATTTACAAAAATATTAACTATCCAGATTAACAGAAGAGGAAATAGAATGCTTAAATATCCCCATCTTAGAAAAAGACATTGAATAAGCCATCAATGAACTCCCTAAGAAAAAAGTCACCCGGGCCAAATGGATTCGTGAGTGAATTCTACCAAGCATTTTTTTAAAAAATTAGTTTCAATGCTACACAAATTATTTGGATAAATAGACAAAGAAGGAGTCCTGCCAAATTCCTTCCATGACACAAATATGGTGCTGATAACCAAACCAGGAGAGCAAAAACAGAGAAAGAAAACTGTAGACCAATTTCCCTAATGAATAATCACACAAAATTTTTAAGTATACTAGCAAGGAGATTACAGCAATATGTCACAAGGATATATATATATATATATGTGAATATATATACATACATATATGTATATAAAGTTATATATATATATATATATCACTAAAAGTAGGTGGGTTTTATACCAGGAATGCAGGGCTGGTTAAATATTAGGAAAACTATCAGTATAATTAACTATCTCAACAACAAAATTAACAGAAATCATATAATTATCTCATAGGTGCAGAAAAAGTTTTTGACAAAATACAACACTCATTTCTATTAAAAACACTAAAGAATATGGGAATAAATGGAACTTTCCTTAAAATGATAAGTAGTATTTATCTAAAACCATCAGCAAGCATTATCTGTACTGGGGACAAGCTAGAAGCCCTCCTAATAAGATCAGGAATGAAGCAAGGATGCCCCTTACCCCCACTATTATTTAATATTACACTAAAAATGTTAGCTATAACAATAAGAGAAGAAAAAGAAATTGAAGGAATTAGAATAGGCAATGAGAAAACAAAACAATCTTTGCAGATAATATGATGGTTTACTTAGAGAATCAACTAAATAATTAGTTGAAATAATTAGCAATTTTAGCAAAGTTGAAAGATATTTAAAAACCACATAAATATCAGCATTTCTATATATTGTCAACAAAGTCTAGCAGTGAGACAGAAAGAGAAATTCCATTTAAAATAACTGTAGACAATATAAAATACTTGGGAGTTTACCTGCCAAGACAAACCCAGGAACTATGTGAACACAATAACAAAACACTTCACACAAATAAAGTCAGGTGTAAACAATTGGAAGAATATTAATTGCTCAAGAAAAAGACAAGGCAATATAATAAAAAATGACAATTCTATCTAAATTGATTCAATTATTCAGTGCCATACCAATCAAACCACCAAAAAAGTATTTTATAGAACTATAAAAAATAACAAAATTCATCTGGAAGAGAAATAGGTCAAGAATATCGTGGAGAGGCAGCTAGATGGCTCAGTGAATAGAGCACCAGCCCTGGAGTCAGGAGGACCTGAGTTTAAATCTGGCCTCAGATGCTTGACACACCTATTAGCCATGTGACCTTGGGAAAATCACTTTAACCCCAATTGTCCCACCTTTCCCTTCTAAAAAGCAAAAGAAGAAAAAAGAATATCATGGAAATTAATGGAAAAAAATGCAAAGAATACTAACTAGCCTAGCCATCCCAGATCTCAGACTGTACTATATAAAGCAATAATCATCAAAGCAATCTGGTACTGGCTAAGAAATAAAGTGGTACATTAGTGGAATAGATAAACTACACAAAACACAGTAGTAAATTACAATCTTAATCTAGCATTTGATAAACCCAAAGACTCCAGCTTCTGGGATAAGAACTCACTATTTGACAAAAACTGCTAGGGAAACTAGAAAACAATATGGCAGAAAGTAGATATAAACCAACATCTTACACTGTATACCAAGATAAGGTCAAAATGGGTACATGATTTAGACATAAATGGTGATGTCATAGGCAAATTAGGAGAGCAAGGAATTGTCTGCCTGTCAGATCTACGGAGAAGGGAAGAATTTAGGAACAAACAAGAGAAAAAGAGCTTTCAAGATGTAAAATGGAAAATTTGTATCATATTAAATTTTTAAAAGTTTTACACAAACAAAACCAATGCAACTGAGATTAGAAGGAAAACAGGAAGCTGGGAAACAATTTTTACAGCAAATGTCTCTAATAAAAGCCTCATTTCTCAAATATATAGAGAACTGAAGCAAATTTATAAGAATACAAGTCATTCCCCAATTGATAAATGGTTAAAGGATATGAACAGGCAGTTTTCAGATAAATGAATCAAAACTATTTATAGTCATATAAAAATGCTCTAAATCACTATTGACTAGAGAAATGCAAATTAAAATTCTGAGGTACCATATCTTACCTATCAGATTAACTAATATGACAGAAAAAGAAAATGATAAATATTGGTGGGGATGTAGGAAAATTGGGACACATGCACTGTTGGTAGAGTTGTGAACTGATCCAACCATTCTGGAGAGCGATTTGAAACTATGCCCAAAGAGAGAATTGTGCATACCCTTTGATCTGGTAACACCACTACAAGGTCTGCATTCCATAGAGATTTTTTTCAAAAAGGAACAAAGGACCTATTGGTCCAAAAATGTTTATAGCCGCTCTTTTTGTGGTGGTAAAGAATTGAAAATAAAGGGATGTCCATCAATTGGGGAATGACTGAACAAGCTGTAGTATACGATTGTGATAGAATAATGCTGTGTTATAAAAATGATGAGTTTTCTGATGCTATCAGAAAAATCTGGAAAGACTTATATAAACTGATGCAAAATGAAGTTAGCAAAACCAGGAGAACATTGTACCCAGTAACAGCAATACTGTAAGATGATCAGCTTTGAATGATTGAGCTATTCTCAACAATACAATGACCCAAGATAATTCCAAAGGACTCGTGATGAAAAATGCTATCCATATCCAGAGAAAGAACTGAGTCTGAATACATTTCGAAGCATACTATTTTCACTTTATTTTTTGTTGGGTTTTTTGTCTTTTTTCACAATATGACTGATAAGGAAATATTTTTGTATGATTGCACATGTATAACCTGTATCAAACTACTTACCATCTCAGGGAGGGAAAAAGGAGAGAGAGAATTTAAAATTCAAAAAAAAATTTTTTAATTAATATTTTAAATTGTTCACATGTAATTGGGAAAAAGTTTTTTTTAATTTTTGGAGGGGGGAAGGTAGGGCAATTGGGGTTAAGTGACTTGCCCAAGGTCACATGGCTAGTTTTTGTGTTGTATCTAAGGCCGAATTTGAACTCAGGTCCTCCTGACTCCGCAGCCAGTATCTATTCACTGCGCCACCTATCTGCCCCTAAAATTTTATTTTTTAAAAAAGAATTTACTCACCTACCATCAAACCAAGGATGAAAAAAAGCACAAATAATATCTCACTCAATTCTCACAACAATCCTGGGAGGCAGATGTTATTATTATTCCCATCTTACAGCTGAGGAAACTGAGGGAAGAAATTATGAAGTGACTTGCCCAGGGTCCTACAGTTGAGTATCTGAGGCTAGATTTCAATTCAGATTTTCCTCACTCTAGGCCCAGTACTTGATCCCCTTCACTACCTAGCTAGTCATGAAGACCTGAGTTCAAATCCTGCCCCTTACATTTGATTTCCTTATCTATAAAATGAAGATATGGATATCACCTACCTCAGTGGTTTGTTACAAAAATCAAATGAGATAACACGAGTAAATTGCTTTGAAAATCTAAAAATGCTATCTAAAAGACAGCTATTCTTGTTTTTGTTAATAATAATAATTATTATTATTATTTCTGCCTATTTAACCAGTTATTTCATTCAAAATCTTGGTGTTTTCTTTTACCCTTCCCTTCCCCTTACTTCTCATATCCAGTCAGACACCAAGTCCTTTGGATTCCACTCTATAACATCTGTCTTAATCATTCCTTCCTTTCTATTCAGATGACACAGTGAATGGTGTGCTAGCCCTGGACTTCAGGAAGACAAATATTGCAGAGCTGTGTGACCCTGGGTAAATCAATCAACTTCTGTGCCTCAATTTCTTCATCTCTAAAATGGGGATAAAAATAGCACCTACCCCTTAGTATTGAGAGGGCCAAATGAGACAGCGTGCATGAAGAGCTTTGCAAAGCCCACAACACTATAAAAATGTGAGCTAATATTATTGCTCTGAGCTACACCCGCTTTTCTGGCTTTCACTCTTGCTGTAGCTTCTTTACATGTCTTCCTATCTCTATTCTCCACCCACATTAACCCTGCACCAAAAACCATCGTCACCCTCCAATCCATCTTGCCATATTGCTGCCAGAATAAAATTTTCCAATGTTCCGATCTGGTCATATCGCACCTCTATTCAAAAATTTTTCATCACTCCCTGTCACTTACTGAGTCAACTCTATACCTGTCTGCTGGTCATTCAAGTCCTTCCGCCATCTAGCAGTGAACACCCTCCCAATGTTATCTCATTTTCCTGCTCTTTACAGAGTCTAAATGGACAACTCTTTGCCCCCTACACATGCCCTGTGCACTTTCCCACTTCCTAACATTTGCTCATACTCTTCTTTATTTCTGGAATGTCTTTCCCTTCTCCCCTTCCACCGTCCTTTCATCTCCCTTTTGTATTGTTCCCCCCCACCCCCGTTAGGATGCAAGCTCCATGACAGTGAAATAGCCTTCTTTTCTTTTTTCTTTCTTTTTTTGGGGGGGGCTTATATTTGTATCTCCAGACCTTAGCACAGGGCCTAGCACGTGGTAAAAGCTTAATAAATGCTTCTTGCTTGAATCCTTAAATTCTGATCCATCTTTTAAAGCCTAAGGTAAATGGCCCTCCTCAGAAGCCTTCCATGACCCCTGCCGGGGATGACCTTCCTTCTTGGAGTTCATAATTCTCTGTGAGGAACTTATGTAATATTTTGAGTTATGGTCGTCTATGTTTGTGTCTTATCTCTTTTTTTTTGTAGGGGGAAAGGCAAGGCAATTGGGGTTAAGCAACTTGTCCAAGGTTACATTTACGTCTTATCTCTTTACTTGGCTCAAAATTCCACAAGAAAAGAAACCAGAGTTAACTAAATGTTTATCTGGCTGAAAGACAGGATTTACTTAATGAAGGTACTCCATAAATATTTGATAAATGGACAGATAATTAAACCCAAGGTCAATGCATTGTTGAAGACCCAACTTACATGCTGCAACCTCCAAAAAGCCTTCTTTTATGTCCTCTGATCAGAAGTGACCTTTCCATCTCTAAATTCTCTCAGCATTTTATTTACACTTTTATGGGTCTTGCATTATAGTTATTTATGGGCTTGTCTTAGCCTGTTTACTAGGCCAAGCTCCTTGAAGGCAGTAACTATGTCATCTTGGCATTTTGTTGTTGGTTCATGATTCATGACCCCATTTGGGTTTTTCTTGGCAGAGATACTAGAGTGGTTCGCCATTTCCTTCTCCAGCTAATTTTACAGATGAGGAAATGAAGGCAAACACAGTTAAGTGACTTGCCCAGGCTCACTCAGCTAGTAAGTGTCTTGAGGCCAGATTTGAACTCATGAAGATGAGTCTTCCTAATTCTAGGGCTGGCTACACCACCTAGCTGCCCCTATGTCATCTTGCTAAGAGCCCAGGACAGTGCCCTAGACACACAGCACATGATCAAACTCTGTAGAATTTTGAACAAAGCAGCCCAATACAATGAGAAGAGCACTGAATAATGGTAATTAGGGGAATTGTCTACACATGATGTTACTTCCTCTCTCTCAGCCTCCGGGTCCTCTGCTGTCAAATGAAGGGATTGGTCTAGATGAGGGCTAAGGACAATTCTAGCTAGAAGGCAGCAAAACTCTCTCTCTCTCTCTCTCTCTCTCTCTCTCTCTCTCTCACATACACACACACACACACACACACACACACACACACACACACACATGTACACACACACACACACACACACACACACACACACACTCCAGAATGACCCATGGCTCTTGGAATGTTTTCCATCCGTAGATTTTTGCTCTATTCCATAACTAAAGGGCTCCACCCACAGGACAAAGTGTAGAATGACAGGTTGGTTTTGGTTTGGGGGTTGTTTTTTTTATTTTTGTGCCCTTTGTTTTATAGATGACCCAAAGAAACACATTCAAAGAGCTCTTCTGTGACTTGCCATTGCAGACACTATGGCTGGCTCACCACAGCCCTGGTCTCTGCTCTGACATGTCTCCCTGTCTGGAAAGGGAGGCTTATTGTAGTCATTCAATCATTTCAATTGTACCTGATTCCTCATGATCCCATTTAGGGTTTTTCCTGGAGTATTTTGCCATTTCCTTCTCCAGTTCATTTTACAGGTGAGGAAACTGAGGCAAACAGGGTAAAGTGACTTGCCCAGGGTCACACAGCCACTAAGTGTCTGAGGCTGGATTTGAACATGGGTCCTCCTGACTGCAGGGCCGGCCCTCTATCACTGCAACACCTAGCTGCAAACGGGGCCTTTCCAGGATAAATCAGGACAACAAACAGATGGGGAAAGTGTTGAACAAATAAAGGAAATCATCATCATTGTCGTCCTTAATGTAACAGGAGCAGAGCCTTACTAAAGAACATGTTCTCATGAAGGCATAGCCCTTGGTCTCTACCCTGGATAATAATGACAATAATGTGGAGGCAGTGGGGCATAGTAGAGAAAATACTGATCATGAAACCAAGAAGACCTGGGTTAAAGTCCTGCCTCTGCTACTGTCTAGCTGTGTGACCCTGGACAAGTCACTTAACCTCAGTACTCTAGGGAGTTCTTGAAAACTGGAAGTAGCAAGGAAGGTGCTGGCTTCCATGGGGAGGGGAAGGCGAGGGAATAAGCATTTATATAGTGCCTACTATTTGCCAGGCACTGAGCCAAGCACTTCACAAATATTTTCTCATTTGATCCTTACAATGACCCTGGCAAGCTGATGCTATCATTATTCCCAGACAGACAGAAGTCAAGTGACTTGCTCAGGGTCACACAGCTGAACTTAAACTCAGGTCTTCCTGATTCCAGGCCCAGGGCACTTAGCTACAATGAAAGAAATCAGTTATGATAATATTAATTTAATTGATTGGCTAAGTCCAGCCCTTATGAGCATGCATTCTGTGCATGGTTGATGATACACAAGCATTCATTCTGTCACTGAGCCTGGTCCACTATTCATAAGTGAAGAAGTGAACTTTTGTCTGGTCACTGAACCAAACATGAATATGTATTCAAAAGGCACTAACTCAGCCAGAGCTGGGGATGGGGAGGGTGGTCTTCCTCTTTCCTGTCTGACTGCATTTGAATGAGGCAGACATATTATACATTTCTGGGATGTCGAAAGACCTGGGGTTCCCCCAACCTAGAACTGATATGCAGACAGTGATTAAGGAAGGAACACTGAAAAGTGGGATAGCTTTGGAAGCTACATGTTGAATTTATTATATACCGTTCTTTGACTTTGTGTGTCTTCTGTCTACCTGTAGTGAAGAAGTATTGGAGACATCTACGATCTGTTCGAAGGTCAGAATGGTGAGCCACCAAGGTCTGCAAACTGGGATTCATGCTGGGATGCCCAGGAGATGCAGCAGCTAAGACTCTATTTTCTTTTTTTTTTCTTTTTTTTGCTTTTTGGAGGGCAATTGGGGTTAAGTGACTTGCCCAAGGTCACATGGCTAGATTTTGTGTTAAGTGTCTGAGGCTGGATTTGAACTCAGGTGCTCCTGACTCCAGGGCTGGTGCTCTACTCACTGCGCCACCTAGCTGCCCCAGCAGCTAACTCTAAAGAATGACTGAACTGAGAGAGGGAGCAGACTCAGATGCATTCAGAGGTGCTGCCATATTTGGAAGCAAACTTGGTGGAGAAAATGCTTTATGCTGTTTTCATTTCATGTTCACAACAACCCTGACAAGTCTGCTCTTCTTGAAGTGAAAGCCAGCTGTTCCCAGAAACTGAAGTGATGGACAGAAGAGCATCACGCCCACCCGCCTCCCCAGTTCAAGGGAAATGTTTTGTAGCCTTTGTTCTTGCTGTGTCAGTTCAGCAAACATCTTTTTATCAAAGATAACTGACGTTAATTGGTTAAATGAAAGTAGAGCACTTATCACCAGAAGCTAACATTGGAGAGAACACACCTGAATGAGAGTTCAAGTCTATAGCATTAAAGACACCCCAATCCTCCAGAGTTTCCTTAGAACTCAACTCTGAGGGAAGAAGCTAACCTTGCTCTGGGGGACCTGATTGATCAGTGTAAGTGTGAAGATTCCCAGAGTTTACAATGATTATATTAGTTATATCAGGTAGTCTGGCTGAAGAGAGTCTATGCACACCATGATACCAGTAGAATTTTGAGTGACCCAAAAAAGCAATGGGTCCAAGCA
Source organism: Pseudocheirus occidentalis (assembly GCA_028646575.1). Classification (NCBI taxonomy): domain Eukaryota; kingdom Metazoa; phylum Chordata; class Mammalia; order Diprotodontia; family Pseudocheiridae; genus Pseudocheirus; species Pseudocheirus occidentalis. The sequence goes on from CM053593.1 coordinate 153,184,992, forward strand.
GAACATGTTCCCAGTGACTTGTGTGTAAGATGCAGTGTAAGAGATGTCACCCAAGATGTGTATGGGCAGAAAAATTGGTCACGTAGTACAGGTGTGACATAACCAATGGACAGACCCAAAGAATGTTCAAATAACCGGGCTAAGGCCTCCAATGCCGTGGTTAGGTAGCTCCTGTATGGAGAATTTACATAAAGATATGAGAAATAATCTCACAAGATGAAAAAGAGGAGAGGTCTTGCAATAGGCCTCACTGAGGGGGTGGAAGCTGTCCATAGAGACAAGGCCACAGAGCCTCTGAATTATTGAAATACTCAAACATTATCCATAGGTGAAAGGATAATTCAAACAGACCTTTATCAAACTTTATCAGTTCTGGCATTCCCTTTATCTGGGCAGATGGCAACTCATGCAACGATCTTTTTCCATGTTCTCCTATAGACCATCTGTAGAGCATCTATTCAACATGCTGGAGACCTCCCTTAAGGCCTTTTTACATTTCATGGGTGCTTAGATTACCAGCACCAGAGGGCCTTTATTTTCCTGACCACTATATGACTGACCACACCACTTCCTTTTTCTTCTTCCTTCCTTTCTTCTTTTCTTTCTTTTTTTTCCTTCTTTATCGCTTTTTACTTCCTTCCTTCCTTTATTTCTTCCTCTTTTTTGTAGTGTTTCAAATTTCTTGACCAAGCAGCATAAGTAATAAAATGTTTATTCTAAAAAGATGGATTTTTATGCCAGGAATCAACTGGGGATCAGTTTTTTGTCCATTTAGCTTTCTTTAAATTCTGAATTTAACAGATACCAAAGAGAATGAGCAATACCATATATAATGTAGAACAAGACTATGTTAGACACTTCATGATCCCACTTGGAGTTATCTTGGCAAAGATACTGAAGTGATTTACCATTTCCTTCTCTAGATCATTTTACAGATGAAGAAACAGAGGCAAAGTGATTTAGCCAGAGTCATATAGCTGGTAAGTGTTGAGGTCAGATTTGAACTTGGGTCTTCCTGATTCCAGATCTGGCACTCTAT
>CM053593.1:153186530-153219843 GCA_028646575.1 Pseudocheirus occidentalis
CTACTACTACTACTACTGCTACTACTACTACTACTATTACCACTACTACTGCTACTACTACTACTATTACCACTACTACTGCTACTACTACTACTGTGGCTGCTACTACTACTACTACTGCTGCTGCTGCTACTACTACTACTACTATTACTACTACTACTACAGGTGCTGCTACTGCTGCTACTACTACTACTACTACTACTACTGCTACTACTACAACTATTACCACTACTACTATTACTACTACTACTACTACCACTATCACCACCACCACCACCATTTACATAAGTCACTTTAAGCTAGGTGCTATGCTAAGCTCTTTACAAATATTATCTCATTTGATCCTCACAACAACCTTATAGAGTACATGGTACTATTATTATCCCCATTTTATAGTTGTGGAAACTGAGGCAAACAGAGTTCACACAGTTAATAAGTGCCTGAGGCCATATTTGAACTCAGGTTTTTCTCACTCAGTGCCCTACACTCTATCCTCTGTGCCACAAACTACAGCAGTAAGAAGGAAGTGTATTCCAGTCTTGAGGAACAGCTTGACAAAAGGCACAGGCTCCTGGGTAAAGACAAGTCTTAAAGAGAATACTATTTTGCTTCACCTAGATTAATGCTATTTCACTGTAAAATAATAATAATTCATAAAACACTGGGGAATTTTTTATTTTCTGTACCTTCTAGTCAACTATGTTACTATAAAGATACAGTCAGTTATAGAAAATTATTCCCAAAAGCCTGTTCTTTCTCACATGTTCATCAAGAATATCTATATGAATCATTCTTACGAAGATTTTATAAAGATGAGAGAGTAGGCATATGGCCTGGTAGTTATTAATGTTTTCTCCATTGCATTTAGGGGATAATAATATTGTCCATGATTTTTTTTCCATTTGTTTGTTAACTTTCTCTACCTGAAACATCTTATCAAACGATCCCTGGATGCTTTCAGAATTGGTTTACCTTCAACACCACCTTGGCCTTGCTCTTCTCCACTTAATTGTCCTAATTGACATTTTCATTTTCACCTATACACACAGCAGATGAGATGCGTGAGTCTAAATCCCATGGTTCTACTACATCTGATGAGGAAAACAGATCATTGCCCACATAACACCCCTGCCAAGCAGACACAATGGCTCCATTTTCTACCAATTTATTGCTCCACCTTTCATCTTTGAGTGTTATTCTGGGCCAGGCCTAACTCAGGCCAGTCCAGTGATTCAGATTTGGGATTGAAAAGCAATGCAATACTCACAGATCATAAAAGTATAATAAAGAACTTTATTTACAAAAAGATTTAAAAAGATACAATTCCTAGTTGATAAAATAAAGCACTACTTCCTTCTTCCTCCATACTCTTCATGCAAAAGCAACACTAGGTCAGAGAGGCATCCCTGAAGGGTGGGGGAAATTCTGCCAAACCTCTGGAGCACCAGTTCCATAGAGGCTGGGCTTTCTATGCCCCTACCCCTCCAGGAAGAATGGTCTCTTTGTCTTCTTAAAAGAAAACCACCCCAGCCTGTACAAAATAAATACTGTCCTGCCATTCTTTCAGGATGAACCAACTTACTTGGGGTCACTCATGAAGCTTTCTATAAACTCAGGAACTCTGGTCAACATAATGACCAGCCACAATTCCAGAGAACTCGTGATGAAATATGCTGCCCACCTCCAAATAGAGATGTTATGGACTCAGGGTGCAGACTGAGGCATGAGGTGAGTTGGAGGCTTTTGTTTTGTTTTGTTCTCTTTTGCTTTAACATGACCAATATGTACATTTGTTTTACTTGGCTATCTATGTTTGTAAAAGATTTTAATTTTCTAATTTCCTCAATGGGAAGTGGAAGGGAGAAGATTTGGATCTGAAAATTAAACAAAATTGAATTTTTTAAAATGTTTTAATAAAATTGTTTTTCCTTCCACTAGTTCTTGCCAGAGTCATTCAGCTCCTTATCTTCAACCTTCCTCCTGCAAAGTACTTTACAAATGAATCCTATACTGTAAACCAGTGTTATCCTTGACTGTCATGTTTCTCTCCGTGGTCTAATGAGGGTGGAAGGGGCAGAGGGGATCTAGACTGGTATCCCAGGAGCTAAAGAGACCCATTTTGCCAAGTGGATAATAAACAGATGGAACAGCTCCGGAAATTCATGACTGCTGAAGGGTCACCCAGGCATGGGAACTTGGTGATGCAAAAAAGTAGAGTGTTAGACTGAAGTCAGGAAGAAGCCAGAAAGACATTAGCTCTGTGACCCTGGGCAAGTCACTTAACCTTTGTCTACCTGAGTTTCCCTCGTCTTTACCAAAATCAGAATAATAATAGCACCTACCTCCCAAGCTTGTTATGAGGATCAAGAGAGATAATAATTATGAAGTGCTTAGCACAGCGCATTCCCGGAATATAGCTCACTATATAAATGTTTATTGTTTTTATTATTATTACTTTTAATTACTATATGCTTACTCCAGGTAAGACAATTAGGAGGCATGGTGGATAGGGCTCCAGACTTGGCAGCAGGACACCCTGAATTTGAAACTCACTATCCTCAGAAATTCATTAGGCCCAGGACAATTCATTTAACCTCTCTCAGCCTCAGTTTTCTTATCTGTAAAATGGGGGTAATAATAGCTCTTCCCTCCCATGGTTGCTGTGAGGATCCAATGAGGGTATATTTGTAAAGCATTCTGCAAACCTTAAAGTGCTGTATAAATGCTAACTATTCCCATTGTCATCATCATGGCATGAAGATCTCACAGAGTATCCACAGTTAAATAATTATTTATAGATGATACAATGTAGGGGTTCCTACCCTTTTTGTGTCAAGGACTTCTTGGGCAGCCTAGTGAAGCCTATGGACCCCTTATCAGGATAATGTTTCTAAATGAATAAAATAAAACACATGGGATTATGAAGAAAGCCAATTATATTCAAGTACAGCTATCAGAATTTTTTAAAACAGGTTCGTAGACACCAAGTTAAGAAGCTCTGACCTAAAAACTATGTCTCCTAGCATATCCTGCCTCATTTTTAACCATTCTATCACTGTCAACATGAGAGCCTTAGTGGGGCTTCCGAAGAATAAGGGCCATTTTTGTTTGTTTCACGGATTGCCACAGCCAAAGAATGCACCTAGTGTCCAGTCTCCTGGGTATGATTCTCTTCATAATTGGCATGTTTAGTTCTTGGACATCAGGTTCAGTCTGTCTCTGGGACCACACTTCATGACTTTCCAGTCTAGTAGAACCTTCCAGATCTTATGTGCCACTGATGTAGCCTTTGAGGACCAAGATCAATGCCACATAATCAAGAGACATGGGTATGGCTCTGTAGAGATGACAAGAGAAAGTCCAAGGCAGTCTGTCCTCCTGCCCTTCTTTCCTGACACTATCTTAACCAAGTTGTGACACTTTGATGGATCTGAGATGTCACCAATATGGGCACTTCCTCTGATGGTGCAGATCACAAGCCATCCATGCTGCCCATCTTGTGACCCTCCCTACATCCATCACAGTATAACTTTGTATTTGGTACTTGAACTCTTTCTTCTTGGTCAATTGAAGTATTTTTCCTTTTACCTGGAAGCTCTGGATTTAGGATATATTATTCCTAGGTGTTTTCAATTTGGGATAGCCTCCAAAGATCATTGGTTGATTCTCTGATTCTAATAACCCTAAATAGTTTTATTTTGTGGTTTTGTGGAATATAGTACTCGAGGTTTTTTTGTTTTACTAGGTTTTTTTCAGGAAGTTTGATGATACTTAAATGACCTCTCCTCAACTTGTTTTCTAGATCAACTCATTTGATAGTAGATGTCTTACATGCTCTTCTATTTTTTATTAAATTTTTAATCTTTGTTCTAATATGTATTGTTTCCCCCAGGTAATCACTGAATTCTGTTTATTCTATTCCATTTTTCAGAGAACCCAATAATTAGGCAAGGTATTCTACCTTCTGATTAAGGATTTATTTTTCTTCCAAACTTTTCTTCAAGAGCTCTATTTTCATTTTTTAAATTCACTTCATTTCTTCTAGTCACACTTGGAAACTTTGTGATCAAGTCATTCCTTAACTGAGAATCCACTTGTATTTGTTATGGAGTGACTCTTCTCTGAGCTAACCTCTTGGTCTTCTCTTAATGCATAAAGCTCTCCATTATGTTCAATATTTTCTTCTGTTTGCTCATGTCAGTTGCTCTGTGCTAGGACCAGGCTTCTCCTCATCCAACATTCTTGGGTATAATGGGCAGGCTCTGTAGTCCAGAAGCTGTTGGTGATGCTGCTCTTCTGGATGGGTTGGCTGGGACCCAACCCTACCATTTATTGCGTTTTTTGGCTTCTGGGTCCTCTCCTAATGGTCCAATGAGGATTTTGGCTTTGGCCTTTTTCAGTCTTCTCTTTCTTACACAATCACTGGGTAGGAGTTTGGTTCCATTTATGAGGGAATTTTTACAGAAGTTGTTATGAAGGTAGAAATGACAAGACAACACAAACTGGATATGCGGAATGGGTGAGAGTGACAAGTCATGAAGGATGTTGAGGTTGCATGCCTGGGTAACTAATCATATCAAATGCACACTGCATTGATGTGTCTGAGGACCAGTCTCCTTAAGTATAGGGAGTTGGGTCAGAATTTGGCCCTGGTGACTTGTAAAGCCTTCTTCTTTTTCTATAGTGACAATGGTGGAAAGACAGAAAAGGAAGGAAAAGGTATGGTGGTGCCCAACACATTAATATAGAAGTTTTAAAAAGAAAAAGGCCTGGATGGAGGGGAGACACATAATGAGTTTTGTTTTAGATATGCTGAGTTTGAAATGCTTATGACTCATCAAGTCTGAGACATCCAAAAACAATTGATGACACAAGACGAGAAATCAGGAGAGAGGTTAGGGCTAGATATATAGATCTGGAAATCATCAGCATAGGAGATAATTGATCCCATGGGAGCTGATGAGATCACCAAATCAAATGGCATAATGAGAAAAGAGAAGAGGAATTTTAGGGGTCTCCCACAATTAGGGTACATGGCCCGGACTGAGATCAAGCAAGAGAGACTGAGAAGTGCTCAGATAGCTAGGAGAGCCAAGAATGAGCAGCATCACAAAAACCAAAAGAGGAGAGAGTATCCAGGAGAAGAAAGATCTATAGTCTCAAAAGCTACAAAGAGGTCAAAAAGGATGAGCACAGAGAAAAAGATACTGGATTTTGCAACTGAAAGATCATTGGTGACTTTGGATGGATCAATTTCCATTGAACTAAGAGGTCAGAAGTCAGATTTCATAAAGGTTAGAATGGAAGTAGAGGCAGCCGCCAAAACAATTTTCTCAAGGAATCTAGCAGAGAAGGGGAAGAGAAATATAGGATAATAGCTAACGGGGCAGTAGGATCAAGTGAAAGGTTTTTTAAGAATGAGAGAGTCAAATGTGGAAGTTTTTCACATGGTTGCACATGTATAACCTATACAAGACTGCTTGATGTCTCAGGAAGAGGAGAGGAGAGGGAAGGAGAATTGTGAACTCAAAATTAAAAAAAAAAACAGCGAATGCTAAAATTTTTTATATGTAATTGGGGGAATTATTATTTTAAAATTTTCAAAAATAAAAAATGAAGAAACAAAGGCAAAGGAAATATGAAATGATAAAAGGTTAAGATCAGATAAAGAAATTTCAGAGTTTGTGAATGTGGAAACCCAATACTTGTAGATGACGGAAAGAAGGGTATGCCCATATTTGTTCAAAGCTGAGATACAGTGAAGGAGCAGTCCTGGTAACTGAGTAGATTGAGTAACTGGGAGGTTAAGGTATTTGATACATAATTATATTTTTATATATTTGATACATAATTTTATATATATATATATATATATATATATATATATATATATATATAATTATATATATATTGAAATCTAATATGAGAGGGGTAGCCAGGTAGCGCAGTGAATAGAGCACCGACCTTGGAATCAGGAGGACCTGAGTTCAAATCCTGCCTCAGACACTTGACATTTACTAGCTGTGTGACTTTGGGCAAGTCACTTAACCCCCAAAGCTCTGCCCTATCCCCTCCAAAAAGAAAAAGAAATAATCTAATGTGAGGGCAGGAGTTGAGGCAAAGATGGTGAACCAAGCACTGAACTCAATGAAGAAGGAAGGAGAACGTCCTAGGAGTCATTAGATAAAAACCACCAAGTGCTTAATGTCTCTGGACCTCAGCTTCTTCATCTGCAAAATGGAGATAAGATGACTTCTAAAGGTCTTTCCAATTCTAAAAATCTACGGATTCTATTCCATTAAATTGAGTAGAACTGGCTCTGGGATACCACTAGATGGCAGCAACCATGTGTGCTGGGCTAAGTATTCAGCTGGCAGGCAAGTTAGGGCAAGGCAGAACTCACAGGCCACGTGCTAGGGCAGGGTGTGCTATGGAAAGACCAATGTTTCCATCTCTTCTTTCTCAGAGCTTGTTCAAAGCCAGAAAACCCATGCATTGTGCCTAAGAGCTCTACTTCACACCTGTATGAGGCCCATGTAACTACTGCCTACCCAAGGGCTTGTTTTCTCGTTCAGTTAAATGACGGTTCTCTTTTCCACCCAGAGCAAGAAGCCAGTGACCGTTTGAGCAGGAAAAATGACAATTTTACTGATCATCAGCTTCTTGGAACGAAAAGCACAAGTTGATTGGTTTTTTTCTGTTTAATTTGTTTTTAATATCTCTAAAAAGTAGTTCTAATCTCTCTATAAAAGGATATTACAGTTTACAGTTGCAACAGATTTTTTTATTTATTGATGATAAAACTGTAAAACACACTATATAACAATAGAAAATACCTTTTTAAATAAAAAAAAGATAGCACTCAATAGGGAAAATTTCCAACAGAAGGTCTTCTTTTCAAGAAAACTGAAAATCTATACCCAATAGCTACATTAAAAGGCTAATTTCTAAACAGACTTAGACTTTAAAAGTCATGATGAAAGTTGGCCAGGTTTCATCCAGAAATGTAACATATATTTCACAATATCCTTCAGAGAAGATTTTACCACAGAAGATAGCTAATCAGTCACTTAACAAGCCTTAATTTCTTTCTTTCTTTAATTAATTAATTAATTTCTTGGGGGGGTGCAGGGGAGGCAGGGCAATCAAGGTTAAGTGACTTGCCTAAGGTCACACAGCTAGTAAGTGCTAAGGTCTGAGGCTGGATTTGACCTCAGGTCCTCCTGACTCCAGGGCTGGTGCTCTATTCACTGTATCACTTAGCCACCCCAACAAACTTTTATTTAGTACTGCCAGGCACTGTGGTAAGAGCTAAAAGACAAAAGCCATTTTAATGTTGTCCAACTAGCTATGTGTGCCCAGAAGAACCCAGTGACCTGTTCTGTTTTACACAAGAATGCACCTGGCAGCACCATAGATTGTTTTCATCATTAATGACTCTATCAAGGTAGCAACATTGACACCATTAATATGCAAAGCCAAGCAAGAAGCTTTCCACAAATCTATTGGGTACCACTATGTTCTATCTGGGCAATTTTTTGACCAAATGCATTAAATTATATTTCAAAAAATCCTTTTGTCTTTTTGCTTTATTTACCTCTTTTTCAACTTTCTTCTAGTTAACTTGCCCATGGCCACTGTGACTAGAGTCTGACAGAGAATAAGACTATAGTCTACTACAGATGCTACAAGTTTCCAACTTTCTGAAACAGAAATGATAGCTAGATATAATGGAAGGACGCCATCCATTACAGCTCAAGCATCTACACTATATTTCTCCACAACAGGTCCAGAGCTGTGCACAAAGTTCCAAGTATATGTTAAATCTCTGTTAAATTCTATACTTTGTAAGAGTCTTCATTGTCATGCTGTAGAATAGTACCTCCTGGTTACCATGATCCTGCTGTAGTGTGTTCTCAAAAAAAGCAGAAACGACTTTTTAAAAAAATTAGATCTGACTTGATCCAATTTAATTCACTTCAACAAACAGTAATAAATCTCCTTATGTGCTTACTATACCCTGATTACATGCTAAAAAGTCCTAATCCTATTCCCTCACCCTGGTGTGGAGATAAAGGCTGTCCCATATAGAGCTAGAAGTTCTGGAAGGCTCTACCAGGTGGATATTGCTCTGAGTAAAACCCAGGCAACAACCTTCATTTATTTCCTAAAGGGCCAGCCTGGCTGACTATAGAGAGGCTCATCACCAGTAGGCCTGCCATGGCCCACCAAGAAACAATGAAAAATACAAAATGGTCCTTCTTGTTTGTAATGGTAATGGAATTTAAAGATTCCCCCTGTATTGACTTGGTTTTTGGGTTGAGTGTAGAAACCCAGAGCTTATGAATCTCACTTATGGGATGGACTTGTTGACATGAAGAGAGAGGACTGAACTGGGAGGAGCTGGTGCTATGGATTTGGAGAAAGATCCAAGTGGAGAGAGGCCAGAAGAACTTTTGGGGAGCAGAATCATGGAGAAAAAGAGAGAGGAGAATGGCCAGGGGCCAGAGTTGTTGAGAGAGAGAGAGAAACTGCCAGCTGAGGCCACCCAGACTGCTGAGGGCCAGTTGGAGCTGCCCAGGACTTTTGAGAACTGCCACCCAGAGCTGCTGAGAAATAAGGAGGCATGACTGTGATGCTGGTATTTTGTTTGTCTCTTTTGATCTTGTTTTGCCAGATTTGTTTGCTGGTAAAGGACAGTGCTGTTGTTGTAGTGGTCCTGGAACCTTGCTGTTGGTTCAGAAGCCCTGAAGCAGGATTTTCTTGTGGTATGTTTACAGAAATCCTGGAGAAGTGTCTTACAGATGTTTTCAGGGGTCCTGAGACTGTTCTGCAGGCAGAGAGTGAATTGATGAGGACACTGGCAATGTATGTTGTAGCTTTGTTAAGCTTTGTCTCCCCAGGAACAGAGATTGCTGAGAACTTGCCTTAGGTCAAGATGCAGAAAAGACCCTTCCTTGGATATCGAATACTGTGATGATAACCTTGTTGTGGCTTGGGGTAGATAGCTTTTGTACTCTTCACAGCCCCTTTGAGAAGGTGGTTGGTGGTAATGAATGATATTGTAATTCAGTTGTGATCCAGAGGTGGAAAACTTTTGATTTTTGTGCTCTGTGACTGACCAAATGAATGTACTTTGTTTATGACTGAAAACTAATCTCCATTTGAGAAGAGAGACTTTGTAATTGACTAAATGAATATACTAGCCAGGGGTGGTGTACTTTGATTTTATACTTTGTGATTGAATTGAGATACTTTGTGACTGAAAACTTACTATCAAATGAATGTACTTTATGATTGGAAACTAATCTCTAGTTAAAGAGAGAGAAGACTTTGTGACTGACTAAATGAATGTACTTCCCAGGGGTGGAGTAGTACTTGGACCTTAGTACTTTGTGATTGAATTGAGAACTTATTAAATTATTAAATTACACACGGTGAATTCTGTATTTTGATTTTCTCTTTTCTGTGAATGTTTGCCTTAATTTGTTACTGAATAAATGGAGAGTTACTATGCTGGTATTCCAAACCTTGGAAGATGCCTTTGCTTGGAGTTACAATGTTCTATATCCCCCTTCTATTTCTGAAGTGACAGGGCAGAGGCTGATTAGGAGCATACAATTTGGGGACTATTCACATTAACTCAACTTTTGATACTCAAAATGTGAGATTCTTGTCCCAGTGTGAAATGAGTGGGTATGCAACTGGAGGAACGGAATCCCATCAATCCTGACATGGTTGTCATAAAGGAAACCAGAAGACAAAAGGAAGTTACACTCATGTGAAAGGACAGCTCACACTCTCCCTTCTGCAGAAGCAAATAAATGAGCTGGCAGAACTTGCTCCATTCTGAGTCCAAAAGCCACAAGAAGCATCATTTCATGAAACCCTTGGTCATCTCCTGTTAAAATGCTCATGGTGATTATAAGATCTAGACTTTAGGAGACAAAGCCAGCCCCCTTATTTTATAGATGAAGAAACCTAAGCAAGGGAAGTTATGCAATTTCTCTGAGTGAGTGGCTGAGGAAGGATTTTAATTCAAGGTTCTCTGACTTTTAAGTCCAGGGATTCCAATGATCTGCACCAGGATTCAGCTGTGTGTGTGTCTTAGATAGACACTACCAATGAATAAGGCTCAGAACTGATCAGGAGGAAAGGGACCTTGATTGCCTTTGAGAAATTACATTGTTTCAAATGACACCAATACTCTCCCTGAGAGGAAAAAAAAACCACATTTGTTTAATAGCACAAGATCATAGATTTAGAGCTGAACCTTAGAGGCCAGTCCAACCCCTTCAATTTGGAAATAAAGCAGCTAAGACCCAGACAGGTTAAGTCACTTGCCCAGGGTCACACAACTAGCAAGTGTCAGGTCTTTTTGACTCCCTGTCCAATGCCCTATCTACTTATACCACATGCTAATACTCTTCCTGTGATGCTATGGGGCTGTGAATCATGGAATATCAGTTTCTGAAGACTAACAGTTGAGGACAAGTCAAAGGAAAACAGAGAGGAGCATGATGGGTGTAAGTGGGTTGTGACATATTGCCAACAAAATTTCACTGGAGAAGTGTCATCAAGGATGTCATATCAGAGATAAATAACTAGAAAAGGGCCTGGCTGTGTAGTATGAGAGAGCAGGCGATCATTGCTGGACACCCCACACCTCCCAGTCATGGCCATACAGTGCTGAGTAATCTAGATTAAGTCTCCAAACACACTGAGTGGGCCTTCTATGGAAGCTTTACAGAAAACTAGGACAAAAGCCTCGTGGGATGAGATGGCATGGAGGAGGTGCAATTCTATTCAACTCAACACTGAGAAGATAGAGATAGAAATGAAAATATAGTCATTTCCCTCAAGGAACTTATATTCTGTGAAGAAATACAAATAAATACACAGACATGTACAAAATAATTTGAGGAGGTGAGACCACTGACAACCAGGAAGGTGTATGTGTGTATTCAGTCATTTCAGAATTTTTGTGACCCCATTGGGGGTTTTCTTGGCAAAGATACTAGAGTGGTTTGCCATTTCTTTCTCCAGCTCATTTTTACAGATGAGGAAACTGAGGCAAACAGGGTGAAGTCACTTGCCTAGGGCCACACAACTAGTAAGTGTCTGAGGTTGGATTTGAACTCAGGCAGATGGGTCTTCCTGACTCCAGGTCCAACACTGTGAACTATACCACCACCTAGCTATCCCTAGGCACTAAGGTCACAAAGACTTTTAAAAAGACCAAGTTTTCTGCCCTTGGGGAACTTACTGAAACTAAAAGGATTGAAAGGAATTCTAGTGGAAGAAAACAATAGAAGCATAGGTAGGTAGGATACCTATGAGTAGTATACCTAAAGAGGGATGGAAACAAAGGAGAAATCCAAGTACTTTCAGGAAAAATGTGAAGGGTAGAGTGCTTTAAGCTGGGAGAATAGGGAAAGACATCACATATGGGAGGTGCCTGGGATGAGCCATGAAGGAAGAGAAGGATTTTGAGGGGAAATGAAGGAATCTTCTAGGGGACAGCCTAGGGAAATGAATAAAGGAAAGAGATAATAGCTTATTTGAGTTTATAAGCAAATCTGATTTTTCTGTGAGTGAATGAAGCAATGTATGGATCTGATGTTTCCAAACCTCTGAAACCCAGGTGTGTCTCTATTTGTCAACAATTAGATTTCACTAGCAGAGGACCAGAGCCAGGGACAGTAGACACGAGTATCTGTGTGTCAGTAGATTGTATCCTAGAACTGAACGAATAATTAGTGTTTGATCTGTTAGTTTGGGTTATAAGCACCTCTGTCCTATCCCAAAGATGACAAGCATTGGTACAGATGAGGAAAAGTTTAGACTTTCAAAGACTTACCTGGAAGAATAACACTTTTGAATCCATTTGTATTCTATAGTGATGTGCTCTGAAGTGTTTGCAGAAAAAAAGGACAAAACAAGGAGGAAGAGAAGGATCAAATAGGGTTGTTCCCCATTATGGTTCTCCCAGAAACAAGGATCAGGTGAAATTGGCAGGAAGATAGTTTGGAAAATGTCCAAAAATGCATAGGGAGGAAGAAGTGGGGATACAAGCATCAGCAAACAGATTCATAGGACTAAACTGTGGGACTAAGGAGCTTGAAGGGACCTTAAAAGTCATTGAGGGGAGGCAAAGCCAAGATGGCAGATAAAAGGCAAGGCCTCACCTGAGATCTTCCCAAAACCCTTCCAAACAACTTTAAATAATGCTTCTAAACAAATTCTGGAGTGACAGAACCCATAAAAGGACAGGGTGAAAGAATTGTCCAACCCAAGGCAACTAGAAGTTTGGTAGGAAAGGTCTATTGCACCAGAGTGAAAGTAGAGCTCAGTCCAGTACAGGCCATGCCAGTGCAGACTGGGCCCCAGCAAACTAGCAGCCTGCCTTGGAATTGACTGAATCAGCAACAGCAGTGGTAGTGGCCGCTTCCAGAGCTCTCAGACCACAGAAAGTAAGGCAGAAGGAGATTCCAGGGGTATCTTTGCTGGCACTGGGGGTAGGACTCTGTTGCCTTGCCCATTCTCATATCCAGGTTGCAATTTTGGGTGGTAGTCCCAGGATGAAGAGGAACAGAGCTTGTAGCCACAGTGGAGCAGGGACTCTTGTCACAGTTCCAGGACAGAAAAGAGTGCTTATGGTTGTTCACAGATCAGAGCACAAACCAAGAGAGTAGTAAACACACCTCTCCTTAGATCATACCACCATAAAAGAAATGAAAACTTACAGGTCCCTTGAAGTATCTCTGAAAACAACTGCACAAAACCACTAAAGACTGGGACAGTACACCCTCCATCCTGGAAGAAAAGCTCCACTTTAGCAAAGAGTTAAACATCAAAAAATAGGTTGGAAAATTGAGCAAACAATAGAAAAAACTTCTGACTTTAGAAAGTTACTATGGAGACAAGGAAGAGCAAAACACACACTCAGAAGAAGACAACAAAGTCAAAACTCCTACATCCAAAGCCTCACAGAAAAATATGAATTGGTCTCAGGCCATAGTAGAGTTCCAAAAGGATTTTTTAAATCAAGTAAGAGAGATAGAGGAAAAATTAGGAAGATAAATGAGAGTAATGCAAGAAAATCATGAAAACAAGAGTCAATAGCTTAGTAAAGAAGGCACAAAAAAATAAGAAAGAAAATAATCTCCAAAAAACCAGAATGCTAAAAGAGGTACAAAAATCCAATTAAGAAAAGAATGTCTTGAAAAGAAAAACTGACCAAATGGGGAAAAGATATGCAAAAAATTCATTAAAGAAAAGAATTCCTTAAAAAGTAGAATTGACCAAATGGAAAAAGAGGTACAAAAGTTCACTGAAGAAAATAATTCCTTAAATATTGGAATTGGGCAAATGGAAACTAATAACTTTATGAGACATCAAGAAATAATACAACAAAATCAAAAGTATGAAGAAATAGAGGACAATGTGAAATATCTCATTGGAAAAACAACTGACCTGGAGAACAGATCCGGGAGAGTTAATTTAAGAATTATTGGGGGCGGCTAGGTGGCGCAGTGAATAGAGCACCGGCCCTGGAGTCAGGAGTACCTGAGTTCAAATCCGGCCTCAGACACTTAACACACACACACACACACACACACACACACACACACACACACACACACACACAAACTAGCCATGTGACCTTGGGCAAGTCACTTAACCCCAACTGCCCTCCAAAAAAAGCAAAAAAAAAAAAATTTAAGAATTATTGGACTGCATGAAAGCCATGATAAAAAAAAAAAGCCTAGACATCATCTTTCAAGAAATTATCAAGGAAAACTGCCTTTATATTGTAGAACCAGAGAGTAAAATAGAAATGGAAAGAATCCATCATTCACCTCCTGAAAGACATCCCCAAATGAAAATTCCCAGGAATATTATAGTCAAATTCCAGAGCTCCCTGATCAAGGAGAAAATGTTGCAAGCAATCAGGAAGAAACAATTCAAGTACTGTGGAGCCACAGTCAAGATAACATAAGATTTAGCAGCTCCTACATTAAAGGACTGGAGGGTTCAGAATATGATATGCCAGAGGGTGAAGGAGCTAGGATTACAACCAAGAATCATCCACCCAGCAAAGCTGAGTATAATCCTAGGGAGTGAGGGCAGGAAATAGACATTCAATGAAAGAGAGGACTTTCAAACATTCCTAAAGAAAAGACTGGAGCTGAATAGAAAATTTGACTTTCAAATAGAAGACTCAAAAGAAGCATAAAAAGGTAAAAAGGAAAGAGAAATCATAGGAAATTCACTAAGGTTAAACTGTTTATATTCCTACATGAGAAGGTGATACTTGTAACTCATAAGAACTTTCTTATCATATATGTGTGTGTATGCATGTATGTATATAGACAGAGGGCATAGATGTGAGTTGAATATGATAGGGTGACATCTAAAAAGTAAAATTAAAGGGTGAGAGAAAGAAATGCACTTGGAGAAAGGGAAAGTGAGGGGTAGAATGGGGTAAATTATCTCACGTAAAAGAGTCAAGAAAGAACTTTTACAGTGGAAGGGAAGATGAGGGAGGTGGCAGGGAACCCTTGAACCTTACTGTCATCAGAATTGACTCATAGAGGGAATAATACACATACTCAGTTGAGTATAGTCTTGCCCTATAGGAAAATAGGAGGGGAAAGGGATAAAAGAAAGGAGGTAGGGCTGATAGAAAGAAGGGTAGATTGGGGGAGGTGATAGTCAGAAGCAAAACATTTTTGAAGAGGGACAAGGTGAAAGGAGAGAGAATAGAATAAGCAAGGGAAAATAAGATAGAGGGAAATACAGTTCACAATTATAACTGTGAAAAAAATTTTTGAAGAACTTTCTCTGATAAAGGCTTTATTTCTCAAATATATAGAGAACTGAGTCAAATTTATAAAAAATAAGAGCCTTTTCCCAATTGATAAATGGTAAAAAAAAAAGGGTCAGTTTTCAGATTAAGTAATCAAAGCTATAGTCACATAAAAAAAAGCTCTCAATCACTATTGATTGGAGAAATGCAAATTAAAACAATTCTGAGGTACTACCTTGCACCTATTAGATTGGTTAATAGGACAGAAAAGGAAAATGATAAATGTTGGAGCAGATGTGGGAAAATTGAGACACTAATGTACGGTTGGTGGAGTTGGGAACTGATCCAGCCATTCTGAAGAGCTATTTGTATCTATGCTCAAAGAGCTATAAAACCACGCATACCCTTTGATCCAGCAATTACACTACTAGGTCTGTATCCCAAACGAAATAAAAAGCAAAAAGGAAAAGGACTCATATGTAAATTTATATATATATATATATATGTATATATATTTATATATAATATTTATAGCGACTCTTTTCTGATGGCAAAGAATTAGAAATTGAGAGAATGTTCATCAATTGGGGAATGGCTAAACAAATTGTGGCATATGATTGCAATATAATACTTTGTGCTATAAGAAATGATGAGCAGGATGTTCTCAGAGAAACCTTGAAAGACTTACATGAACGGATGCAAAACAGAACCAAGACAGTGGTTCTCAACCTTCCTAATGCCATGACCCTGCATCTGCATGTGGGCAGACCTGCCTGGAGATGGATAGAAAAGTGGTGTCTCAGTTCCTAAGACCATCAGAAATATGTGTTTTCCAATGGTCTTAGGTGACCCCTGTGAAAGGGTCATTTGACCCCCAAGGGGTCGTGACCCACAGGTTGAGAACCACTGACCTAGAGAACATTGTACACAGTAACAGCAATATTGATAATGATCAACTGTGAATGACTTAGCAATTTTCAGTAATACAAGGATTCAAGACAATTCTGAAGGACTTATAATCAAAAAATATTATCTAGCCCCAGCGAAAGGACTGATGGAGTCTAAATACAGACGAAAGCATACTTTTTTTTAAACTTTCTTTATTTTTCTTGGGGCTGGTTTTTTTTTTTGTCTATGTTTTCTTTTACAACATGACTAATATGGAAATAAGTTTTGCATGACTACACATGACATATGTATATATATATACATACGTGTGTGTATATATATATATATATATATGACTACTATAATCTATATTAAATAACTTGCCTTCTCAATGAGGGGGTGGGGAGGGAGGGAGAGAATTTGGAAACCAAAATTTTAAAAATGAATTGTTAAAAATTGATTTTTATAATTAGGGGAAAATAAAATACTAAAGAAATCATTTTAAATGAGAAAAAAAAGTCATTGAGCCCAAACCTTACCTCAGTACATCAACCTAACCAGACAAAAATGTTTTACAGCTAAGGAAACTGAGGCACGGTGGTTATGTGACTTCCCTGGGGACACATAGCCACTACATAGCTAGCATTTATAATAGGGTTTGAACTCAGATCTTCCTGACTCTAAGTCCAGTGTCCCCTTTTCTATGCCAGGGCTTCTTAACTTTTTTCACTTTTGACCCCTTTTCATGTTTGGGCAGCCTTTGCTGGCACTGTGTGGCCTGAGGGCATGCACACTTGGGTTGCGACCCACAGTTTAAGAAGTGCTGATCTATCGTATGCTGGACTTCTGGCATGCAAGGAAGTACAGAAACATCCTTTGCATCACTGTAAAGTAGGTCGATTTGAGGCCACATTGGCCCAAACAGGTAAAATAGACATTTTGGGGGCACACAGAGGCAATTTCTGTGATACTCTCTGTGTTTGGGAAAGGAGTAGATGAACAGGCAGGACTGAACTAAGGAGATCCTTTTGCCTAATTTCATTCAATCAAGGTACTTTCAAAAGCAGCTGGGTGGTCCAGTGATAGAGTTCTAGACTTGGAATCAGGAAGACCTTTGATCAAATCTGAACTCAGGCACTTACTAGGGGTGTGATCCTGGGCAAGTCACTTAAACTCAGTATGCCTCAGTCTCCTCAATTCATTTCACAAAATGAGAATAATAATAGCACCTGCCTCCTAGAATTGTTGTTAAGGACCAAACAGGGGATAATATGTGTAAAGCATTTAGTACAATGCCTGACATACCGTAGGTGCTTAATAAATGCTTTTTTACACCTTCCTTCCATGTATTCATTCCAACCCTGGTAGAAAAACAATAGCAAATTTGTAAACAAGCGTCTCCTCTCCTTCTATATACTGGGGACATGGTTTGATGGAAAGAGCACTAGATTTGGAGTGAGAGGATCAGAGTTTCAAATCCCAAACTTTGGACAAGTCACTTGACTCTTCTGAGCCAGAGTTTCCTAATCCCCTGATAAGAGTGGACCACCTCTAAAGTCTCTCCCAGTTCTAAATCTCTGCTTCTATGATTCTCAAGAATTAAACATGGTCCCTGCCTTCTAGGAACTTATAATGGCTTTGGAGAAAGCAAGCACACACAAACTCACACTTGCGCGCGCGCACACATACCCACACACACACAAACACACACACACACACACACATACTATGCTAACAATGCAAGACAGTGTATGACAAGAACAGTGAGCAGTACCAACAATAAGCACTTACAAGAGTTCAGAGAAGAAACAGATGGATCGTTGTGGTTAATCCATGAAGGCTTCATGGGATTTGAGTTTTAGAAAACTGGATAAGAAAAAGCTAAGCAGAGAGAAAGGTTTCCTTTACAGGCAGGGTCTCTGGCCCATCTGGGGGTCCCCTCCTTCTATTTCCAAGCCTGAAATGCACAGAGCTTCTCAGAAGATACCACAGCCACTGGCTATTGTTCCCCTGCATCTGGTGGTTGATTCCCCAGAAAGTGGAAGTCAGTGTACCAAGCCTCTTGATGCTCATCAAGAGGGGCTCAGGTTTCTCTGAAAACACACTCACACACTCACTCACAGACACACACACACACACACACACACACACACCTCATCTTCCTGAGCTTCAGCAGAACCCAAAATAATGTGGTAAAAGAGAGACTTCCCGTCAGTGATGCCCACAGGGTTCCGGCAGGTTAGTGCCTTTAGCAGGCAGAGGTTCCACCTCGGGGTCAAAGGTGACCAAGTACTAATATTTACATCTACTGATAGGAATTCATGTTTTGTTTTACATGTCCATTTTATAAAATATCAAAATGCACCAAAATTATTTCCAAACCTACTTGGTCCAAATCTGTTATTTTTCAATCAGTCAGGGAGCTCCTAGTATTAAAAACAAATGTTGATACTGATTATGCAGCTTATCTGTAACTTCCAATATTAGAGACTTGTGTGAGGCACTGAATGACTAAGTGACTTTCCCATGGTCCCATAGTCAATATTTACCAGACTTGGTCAATCAATCAATAAGCATTGATTAAGCAACTACTTTTTGCCAGGCACTGTGCTCAGGGATAGAATCAGAGTCGGGACTTGACCCCAGGTCTATCTTGACTTCAAGGCTAGCTCTTTACCCACAATACCATACTATGTCACTCATTCCTATATAATTTCCATTCATGAAACCAGGCTCTGAGAGAGACAGAGTGGGTTGACCCAACCAGACAAAACTGTTGTTCAGACTTTGCCTCCAAATGTCCCACACCTGGGTAAAGTAAAAAAACAGCAGTCAGCAAAAACCTGTTCAGAGAGTGGAAGGTTGAGACTCTGAGTGGGAGAGAGTGTGAAAGTCACACCAGGCTACTCCAAAGGACAACAGACCTATGCCAAGAGAGAACCTGCCTTGTTTACTTCTTCCCAGGAAAGAAAATAGAATAAAGGGAAGGAGAATGATTGAGTCTATGGTCACTTAAGCCCTTGGCACGCTGGGTGTGTGCCCAGCTGGTTCTGGGGAGGGCCTCCAACCATTAATGCAAGGGAAAGAAACTTGAGTGTTGAGGCTTCTATTTTTAAAAGAAACATCCTGCCGAGAGCCACAAAAAACTGGGGGAGACTGGCAAAGCCTGGAATCCAGCTGCAGGACTGACTTAAAACCCATGGAACAGAAAGGCTGGGGAGAAGTTAGAGGACTTGTAAGCATCGGGTGTTGGGGGAAGGGGCACAAGGTTGTCTCCCTAACTTGGCTTCCTTAAGACCAAGAGGTATTTGATTCTTGGCCCAAAGTTCAACATGTTTGTATTTTATCTGGGACATTACCTGATACATAAGGATAGAAGGGGAAAGTATTTATTAAGTGCCTATTATGTGCCAAGTTTTGCAAATTTTATTTCCTTTGTTGTTCAACACAAAACTAGGAGGTAAGTGCTATTATTATTCCCTTTTACAGTTAAGGAAACTGAGGCAGACAGGTTAAGTTGACTGCTTGATGTCAAAACTAGTTTCTGAGGCATGATTCGAATTCAGGTCTTCCTGACTCCAAATCCAGCGCTCTATCCATTGCGCCTCAAGCACCTAGGTTCTTACTGACTAACTGGTTGACTAATCTAGAGAATTTTTTCCTTCGGAAGCTCCTTGGGAGCAGGAAAAGTTTCGTCCTTTGTATTTGTTTCCCCAAGACGCAGCACAGTGCCTGGCATATATTAGGTACCTAATAAATGCTTATTAACTGACTCATAACCATAGTTCAATATAATTGGTTTCCTTAGTGAATCTGTATGTTTTATTTTATTCATTTAAAAACATTGATCTGAAAAGGGGTCCATAGGCTTTGCCACATTGCCCAAAGGGTCCACAGCACAAAAAAGGTTTAAGAGCCCCTAGTCTAGAAGATTTATTTTTGGGGGCTCAATAACCACCTTTTATCTCAGTTCCTTTCTTCTCCTTAAAATTACTTCCCATTTTACATTGTTGTTGGGCAGCTGGGTGGTGCAGTGGATAGCACGCGGGGCCTAGAATCAGGAAGGTCTGAGTCCAAATTCCACCTCAGACAATGACTAGCTGTGTGACCCTGGGCAAGTCAACGAACTCTCCTTGCCTCAGTTTCCTCGTCCTTGGCAAATCGCTCCAGTATCTTTGTCAAGAAAACTCCAAATGGGGTCATGAAGAGTAAGACACAACTGAAAAACAAACTACTATGTGCTGGGTATTGTGCTAAATACTAGAGATTTATTGTTTTTCAATTGTGTGTGACTCTTCATGACCCCATTTGGAGGTTTCTTGGCAAAGACACTGGAGTGGTTTTCCATTTCCTTCTCCAGCTCATTTTACAGATGAGGAAACTGAGGCAAACAGGATTAAGTGATATACCCAGGGTCACACAGCTGGTAAGTGTCTGAAGCAGGATTTGAAATTAGGAAGATGAGTCTTCCTGGCTCTCTATCCATTGTACTTCCTAGCTGTCCCACATATACTGGGGATACAAAGACAAAAGGCGAACAGTCCCTGTCCTCAAGGAGTGTATATTGTAACAAGGAAAAGAAATAGGCATTCTATAGAATTTAATAATATTATATTGCATTGTATATACAAATATAAGTATATATTATATAACATATGTTGTATGTTATATATGTGTGTTATGTATATACAATGTATTTGTGTATATGTGTATATATATATCCTGTATAATTATATACAAGTACATAATTATATTGAAAATAAATCCAAGGTAGTGTCAGGAAGGTAAAAGGATGGAAGAGTTTGTTAACAGACAGGGAGAGGTGAGAGATGAAAAAAGGCTTCACATAGAAAGGGGTATTTGAGACAAGTCTAGAAGAAAACTTGAGCCTGGTCAGATTATCTCCCTAATATTGTGTTCAGTTCTGTGGATCGTGATTTAGGAGAAGCATTGATAAGCTAGAGGCTTTCCTGAGAAGACCAAGGTGATCAAAGGCCTTGAAGCCATGCCATGTAAACATTTGTAAGAGAAAGTAGAAATGTTTTACCTGAAGAAGAGAAGATTTGGGAGGACCTGAGAGCTACATCGAGCACTTGGAGGGTCTTCATATGGAAGAGGAATTGGGCTCGTTTTCCCTCAGACAGCAAAACTAGGAGCCACGAGTGAAAGTTACAAAAAGGCAAATGTAGGCATTGCTGTCAGGAAAACCTTCTCAACCATCAGAGTCGTCCATAAGGAAAATGGGCCACTTTGGGAGGCAGTACATGTGCTCTTCCCAGAGGTCCTCAAGCAGATTTCCACTTGCCCATTAGAGTGTCACAGGGACCCTTTTCTGTGAATGGGTTGAACTAGATGACACCTCCAAATGAAAATTTCCAGGATTCTATGATTCTGCAAGTTCCTTAAGAGTAGGAATTCATTTGTTTTTGTCATTGTGTTTCCAGGGGTTGGCGCATTATAGACCACAATAAATGTGTTGATGTTCAGTTGAATTGAATTGAATTCAATTGCTCCCCCTTCTTCTCCATAACCAGGATGTCCTAGCCCAGAGGAGAGAAAAGAAATTGGCTATCCCAGTCTCCAGTAGGGATGTCCAGAGAAGGCTCAGTCTAGTGTACATATCAAGCAGAAGGCTGATATATGGCATAAAACTGGATTTGGGGAGGTTGGAGGAAAGGTATGAAGTCTGCTTCTCAAACCGCTACCCGGTCTGGGGCTTCAACGTGGAACACCCCTCAGCGGGGAGTTGTCCAGCTGAGGATGGCACACATACTCCCGAAGGAGATGCCTATGGGGATTTTGTTGGATAACGTGCTATATATGAGCCAATAGTATGGTATGACTGCCAAAAAAGTTGAGAAGACCGTACAGAATCATAGAATTAGACATCAAAGAGACGTCAGAGGCTATCTAGTTCCACACCCTACATTTTTCAGATGAAGAAACTGAGGCACAGTGAAATTAATTGACTCTCCCCAGGTTACCACAGTAATAAATATCAGCCAACCACTGCTCCCAGCTCTATCTCCCCTCCAAACCAGGAACACCATGCCCTGGGACAGCCCCAGCATCTTCACTTGCCAAGCCAAGCAATTCTCAGAACTCAGTTGAGGTTTGTGGGCCTCCTTGGCCCCAGTCCCCAGCCCCTTTCAGAACCCCTGGGGGGACAGGCCCATTCAGAAGACTGAGACAATTTGCTCCTTTTGCTGGTTGTTTTTGCTCTCAGATCAGAGTTTTGCATTTTCGGAGTCTTTCTCTCTCTCTCTCTCTTTCTTTCTCAAGACCCAGTCGCATCTGCTTTTGTGACTTGTTCGGGTGTGTTTTTGAAGTGGCTTTTTGTTATTTTGTCACAGTTCAACCCCATTCTCAGAGGCCGGGAAAACACTCTGCCTGTGCTTCACTCCTCTCCTGACCATAGAAATGAAGCTTTGGGTTCCATGTCAACACCCTCCCTAGAGGCTCTGCCTCATACTTTGTTCCATTCTGGGGGCTAAGCTGGGCAGGAAGACCCTTCTGACATGCTGGCAATGAAGTAAATACTCTCTGGCACTCAAAACAAAACAAAAAAGATGTGTTCTGCAGAAAACCTCACTCACTGTACTCAAGAAATCCAAGGGAACTGAGAAATCAGAAGAAACTTTCTAGGCACACAATATTCATGGTACAGGCAGACCAGCTGTGCAGCCCAGATACAATAAGTCATCCCCCCCTCCAAGTTCATGGGCCTCACAATAAATCCACTCAGCTGCCAAGGTGATCTTGCTAACATGACGCTGGAAGAGAAAATAAGACTGACAACTTTGTGCAACTCTGCCTTATTTAATTCCAATTCACATACAAGTCAAGACATTATCCCATGATGTCATTGGTCCTCTTTGAAAGCAAAGGATGAATAACCCATATAAGTTAAAATACAAGTCTGACCAAGTCACATTCCACCCCCTATCATTCTTACATTCAATAAACACCAGTGACTCCCTATTGCCACCAGGATCAAAAATAAAATCTTTTTGATTTTCAAAATCCTTCACAACCTGACTCCTTTCTATATTTCAAGTCTCCCTCCATATACTCTAAAAATCCACTGATAGCAGCCTTCTTGCTGGTCCTCACACACAACACACTATTTTCTGACTCTTTTCATTGACTCTCTCTCATGCCTGAAATTCTCTCCCTCTGTGTCTCAAGTCTCCTGGCTTTCCTGGCTTCCATCAAGCTCAGCTCAAATCCCACCTTCTATAACAAGTCTTTCCTGATCATTCTCTTCCACCTTCACTTTCTGAAACCATCTTCAATTTATATTGTTTACATGTTGTATCCCCCAATAGAATATGAGCTCCTTGAGGGCAGGAAATGTTGTTTTTGCCTTTCTTGGTATCATCAGAGCATAACACAAGTGCGTGGCACACAGTTGTTACTTTATAAATATTTGTTATTGTTGATTTGTGATGATGATGATGATGATGATGATGACAACAGAACAAAAGTTATTTGCATTCTATTGAGAAATTAACTGTCCAACAAATCCATTTGGTTTCCATGGATCTTCCAGCTAGAGAGAAGGGGATGGAGGGAAGAGATTGAGCACACTGGCATACAACTGTAGGCAGAGTTATAACTAACACGAGGTGATGAGAGCTTTTCCCAGGTACTGATATGGAAAAGGCACTACTTCCCTGGTGTGGCCTTCTGGTCCACCACCCCTGTGCCTTACAGAAGTCTATTTTACAAGGCACAACCACCTTGATCCTTTGCTCTATCCCAGCAGTCTGGCACCATGGCCCTCTACTCCTCATGCCTGCCTTTCCCCACCATCATTATGCTTCCTCTATACCCATCCATTCATATCCTCCCCATGCTGCTAATATCCCCCTTCCCTCCCTCTACCCTTCTTCCCCTTCCCACCCTCCCAGCTATACAATATACACACCACTGAACTTGCCCAGGGCATAAGAATTCCTTGTTATGGCTCTGCTTGTGAGAGGTAGGTAGTATACGATCATAGATACAGAGATGGAAGAGATCTCTGAGACCATCTAGTCCAATGCTCTGATTTTACAAAAGGAGGGGGAGGGGGGAAAGGGAAAGGAATAAGTTATTTGCCGGGTACTTTGCTAAGCACTTTTTACAAATGTTATTTTATTTGATCTTCACAAGTATATGCTGTTATTGTCTCCATTTTACAGTTGAGGAAACTGAGTTAAATAGAAGTTAAGTGATTTGCCTAGTATCACCTAGCCAGTAAAGGTCTGAGGTTGGATTTGAACGCATCTCCCAGGTCCAGAGCACTAGCTACTGCACCACCAGTGGTTATTCTAGGGAAGTTAGAATATTCTGCTCTCCCATTGCTTCTTCCAGTCTCTCCTTTTACACATTATTCTGCAACTTCTCCTCCTTATGAGTTCATTCAATCCACATTCATCACCCAATCAAGATTTTGGTGGCTGCTATCTAATGACCCCTAGGACAATCTCCTTCCTTCCTCAATGAGTTTAGTACCTGTTTCAGTGTCTTTTTTCTCCTTCCAACTCCTGCCTCCTTGCTGTTCCTCTCCCAATCCTGTGCATTTTCAGTGGCTATCCTCCATTCTGGGAATGTTCCCCCTCCTCAGATTCCCCCCCTCACCCTGGCTTCCATGGCTTCCTTCAAGTTTCAACTAAAATCCCATTTTCTACAAGAAGCCTTTCCCAATTCCCCTTTAATGTGCCTTCTTTGTGTTGGTTAGCTCCAGTTTATTCTGTTTTTATCTTGTCTGTTCATGGTTCTTTGCATATTGTCTCCCCCTTTAGACTGTAAGCTCCTGGAGGGCAGGACTTTGGATTTTCCTTTCTTTGTATCCCAGAGCTTAGCACAGTTCCTAATATATAGGAACCTTATACCTTATTACCCTTACCATCAGGAAGTACTTCTTTAGATCTGTCCTTAGCCCCTCCACTTGAAGCTTACATCCATCTTCCCTAGTTCAGTACTGAGTGAAGATGAAGAGTCAGGTACTTTGCTCCAGAAAATAGCCCTCACCAAACTCTAATACCCAGTTAAGTCACCTACCTGAGACACTGTGAACCAGGTTTGATCTCCTTCTTTTTACTTTTTTTCTGTGTAATTGAACTCACCTTTTTTCATGGCAGTGAGATCTGTATTTCTCACATACTGGATTTAGTGTCTCATCGGTGCCCAACTGAGAAAACTAGAGGAACAGAGTACATATTGGCAAAGCTCCTCCCACTCCCAAACTGACAAGCAAACTCATTCCCTCCTCAGATGCATGAAATCATAAAATCTCAGGGTTGGAAGGGACCTGAGGAAGTCACCTCATCCACCATGTACTAAGTTGAAATTCCTCTTATAAAGCTCCACAAAAGAATTCACCCATATTCTAACCCCCTATCCAAGACCTCAGTGAGGAGGAACTCACTACCTTCCAAGACAATTTATTCCCATCTTATCTATATCTTGCCACTGGGTCAAGATGGCTCCAGAGGAGGAAGTGAGGCAGGTAACTTTGCACAGCCCTGCCTTACTTAAATCCTATTCACTTGCAAGTCATGGCATTGCCTCCCTGACGTCATGGTCCTCTTCGAGAATGAAGGACACACAACATTCTACCTTGGGACAGCTCCAGTTGTGAATATTTTCCTTGCATAGAGCCAAAATCTGCTTCTACCTTATTTCTACTCATTTCTCCTAGTTTTGCCCCAAGGAAGGAACAGAACAAATCTTACCCCTTCTTCCACATGGCAGCCACTCAGAACAGCAGATAGCAAGTCCCCCAATCCCCAATGCTTCTCTTCTTATTGCCATTATTATTATAATAGCCCCTTAATTATTTTTATTTCCCCAAGTCTCTTACTTCTCCAATCCATCCCAGTAATCTTCTGCACTGTTTTTATCAGCTTAAGAATCCTAACAACCCCACATTGTCTATCAGATTAAATTCAACCCCCTCCATCCAGTATCCAATGTCCTCCATTGTGTAGCCTCACCCTACCTATTGAGGATGCTTCCATTATTCCCAAACATGTAATAATAGCATTTCAGACCTTGCTGGTCAGCCATTTTTCAACAGTGCTGTTCATACATTAATTCACTGGAGCCTCAAGGCAACCCTGTGAGACAGGTACTATGAGAGAGATGCCATTATCACTTCAGTCATGGTCCATTCTTCGTGATCTTGGTTTTCTTGGAAAAGATATTGGAGTGGTTTGCCATTTCCTTCTCCAGATCATTTTACAAATGAGGAAACTGAGACAAGCAGGTTGAAGTACCTTGCACAGCTAGTATAAGTGTTTGGGGCCAGAACTGAACTCAAGAAAGATGAGTCTTCCCGATTCCAGGCCCAGCACTCTCTCCACTGTGCAACTTAACCTCCCATTTTCAGACCTTTAAAAACTACCAAGTCCAATCCCTCTCCTCCATTTCACAGACGAGAAAATTGAGGTCCAAACAGAGTATGTGACCCTATCAAGGTCACACAGTGTTCTCAAACCTTTGCAAGCTTTGACACAGATGAAGAATGGATCTCCAGATATTTTGGAAAGAACACCAGACTGGGAGACAAGAGACCCGGGTTCTACTAGGGCCACACACTTAGCCCACAGGTCTCAGAATAGCTCCCTCCATCTCTCTAGCAAAGGGGAAAAAGAAGAGGCTAAGCTGATAGTCAAATTGCCAGTTTGGTCTCTCTTTTTCTGAGCCCAAATGATTCTCCACCTTCATCAAGCAAATAATGGGCAACAGAACTGTACCTAGGAAAAACTGTGCCTGAGGCAAAGTCAGTGGGAAGGGGTAGGGTGGTAGCTGAGTCTGCTGGTGGGAAAAGTTGCAACTGGATAGAGGGAGGGGAAGAAGCATTTATTAAGCACCAGCTAAGTGCTTTGCAAATATTAGCTCATCTGATCCTTACAACAACCTTGCCAGGTGAATACTATGGTTTTTCCCATTTTATAGCAAAGGAAACTGAGGAAAAGAGATGGTAAGTGATCATCACCCCAAGGTCACAAAACTAATTAAGTCAAATTTGAATTCAGGTTTGACTCCAGGATCAGTGTTCTCTATTTACTGTACCACCTACCATCCTCTATCTAGGGCTAGCCTATCCCCAAGAGAGTCCACATAAATAAACCTTTGTGGGAGTCAGAAGACAAATGAGGCAGCTCCAGGAAAGGGGTATCACAGTAAACAGACCTGGGGGTATAGCTTGGGTCTCGTCCCAGGGGGGCCAGTGGAGGAACACGATGTGAGACCTGGAGAGGTGCTCCCCTCCCTATCCAGAAGACCTCCACCCCTCCATAAGAGGAAACCCCACCACATCAATGCTCTGGGGCAAAGTTCATGCTGACTCAGACTCTGATCAGGACCTTTCTGCCTGGGTCAGGTTGGGTTGGCATTTTAGACAGGTCCCAAGACTTCATAAAATCCCCGTCTTGTGCTCGTTTACGGGTGAGGTTGTGGGAGGGGCATGGGAAAGGGTTCAAACAAGAAGGAATATGGCCCTCCAGCAAAAAACCTGGCCTGGTTTCCCATCCAACGATGAATTACAGAAGCTGACCACCGTGTCACGATCCAAGGGGACATGAAGCAGGGCATGACCACCATCGCACCCAAAGTTCTGACCTTTTCTTTGGTGGCCTCCCCTCCCAAGTGCCACCCCTCACGAGGTTGTACAAGCGAAAGGCTGGAGCACACTCCTCCCCCTTTCCTCCCTGGGGGATTGACAATGTCCGGAGAGTCCCTAGAGAGACGTCTTAGAACAAAAACAACAACAACCAAGAAAATACCAAACCTTCCCCCTGCTACCACCCCCACCCCCTCGGT
The DNA here is from genome assembly GCA_028646575.1 of Pseudocheirus occidentalis. Classification (NCBI taxonomy): domain Eukaryota; kingdom Metazoa; phylum Chordata; class Mammalia; order Diprotodontia; family Pseudocheiridae; genus Pseudocheirus; species Pseudocheirus occidentalis. The sequence goes on from CM053593.1 coordinate 153,214,045, forward strand.
TACGTATTCCAACCACAGCTGGAGGTTCTCTCAAGGGCTAGGAATGAACTGGCCTCTTTTCACTTCTGCTATTTAGACTCTGTGCCGGGGTAAGCCAGTCCGCCGTCAACAGCCATATCCCCAAACACGTGGGCAGAGACTTCTCGGCTTTGGATTCTTAGCTTTCTAAACCAGTCCCCCTTTGTGAACACAGGCTCCGGTTAAAAAGAACAACTGCTCAGTAATTAACATGGGTACTGACTGGTATGATGCTCCCTGCCCAGCCCCATACCTTCCTCCCTCTGTCCATGCTCACTTTGTCCCCTCCTCTCCAAGTTTGAGGGAAAAGTCCAGAGAACTGTTTTCCCTGCATAATTCCCCATTTCCTCTGAAATCTTCTGATCTGCTTTCTCTTCTTTTTTTCTCTGGAAAAAAAAAAGCACAATGTCTGGTACATCATTTAGCTGCCTCATTTGTCTTCTGACTCCCACAATGTGTCATAAGTCATGTATGCATCATCTAGTATATTATTTATCATATATGTCATATATTATTATATATTAGAAATTATATATTTAAGAGCTAAATAAATGCTTGTTGATTGATTGAATAAGAAAGAGCTCACATTCATATAGCCTTTGCACCCTCCTTGCCTCATAGCAACAGTGTAATGTGGGGAACTGGAGTTCAGAGAAGGGAAGTGACTTGCTGAATCTCACACAGCTAATAAAGGGCAGAACCAGGACTTGAACTCAGTTCTTTCGAGTCCAGGTCCCAGTGCTCTTCCAGCAGGAGCCATGGTGAACCTGCTTCATGCCTGCCAAGGCAAGTCGAGGTTCTATTTTCCTCATGTGACCACTTATCTTTTCAGACTTATTTCATACTGCTCCTCCTCATTTACTCTACATCGCAGCTAAACTTGGCTACTTTCTCTCCCCCCAAAAGCCAATTCTGTCAACAATTTCTCTACTTTTGCAAAGCTCATCTACCATGCTTCAATGCTCTCTGTTCTCGCCTCTCCCTCTTTGAATCCTTACCTCCCATTCAAGGCCCAGCACAAATGCCAAATGCTGCATGAAACCTTTCTTCATTCCTCTCCCCAGCCTTTAGAGTTTCCCACCCAATACCCCCAATTACTATGGATTTACATTGAAAATATTTTGTGTTTTTTATCTGCATCCCTATTGTTTTCTGCACTAGAATGTAAGTAATCACCTTGAGGGCAGATGCTGTTTTTGTGTTTGTCTTGGTATCAGGAGCACTTAACAGGAGGTTGGGCACATAGTAGGTGCTTAGTAAATGTCTGTGGAGTTGAATTTAATTAATTTGCTTGACCCTAGAGAGAATGTTTCCTTTCTACCTCCATCCAACTGTCTTTCCACCCCCCTTTCTCCTTATCTCCCTCCCATCTCCTTCAGATTTGGGCTATAAGGCCATCACCATTGAATTTGGTCAGCAGTGGCAACTAACAACACCCCATTGATGTCCATGCGGGAGACAAGGGCTGTTGTTTGAGCTACCAGAACATCTCAAGAGCGTTCTTTTCCCCAACCCCCACTCCTGAGGGAAGGTACAGGCAGAAGACCTTTTAGTCTTCAACTAGGTTTGCAAAGCCCAGATCTGAAACTTGAAAGGAATGATCATTAAAACAAAACAAAACAAAACAAAACAAAACAAAACTCTGTCTGCCTGTCTCTGTTTCTCTCTCTCTCTCTCTCTCTCTTTTTCTCTCTTTCTCTGTCCCCCCTTTCCTCCCCTTCCCTCCCTTCCTTTCTCCTTTCCTCTCCTCTCTTCTCCTTTCCTCCCCTCCCCTCCTCTCCTCTCCTCTCTCCTCTTCTCTTTTTTCTCTCCTCTTCTCTCTTTCCTTCTCTCTCTCTTCCGTTCTCCTCTCTTCTGTTCTCTCTGATTTTTTTTTTTTACTTTCCAAGTAGACTCTAAAGTCATAGGATCAAAGATCCTGGAAGGGAATTGTAAGATCATCAAATCTTATCCCTTCATTTTATGTGAAGAAACTGAGGCTCTTAGAGGCTGCGACCTACTGTCCACAGCCACAGATGGCAAATAACAGTGGCAAGGCTGAACTTCAAACCCAGCACTCTTTCCATGGCTCTTTCCATTATCATCATATTCACCCTTTAGAAATAGGGAAGTAAAGAAGAGGAGCTGATTTTCTAGTTCAGTCAGGGAAATCTTTTCAGGGTCCCATGTGATTACTAGGTTTCCTTGACCTCAAGAGGGTACAGATACTCAAGGTTTGAGAATGGAGACCACGTCCATCCCCCCCATCATCACAATTCTCTGCCTCATCACACTGGGAGCTCTCTCCCACTGGCCAGTGAGAAACTGATAACTCTCTCTTCCTTCATCTGTGTCTTTCTACTAACTATCTATAGAGATCAATATATATATAAGCTACTCAATACACTCAGTAAACGTGTTCATTGATGTGAAGTTAAGCTACAAAGGCAAGGATTTGACAAGAGAAACAGAAATAATGGTCCAAGAATTCAGGACCTTAGAAGGGCACAATAAATAGGGTGCTAGTCTTCAAGAGTTCATTGGGGCAATTGGGGTTAAGTGACTTGCCCAAAGTCACACAGCTAGTAAGTGTGTGAAGTGTCTGAAGCTGGATTTGAACTCAGGTCCTCCTGACTCTGGGCCAGTGCTCTACTCACTGCATCACCTAGCCACCCCTGCCTCTGATGTTAATAGTTGTGTAGCCCTGGACAATTCACTTAACCTCATTTTCCCTGGCTGTCCAGACAGTATTTGAATCAAGGATTTACAGCTTCAGTGACATCTAATTTTGCATTGGTAGATGGGGTTTCCTGGGACTAAGTAAAGAATAATCTAACTTAGTTAAGAATGATCAAAGAAATCTCAGCTTTTCAGAGCTAGACAGTACCCAAGGGATCTTCTAGCCCATCCCTCACATTTTACAAAGGAGTAAACCAGCCCAGAGAAGGGGAGGCACTTCCAGGCAGTGAGGAACCAAATCGGAGTCTCAAGACTCACTTGGTCAATGTTTTCCATTACATCATCCTGACCCAAGTTAATGAGGGCGAAGATTTGCTCTTTCTCGTAACTCTTTTTTTAAAAAGGAGAAAAGGGGGAAAAACTGGTTATAAAGGGCACATGGTTGGCACTGGCTATAGGCTTAGTCCTCAATTCAGGGAGTTCTGTTTTTCAGACTCACATCACCTCCTTCCTCCTCCAAATCTGACCAGGCTGAAATGCCAACATGCACGCACGCACACATATGCAAACTGACTGGCAGCTATTTTGGCTCCCGCCTCTCCCCTCCCCTTCTGTCCTTCTGCCTTTCCACTGAAATAAAGGTCACTGAAGCAGTTAGAGTTCTATTTTCACTGGTCCTGGGAGCCAACACGATGTGGTAGGCAGAGCTAGAAATAAAGGGCAGACATTGGTCAAGAGGGGAGGACCCAGTTAGGAGGGAAGGGCATGGTATGAGTAGAGTTCAGGGAAAGCTGAGTGGCAATCCTTACCCACCTCTGTGCCCTTCTATTGCTCCCTCTCTCAAAACACCTTGCATTGGCTGAAACCATACTGGCCAGAGTTTTCACAGAGAAATACTGAAAGAAAAAACTAACCTTCCCCTTCAACTTCCTTTCCCTTTTTGCCGTCTCTCCTAGGTCCCTGAAGAACAAAATAATATGAAACAAACAGACCTTCAAAGACCCCTCCCAATGCCTAGCAATTGAGCTCACACATCAAAAACAGGAAACTTGTTCCTGGGGAGGCAAGCCCATTGTGCTCTCTCTGTCTGTCTGGTGGGGAGGGTGCTTAGGGGGGGAATGGTAACAGCAGCTGCCACCACCGCAGACAGATTTCTGGTCTCCAGCTGCATCCCTCTGGCCTCTGTCCAGCAGCTTCATCAACTCTCACCACCACTACTACCACCACCACCAAATACACACACACACACACACACACACACACACACACACACCACTTTGTTTCCTCCTCTAAGAGAACTCATTTACCTCTCCATAGCCCAATGTTTCATGCACTTCCTTCCCTTCCACTTGAGTTCAGAGAATTCCCATTCTCTGCTACATCCAGAGATAGACCTTTCCAAAATGAGATAAATGGGGAGGTAAGATCTGGGAATCAAGAGAAGGGGAAAATAAGTAGAAAACTTTGGACAGTAGACCATGCCCCTAGCAGCACTTGAGATGAGCCAAGATACCAAGGTCAAAAGCAAGCCAAAGCTTCCATCAGGGACTGCTCTGTAGAGATGCTAGACTGGCCCTCTGCAGCCTGGGATCCCCTTCATGTGGTTTCTCCAGGTCTGGGTCTCCCTGTGTATATGTTGGTGAAGGGGGGGGGGGGATATCACCATCCCTGATGATCCTGCTGCTTTGAATCCAGGGGCCCCTCTGCTGAGTCTCTCCAGTTCTAGGGTCTACTTTAAAAGATCTCTTCAGATCTCAGGACTTACTATGAGGTCTCTCCAGATGTAGAGATCTTTCTGCTGCCCAAGACTGCATCCCTCTTCACATCCCCAAGACTGTCTATCTCACTGTAAGGTAACTCTAAAACCTGAGACAGCCACCTCATGGAGTATCTCTAAGTCTAGAATCTCATCTTTAGGGTGTCTGAGTCCAAAGCCTTCCCTTGGGATGATTGGGTCTGGGGTTCTCCCTCTAAGGTGTCTCTGGGTCTAAAGTTTCTTCCATGAGATCTTTCTGGATTTAGTGGTAACTCTCTCGGCTTTCTGGTTCCAGAGTTTCCCCCATATATGATCTTTCTCTGGGTTTTATGGTAACTCTGGGGTCTCTCTGGGTCTAGATCCTCCTCTGATAAAGAGACTGGGAAGAAAAGGACAGATCCAAGAGATATTCATCACAAAGACAAAGCTGACAATCTAACACACATGAAATAGCAGTGAACAAACCTTTCATCAGGTTACAATCTTTTAACTCACCCCCATCATCTCATGCACAAGGAATGTTCAAAAAATGTTTGTTAAATTGACTTGGTGATAAATTGGACATTTAGGATGGGAAGAGGATTCAAGACCAAGCCACACATCAGCTGAAGGAAGAACTGTAGATATTTGTTCTGGAGAAGAAAAGATATAGGAAAGGACATAGGACATAACTGTCCATCCTTACAAGCTCACAACAAAGGTTAGCCTTGACTCGTTATTCATACTCCCCTACAATGGGGTAGCAAAAGGTGTGGAAGGGATAACAAGAAGACCAGTGTCACTGGATCATGAAGTAAAGCAGCTCCCGTCCATGTGTCTCAGTTTCCTCACATGTACAATGAAGGAGTTGGACTAGACAGTCCCCAATGTCTCTTCCAGGTCTAATATTCAATTATCTGTGGTCTGTTATCAATGTTCAAGAGATCAGTACAGGACAAAATAGTTAGTCACAGGTGACTTCCTAGAGGAGGTGGAGCTTTAAGTTCAGGTAGGATTCAGAATGAGAATTCCCCAAAGGAAGAAGGCTATGGCTTCTCTTCTTTTCTCACTCCTCAATTGATCTTGTAAAGAAATGTTCCTAAAATATAATACAAGACAAGACAGGACAGGACAGGACAGGACAAGACAAGACAAAACAGGACAGGACAAGACAGGACAAGAAGACAGGACAAGACAGCACAAGACAAGACACGACAGGACAGGACAAGAGGACAAGACAGGACAGGACAGGACAGGACAGGACAAGGGGACAAGACAGGACAAGACAAGACAAGACAGGACAAGACAGGACAGGACAAGACAAGACAGGACAGGACAGGACAGGACAAGACAAGACAAGACAGGACAGGACAGGACAAGAGGACAAG
>CM053593.1:153220343-153312119 GCA_028646575.1 Pseudocheirus occidentalis
CAAGAGGACAAGATAGGACAAGACAAGAAAAGACAGGACAGGACAGGACAAGACAAGACAGGACAGGACAAGAGGACAGGACAGGACAAGACAAGACAAGACAGGACAGGACAAGAGGACAAGGCAAGATAGGACAGGATAGGACAGGACAAGACAAGACAAGACAGGACAGGACAGGACAAGACAAGACAGGACAGGACAAGACAGGACAAGAGGACAAGAGGACAAGACAGGACAAGACAAGACAAGACAGGACAGGACAAGAGGACAAGACAAGATAGGACAGGATAGGACAAGACAGGACAAGACAAGACAGGACAGGACAAGAAGACAAGACAAGATAGGACAGGATAGGACAGGACAAGAGGACAAGACAAGACAGGACAAGACAGGACAAGACAGGACAGGACAGGACAAGACAAGACAAGACAGGACAGGACAAGACAGGACAAGACAGGACAAGACAGGACAGGACAACAGGACAAGACAGGACAGGACAAGACAAGACAAGACAAGACAGGACAGGATAAGAGGACAAGACAAGACAGGACAGGACAAGAGGACAAGACAGGACAAGACAAGACAAGACAGGACAGGACAAGAGGACAAGACAAGATAGGACAGGATAGGACAGGACAGGACAAGACAAGACAGGACAGGACAAGACAGGACAAGAGGACAAGAGGACAAGACAGGACAAGACAAGACAAGACAGGACAAGACAGGACAGGACAGGACAAGAGGACAAGACAGGACAGGACAAGATAGGACAAGACAGGACAAGACAAGACAAGACAAGACAGGACAGGACAGGACAGGACAAGAGGACAAGACAAGACAAGACAAGACAGGACAGGACAGGACAGGACAAGAGGACAAGACAGGACAAGACAAGACAAGACAATAAGAACTAGCAAACTGTTCATGTCCTTGGATCCAGGGATATCACTACTAGAATTGTACCCTCAGGGAAGGAAGGAAACAAGAATTTATTAAGTTTTTTACGTTCCAGGCACTGTGCTAAGCACATTACAAATATTATCTCATCAACAGCCCTGGGAGGTAAGGGCTATTATTATCCTCATTTTTATAATTGAGGAAGCTTAGGAAGACAGAGGTTAAGTGACATGTCCTGGGTCACACAGTCAGCAAATGTCTGAGATCATATTTGAACTCAGGTCCTCCTGTCTCCAGGGCCAACACTCTATTCACTACATCACCTATCTGCCTCAGGAAACTTAGGGGTGTCATCAAAAGGTAAATGAGACCCATGTGCGCAAAAATATTCACAGCAATTTTGCTTGAAATAACAAAAAAACCACAGACCATCCATACGCTGAATTATCAGGTAATTACAGGAAAAAAATAACAGTACAGGAATTTCACAGGATATTTATTATTGAGTCATAAAAACAACAGCTATGACGAATCAAAAGATGTGGGAAGATTTCACTAGAAGGAAACTGAAAATAGAGAGGTCAGAAGTAAACAAGAAAGGGGGGAAATGGAGTGATGCAAGCAGAGAAAGCAGAAAGAATATATCGACATGTACGCTGAGTACAATTGTGTGAAAAATCAGCAGCAGCATCATTTTAAAATCTTAAAAAAATGCATCACATCAAAAATGGCAATGATAGTAGTAGTAGTAGTAGTAGTAGTAGTAGTAGTAATAGTAGTAGTAGTAGTAGTAGTAGTAGTAGTAGTAACAAAATCTGAAGAAGATACAACAGAGAAAAAGAGATCAGAAGGAATACGTGGACGGAAGTGAGATTATTTTATTAAATAATAAATTATTTATAATTATTTAATTTTTAAAAATTATTAAATTAAAAATAAAATTATTTTATTAAAATTATATTAAAATGACAATTAAAATAATAGTCATTATTAAAGTGAATATACACATTTTCGAAAACAATATAAGTTGTTTAGAAAATGTGGCTTATGGACAATCCCCTTACTGTTTGCCGTTGTTTTTATTTCCACTGATAAATGGAATGATTTCCACTGATAAACCACTTAGAATAAAACTATTAAAAAAAACTAAATAAGAAATACTCCAGGCAATCGGCAAAACAGTCCTGCTAAGTTTGTTCTGCTGCTGGGGTTATGATTTCTTTATAATTGTAGCCAAGCTACACCTGCAGCCAGCCTTGTGTAAAGCACCTTCAAATCACCTTGGGACAAAGCCACTGTGGATGGATATACCTTAAGGCCACTAATAGGGAAAGGGAAGTGGTGGGTCCAGAGAAGAACTCCAGAGAAGAACTCACCTGGAGGCTGTTTTAGGGGATGGGAGGAAAAGAAGGAAGGAATTGAAATATTGCACACCTACTATGTGCCGGTCACACAATGCCTATGCTCTCTCATTTGCTCTTCACAACTGCTATTATTATTGCATCTACAGGTGAGAAAACTGAAGCAAACAGAGGTTAAATGACTTCCCTGGGGTCACACAGCTAGGGTTTGAGGCTGGATCTAAACTCAGGTCTTCCTGACTCCAGACCTAGGACTCCATCCAATAGCTTCTTCTTTAGCACCATCAATTAGTTTCCTATTAAAAAGAATTATTCTTGCTAACTAGATACTAAGTGAGGTTATTTCTAAAGGACTGTGAATGCTGTTAGGACCTCTTAAATTTTAGCAACCTAGCAGCAAAGTCCCATTCACTCCACCCTAGTTATGGCTCTTGTCTTCAAAACTGTGTTCTGCACACAGTGGATACTTGGTTAAATGTTTGTTAACTGTTTAAGGGGAAGCACATGGTCAGGTCTGGAAAGATATTAAGGGAATCCCCGTTTTCTTATCCAAAGACCAACCCGAGAAACCAAGAATTGAAACTGAAAATTCTTTAGCCAGTGGACACTCTCCTCATGCAGAGAGGAGAAAATGGAGGTAGCTTGGTGATTGGGGGTTTCCAAGGCTCTTATAAGCTTGAGGATGGAGAAGTTGTAGAGTCATTGAACTTTGACGGTTGCCTTAAGACAAGAGTATTTCTACCACCAATCTACTCTCTTATGGATTGAACAGTGTAAGGAATCCTCTTTGGGCATTCTCAGTCAACAGAGGGAAGTTTCCCACTCAGCAGTGCCAACAGTGCCCAGAGAAGATATGAAACAGCAGCACAAAAGAATATGACTTCTTGCTACCTCTGGAAAGTATCTGGTTCCTAGAGTGAGATGCCAGGAGGAAGCTCCTAAGATGAGTTCAAGGGGCCTGTGTCTTAGGGTTAGGGCTCTGGTGCTATGTCACGCCCCTGACCCCACTGAGCAAGCCACCCCAAACCCTTCCTTCCATTATCAACAAATCTGCAGCAAGTATGGCTTATAACACCACCCACAACAGCAACCACCACCAATGGGCACATACATCCAGGTGCCCCTACTGTATTACCCCAGATTCTATAGATGACAGCAATTTCCTCTAAAACCACACAAGTTGATTGATTTGGAAAGGCTAAAGGAGTCAGCTCTATTAGACTCTCAACGGCTTATTTGGAAGAAATTAAGAATAAGGTCCCTTCAGTAGTACATTCATCCATTCAAGTTAACATTTACTAACCACCTACATATGCTGAACATTGTGCTGACTGCAGGGAGAGGTACAGAGTTTATGACACTGTCCTTAACCTAATAGATCTTTGGTGGATCTAATCTCAGGCCTGCCTGAGTCCAGGCCTAACACTTTATCTAATATACTACCTAACTACCTCTAAAGCACCATCCGTTAGTATCTTATTTAAGATAATTATTCCTACTAATTAGATGCCAAACTAGGCTATTTCTGAAGAGCTGTGAATATTACTAGGACCTACTAGATTTTAGCACCTTGGGAGCAAAGCCCCCTTCAGTACTTCAGGAAGCTGATAAAAAATCTACTTCCAAGGCTTAAAAAAAAAGTTGATCCAATTGTCCAGAAAGGGTGATCATTGCTATAAATAAAGATGTAATCTCTAATCCTAAAAGTAATTACTTTTTCCCTTACACAGAAGAGCATACACAGGCATATATACACACATGAGCATGCACACACACGCACGCACGCACGCACACACACACATACACACACACATACATACACACACATATACACCCCTGTACTCCTACTAGGTAAGCCATCAGATTCAGCGAACTTTCAGTGCTCCAGGATTTGGTTTTCCTATCCACGTGACCCCAAATCACAGAACTCTTTTTAAAACCATCTATTTTTTGGTTCTGAGCTGGTTCACTGCTTATTTTTCTCCTCTGCCAGAGAGAGGAAGTCAAACCAGCCTTTGGTTCTGGTAACAGGTGTGCTACAACAGAAAGTCTAAATTTATTAGAAGGAGGTGATAAAGTCTTAGAACCACAGAATGTCCAAGCTAGAAGAAATCTTAGAATATAAAACACAGGCCATTAGGACTGGAAGAAATCTTAGAATAGGGATTTTTTAACCTGGGGGCCACAGATTCCCAAGGGCTGTGTGGATGAATTTCAGTGGGTCCATGAACTTGGGTGGGGAGGGACGGGGAGGAGGAATACATATATATGCATATAGATGAAATTTATCATTTCCTTCAATTATTTAAAATTGTTATTCTGAGGAGAGATCTGTAGACGTTATCAGACTGACAAAGGGGTACATGACTCAAAAAAAAAATTAAGAAGCCCCTGCCTTAAAAGAAAGAACATAAAACACAGAATGTCAGAGTTGAGAGAAACTAGAGACCACCTAACCCAACCCCTTTGTATCTCAGAGGAGGAAACGGATACAGAAACCCATTTTCCAAACTGCTCCTCTTTCCACGACTCATAGGTAATCAAGGATGGGGCTGGAAACATCAATGAAGCTGTCAACTGAATTATATCATCAAGACCAACCAGCTTCCCTCACTTGAAGCTGGAATCACCAGGCTAGAAAAGGGACTTTCTTAATGCAGAACTTTCGATAGTGACTCAGGGGTGCTTTGAGAAGTCCATCGACTGCCATATGACCCATGTGTAATGAGGTGGGGGAAGAGGAGAAGGAAGCATTCAGGAGGCTGAGCCAAGGCATCACGTGCACCTTTGCTCAATAAAAAGAACCTAGATACAGCTTCCTCCACAGCTTCAGAGCTAGAGGGTGTGTGGGTGGCCACTGTCTCTTTGTGATTACAACAGCGGCAGAGCAGGCACCATGGACCTAGGTGAGTAAACTTTGGGGGAAAACTTTTCTTGCTGATATTCACAGGAAGGGGCTTGCAGAGGACCCTTGAGGAGATGGTAATTCTGCCAATTGGGAAGGAGACCAAAAAAAGGACTTTTAGGGTCTCTCTGAAGCCTCTGTACCAGTTGGAGTTTACAGGGTATGGAATGGGGAGAGAAGGCTTATCCCCAGTGGGGATCCTGGTCAAAGTTCCACTCAGCAATACCTTGGCTGAGTTCTCAAAATTCAATTTCTGTGATCAGGTGTGATGGGGACCTCTGATCAAGCATGGTCAACCTAGATTAGCAGTTCTCAATCTGTGGGTTATGTTCAATTTTAACAATGAAAATACATCCTGCATATCAGATATTTACATGATGATTCATAACAGTAGCAAAATTACAGTTATAAAGTAGCAATGAAAATAATTTTATCTTTGGGGGTCACCACAACATGAGGAACTTGCATTAGGAAGGTTGAGAACCACTGACCTAGATGATATCAAGTTTGGTGAGAATTCACTATTACAGAAGCTGCCTCTCATCTCCTTTGCTCCAAAGGTGGAGCCAAAATCTAGAGAGAACCATTCACTCATTCATATGGGTAGGGAAGAAATAGCAGTTGAGAGTTTGAGGGCTGAGTCCATCCTTTCCCACCTGAGATAGGAAGGGTGCCAGAAAGAGAGTTATATTGGGTCAAGCTTGGGAGAGCAGAGGAATGAGAGGCAGTTTATCCTCTGAAAGCAGAAAACGGGTTAAAGACTTAGTGGTATCTTTTGGCCACTGAGTGTGAAAATAAGGATCTCTCCAGATCAGAGCTGTAACTAGTCTGGGGCAAATAGGATTTTGTCCCAGGGTGCCAACATGACAGGGAAGGAATCAGGGTGAGCATGACTTCTTATCCATGATGACCACATGTCCTAGTTTTCTGTTAACTACTCCTAGGTAACTAGAACCAGAATCCCATTACCATGGCACTACTTTCCTGAGTTACCATCTTCTTAACCCTCATGAGAGGGCCAGACTATTGTCCTACGTGCCATTGCCCCCTTCCTCAACTGAATTTGCCCCGAGAGCATTATGACTCAATCAGAGATTCCCAGAGAAAATAATTCATATTCCAAGGGAATTTTTCACAGAATGTTTTCAAATCTCTTAAGTTTGAAAAAAAAATAGATATTTTAAACCATTTGAAATGTAGCTCCCAATGCTACTTAGAAAGGATGGCCAGGAACTCCCAGATTTCCCCTAGCTCCATTTCTATTGCCATAAAGGCTGCTATGGAAGAAGACTCAGTTAACCTTCTTGACAATATCACTGAAGATTTAGGTAGGACCAACCTACCTTTAATATGCCGCTTGCAAATAGCATACTGTTTGAGAAGCAGTCATTGCCAAAGTACCCAGTCCAGTCCTTCTTTCCAGTTAGGCAGCCCTTTACTGTCCCAGGGAAGATGAATCCCACCAGAGAAGGGAATCATATAATCAGACCTTGCAGTACATTGCAGCCTTTTCTATTTAAAAGCTTCTCCTCATAGCTAAACTCTATTGATCCTGGCGTCATATCCTGGGGTTCTGTCTTTTTGAGAGAGGAAAAAGAGCCAAAAAGATTCTGGAGGATTTTCTTGGAACCATTCACTCCCTTTCACAGTAATGTGAAATGAGAGTCAAAATGGGCAGCTGGGAGAATTGAGTTCCTGGAGCACAAGCTGGCTGCCACAGTGACCTCAATGCCCCAAGAGGTCTGACCTGCAAAAGTGAAGGTGCCTTATTATACCCTGCCTTGCCTTCCTTTGTCACTGCACCACAATTCCATACCTTATCATCCCTGCCCCACCTGCCTGACCCCACAGTTCATACACAGACCTGGAACCCTGAGCTCAGCCTTCTGCAAAGCAGCTTTGAAAAAGCAAGAAACCACTAGGGTTTCCACCCAATGACCCATCATCTGTGTCCTACATCTGAATATGTTCCATCCAGGCTCCTCCAAACTCCCAGGAGGCATCTCTCATCCCACCATGGAGCTCATTGTCCCCAAACCAGTCACATTTTCTCCTTCACCTCTCTGAAGCTACACCCCTCTCCCTCACCCCCTTGGCTCCATCATTCAAAGGCTACCAACTGGAGGCCCTTGTACCTGTCCTGCTCTGGTGCTTCCCTGTCTCTGTCTCCAACTCTTCCAGGGCTGCCAGTCACACCTGGGGATTGTCTTAAGGCTCCCATCAATCTCTGCTTTGGAAGATGCTGGCCTGATAGAATCTTGTGATGGAGGGAAATTTGTTCTTGGAGCTCAGCTCACCTAAGACAGAGAGAGCAGTTTAGAGATATGGTGGGTAGATAAGAAGAGGGAAACCACCAAGAGGTTTTATTATTATTATTATTATTATTATTATTAAGAATGGGCCTGTGGCAGTTGGCAGGGGCCATTGCCCTCATTGGCGGGTTGGGTTTCACTCATTTCATTTGGGGACAGTTGGGCAGGAGGAGGTAGGGGAGTGGCAGACAGGGAAAGATAACTGTCTAGTTTCTGTTACACAAAATGAAATTTGAAGCAGGGCTGTGCTGGCTCCTTTCAGTACTAGAATGAGCAGAGAGAAACGACTGTTCTCAGCCGCTTTGAGAAACAGAAGGAAGATGTTAGGGTCTGAATTCTCAAAAACAACAGTATACAGGAGTGCTGGGGGCAGGGGGGCATAACATGGGCAGGGACTCCTCTGGCCCTCAATCCCCTGGAAGGATCAGTCAGGAAGATGACCATGCAACCAAGTATGCTATGTCATTGACTGGTGCCAACCACTTGCCTTTTTCTAACTTAACTAGACAGCATAAGAGACAGTATGGTTTAATGGGTAGAAAATTGGCCTCAGGGTCAGGAAGACCTGGGTCCAAGTCCGATGGCTGAATGACCTTGGGCAAGTCATGCAATTACTCAGTACCTCAGACAACTCTCTAAAACAGAAGTCCTCAATCTGGGGTCTATGAACTTGTTTTTTTGTTTTTCTTACAGACTGAACTTTCAACATACTTACAACCCAAAAATGTTGGGTTTTTTCCCTTTAAGTATTTTGATAAATGTATTTCAACATAATTAGTTTCCTTTGCAGTCTTATGTATTTTATTGTATTCATTTAAAACCATCATTTTGAGAAAGGATATGTGAGTTTCACCAGACCACCATCAATCACACAAAAGAATCCCTGCAAGTAAAACCATAAATTACTGAGAAGATGGCAACCTGTATTGGTGGAAGGAAAGTCCTCATTGGAAGTTCCCTATGCCAATGAAATTACAGGTTAAACCCAAAAATGTTGGAGGATGAGGGGAAAGGGAATGGTATGTGTCTATCCAGGTTCTACAAATTTTTTGTGCACATTGCATAAGGGCTGGGGGGGATGATTGTGGGGAGAAGAGGGAGGAACTTCTGACAGTCAACAGACTCATTAGCTTAACTGATATGGCCATTTCCCTATATCCATAGCCATATCCAGGCTCTCCTGGATGTAGATTTTCCAGATTACAGGACTCCTCTCTTTCCCACCTACCCCTTATTACAGATTTGCTAATATACTTCTTGTCTTCCCACAATAAAAAGAGAAAGTCAAACAGCCTGCTTGGCCCTCAGCAAAAAACCCTGCCTGGTAACAGGTGTGGTAGAAGAGAAAGTTCAAACAATTCTGTTCTATTAAAAACTAGTACGTACACTGCATTGCAGATACATATGAAGACAGTCCAGAGACTCTGTCCTCAGGGCGCTTACAATCTAATAGGGGAACATTCACAGAAAATGAAGTTTAGGTTTAGGGATAGAATCAGAATGCCAGAGAAGCAAGGGACTTTAGAGATCACCTGATGTAACCTCTTTACAGGAGAAAACCAAGGCAAAAATCTCATTGTCCAGGCTACTCTTCTCCCAAAGTTCATGGATGATCAGGGATGGGCTATAAGAAACAATAGAGCATTTTTTTCACAGGTTATCTTCTCTTAGAGCTGAGGGCTCTGATGTTGTTGCTGCTGCTGCTGCTGTTATTTGTCATTTTGACCATTTTTAGTATTACTGGCCCAGGCATCCCATTGTTCCAGAGCCTGGGCTGGTAGCTATCTACTAGGTTGGTTGATTTCCAGACCCCCTAATCTTTAGTGCCAGGCAGAACCTCTGGAGTTTAAACTGTTCCAAGGAATAAGAGAAGGAAAGAGCATAATAGTTTTGGGGGTAACGAGAAGGAAAACAGAATTCAGAGGAGATAAGAAAAGGCAAAAGAGCATGGAAAGGGCTAAAAGGCTTGAGAAGACCAGACATGTGCACATAAAACATGGTATCTGGCAATAAGCTCTCAGTGGGAGAGTTGTTTTTGCCATGGACTCAAACTTCCCTGTCCAACTCCCAATCCCACAGGATGCCTCCTCCTTTTGAGGGAGACTGGCTCCCATCCAGCAATACTTTCCCTTTCCTTCGCATGATGTAGTACAGAAAGTCTGCTACCTTTGAATCAAAGAACCCAGGTTCAAATATCACCTTTGATACTTGTTATTTGTATATTCTTGGGCAAATTACTTAGCTTCTCTGTATCTCGGTTTTCTCATGTAAAATGGGACAGCTTCTAAAGCACCTTCAGGCCCTAGATCTATGAAGTTTTAACCTTCCCTTACCCAATGCAGTTCCTAACATACATACACTACACACAAACAGAACCAAGAATTGGGTACCCAGATAATTTGGCAGGCTGGAAATCCTGAGCACATGGCTTAGAGAGGGCCTGGGGACCAGGGAGTGAGACTCACAGAGCCAACAACCACTTGTATCTCAGGCTGAGGAGGTGGGGAGAGTTTCTTTTGTTGAAAACTCTGAGAGGAATTTTAGGGAATTTCTTCATGATAAGAGCTATAGGTAACAGTTGCAGAAAACACCCAATATTCAAGTCAACCATGTCCCAAAATCCCATCCACCAACCCTCAGGTTTACTGGTACTGTCCAACCTTCCTACTTAAAACCAGTTGGTCTATGACTGATATGAGTCTTCTGACTCATAAACAGTTGACTGACCTCTCCATCCCTGGTAGGCACAGGGTTTCCCCTGTGTCTTCCCAGTATTGCCAGCCCTTCATAGGAAGAAAACAAACAAATCTGTCCCCAACCTCTCAGGCCCCTTAACCTTTTCTCCCAGGCATAAAAGAGGGCAACCTCTACCTAGGCTGTTCCCTCTGGGAATGAAGGGACACATATGAGGCACTGGGGGGAAAGAATGGGGGTGGCGGCAGTGGAGTGAAAAAGAAACAAGGTTATTGGTCCTACTCTCATTCTCGGTGACTTTACTGACACCTTGGGGTTTTTAGGTTTTTTTTTTTTTTTGGCTTTTTGGTTTTGGTTTTCTTTTTTTTTTCTTTGGTTCCCACTGCTAGTCAGAACAGACTTTCTCAACTGTAACTAAATGACATTTGCATGTCCAACAAAACTTAAGAGCTTAACTGAGATGAGTCAGTGCACATGTCTCTGGCCCCTTATATAGGGTGTGGCAAGTATGGACTTAGTCCTGGACTGGATCCTCTGGGGAAACTGAGGTGTACTGGTTTAAAGGCATTAGAAGAAAGAGATGAGTTGAAGAAATGAGAGAGGACACACTACTGTGAGACAAAGAAGCCCAGGAGACTGAGATGAGAGACTGGACATGGGTTCAAAACACTTCTGCCTATATGACCTTGGGCAAGTCACTTAACTTCTCAGGGCCTCAGTTCCTTCAAACATGTGAGCTGGTCTAGATAAACTCTAAGGTTCCTTCCAGATTTAAATTTATAATCTGGTGATCCTGATTCTACTTCAGTGACTAATTAGCTAAACAATTTCCCCTTCTGAGTTCCCTTTAATATAGTGTTATCAGTTCACAAATACTCTATAAATATTATATAAATCACAACGGCCCACTCACAGAGGTAGTACAAGTTTAATTACCCATATTTGTCAGACTGAGGAATACAAGGCTCAAAGGGTTTGACTTGCCTAAAGTCATACAAATAACAAGTTTCAGAAATCAAGATTCTGGATAGAGTACTAGCCCTGGAATCAGGAGGACCTGAGTTCAAATCTGGCCTTAGATACTTACTAGCTATGTGACCCTGGCCAAGTCACTTAACCCCAGTTGCCTCCAAAAGATAATAATAATAACAATCAGGATTCAAACCCAGGGTTTCTTCCCCTACACGATATCTCCTCTTTATGAAGTTGTAAAGATGATGGATTGTGGCTCGATGAAATTTGCTAGGTAATTATAAGCTCTTTGCAGGTAAAGATATAGATATTTAATAAATGTTTATTGAAATGAACTTCTCAACTCCTTCCAGATCTATTCCACATTTTAACCCAGTTCTTAAATTCTCTGATTCAACAGGCAGAGAATGAATGGCTCCAGCAGATTTCCATTGCTCTCCATTGCTAGAAGTTTCCAAACAAAACCTGGGTAGCCTCCTGATTTTTGGTCAGGTTGGGTTGGAAAAAAAGGAATCCTTAACCTGGGGTCAGCAAATTTGCTTTTAAAAATATTTTGATAATTGTTTCATTAGAATTGGTTTCCTTTATAATCCTCTGTATTTTAACATGAGATCTCTAGGTGGTGCAGAGGATAGAGCACTGGGCTTGGAATCAGGAAGACTAATGAATTCAAATTGAAAACAAATACTAGCTGTATGACCCTGGCCAACTCACTTGACTCTGCCTCAGTTTCCTCATCTGTAGCTGGAGAAGGAAATGGCAAACCACTCCTGTATCTCTGCCAACAAAACCAGAAATAGGGTCATGAAAAGTCTGAAATGACTGAACAAGAAACCTTTTTTTGGATTCAAAAACATTATCTTGAAAAGGAGTCCATAGGCTCTCCCAGACTGCCTGGAGGGGTCCATGACAAAAAAGGTAAAGAATCCTTGCACTAGACAGTCCTCTGTGCCTCCTTACTGATTCACTCTATCTGACTCCCCTTATCTTGGCCCAGTTCCCTAGTCAGGTGAAGAAGGAACTAGTTTTCCTCAAGGAAACTCAAAGTAACTTCTCCCTCAATTGCCTTAAGGTCCTTAATATTTGCCAGTCTTCAGCTTCAAGTGGGGAAAGATTATAAGATGATAGATTTGAAGCTGGAAGAGCCCTTAGAGACCATCTAATCGCACACCTACAAAGGAGGAAATGGAGACACAGAGTGGTTGTGCGATTGCCCTACCCAAGGTCACATAGGTAGCAAATAGCAAGGTGGAGAATTTGAGCCCAGGACCTGGGATCTGGTGCTATTTCCCATGAGAGCCAGCGGACAAGATGAACGATTCAGGGAGGCATAGCGAGATCTACTCCTTTGTGTTGTTTGGATCCATTTCCTTCTTTCCCTAAAGATAGTCCCGGGAATCACAACCCCTTTTTTCCTATTCCCCATTCCCTACCCGCCAAAAATCCCTCTCCCTCACCCTCAAGGGGCAGTGGAAATTTTAACTGTCTTGCTGAATCATTTCCAGTAGGTGGCAGTGTAAACAAGGAAACAACACACGGAAACTGCCCAATTGTGAACTCCCCTAATTCTTAAAGGCTTCTGAAGTGGAAGAGTGGGTCACACGTCCCCAGCCCAAAGGAGAGACAGAAGTGCCCCATCCATGTTCAAGTCACCCCCTGCAAAGAGGAACATGGAGTGGAAAGGGACATGGGAGATTATGTTGTCCTACCCTTTCATTTTATTTTGTTTTAAAGGGAACTGAGGCCCAGAGGAAGAAGTGACTTGCCAGAGGTCAAAGGGGAACAAGTAGCCAGGGAGTGCAGAGGTTAGAGCTCTGGGCCTGGTGTCGGGAAGACCTGGGTTCAAACTCAGCACTAGGGCTGTGTGACTCTGGGCAAGCTACTTTAAAATCTTTCTGCCTCAGTCTCTTTATGAGCAAAGCAGAAAAATGGCACCCACCCCCAAAGCTTGTGAGATTAAAATGAGATAGCAGTGCACGGCATTCTGCCAGCTTTGAAGCGCTATATACATAAATGCTAACTCTTAATGCGGACAGTCTTTGGAATTCAAACCATCTTCCCCAACTTTGGAGAAACAGGTTTCCAGGATCCTTTCTGACTCCTGAGCCTTAAATGTAGAAGAACTCAGGAGGGATCTCATCTGAAGACCTTCAGACTGTGGTCTGACCCTGATGTCCTGGTTACTCAGTCTGCGTGGAACCACAGGGTCCTGGCTAAGGCCAGTTCGAGGTCTCCTGACATCCCCTAGGAGTAGCTGAACATCATGGTTGGGATAGAACATACTTCTGGGGAGAGAGGGAGAGAGAGAGAGAGAGAGAGAGAGAGAGAGAGAGAGAGAGAGAGAGAGAGAGAGAGAGAGAGAACGAGCCCACTAAACAGCTTGGGGGCACTGGTGGTGTCCTCCCTACCACTTTTCCCCAACAAAAAATACCCTCATCCCCAGGCTTCTGGGGACCTGGAGCCTTGAATCCAAAGCTACAAGTGGTCTTGGACATCATCTAGTTTAGCTTCCTTATTTTAAAAAGCTAAGGCACAGAGACGGAGGGGACTTGCCCATAGCAACACATGGCATAAGTGTCACATTCACATCTAAGATCTTCTGACTCCCAATCCAGCCAATGGGTTTTCCCCAATTTCCCACTACTTCTCTGTCACCCTCCAAGTGAATCCTTTTCTCTCATCTCCCGGGAGGTGCCTACAATACACTTTGATTTAAAAAGGGAGAAGACTGACTAAAGGGAAAATTGTTTCTGACTGGGTATGGAACTGAGGAGTCCCTGGGGCATCACCCTTCCCTATCAGGTGGTTAATGAAACAAGTGAACCCAATCACCCCACCCAACTTCATTCATAAACTTATTTCCTAAACTGGCCAGCCCCATTCAAGAAGGACTCAGAGCACGTGATTGGTGGCATCAGATCTCTGCAGAAACACCTGGATGGACCCAGGGACAACTCTCCCTGGATGGCTATTTTGAGCAAAACTTCAGCCAGATCCTGGCTTTCTTGTAGTCCTGCCCAGGATTGTGGGAGATGGAGAGTGGAGGAGTCAGACTCATTCTAGCTCAGTTAGAGTGGATCTACCCCAGATTAGAAACTTCTGAGGGGGAACAGGAGTTTCCAAGAGGTGGGGAAGGGGCCCTGTACCTCCCCTTGAAGATATGGACCTGGACTAGGACATAGAGCTGGCTGTAGGAAGGGGAGGAAAAGGAGAAGAGGAGAGCAAGGGGAGTGGGCTGGGCAGCTGGCCAGGTATCTGGTTCTGATGTTCTGTCTCAACAAACATAGTGCGTAGTAGCAGTGCCCATGATGAAAGTTCCCAGCATCTCTTCCCCTCTCCTCTCTCTTTAATAAGGAACAGGGGAGCTTAAAAATAAGAGCTGACATTTACATAGTTCTTCAGGCTTTGCAAAAACCCTTTCCATGCATGATCTCACTTGGTCCTCAAAACAACACTTAATACTTGGGGTGGGGAAGGGGAAGGGAAGGAAATGGTATTAAAAAGCAAGTGTGTGGGGCGGCTAGGTGACGCAGTGAATAGAGCACCGACCCTGGAGTCAGGAGTACCTGAGTTCAAATCCGGCCTCAGACACTTAACACAAAAACTAGCTGTCTGACCTTGGGCAAGTCACTTAACCCTGTTTGTCTCAGTTTCCTCATCTGTAAAAAGAGCTAGGGGAAGAAATGGCAAACCACTCCAGCATTCTTGCTAAGAAAACCACAAAAGAGGTCACAAAGAGTTGGGCACAACTGAACATAATGGGGATAATGGTGTTGTTCGCATAGTAGCTGTCTCACAGGCCCAAATGGGTTAATGTATGAACAGCATTGTAGTTCATTCACTATGTCATATCCTACTCTTGGTGATCCCATGGTTCATAGCACTCCAAGCCCTTCCATCCTCCACCGTCTTTCAAAGTCTATCCAAGTTCATGCCTGTTGCTTCCATGACACTATCCATCTCATCCTCTGAGGTCCCCTTCTTTTGTCTTCAATCTTTCCAATATCAGGGTCCTTTCCAATGAGTCCAATCTTCTCATTTTGTGGCCAAAGTATTTAAGCTTCAACTTCAGTACTTGTCCTTTCAATGAGTAATCTGAAAAGCATAGCTCTTTGTAAACCCCAGAGTACTTTATAAATGCCAGTTATTGTCCTTTTACAGATGAGAAGGTTGAGGCTCAGAGAGATTAAATAATTTGCCCAGGGACCCAAAGCTAAGATTTATCAGGGAACAGGAATTGGAACCCATGTCTCCACTGCCTAATACTCCTAACTATGGACTGCCTCCTGCAGCTGCAAACCTCCCCCCTCCACTGCCATGGATCGATTTCAAGGGGTCCATGAATCGGATTAGATGTAAAAAATGTATATTTATTTCATATAGTTCCTTCCATTGGCCTATGCATTTTATTTTATGCATTTAAAAACATCATTCTGAGAAGGGGTCCACCCCTCCACTGGCTTCACCAAGCTGCCCAAGGGGTCCACGACATAAGAAAAGTTAAAAATCTCTACACTATACTATGATTCATTAATCACAGATTCACCAAAAACTTCCCAGGCCAACTGCTAATGTCGTGTCTTTTGTCTTCTGCAGGAAAAGGGATGCGGAATGTAATGGTGGTGACCCTGCTTGTTATTTGTCAGGTAAGAGTTCCTTGCCCAGCCAGTGGTAGAGGGTCTGATGGAGAGAGCCCTGGATTAGATGGTAATAATAGAGCCTCTTTTACAACTGCACCCCTATCTCTCATCCTCCATGCTTCCCATACTAGGGGAGTTACATAATCCTGGGTCACATTTTCTCAAGTTCCGTTATGGGGGAAAAATCGAGTATTACCATCCCCTCTCCCCTGGAGAGACTTGAATTAAGGACGAATCTTGTGTTCTTTCAGAAAGGAGTAGTGTAAAAAAAAAAATAGATCGGGGACTTCAAGGGTCCTTAAAGATCATATGGACCACACATCTCATTTTGCAGAGGAGAGGGAGGTCCAAAGAGAGAGGGCAAGTGACTTGCCTATGGTGATGCAGGTAGTAAATAGCAAGGTCAGAATTCAAACCCAAGCCTTCTGACACTAAACCAACCCCCATTCCACTGCACCACCAAGAACAAAGCTCATATGTTTTTACTCACAAACAAGCACACACTTAAATGAGGTCTAAGAGTATAAAACTTCACGTGCCCAAAGGGGAAGGGGCAGAAGGAAGGAGGGCATTTAGTCAAATAATCTAAGTAAGTCTAGGTATCTCAACTTTCCCATACTTCATATTCATCCTTTTTTTCTTTTGCAAAGTGCATCTTTCAGATCTCAGTTTCTCATTCGTGAAATGGACTAAATCAACCCAAACTCCATAGGTGGGGTGGGGGAGGGGGAAGAAGAGAACAAATCACTGAAAGAACCACAAAAGCGTAGGGCGGGAGACAGAATCCTTATCACTTCATCACTAACATTTGACTCTGACGTTAGACACAATTCTGTCGATTTAAGTGTTAGTTCCCATTTTATAAGGTTCAATTCAACCCAACATAGACATCAAACCACCTACACCATGTGTCAGGCACTTTGCTGGGTGCTGAGTATTCAATGACAAAACCGAAACAGAGCCTGCCCTCAAAGGGCTTACATTCGAGAAGAAGAAACTGAGCTCTGATGAGAAAACTGGGTTCAAAAGGAAGCTTACCAACCATCTAATCTACTTGGGGGGGGGGGGGAGGGGAAAGGGAGTCTTAACCTTTTTTGTATGTCTGGATTCCTTTCCCAGTATGGTGATGCCTATGAAGGGACCCCTTCTTAGAAGAATGGTTTTAAATTATTGAAGGAAATAAAAATAAAGATGTCATTTTTTTCTGCACCCAAATTTATAGCCTCACACGACCCCAAAATCTGTTCGTGGACCCTAGGTCAAAAATTCTCATTTGATGTTTAGGTGGATGCTGGTAGTTCACAAAACAGCCCTGAGGAAGGGAGCGGGTTGAACACAGAGGACTGCCCAATATTAGAATGAAGTGGTGCAGAAAATTTCCAAACTTGACTCTCAACATATTCGGGTAGCCAAAACTGCAGCTTTCCAGGAATAAAGTCCCAAATTCAATTTCTAATCTTTGTCTGTTTCTGAAAGCCCAGGCCAGAAGGCTGCTGGTGCTTAGGCCCCACGTGTTTGAGTGCAGGTTTGTTTCTCCTACCCCCCAGCTCCCTCTCTCTTGCCTGTGCCTTAGACTTAGGGTGAACATGATAGCTGTCTTCAAGTACTTGTTGGAAAGTTGGGTAGAAGCAGAATTAATTTGTCCAGATTGGCCCCAATGGATGGAAATAGGTGAAGTGGGTGGATTGGCAGATTTCTGTTCAATGGAAAGGAAAAAAAAGAGCGCTTTCCCAAAGGGAAATGGTCTATCTTGGGAAGGAATGGGATCCCCCTCTCTAGAGATCTCCGAGTCTGAGTGACTGGTTCTTAGAAGTGCTGTCGAGGAGATTGTTTTTCAGATAAGGGTAGGCCTAACTGGCTTCTGAAGCCTCTTCAAGTTCTAAGGTTCTGTGATTCTGCCTCTTACTAAAGGGTTGTGCAGCAGCTATATTTCTGGCAGTGAGAGTTAAGAGGCTGGGGTTTGGGTAAGGGGGTGGAGGATTGAGGGAACAGGAGTTGTGGCTTGTATTTCTCTTTTACATGAGGGAGTTGGCTCAGGTGGAACAGGATGTGGTGGGTTGTGGGCTACAGCAGCGGTGTACAGGGAGAGCCTGCGAGGATAAGCAGAGAGCTGGAGAAGGAGGAAGGGAGGGAGGAAGAGGGCCAGGGACCCCACTCTGCAGGGAGAGGACAGAAAGGGAGCCTAAGCTGAGAGGGTCATATAACAGCCAAGACCGTTAGGGTTGAGGCCTTGGGGAGACCAAGAGCATGTGTCCTGGCAACTGGGGAAGTGAGAGAGAAGACTAGAGACCAGGATACTCAATATTTCTGAAGATTCTGTCCCTGGAATATACCCCCTGACTGAATAGCAGGGCTGCTTTGTTTGGGTCATACCTACTCTAAGAATGCCCTAGGCCAGAGGAAATGGTGGATGCTGACTTTGAAGGGAGGCAGATGATCAAATAGGTGGACCAGAATATCCATGTTCATACCCTACCTCCAACACTACCCAGATGTACAATCCTAGGCAAGTCACCTCATTAAGACAGCTATAAATGAGGGGATTGGACCAGATGAACTCTAAGTTGTCTTCCAGCTCTAGCATTCTCTGATACTGTTATTTAATCTCTAAGAGACTCAGTTTCCCCATCTTGTACTCTCCACCTCTTAGGGTTACAGGGAGGAAGTATAAAAGTGAGCTAGCATCAAAATACCCAATACAAAGCTCAGACAAAGGATCCGTTATCATCCCATCCCTCTCTCTGCCTAAGGCCAGGAATGCAATTAGTCCAAGTCAAATTAAAACAACAGGCATTTATGAAGTACCTACTGGTTATAAGGCATTGTAAAAAGACAAAATGAAAAAAAAAATCTGCCTTTTGAACCAGTTGAGTTTAGGCCTAGGTTCCCTGGATTCAAGTTAGTTTGCTGTTTTTGCTAGCTCTCTGAGGCTACCTGGGGCCCCAACTTCAGGGCCCTCTCCAATACCCTGCTGAGTAGCAAATATATGCCCTCTCCCACATCGATAAAAATCACTTCAGGCCATCTATTCGGCTCTCATAGGCAGATGAGCTTTAAAAAAAAAAAGAAAGAAAAAAAGAGTGAATTAGCAACTGGTTCCTACAGATTAGAAAGACCTATAAGAGACACAGAAACAGAGAGATAATGGGGGGGTGGAGGAAGAAGGGGGGGTGGAGGGGGAAGGGGGGATTTATTTCCTTTTGTGGGCACAGACAGCTGGATTGGGGAAACAGAGAGGGAACTTGACAGGCACGGTAGAAGCAGGTGCTGAGGCTATGGGGAAGGAAGAAATATCCACACCTCCCACCAAGCTGCCCCTGTCATTCATTCATTCAAGTATTTAAATATATAGCATATGGTAAATACTATAAATAGCACAGTGCCTGGCAAATAGTAATACATGCTTAATAAATGCTTCATCAGTCTATATTATATATTTAAAACTTTGCTAAGGCATTTTAAAAAGCTGGCACATATATGGTACTTTGAGGTGGGTAATGTGCTTTTTAGTAACTTATCTGGTCTCCAAAATAGGAACTTTGAGATAGGTAGGTACTGAAGATATTATTATCTCCCTTTTATAGATGAAGAAACTAAATTTAAGAGACCATTGGTCTACTAGTAACCTAGTATCTGTCAGAGCTGGGATTTGAACTCAGATCCCCTGACTCCAACTATATTATATGGCATCCTGAAATCACTCCTTAATTATTTAGTAGCCTTACTGTATGGGGCCATATATTTGGTGCTTTAGGGGAAATATCAGACGTGAAGGATATAAGGTCCCTACCCTCAGAGTGCTTCTGTCTAATCTGAAAAACAGAACACAAACAACCATGCTTAGAAAATATCAACCAATGCTCATAAAGCAACCTAGAGAAAGGTGTAAACTGAGTTCCAGTCTCTGAGTAATCAAGGGAACTTATTCCCATCCCCGTCCCTCTCCCCACCCCCACCGCTGGGTCTTTGGGTAGACTTCTTTCCTTTTCCACTATTCACAGCCTCCAGAATAAACCAGATGTTTTCCCTTTATTCCCTGCTCCCTCCATCCCATCTCACCCACAGGTTTGCCTTTGCTATGATGGAGTCACCGACGACTACAGTGATGAAAACACCACAGTGGACTACAGCCAGTTTGAATCCCTTTGCTACAAAAAAGATGTCCGGGATTTCAAAGCCTGGTTTCTGCCTACCATGTACTCAGTCATCTGCTTTGTGGGCCTGCTGGGCAATGGGCTGGTCATGCTGACCTACATATATTTTAAGAGGCTCAAAACCATGACTGACATCTACCTGCTTAACTTGGCCCTAGCTGACATCCTTTTCCTCTTGACACTGCCCTTCTGGGCGGTCAGCGCTGCCAAGTCCTGGATCTTTGGCCCTATCCTCTGCAAAGCTGTCTATTGTACATACAAAATGAGTTTCTTCAGCGGCATGCTCCTGCTGCTGTGTATCAGCGTTGACCGCTATTTCGCCATTGTCCAGGCTGTCTCAGCCCACCGCCACCGGACTCGCATCATCCTCATCAGTCAGATCTCCTGTGGTGTGGTCTGGATGCTGGCCTTCCTCTTTTCCACCCCAGAGCTGATATACAGCAACGTCCTAAAGAATGGTCGGTGTTCATTGGTGACTGAAGATTTGGTGACCTTCACAACCATCATCCAGGTGTCTCAGATGGTGATAGGCTTCTTAATCCCACTGCTGGTCATGTTCTCTTGCTACCTCGTCATCATCCGCACACTGCTGCAGGCCCGTAACTTTGAGCGCAACAAGGCCATCAAAGTCATCATTGCTGTGGTCATTGTCTTCATCGTCTTCCAGCTACCCTATAATGGTGTGGTCCTGGCCAAGACCGTAGCAGCCCTCAACAAAACTTCCACTGACTGTGAACACAGCAAGCAATTGGACATAGCCAGTGACATCACCTACAGCCTCGCATGCTTGCGCTGCTGTCTCAACCCCTTCCTCTATGCCTTCATCGGAGTCAAGTTCCGCCAAGACCTCTTTAAGCTTCTCAAGACCTTTGGCTGCCTCAGCCAAGAGCGCCTTCTACACTTGTCTTCATGCCGACAGAATCGGCGCTTCTCCATGAGCATGGAGGCAGAGACCACCACCACCTTCTCCCCTTAGAGAATCACCTCCCCAACTCAAACCCATCCCCAAAAACCCCATTGCCCTCTTGGCCCAAGTGGCTACAGCTGCTTAGACAGTTAAGACCAAGAATTTCAAAGCTGCTAGGGTTGGAAAAGGGTCTCTCTCTCTCTCTCTTTCTCTCTCTCTCTCTGATACTTCACTATAAAGGTTTTTCTCGGTGTTTCAACCAGAGAAAATACCCACCTGAGAAGTCAGCCTGAGCCAACCACATCAACCCCAACAAAAGGGAGAGAAAAAGTGTATCGACAGCTTACACCAGAGCTCAGGATGCTTGGGTTATCCTCAAGATCTAAAAGTGAGAGTTGGGAGTGGCCTGGGGCTAGGAAAGGGTCTAGTTGGGTTGGGCTTGTGGGGAGATGAGGTGAAAAGCCATAATCTCAGAATGAAACTGCTCTTGGATGTCAGAGGAAAAACACTCTTCAAAGAGATCCCTGAGAGCTGAAGCAAATTTCATCAGAGAATAAGACTATCTTACCTGGCCTAGAGAGAGTAGACAACCCACTTTGTCTTAGAGGGAAAAGGTATAAAACTTGCCTGTGTCTGACTCCATCCCCTGCCCCCATACTTTTTCATTTGGGCCAATTCTGAACTAAGATACCTTCACTTCACCAGCAACCAAGACTCAACTTTCAGCTACACTTGAACCATTCTTGAGTAGGGCTGGTCTCCCTCTCCTAACCCGGACTCTGTGTTTGTAAGGAGTGGGCAGAAGGTGGCTGGGATTACTTCTGCAGGACAGAAGGTTTTTCCAAAGCCAAACCCACTTTTTCCTGCCTTGGCCTATGGAACCAGACTGGAACGCACTGAGCCCCAATCTCTGTTTGGCTCCAGGCAGGAGGAAAGCAGGAAAACAATGCTGTCTACTCAAGTTCCACAAATGTATTCCCCTGTTGTCTTTAAAATGGGCAGAGGAAGATTTTTGTCATACTCGGCTGAGCATCAGCTTCCATTTCATTAGGAAAACATTTTCCACATGCACACAAATAAATGTTTTCCCTCAAGAAAACAATAGCTTTTTTCAATAAAAAGGAGATGTTTTGCAAACTGCAAATGAGAAGGATTCTAGTTTTGCAATCAACCATTCCCCACCTGGGCACTCCCTCCCAGACCCACTCCCTCCCCACATTCCCTTGGAAACCCAGGTTTATGATCCCTACCAAGCTGACAGTCCCCACTGTCAGGAACCAACCACTATAACCAGTGATCTGTATGGCCTTGGAGTGAGGAAGTAGGGCAGTCAACATGCCCCTTTTCTGAAATTAATGGAATTGGGCCTTGTCCTGTGAGCTCTCCAGACATCCATCCACCAGACTGAATTGGGACATGGTAAGGAATGCCCAGATTCTCACAGTAACTAGAATTTGTGGAAATTCTGTGTCTAGGGAATTCTGTTCCTGAAAATAAGCATCCTTCATCTTCCACAATAGTCCTGGACTATTGTGATCCTTACAGACCAGGAAGGGTATTAGCTCTATCCCTGAGACTTTAAATGGGGGAGAGGGAAAATTCCAAACTATCATTAGAGAGCCTACATGGTTTATTGGTTCTATTTCTCCCCTCAGCTTCTGGCACTCCATGACCGGAGCTTTTTCTTGGGATTATAGAATGGGACCCCATATACACCCTGGAGGTAGGAGTACCCTGAGGAAAGGTACTAAGCATTTGACCCAAGTCTGCCCAGTTCATAGACAATGCTAAGAATGGACCTCATGACAACAGCACCCACTGTGGATCCCCAACTTCTCTGTAGACTCCATTCATTGTAGGTGTGGGAAGAATAGTGGAAGAGGGAGCTGTTGACCCTACTTCTACAAATGTACCTGGAAGTTCAGGGAATTGAACAGGAACATCTCATTGCTGCTCTTAAAATTGTCTTAGACCTCATCTCTGCAGGGAGAGCCTAAAATTTCATTGGAAGTGGGGAGTAGGAGGGGAGTGAAGAACCTTTGTAGACCCAGTGATGTATGAAAAGGGGACTGTAAACACTGGAGGAAGGGGAAGGGGGAGACTGGTTAGCAACTATAGCCAGGTGACAAATGGAAAAGGAAGATTGGGAGGCTTACAGAAACAGTCCTGTTCATCTATTTTTCTAGAGATAAAGAGAGACTGTTTAAAATGAAGCCTGTCTGGTAATGAGGCTCATTCTCTAATCTCATAACCACATTACATTACCCTACTCTGGGGATGGATTGAACCAGGGAGCACAATTTGTCAGAGGCTTTCCAGGCCTGCAAGGCAACTACAGGAAAGGAATGATCCCAATACCCAAAGCCCCTCCACTGGGGAGCTGACTTTGCTGTAACAACATTAAATATTAAAAGAGGCTGCAGCGTGTATATCTGTGTGCATGTGCTGGCGTGTGTATCTGTGTGCATGTGCTGACGTGTGTATCTGTGTGCATGTGCTGACATGTGTACATGTGCTGGGGCAAAGTGGGATGGGTAGGGGTGGCACCGTGCATGCCTCTGTGTATATGGGTACACATGGGTTTCTGCCTCTTTCTGTGAGATCTTTAATGTGTGTGCACATGTGTTTGCACTTGTATGCACACACACTAATTGAATTACAGATGCCACAGAAGAGGGCATCACTAAATGGGAAGAATGTCCTGGAGCAGGCATGCAGAAGGCAGTCACCCAAACCACACAAGCACCACACTTCATCTTCAGAGAATGAACACAGGCCTCCAAATATTTGCAAAGAAAACAAACGTCCCAGCCCTGTTCATTCCTTCCCCCACACACACAGTCCCCACCCCCCAGGCTTTAGGAGCTCAAGGTCCTGACTTTGCCTTGGGGCTGCTTGCAGCCCCAAACACTCATCCAGTTACTGTGGGATTGGAGTGATCCAGTGACAAGTGAAAGTCCCCACAGAACAGGTCCAGCCTCCACCCCCTCTTCCTTTCTCACTTATCTCCCATTCTGATTCACCCACCTTCCTTCCCCATGTTTTATTTACATCAACCCAGCCCTCCTGTTTTCCCTTCTACCCAAGCTCAAAAGCTAGAATATTTTTAGCTTCTGTTCCTCTCCTGGAAAATGAATGCACACATCTCTCCTCCCTTTTAAGGATTACAAAGCACTTTGCCCATAGCAGCCCTGGGAACAGAGGAAGCACAATGTGGTAGGGTCAAACCCTGATCCTGGGCTCAAGAAGCCTCTACCTGAATCCCACCCAACTTCAGTACTTAATCTGTCTAGGCCGTAGTTTCCTCATCTGCAAAATGAAACTGTTGTATCCTCTCCCTTTGGCTACTCTAAATCCTACAAGGTAGAGCATGCAAATATTATTGCAATTTTTACAGATGAAAAAGTGACTGGCCCACAGCAACCCTTTAAGGCAAGACTTCTCAACTTATTTTATGTATTATGGACCCCTATGGCAGTCTGGTGATACCTATGGACCCCTTCTCAGAATAAGGTTTTTAAATACATAAAGTACATAAGATTGCCAAAGAAATCAATTATACTGAAATAAAGTGATAAAATATCTTTTTAAAGCAAGTTCATAGACTCTAAGCAAAGAACCCCTGAAATAAAGGTTTAACATATATGTATATGTACATGTCTGTGTATATATGTACATATACACACACATGTATATGTATGTATGTATCACCCCTGGAAGGTAGATGCTGTTATTAAACATTTCACAGATAAAGAAGCTGAGGTCGAGGTAAAATGGCTTGCCCAGGGTCATACACCTAGTATCTAAGGCAGGATTCAAACTCAGGTCTTTCTCCTTCCAAGTTCAACATTCTATCCATTACACCACTTAGCTTCTCCTTATTGGGGCCAGTGGTAAAGTAGGCACATCCTGTGTATCCCCCACTCCCCACCTGACCCCCAAACATTAGTGTCCAAGTCCCCATATGAGAACTGTAAACCTGTCCAGCCTTTGAAGAAGCTAGCCAAGATTCCCTGAGGCTGTGACAGAGTAAAACAAAAAAGAAACCAAGTGAAAACATCTCCCAGACCATGATCTCCTTATTTTCCCTACACACACACACACACACACACACACACACACACACACACACACACCTCTTGTTCAGTTGTTTCAATCATATCTGATACTTCATGACCCCATTTGGACTTTTCTTGGCAACAATACTGGAGTGATTTGTTATTTCCTTCTCCAACTTATTTAACAGATGAGGAAACAGAGGCAAATAGAGTTAAATGACTTGCCCAGGGTCATACAGCTATTATGTATCTGAGGATGGATTTGAACTCAGGTCTTCATGACTCCAGGCCTGGCTCTCTATGCACTGATCCACCTAGCTGCTTATTGCATTTTACAACTAATGCAATCATGTCTGAGGGGCTCTTCCATACCCTAGCAGGGCCTAGGGGACATCTATCCTTCCTCGTGACTTGATGTTCAAGGAAGCCATCAGTTATCAACCTGGGCGTGGACTCAGTGTCATTTCATCCAACTCCATGCATTCTCCTGTGGCTCAGGTTCAAAGAGAATCTAAGTGGTGGGGACCAAAGGAAAGCAAACAACAGAATTCCTGCAAAGTCCATGTCTTCGTGTAAAGGAAGTAAGTGCATGGGGTGGAACTCACACTCTCATTGGTAGTAGTCTTCTCCAAGAAGAGCATAGTTTCAGAAAACTCCAGCTGACAGTAAGAAGTTCAGGAACTCCCAAGGTAGATACTCCCCAAAGGTCAACCTTTCATGATCACTATCTAGTCACCTATCCTCAAGAAAAGAAATGTTAAGCAGAAGAGGCAGATGAAGACCATGTGTGAGAAGCTATAATAGCTTTTGGCTAAAGGGAAGGGGACTGAACTCCTCCCCCATCATAAGATACCAAAAAGACATAGAGTATCCTATAGAGTCCCCAAACCCTTAGCAGATAGGAAAACAAAGTAGGCCAAAGGGTAGCCACATCACCTGAAGTGGCCAGGGGGGTTCAGTTGGGCTCCATTCATAAGTGGTAGGATGGCTCCCATAGACCTAACCCCATGCATGCTCTATGGCATGTCCTATAATTCAACTTCCACGACAAAACAAACAGATAGTTATCTCAAAGGAGTGAAAGAAAGGCAAAGAACAAAGCTTCTCAGCAGCATCCTGGAGGACCCTTCCCCAACTCCTTCATCACCAATCCCTAGAAGAGACTGAAGATAGTTTCAGAGAGAAGGCAGGATTGAATCAGAAAAATGGAGAATGGGCCCAATTACTGTCCATCTCCCTGAAACAGTAACCCAGTCGTTTGTTCATCTTCACACCTGGAGAGGAACAGATCTTGCCCACCTCCAAAGATCTGAGAGAACCGAGAATAGACAGGAAGTGCTGAGAGAAGGGTACCTACGTCAATGCTAGACATGAAGATGAGAAAGAATTGATAATCCAAACAAAGTTTCAGCAAGGACACTATAAAAATAAGCAAAGTCATTGGCAGAGATCCAAAAAAGGTATCAAAAGAATAGAAATTAATCTTTCTCTTAAAGGTATCTAAAATCAACCCCAAAGCAGCATGGAGAGGTGAGACAAAGATGTTTCTGTGAACTCTACTATTGGGTTCGGTCCCTACTAGGAACTAACTTTACAAAACAATGGTGAGCATCTCCATATCAGTAGGTAGAATAAGAGAAATTTTGTAGTCACTTGCATTAAGTTTGCAAAGACTGTATTCCTTCCATAACTTGATTGACTGTTACCTGTGGTCCAAGTGTAGACTGATCTCTTTCCTGAAGTGGAAGGTGACGAAGGGTTCAAAGAATGCCTCTCCATGCTTCAGACTGTAAGGTACAATGAAGTGCTCCTAAAGGGTGTGGCGCATATTCTGAAACTCTTCTCTCAACCCCTACTCATACCAGTAGCCTAAATACTCCAGAGAGTGTCCCTTAAAGGTTTTAAGGGACCCTGAGGCCCTTGTGGGTTATATGTATAATGCTATAGTTCATGAGTCCCCATCAGTGTGCTTTTTGCCCATAATTATTCATTTATATCAGGCAGTCAGCCAGGATTAATTAGCTTTTCAAAAAGCATATGTATTAAGGTGCTATAATAAGATTAATTGTTAGAAAACACCCACCTAAAAGTCTGGGACACACTCTACCTCGAGTTTATATAGTTCAAAAAAAAGTAGGCTCAAACTTAACACAAGGTGGCAAAAGGAAGTAATTCACATTTCCTGGGTGCTAGAAGTCCTTTTCTCTCCTTCACAGGGTGCTCAAAAGTTCCTTATAGACATGTTACGCTCCTTGAAAAATCCCTGAAGTTCCTTTTCCTCAGTGTATCTAGTTGGGCCTTGTTTTTCCATTCAAACAATACCTTCAGCTGTTCCAGGAAGCTCCTGGGATGCTGATGGAAAATCCAATATCTTTGGACTTTTCAAAGTTCACAGGGCCCTCCTTTAGTCAAGGGAGGAAAGGGGAGACTGAAGTTCATTCCCTCCTCCAGAAGTGATTCCTTTTCTGAGACTTGGCTGGAATGGTTTTCTCCTCTATGCTGACAGACATAGCACAAATGGGAACCATCTCACTGCTCCACAGGGCACAACTGAGTCTTCTCAAACAATCCAGATATATCTTCTGTCACATGTAGTTGAAATGTGTTATATTGATTGATTGATGATTGATCAAATAGAGGGATTCTCTCCAGGTTAAGTTAATTACTTTCTGTGGGGGTAGGGGTAACTGATTGATTCAATTGACTTCCACTCTTATAAAGAAAACAGTAATAAACCTTCAATGGAAGAGGAGGAAGAGCTCCAGAGATCAGGATGTTGTGGAGCAGAAGAGTGTTACACAAAGGAGAAAGGGAAGGAGAAGATAAGTTGCCCATTTAGAACTTTAAAATAGATTTGATGCTCTTCCTGAATAAAAGAAAGTTGGTTTCTCTGAGAAGGCAGCTGCTCAGTTCCCAAAGAATCATATCATATGACCACATAAGCTAAGAAAGGAGGTCATCTAGTAAGTTCAGAAGAAGACTCAAAAAGGGATAGTAATTGATGATTCCCTGCTTAAGGATGCTGAGGCAGCTTTTCATCAATGTGATAACGAAAATAGAAATCTGTTGTGTTTCTTGAGTATGTATCTAAGGCAAGGGTGGGGAACTTGGGGCCTCAAGGCCACATGTGGCCTTCTAGGTCCTTGTTTATGGCCTTTTGCCTAAGTCCAAGTTTTACAGAACAAATTCTTTTATTAAGGGGATTTGTTCTATGAAGTTTGGATTCAGTCAAAGGGCTGCACTTGAGGACCTAAAGGGTCCTCAAGGCCACAAGTTCCTGACCCCTGATCTAAGGTATAACAGAGAACCTTCTGTTGTTCAGTCATTTAAGTCTCATCTATCTTTTTATGACCTCATCGACCATGGACACACTAATACTGTCCATGGGATTTTCTTGGCAAAGATGCTAAAGTGTTTTGCCATTTCCTTCTCCAGATAACAGAAAACCTTCTAATACTTATCAAAACAAATGACAATTACCCACTTGTAGTGATTCACATCAGCTCAAATGACATTGCATGAAGGAACCTAAAAATCATTGTCAATGATTATGAGATCTTGGCCAAGAAAATGGAGATCATGGGGGCACAGATTTTATTTTCTTAACTGTTACTCATTGAAAACAAGGGATATGGAAGAAAAAATTGTTTTAGGAAGTCAAAACTCGCTAAGAAGAGGGTATCTAAGAATGGGGTTTGAACTTCTGGACTTTGACTTAAAAATGTAAGGATGACATATTCCTGGCCAGAGATTAAGAACAGTGGCCAAAGGCTGGTAAGAATATTTTTGTCCAATGTCTTGGAAATACAATCAAGAAGGCATTAAACTAAAAAGGATAGAGACAGGAGAAGAATGTCAAGGTTTATCCCCAGCTAGATACCACAAAAGTAGCTACAATTAAGAAAGAAGACAAACGGCTGAGACATCCAGATGTACATAGGAGGTAAAACCCAAGAAAGGAGCCAGTAGTAAAACTCTTAGCCTCAAATGACTGTATACAGGTGCTCACAGTTTAGGTGCAAACAAGAAAAACTAATGATCTTAATGCAAGGAAGAAAGTTTGTCCTCATAAACATCACTGGGGATGTTGGGATAAAAGCCATAACTGGAATATGACTCTGTATGTTTTAATAAGACATATTCATGTGGGGAAATTCAGAACCATTAAGAGGAAAAGATGATGGAGTGCATTTGGGTGAAGGTCAATGGAAAAAGAAAGAGAAAAGGTTTTGTCATCAAAATACATTACAGCCACACAAGCAGAAGGAGAAGAGAGAGGAAGCATTTGGGAAGTCATCACACACCTGGTACAGAGGCATGATTTAATAGTGATGGGAAACTTCAATTATCCAGACATCTCCTGGAGCTTTTCTCTTCCAAAAGCAGAGCAACTAATAGCATCTTGACTTGCTCCAACTCTAACATTATCCTTCAAATGGTAAAGGAATCACAACAAGGGGAAATTCTATTTTGAATTTGATTCTCACCAACAGAAAAGAATGAGTTTTGGGGATTAACATGATGGTTTGAAACCCTGGGGCTAGGGGAGCACTCCCTACTAAAATTCATGATAGAGAAAGAGAGGAAATCTAGGCATAGTATGACCTACATATCAGATTTAGGGAAAGCAGATTTCAAAGGTTCACAGAAAGGATAGGAATGATCCTATTGACTAAAATTGTAAAGTGGAAATCAGACCAAAAGACCTAGCAGATGCTCAAGAATAATATTCTGAAGACCCAAAAGGAAACAACTTCAATAAGGAGGAAAAATGAGATCTTTCTGATGTGAATGAATATGGAGCTAAACCAATCAACCTAGATTATTAGAAGAAGTGTAGAGGTGCGTCAGCTGTTACTCTTCTTTCTTAATTGTAGCTACTTTGGTGGTATCTGGCTGGGGGACATTCTTCTGACATTCTTCTCTCCTCTCCGTGCAGCTAGGTGGTGAGGTGGATCAAGCACTAGGTTTGGAATCAGGAAGACTCGTCTTTATGAGTTCAAATCCAAACTCAGATACTTACTAGCAAGTCACTTAACCCTGTTTGCCTTATTTTCCTCATCTGCAAAATGAGCTGGAGAAGGAAATGATAGACCATTCTAGTAACTTTGTCAAGAAAACCCCAAAAATGGGGTCACAGAGAGTTGGAATTGATCAAAATGACTGAACAACAAGAGAAGGAAGAAGCAAAGTCAATTAAAAGAAGGTAAATAATTTGAGAGCTTGACATATTTTTTTTAAAAGCTTTACATGGTCCTTTAAAAATAGTATAAAATGCTAGAGCTGAGCACTAAATGAAGCTAGCAAATGAAAGAAAGGATAACAAGGCTCTGTTAGTTATATTGGAGAGAAAAAGGGAATCAAAGAAAATATAGGAACTCTGCTTGGAGTGGATGGGACAATGAAAATGATAGCAGAGAGAAGGCAAAGGCTCCATTTGTATTTCCCTTCTGTTTACTCTAGGAGAATGAATGGCTTGGCCCTGAACAAGAAGAATATCTAAAGGGGAGTTGACACCCAAGATAAGTAAGGAAATAGAAAGAGAACATTCAGTTTCCCTTCATAAATTCACCATGGCAATAGAATTCACAACATAGTAGCAAAAAGAATTTTATTAAAGCGATAGGAAAGACAACTGAGCAGAAGCTTGTACATCTAACAGAATGGGAATGGGTAAGGATGAGGGAGTGGTGGGGAAAGGCCCCATAATGCCTCTAGCAGAGTGGCCCCTCATCATTATGAGGGCCTCCCAGCATCATGGGATACTCAATTTTAATCCTCACTGAGCTAAGCCCAAAAAGTACTTTTCGTATGAAATTTTTCATATTTCTTTGTCTGAGAACCAGGTCACCAACTGGGGCTTGCCCAACAGGTTTAATACAACAGTTTAGTGAAGGGGTGGGGAACTGT
This sequence comes from Pseudocheirus occidentalis, assembly GCA_028646575.1. NCBI lineage: Eukaryota > Metazoa > Chordata > Mammalia > Diprotodontia > Pseudocheiridae > Pseudocheirus > Pseudocheirus occidentalis. Next base: position 153,251,154 of record CM053593.1, read on the forward strand.
AGCCTCAAGGCCACATGTGGCCTTCTTGGTCCTTGGGTGCATCCTTTTGACTGAGTCCAAGTTTTACAGAACAAACTCTTTTATTAAGGGGATTTGTTCTGTGAAGTTTGGAATCAGTCAAAGAGCCGCACTTGAAGACCTAAAGAGCCATATGTGGCCTTGAGGCTACAGGTTTCCCACCCCTGGTTTAGTGCTTTGGGTGTTATGCAACACAAATGAGTAAATAACAGGGTTCTAGTGGTTGACCTCTGTACAAGTCTGAAACTGAGAAAAACCTTTTGTTTGATCTATATTTCCATAAATAAACTCCCTAGAAGAATTCCTTGTTGGCTACAAACCATGAATGGGAATAATTAAATTCCCCAGTGAAAAGAAAGATAATGAAGATTTTTAAAAATTCAGTGATAAGCTAAATACAAAAAAAAAAATTTAAACAATAAAGACACAGAGAAAATGAAGGAAATGGAAAAATTCATTATGATTTCACATGACTCTAAAATAAAATACCAGGAGCTGTAATCATAAACATAAGGCTTGATACCTCAAGGATAAAAAACAGGGAACCTATATTGTAGACAAAAAATGAAACAGTTATGTGGCACAGTGAATAGAGCCTTGAGGCTGAAGTTAGGAAGACCTGAGTTCAAATGTGGCCTCAGACACAGTAGCTGTGTGATCTTGGGTAAGTCATTTAACTGTTTGTCTCAGCTTTCTCAACTATAAAAATGGGGATAATAATAGCACCTACCTCCCAGTGTGATTGTGAGGATGAGCCAAGATAATAATTGTAAAGCAAGTAATAGCTACATAAATGCTAACTATTATTATTATGCCTCGAAGTCAGCATAGACAATAAAAAATGATGATATTAAAGGCATAGGTGCCAAATGGAATAGCCAGTAGGTAATTGAAAGAAAAGCTAGGCAAAAACATTGATTGCAACACAATAATAATAGAAGACTTTCATATCTCTCAGAACTGAATAAACTCAACACACACAAAAACCAAGAAGGAATTATAGAGTTAGAGGAATTGTTGGAAAAAATTAAATTTGACTAACCTATGGTGATTTCTGAATAGGAATCTTAAAGCATATACAAATTTCTTTTTCTTTTTTTTGCTTTTTGGAGGGAGGAGGGCAGAGCAACTAGGGTTAAGTGACTTGCCCAAGGTCACATGGCTAGTAAGTGTTAAGTGTCTGAGGCTGAATTTGAACTCAGGTCCTCCTGATTCCAGGGTTGGTGCTCTATTTATGTGCCACCTAACCACCCCTACAAATTTCTTAATATGAATTTCCATATAGTACTAACAAAAAACAATAGAAAAATACAAAATACAAGAAAAACCACATTCAGTGCAATTACACAATTCATAAAAGAAATTACACAATGCTTTAAAGAAATAAGAAGATACAAATGAATTGAAGGATATTTACAACTCATGGTTGAGTCATGACAATAAAATACGAATGACTATACTTTCTAAATTAATCTAGAGATTAGTACTATACCAAATTACCAAAGAAATATATACACAACTAGATAAAAAATTCATTCAAATTCAAAAAAATCAAGGTCTAGAATCTAAAGGAAATAATGAGAAAAAAAGTTCAAATGAAGGAGTATAGTATATAGTTTTACCAGACTTCAAACCATATTATAAAACAATAGTTATGAAAATTATTTGGTATTTCATTTTTTAAAAAATAGAAAAGTAGATAAGTGAAATAAATTAGGTGAGTAAGAAAAAAAAACAATCAAGAACAGTAGACTAGTGTTTAATGAACCTATAAATGTAAATTACTCAGGAAAAGACTCCCTTTTTGACAAGAACTATCGGGGAAAACTAGAAAGTCATTTGTCAAAAATTGGGTTTAGAACATTTTACAACATCTACCACAACAAGCTCAAATGGGTACATGTACTGAATATAAAAGGTCACACAATAAAAAAAAAAATAGGAGAGAATGAGATCAGATAACTTTCTTGACTATGGTTTTGGAGAGAATACTTAACTAAACAAGGGATAGGGTAGATCATACATAAAAGTAAAAAGAATATTTGACTACATAAAATTTAAAGCTTTGGCACAGACAAAATTTAAGAAGACATAATTAGAAGAGAAATCATGGAGTGGGAAAATGTTTACATAAAATATTGTCATTAAAAATTTGATATGTAAGGAATTGACAGGGACATTTAATACCAAGGGCTATTCTCCAATAGATAAGCAACCAAAGAACAGTTTTCAAAAGAATTGCCAAGTACTGGGGTAGCTCCATGGCACAGTGAATAGAGCCCCAGCCCTGGAGTCAGGAGAACCTGAGTTCAAATCCAGCCTCAGACACTTAACACAACTAGCCATGTGACCCTGGAGAAGTCACTTAAGCCCAATAGCCCTGCCTTCCTTCCTCTAAAAGAAAGGGAAAAAAGAATTGCAAACTACACATGGTCAGATGAAACTGTGTTCCAAATCAACAAATATTTATTAAATGGTTACCATAGGCCAAGCACTGTCCTAAGCATTGAAGATACAAAGACAAAAATGGAAGTCCCTGCTCTCAAGGAGCTTAAATTCTATAGGAAAAGACAACATGTACATGCAAGTGTAACTCCACTCCATTATCAGGGGCATATTTAAGTATATGCAAAATAAATCAAAATAATTTTAGGGGGAATAGCTGGGGTCAGGGGAGAAGGAAAGACCTTCTGTAGGAAATAGTATTTGAGCTCATCTTTGAGATAAATGAGGGATTCTAAGAGAAAGAGGTGAAGAGAGAGCATATTCCAGGCATGGTTTGAAGTCTCGTAATACTATATACTATATTCCTTCATTTGAACTTCTTTCTCATTATTTCCTTTAGATTCTAGACCTTGATTTTTTTTTAATTTGAATGAATTTTGTTTTGTCTAGTTATGTGTATATCTCTTTGGTAATTTGGTATAGTACTAATCTCTAGATTAATTGAGAAAGTATAGTCATTTGTATTTTATTGTCATGACTCAACCATGAGTTGTAAATATCCTTCAATTCATTTGTTTCTTCTTATTTCTTTAAAGCATTGTGTAATTTCTTTTATGCACTGTGTAATTGCACTGACTGGAGTTTTTCTTCTATTTTGTATTTTTCTTGTAATCTTTCCATTGTTTTTTGTTAGTGCTATATGGAAATTCATATTAAGAAGGTGAAGAGAGAGCACCTGTACCCATTTGTGGGCTTATTGTGGTAGATGTTGTAAAATGTTGGACTAAACCCAATTTTTGACAAAATCGCTTTCTAGTTTTCCCCGCTAGTTCTTGTCAAAATGGGAGTCTTTTCCTGAGAGAGCCTATGCAAAGACATGATCAACATCAAAGAGAGTTTGATGTGACCACAGAGTTTGTGAATGAAAATAATGTATAACAAGCCCCCAAAAGTAGAGTAAAGTTGAGTTGTAAAGGTCTTTAAATGTCAAAGAGAGGAATCTGTATTTGATCCTAGAAGCAATAGGAAGCCTCTCTAAATTACTTGGGAGGAGCGGGACATGGTCATACCTGTGCCTTAAGAATATTGCTTTGGTACCCTTGTGGAACTTGGATTGTAGAGAGGAGAGAACTGAGGCAGGAAATCCAATCAGATGGCAGGTGAGAGGTAACGAGGGCCTGAACTAGGGTGTAGGCCACGTGAGTGGAGGAAAGAAGATAGATTTGAAACATAAGATGGCAGTAGAATTAACAAGGATTGGGAACTGATTGCACATGTTGGGTAATGAAGAGTGAGAAGTCAAGGTTGATTCTGAGGCTGAGAAATAAAAATTTTTGAAACTCTAAGGTTTCACTTCACACCACATAAATTGGAAAAGACAACAAAAATGGGATTAGAAGTGGTACAACTTTTGCTTGAATTCTCTAGTGAAGGGGACCCACTACCTCTCAAAGTGGTTATATATGTATGTATATGTGTGTGTGTGTATATGTATGTATATGTGTATATACATATATATGTATGTATATAATTTTAACAAAATTATATGTAATTCTATTTAAATAGTTTCTTTATTTAAGTAAAGTAAATAAAATTTATTCTATTTTTAAAAAATATTTTTTCTCTTCCTCCCCCACTGAAAAAAGAGAAGGGAAAAAAACCCTTGTAACAAATATTCACAGTCAAGCACAACAAATTCCCATGTCTCAAAAATATCTCATTCTGCACCCTGAGTCCATCTCTTCTCTGGGAGCAGCATGCTTCATCATCAGTCCTCTGGAATCACAGTTGACCAATGGATTCTTCAGAGTTCTCACTATGCACCTCTCAAGGAAGCCTAAGATTCTATTAGGGTTTTTTTTGGCTGGAACAAAATATTCCAACTTTGGGCCCATTGACTCTGTAATCTACTTAAACTTCCAGATCTTTTTTTTTTTTTCCAGAAAGATGAGCTGTTGTTTGGCTGTGTTTCCCCCACCTTTTACACATGAAGTTGTTTTTAAAACCTAAGTATTTTATAGTCAAAATCCAAAAATAAAAATATAAATATAAAACCTAAGCTTTTATATTAATCTCTGTTAAATTCCATCTCATTCAATTCAACCCAATATTCTTTGTGGACTTTATCTCTGTCACCTAGTGTTGGCTAAGTACATTTTGTATTCCTTTATCCAAGACATTGATTAAAATACTAAACAGTACAAAGCTAAGTACAGACCCCTGGGTCCTCCATTAGAGACTTTCTTACAAACTGATGTGAAATGATTAATGACTCTTCACTGGGTTCAGATCCAAATACATAGAGCTGTAAATCAAGTAGCCCACATCTCTCCATCTTTTCTACAAAAACAGCATGAGAAATTCTGTCAAATTCTTTGATGAAATCTAGGTAAATTATATCCACAGCATTCCCCTGATCTATTGCACTGATCTAATAAACTTGTCCCCAAAAAAAGAGAAATGAAGGTGACCTGGCTCGTTCTTGGAAAAACTCTGGATTGAGAATCAAACAGCTCAAGTATGGAACATCGGGATCATATATATACTCATAAAATGTCAGAACCATAGAAATCCAACATCATCATTTTTCAATAGAAGGAAACTGAGTCCCAGAGAACTAACCAGTCCAAGGTTAAAGAACTAGTGCAGCAAGGGAAAGTTTGGCTCAACATGAGGGAAAAGAAAACTTTATCAATCAGAATTGTCTGTAAGTGGAACAGGCTACCTTCGAAATATAGTGACTTGTCCATCCAATAGAAGTTATTAAATAAAGGCAGAATGACCACCTGTCAGAAATGCTGTAGAGGAGACTGCTGTCCAGGTGTGGGTTGGACTCGATGACCTCTGAGATTCCATTCAACTCCAAGTTTCTGTTGATTCTACGTCTGAATCTAATTTGGGAACATCAGGCAAGTAACTGCTAGGAATGGTGACTGGTGTCAAAACAACGGGAAAGGGATTTAGACTCTGAGCACATCTGCTGCAGACAAACAATAGAGGTCTCTAGCTGCCTCCTCTGGAAAGTCTTCCCTGATTCTTCAAAATTGCTAGTGTTCTCTCCCTCCTCAAATTTCCATGTAGGTACTTGTGTTTGTGCATACCGTGTTCCCTCAGCGTTAGAGGTAGCAGGGGAGAGTGTGTATAAAGAGTGGGCTTCATTTTGTGTGACAGAAGCAGCTGAAGGAGCTTTTGTGGGTTGGGGGGACTATGGCACTGGCCTCATCTGGCCAACCTGGGTTTCTGGACAAAAAGGGAAATGGGATTAAAGATGCAAAACTTCAAGGGATTGGAAGTGAAAAGCACAGGATGCCTGGATTGAGCCTAAAACAGAAGCTTGTGCCAGTATTTGATCCAGAGACCAAGTCCAAAATTCAGTACTGGAAGTCCTATGTAGCTCTTTAGTGAGAAAAGACCGTATCGAGTTGGACTGACAAGTCATACTGTAGTAACAGCCAAAGGAAAGGCCATGTGGATACATGCAAGCCAAGTCCACATCTCTTTATATTAGATGCATTGTTATATGGAATTGGGCCACTATAGTCCACTGGAGAATTGAAGATAACTCAACAGTATTATATGGAATTCTTCCCTTCAAATCTGGGATGGTGTTGGTTATTTTACTTTCTTAACTATTAATGCTATTGGCACCCTGATCCTATAGCTAAACACTGGACTAATTAAATGAAGCAAGATATATGAATTTATACTCCATTGTCATAAAGATGTGACCTAGCAGGTCATGCCTTTCCACAGCATCTCTTCACCGCACATATACAAAGGACCAATACTGCAGCAAATTGAATGGATTGTAGTCTGTCATAAAGTGGGTAACATGGTGGAATGGGTAAATAAGAGCAATTTGTTATAATGGCCATGAAGCCAGATGAAGCTAATGCTTAGAGTTTAGTCAGGCATCAAAGATCATCCACTGCATCCTAGGCCATCACCAGTCATCTTAACTTCTGTCTTGCCACTGGACTTTGATAACTCTGGAAAAGAGAACAAAGCTTATGACTGTATGCAACTCTGCCTCACTTAAATCTACTTCACATGTAAGTCAAGCTAGACCCTCATGATGTCATTGGTTCTCTTCAAAGACAAAGGATGAACAATATGGAAAATGAGGTTCCCCTGATCCTCATGCCAGTACTACTATCCCACTGGATCAATGAATTCACATATGGAGTACATTATTCTTCCACCTATCTTAAATACCTGTATCTGTGGAAATATATGGACTGACCCCCCTCTCTCAATATGGGAAAGGACTGAAATACGAAATACATATAATACATAATAAATACATCCAAGTTGCAGGACATCCACAACATTAAATACAACACTGAGGTCAGAATCCATTGTGTAACCAAAATGGCAATAGAACCATATACTTGAGAGATGTCCCAAAAGGAGACATTTGCCCAGACCATGTGGTTTGATACTGATGATGGCCCATGGGAAGTGGACCCTGGACTGAAAAGTCGCAAGTCCTCCTCAATAATATTCTAGAAAAAACGGATACACCAACTCCATTATCCCCCCCTCAATTTATACCTTTCCCAGTTGGAAAAGTGAAACAAAGAACTATTATAATTACACTTTAGATGTATCAGCTAAGGGGGAGAGACTGTCCACACAAAATTTAATATGGCAAGTTGCCCTAGTGAAGGATCTTTTGTCAACTTCACACTTAAAAATCAGATGTTTGAGACTATAGTCTTTGCTTATAATGACATCCCTTGGCACTATTTGACTCATTAATGGGAAAAAATGTGAAAATTGTAGATGCCCTTGAGACAGATACTCTGATGGTACATGGGAAAGAACAGTGGTCACCAAATTCCATTTGAACCCACTATTCTGATAATAGACTTATTCTCTCTCTCTCTCTTTCTCTCTCTCTCTGTCTCTCTCTCTCTCTCTCTCACACACACACACACACACACACACACTTGGGCTTTATTTCACATGTGGTGATTATGTTTATAAGGCTTTATCTCCAGGGTATGGAAGAATGGGCACCATAACCTATCTGGTCCCTGAACTACAGATACACATGACCTTGATTCCCACATCTGTCGCCAACCTTGGGAGCTTCATTCATCAGGTTCATAAAGGCATTACTAATTGTTTAGCTAAGAAACCCTTGGGATTTGATGCTTTCACCTGAGTTTTGTTTCCATGGTTTGGGATTTTAGAAGTTGAGAAGACAGTAGTAAATATGCCTGCAGCTCTAGCACCCTTGATGATGTTTCCATCCTGCGGCTAGAGGTAGATCCCCTGTCTCAGATAGTGGTTCAGAGTTGGGTGGCATTAGATCTGAAACAAGTTCAACAAGGAGTTTGTTCATTTACCAACACCATGTGTTGTTTCTATGTTGATAAAAATAAGCTAAGTCAAAATGTTACCAAGTTGAAAAACTTAATGAATGCAGGCTCTGAGTAGTCGAGACTTGGTGAGACTCTAACGGAGTCTCAGAGAACTTTGGGGAAAATTGTGAAGGTTACAAAGGGCCACAGGTCCAGGAAGAACCCTCTCAAGTAACTTAACATGGACATCCTTCTTAGAAACTCTGATTGGTTTCTGTTTATCAAACTATGCTGTCTACTGGTTGTGTAATCTCTGCTATAATGCTAAGTCTTCATGTACCAGGTCTGCTAGTTTTCCTCATTTATAAGATAAAGGATCATAAAATTTGGAACTGAGAGGGGCATTAAAAAAATCTAGTCCCCATACTATTTGTTATATGCTTCTCCAGGAAGCAGGAGGACAAGGGATACAGGGGAAAATTTTACCTCATCAGTAGAATGTAAGTTTCCTTAAGGCAGAAACTGTTATGCTTTTCTGTCTCTGTAAGCCCAACACCCTGCATGATACTAGATACAAAGTGGTTGCTTAACAAATATTTTTAATTGAATTGGGAGACTCTGTGCCCAGGTGCCCAGGTCTGGGCTGAGCTGGAAGTGAAGGGGCATGTTGGTACCTAGAAAGGGAGCAAGAAAAAGAGGGGGAGGCAGGGAAACTGCTCCACACCCAGGCTGTGGTTTCTGATGGGGCCCCAGTGGCAACAGGTGAAGGGAAGTGTTTGTCACCCTCTTGACAAAGACAGTCAAACAAAAGCCCAGGTTAGGCAGGCTGGCAAAGAAGGTGGCAAACAAACAAATAAAACCTATGGCCTGTCATGGCATCAGGGTTACAGCAGCCCTCGAGCACTGTAAGGTGAGAGCAGGGCTCAGGGTTCATTCGTTCATGCCCCACACATGTGCAACAAACACCTAATACATTCACACATGGCCAGTGTACACACATTCATACAGTCCTGGCTGACTGAAATTTTCTGTGGTGGCCAGCTGCAGAACAAATGTCTGGGGGAGGCAGGCAGTAGGAAAACAGATTTCTTTTCTCTGCCTCCAAATGTCTCCCCCAACAGGATTTAATCTCTGAACATCAGCAGTAGCCTGCATCCTTCATTTGCCTATGTAATTCTCATCCCATCAGACCAGATGTGCATCAGGCTGGAGGGCTTAGGAACACAGGTGAATGAATGGATAGAAGACAAAGGCATACATTCTAACTTAGACCCTAGTCCCTAAAAAGTGAGCTGACTAGGTAACATCCCAGGGAAAGAAGGAATTCCTGACACCTCGAGAAATGAGCTACCTTTGGAAGCAGCTCAGGATATCCAAGGTCTCCAACGGACCACTTTAGGCAGATTGCGAGAGAAGACTCCTGCTCACATATAGATTAGATGAGTTTGACAGCATCTATCCTGGAAGCAGCTAGTTGATACAGTGGCTCAAGTGCCAGGCCTCATCTGTCAAATGAGCTGGAGAAGGAAATGGCAAACCACTCCAGCATTCATGCCAAGAAAACCCCCAACGGGGCTACAAAGAATCAGTCACAGCTGAACAACTCTATCCACTCTACCACACTGTCTCTCATCTTTCTCACTAGATTTTATTTTGATGTGATAATAACCATAACTTTATCTCATTTGATGGTCACAACAACTTTGGGAGGTAGGGAGCTATTATTATTTGCCCTACTTATTAATTACCCTTTTTACAGTTGAGGAAACTGAGGCAAATAGTGGTTAAGTAATTTGTCTAGAGTCACCTAGCTAGATAGTAAGTACGTGAGGTCAGATTTGAACTCAGGTCTTCTGACTCTAGGCCCAGTACTTCATCCACTGAGTCACTTAGCTACCCTAGTGAATAGAGAGGGACCTCGAAGCCAGGAATAACTAGATTCAAGTACTACCTTCTGGCTGTGTGACCTTGGGCAAGTCACACCCTCTCAGTGCCCCAGCAGAGAAAGTTTGTAAACCAGAACTCCTTATACTGAGAAAAAAAACCACATTGATCTGGCCAAAAAACAGTGATAATTTTCTTAAAATACAAAGTGGTCTGGTGTATTGGAAAATCCATTCGACCAAAAACCCAGTGTTTGGGGGTTTAGTGCTGGCTCTGCTGCTAACTTGCTGTGTACCCTTGGGAAGGTCCCTTCCCACCTCTGGGCCTTAGTTAAATAAAGGAATAAGCCTGAATTATCTCTGACGTCCTTTTTAGCTCTGGCAGCACAGAATTCTAACTAGAATGGGCAGTGGTGCAATGGAATTCTCCGTATAGGCTTGATGTCCAGTCTGAGATGTCTAGGAGCCCCTGGAGGCTTGCTGGGGAGGTACAATGTGGTTTGGCCTGGACCAAAAACCAGCTGTGGGAGGAACAGCTGCCTCAAGGCTTAGAGGAGTCAGTTAGGTCTTGGAGGGAGGGAGCCTTTGGAGAATTTTTAACGGTTAGCAGAGAAAAAATGAATTCAGGAGAGGCAAGCCAGAATTCCACAAATACCAGAGAGGCTGGAATGTGGGGAGAGAGCCATGCAAAGAAGCCTGAGGATGAGGCAGGGGAACCATACTCACAGAAGCCAGCTGAGTTTTAGGGGACAAAGTAGGTATGGAGATAAAAGGTGACCACAACCACACAGTGTATTACAGACAGTGAAGATAATTACCAGGAGAAAAGCCAAACAAGTCCGGGACTTGGAGAACCTGACAGTGCTACTGATGACCTCGGACATCACCTTTTCTCTCTAGTCCTCTGTTTTCCTCATCTGTAAAATGCTGGAGTTGGCCTGGGCGATCTCTAAATCCTTGGCTCTGAATCCTATAATGAAGAGTTATAGGTGACTATTCCCCTTTTTTCACTCTCTATCATCCCAACTCTGACCCAGTGGGGTCCAGTTGTGCTGTCATGGGGGAGGTAGCTACTGATCCCTACACTCCTCTCCCATTCTCCTCAGGAAAGCAGAAAGAAAAGCCCTTCCCATCCAGGGTCTGTACATAGGATATACTTCTCCATCATTTAAAAAGAATGTAAAATCCTCGAGGACAAAGACTGTTTCATTCTTGATTTTGTATTCCCAGTATCTACTGTAGTGTCTAAGTCATGGAAGGGAGTGAGGGAGGGAGGGAGGAAGGAAAGGGAAGGGAAAAGGAGGGAATGGGGATGGAGAGAAGGAAGGGAAGAAAGGAGGGAAAGAGGAAGGGAGGAAGAAAGGAAAGAAGGGAGAGAATAAAGAATAAATAATGAATAAAGAAGGAAGGAGGGAAAGATGAAGGAAGGAAAGGAAGGGAAAGAAGGAGAGAGGAAGAAAAGGAGAAAGGAAAGGAGGAAGGAAGAAGAGAGGGAAGGAAGGAATGAAGGAGAAGGGAAAGAGGAAGAAATATTCAAGTATTTGCAATAAGCAAAGTACTATACTAGGCACTGGGAATACATATAGAAAAAGTAAGACAGCCTGATCTTAAGGAACTCACGTTCTAGAAAAAAAAAATTTTTTTTTTTGGAGTGGAGAGGGCAGGGCAATTGGGTTTAAGTGATTTGCCCAAGGTCACACGGCTAGTAAGTATCAAGTGTCTGAGGCAGGATTTAAACTCAGGTCCTCCTGACTCCAGGGCCAGTTGCTCTATTCACTGTGCCACCCAGCCACACCTAAGGAGCTCACATTCTAATGGGAGAGACGGTACATAAGGAAGGCTTTATAGCTGCAAGTCAGATAGAAAGATCACTGGTCTTTTAGGTGCAATAGCAAAGCAGATGGTAATACTCCCTCTATGATGTAATTTCCACTGATAAAATCATGTTTCTGATGTTGAACCATCTGACAATGCCAGGGCTTTGCTGTCAAGGACTTTCTTTCCTGGATTAGGTGACTAATAAATGTGTATTGATTGATTCCAAGAAGTGTTGGTCAGCTGCTTAAATGAGTAAATCTGAGATCTCTCTACATACATACATGCTTTCCTCTCCCCCTCTTCCCCAATCCGTGGATGGAAACATTACTAAAGAAATTCCTGTATTGCAGAGGTCCCATCTCTAATAACAGCTGACATCTATATATCTGTATAGAAGAGTACTTTACACAGTTGAGCCTGATACTTACACCTCGTGAGGTATGAACTGCAAGTCTTATCTCTGCTTTACAGATTAAGAAACTGAGGCTCAAAGACATCAAGTAACATCCTTGTGGGGCTAACAAGTATCATAAGCAGAATTTGAACCTAGGTCTTTCTAACTCCAAGTTCAGCTTTCCAGCAATGGTATCTTATCACCTTTCTAATAAGAGCAACTTATTAATTCCTTATTGGTTCCTGAATAATTTTTCTCTTCCTCTTTCTTTTAAAAAGATTATTTGTTATAATGGATGACTCTCTGGGAGGGGGAGGAATATAAGGGTGACATAAACATAGAAGTATCAATAAAATACAGTGGGGTGCTATAAACACAAAAAAATCTATTTAAAAAAATGAAGTGTCAAGGAGTCCTTTCAGCGGTGTATGATTTGGAGAAACCTCCAAATGTTTAACTATGCTCTAACTGAATTAGCATTTATTAAGTACATACTGTAGTTCCAGGCACTGTGAGTAAAAGTCAAAGGAAGGAAAAAAGAGAAGTGCCAGACACTGCGTTAAGCATTTCACAAATATGATATTATTTGATCCTCACAACAACCCTGGAAAGCAGGTGCTCTGACTATCATTCCCATTTTACAGTTGAGGAAACTAAGGCAGAGGACAAATGAGTTACAGCTAAAAAGTTTCTGAAACCACATTTGAACTCAAATGCTTAAAATTCTCCAGCGCTTATAATGTGTTGGGTCAGGTGGTAAAAACTGGAAATACAACTATGCCACAAGCTGAAAGAAAGTCCTTTCCCTCAAAGAGCTTATGTTCTAAAGAGGGAAGTTGCTGTTTAGCCATTTTTTCTGTTGTGTCTGACCCATTGTGACCCTATTTGGAGTTTTCTTGGCAAAGATACAGGAGAGGGTTGCTATTTCCTTCTCCAGCTCATTTTACAGATGAGGAAACTGAGGCAAACAGGGTGAAGTGACTTGCCCAGGGTCACACAGCTAGTGGTTTGCCACTTCCTTCTCCAGCTCATTTTACAGGTGAGGAAACTGAGGCAAACAGGGTGAAGTGACTTACCCAAATCTGAGGCCAGATTTGAACTTCAAGAAAAGGGGTCTTTCTGACTCCAAACCTAGTGCTCTATCCACTGTGCCCTAAAGAGGAAAAATAATATATAATAAGAAGCCAGAAGTGGGGATATATAGCTACAGGGAGATAGAGCTACAGGGATAGGAGAGAAGCATGGTAGAGAATATCTGAAGGGTCAGGAATCCCTGCTCTCAAGGAATTTAATATTCTATGGGGGGAAACAGTAGGCACCCAGACAAGTAACTATATAAAATATACAAAGTAGAGATTGTTATATATGCAAAGTATATCTCCTGGTCATTGGACACTGAGCTGGAAATTGGTCCTTACTAGAAACAGGGGAATAGAATAGAATCAGGCTTCTGTGGGAAGCTGGGCTTTGAAATTAGCCAGAAATGCTCTAAGGTGGAGGTGAAGAGGCAGGAAGGACTGCTTGTACAAATACACCAAGAAGGGAGGAGGAATGTTGTCTCCAGAGAGCAGCAAGTTTGGTTGGAACGCAGAGTACATGAAGAATTATGTGCCATAAGCCTGGAAAGGCAGGGCTGAAGCCAGATGGTAAAGAGTTCTAAAAGCCGTATGTCATTGCCAGAACAACAGTTCTCTCTCCCCCTCCATACATACACATTCATATGGTGCTTGCACCTACCCTCCATCAAAAAAGTACAAGGCTTCGGTCCCCAAGCAGGATTTTTAGGAGACATGAAACTCCAGTTTGCAGATAATTCTGATGCATTGTTATTTCAAAAACACATTATTTGGTGCTTGGGATAATTCTGTGTATACCCTTTCTCCTCCCCTCCCCCAAAGATAGACAAATGCTATAAACCCTAAGGCTCAATAGGGGCCTAAAGAAATTCTGCTTCTCGGCAGCCTACCACCCATGATGTTAGATGAACTCTGTTTATTCGTCTGTAATTGGAGGCTTTAGACCAGATGCTGTCCAAAGTCCCTTCCAGATCTGACATTCTATATAGTTCCATAACCCTAGATGGAGGGAACAAGGAGGAAACTGGGGAAAGAAAGCTCAGTTCCATCAAGTAGTGGGAGGAGAGAAAAGGTGGCCCTCCAGCAGGTTTTGGCAAAGGAAGTGAATTGAGAACAGATGATTAAAAAGCCTGGGATTTGTGTGCCTTGGGGAAATCGTGGTTCCCCAAAGTCTGGTCCCATTCTCCCCCACCCCCACTTCCTCTAAGTGACAACGAATAAGTCAAATAAACAGAAGAAGAGCTGGGGCTGAGAGGGATGGGGAAAGAGTTGGGGGCGGGGGGAGCATGGCAAGGTTGGTATAAACAATCCCAAATTCCAACAAACTGACTCTTTAATGAATCCAGAGATCAGGGTGAGTGGTTACAACCTTCCCAGAACACCCCCCTCCAAGTTGCTGGGCCACCTGGCAGACTGCCGGGGGGTTTAGGCCCTAGCAACTCCCTTCTCACCAGGCAGAAGTTAAACAGCTCTGGTCCCCCCACTGAAGTCCCAGGACCTCAGACCATTCAATTTAGCAAACAACTATTAAACTTCTATTTTGTGCTACACACTTAACCTACTGTCCTCTGGGGAAAAGACTAGTGTTTTCCGAGACTAGACTTACAGTTTACCCCCAGATTTAGCAACGACTTTCACCCCCCCCTTTCCATACATCCTCCCAGCAGCTGGAAAGAATGGTCCTAAAGCAAAGACGGAGAAACGAAGTCTCCACTTTGGCCACAGTTTTCTTTGATTACTGAAAAGCTGTCCAAGGGACTGGGAAGATGGAAAGGAGACAGACACACACAGAAACAGAGACTGAGCTCTCAAGGGAGAGGGAGAGGAATGCAGAAAAAGAAAAAAGATATGTTTGGTGAACCTTCTCAGATTTACAGTCATTTACTTAGCTTCCCAGGAAGCTGGACGTGGCTGGCTCTCATCGCCAGGGTCTGGGTCCCCCCTCGCCCTCCTCTCTGTCCCAGCCTGCCCTCCCCCAGGTCCTGTCATCACTGAGCTGGCTCAGACTGGGAGGCGGTTCTGTGGGTTAGCAGTGCCTTCCCGTGACCCCAGCAAGCAACAGGGCCCTGCAGTCCTGTGGTTAGTGACACCCGCAGAACCCTATGACCTGATTTTTTAGAAAGGAAGATCAGAAAGCAGTTCGGGGGAGAGGGAGGGAGGTTTGCGGGACAGGAACAGAGGTACACACAGTGACCAGAAAAAAAACCCAGCAGAATGGAAACTTTCTCTGTCTTCTTCAACAGGAAAGAAGGGTTAAGAGGAAGAGGCCAAATCATTCTGTCAAGAGCAAGTCTCAGAGGTTAAAAAAAAAATAGTACAGAATAGTTTAGGACTTCTTTGGCCCTCCTTCCTTCCGCTCTCTCATCGTGCTGTTCATTTGACACTTTGAGCGATTCCCTGGTGACGTCTCTGTGTGCAATATGCTCTCATGCTATCATCCTAGACCTCCCTTCTCTTTCCCTGCCAAACTCCTAGAAAGAGTCAACACTTTCGGTGTCCATTCACTTCCTCACCATCCACCCACTCCCTTCTCAGCCCCTCACAGTCTGGCTTCTGACCCCATCCATCATAGAACTGAAACTTCAGAGATTACCTATCATCTCCTAAAAGCGAAATCCCATGGATTTGTCTCAATCCTCCTCCTCTTTGATTTTGCTCAAATTTCAATCCAGCTACCCACTGGCTTGCTTCCTGCTCTTTATACAAGGACATTCAATCTCCCTACTTCTATGATTTTCACTGGGTCTTCTCTACGCCTGGAATGTTCTCCCCTCCTTACCTACTGGTTTCCCCAGCTTCCTTCAAGAATCAGCTCAAATCCTACTTCTGTTCCTACTACAACCACATACATATATACATTTGCTTCTGCCTTCCTTCTGAAATTTCCTTCCATTTACGCTAGTTATATATTGCGTACATTCATAGTTATATACATAATGTATTGTCTCTCATTAGAATATGTGCTCCTTGAGGTCAGGGATCATTTTTTGAAGCTTTTTGTTTGTTTTTATTTTAGGTGGGGGGAGGCAGGGCAATTGGGGTTAAGTGACTTGCCCAAAGTCATACCACCAGTTTTTTGTGTTAAGTGTCTGAGGCTGGATTTGAACTCAGGTCCTCCTGATTCCAGGGCCAGTGTTCTATTCATTGCACCACCTAGCTGCCCCTGATCTTTTTTTTTTTTTAAGCCAGTTAGGTAGTGGAATGGATAGAATGCTGTGTCTAAAGTCAGTTAAGACAGAGTTTGAATCTTGACTCAAATACTTATGAGCTATGTGACTCTGGACAAGTCACTTAACCTCTGGCTGCTTCCATTTCCAACTGTAAAAGGAGAATAATCATGATACCTACTAATGGGATCGTTGTGAGGATCAAATTAATCTTTGTAAAACATTTGGCACAGAGCAAGCATTGAATTGTCTGAAGAATCCAATCCCAATCTCTGTCTGCCCTGTCCAAAACTCTTCTTCCTGACCACTACCCTGTATAAATTGTCTTCCCCTTTTAGAAGAGACTGTCTTGTTTGCTTACATGGTATTTGCAGCCTTAGGACTGTGCTTGGCATATGCCTTAAGATAAACACTTAATTGAGGTAACTAGGTGTTACAGTGGACAAGAGTATAGAGTCCAAATGAGGCCTCAAATACTTACTAGCTATATGTCCCTGGGCAAGTCACTTAACTTCTGTTTGCCTCAGTTTTCTCATCTGTAAAATGGGGTTGGACAATAAAAACACCTACCTCCTAGGGCTGATGTCAGGATCAAACGAGATGATCATTGTAAAGAGTTTAACACAAAGCTTGGCACATAGTAAGTGCTATACAGATTATTGTTATCCATTATTAATAGTATTATAATTTTCTAATTTGTTAATAATTCATTAGTTCTTTATGGTTTACATTTGTTTTCTTCAGTGCAACCAGGAAAAGGAGATATTACCAGTTATTACTTGTACATTCATAGTTAGGTACATGTTGTCTCTCTCATTAGAATATCTGCTTCTTCAGGTCAAGGATCCTTTTTTTAAATCCTGTTCATTTGTTTTTGTTAGATATTACTAGTTATTACCATATCCATCTTTTTTTTTTTTTTTTGCTTTTTCGAGGGCAATTGGGGTTAAGTGACTTGCCCAAAGTCACACGGCTAGTAAGTGTGTCTAGTGTCTGAGGTCAGATTTGAACTCAGGCCCTCCTGATTCCACACCCGGTGCTCTATTACAGCACCACCTAGCCACCCTTACCATATTCATCTTGCAGATAAGGAAATGCAAATTCAGAAGTAGAATGCTTTGCCCATGGTCACAGAGGCCAGTAAGAAGTAGAACTCAGGTCCTTGGACTCCAAGGTGAGTGCTTTTCCACTACCCTCAGTCAATCAATGAGTATTTATTAAGTACTAGCACTGGGGATACAAGATAGGTTAAAAAAAAAAAAGAAGGCAGAAGTACCTGTCCCCTCCCCCACACCCAAGATTCTCAGTCTAATGTGGTAGACAACATGTACAAATAAGACATATAAAGGAAATAATGGAGATAATGAATAGAGGGAGGACACTGGCATTATGTGGGATCAGGAAAGGCTTCTTACAGAAAATGGAATTTTAGCTGGAACTTAAAGAAAACCAAGAAGAAATATACTGTCAATGTATAGGTTTTAAAAAGTAAGGATCTGTAGCAGAAAAAGGGTTGTATGCCAAACCAGAGCCAGACCAATGACCTGAAATGGCAAAACAATGGTCTGAAAGAAAGATACAAAAGCCAAAGGACCCAATCCGCCATAGGAAGCCATCCCCTGGCTTCTGATCCTGGTCAAGGAAAACCAGAAAAGTCAGATGTAGAATAGATGCTGAGATTAATCCTACAGGGTGGTTTTCTCACAGCTTTCATGTATTAGAATGGAGCAGACATAGAGAAGGCTATCCTTAGTCTTTCCCTACTTTCTTCTTATTCCTTGGCCTTTGCTCCTGTTCTACCAGGGGCTTCATTGTATTAGGAAAATAAACCGGTGGGGTCTGCTGCTGTTCTGAGCATAGCTGCAAGTCAGCTAAAATACAGAGAAAGGGAGAAAGAGAAAGAACCCCTTGACATAGCAAATCACTCTATCATGCTCACTACTTGGGTTCAGAATTTATATCTAAAATCCTTTTGTCTGGACACCTATGGCTCTGACCACAGCTACTATGTCTTCTCTCCCTAGTAAGTATGGCCTCAAATGTAGACATGGTGATCCCTTATCAAGATGGGGTGATCTGAGGATCACCAGCTTAGGCCCTATGATCCCAGGATCATAAATTTAAAGCTAAAAGTCCAGCTATTTCAACTCCTTCCCTCTCTTTCCTTCCCCCATTTTACAGAAGAAGAGAAACACTGTATTCTTTTCCCACTGAAAAATGATGGATCCAAATGGACAAACCAGAACATATCCAGATGAGGGTAACCAAGATGGTGGCTGATCAAGCAGCCATGTCCTACATGATGAATAGTTTTTGTTTGTCCTTCATTCTCAAAAAGAACCAATAACATCAGGATGTTTTGACTTGCAAGTGAATTGGATTTAAATGAGGAAGAGCTGTTCAAGTCATCTGCCTCACTCTCTCCTCCAGAGTCATTAGAATTCAGTGGCAAGACATGGGTCAGGACAAGAATGAGCAGTTAGGGAGATAAAGAAATGGCAAACCCAAACAAGAAAGACTTACGGGGACCTTGCGACAAAGTGATATTTAAGGAGAAAGTAATTTTGACTAGGGGAATTGTGTAACCATAGATAATAGGCAGGAGTAACATTCATCCTCCAGGATATACACAATGAAGCCAAGGGGCTGACTCACAGATGGAACAGTTCGTGTTAAAGATGTCACTGCCTTTTCCAAGAACAGAGCTCCCACGAATGCATCACAGGAGGTAGAGAAGAGGAGTTCTGTATGAGATTGGGAAAGAGGAAAGAAAGTGATATTTCTAATCAAAGACAACTGGCTCACCTCGCAGAGTGGGATCTGCTACAAATGACTTAGATGGGGAAGCTCAGTGCCAGGCAATTACACTGGCCAGCCAGCCAATTAGAACTCTTCATCTTGTGTCATGTTGGACATGCCAGAAGTATTGTTTGCAGGTATACTGGTAAATGTTTAACAACTGGCTATCTGAACAACACGCACGTAGGACAGTCCCTGGCATACAGCAGATCATTAATAAATGCTTATTGACTGACAACTTTCAGTTTAATCTGCATTATACACATTTCCTCTATCACTTTTTTAAGTCTAGACAACCAGCAAAACAAACAGTTAAACCTGATTTGAAGCCTTTTCCATTTCTAAGATGCAAATGCCCACACTGAAATTTTAATGATCAGTTCTCTGGAGCAAAATGGTTCTATTACACTCTCAGCTTATAATTCTCAGCTATAGCTTAGGTCAAGAAGGGGAAAGAGAAACATAACATCCAACCACAAGAGACTTTTGAGATATTAATGATTGTTTGGTAGTAGAGTACAGAAAGTTATCGGCCAAATTAGTTTTCAAGATAACAATTTGTATTTATATAAGATTTTAAGTGTATGAAGTACTTTCTCAAAACATAATGAGGAAGGCAGTGCAAGTGTTTTTATTCCCATGTAGAGATAAAGAAAATGAAGCCAAGAAAAGGTAAGTGACCTGCCCAAGGTCACTCAGCTAGCAAATATAAGAGGTGAGAACAAAAATAAAAAAAGGAAAGAAATAGGGGCACAAGCGAGGCCCCTTGGATCATGGATAAAGAAATTATCTTGGGCCTCTGGAAGTGGTAGAAATTGGCAAAGTCCATTTGTTCATTTAAAAAGTTCATTTAAAAGAACATTTAAGCATGTTCTAGACACTATGCTAGACCCTGGGTTTACAAAGACAAAAATGAAGCAGTTGCTGCCCTCAAGGAGCTTACATTCTACTGGAGAGGGGGAGAAGGGACAACATATGCATAAAAAAATTAAACACAAAAGATACAAAGCAGTGCCCAGACTGAGAGCATGAGCAGCCTCCTGTGGGAGGTAGCCCTTGAGTTGAGCTTTGAAGGAACAGAAGGATTTTATGAGGCCGAGGGGAGGAGAGAAGGCTCTTTTTGTGTTCTTTTTTGTATATGAGAGGAGGAAGAGAAAGAAGAGGAGGAGGAGAAGAATCTCTGACTTCATTCTTGTGTGTGCTCCCTTACCAATACAGATCACAACCCTTCCCCTGACTCGATGACCTCAGGCAAGACAACCTTTCAAGCCTCAGTTTCCTCAGTTGTAAAATGGTGATATCTGTACCGTTAACTTCCTCCCAGAGTGTCCTGAGCATCAAATAAGGAAATATGTGAAGCACCTTGCATTGTAAGTGCTTAGCAAACTTTTGTTAACTGATTCAGTTGTTATTTTTGTGTTGTTGTTGCATCAGTCAACAAGCATTTATTAAGCACCTACTGTGTGCTGGGCACTATACTGGAGACACAAAGACAGAAATGAAAAAGTCCCTGCCCTCAAGCAGCTTATGCTCTACTGAAGTAATAACATGCATCTATAAAATAAGTGCAAAGCCATTTCTGGGGGAGGCATAATTGCTGTACTGATGATGAAGAATCTCTGGAGAAATCTCGGAAGAAATTCATTAGCTGGAAGTGAATGCTTTGGTGACCAGCCTCTCCAGACTTAGTTGGGCATATTATCAGATAGATACATTATCTAGCTGAATCCCCCTGAACTCCAAGTCTTCCTAGCCTGTTAGAGAACCAAAGTTACCTCTATGCCAAGCTAAAACATAGGAGGGAAACTTTAGAGGGAGAGGGTGGAGAGGAATGGTAATAATTAATAAAAATCATAATAATTCATTTCTATAGCACTTGTGAGGAAGGTACTTAGTCTAGGAATAAACAATATTTGTTGGAAAGCAACAGGAAGATTTTCATTACATTTATTTTTTCTGAATAAATGGGTAGCTCCCTTAATGGAGTGCATGGACTCAGACAAGAATGAGCCCTTTTATACTACTTCCATTCGAATTTCCTTCCTTGTCCTTCATTAGCTAGCTGCAACCTCCCAAACTGCCCACATCATGCTCCCCTCCAACAGCTTGGCAAGCATGCTACAAGCCTCTAGCCCCTTACCAAATCAGAAGCTGGGTCATGCTAGAACACAGCTCTGATTAGAACCAGTCACCCCTGACCCACCTTCTGCTATCACTTAAAGATAGGAGTGCTGTGGCCAGCACAGTATGACCTAGCTACCAGCTGAGTAAAACAAAGAGAAAGTAAGAGAGAGCTTCCAGCTGAATAAAGGAAAGAGGGAGAGAGAGGGGGGGGGGGTATATTTCATAGTCTGTTTATTGCAGAACCATTTCATACTAACCCAAGCATACAAGAAAATCATAGAGCTTATATTACTTATTGCAGGGATAATTAGGTCTCGACTTTTCCCTACCCTAGCCCAAGGCTAATCACCCATTAAGATCTTTATCCTAGGACCATATCCGGAGGCACAAACAAACTGGGAGTCCCAATCAAGACTTGCAAATTAACTTTCAGTACTTTCTTTAGATATTCACAAACCAATGAGAGCATCCACCCAACAAGATTATACTCTCCTTGTGTATCTGCCTAATGACCTTGTAGAACTGGAGACCTAATATAGCCAAGGCCCCTGACAGTCTTGGCCTACTATATAGGAGCACTTTTAATTATGTGGAAACAAGATTCTTCCCATTGTTTCCCACACACTTTACAGTTAGTAAACATGTACTTTGGGGCAGCTAGGTGGCAGCAGTGAATAGAGCACCGGCCCTGGAGTCAGGAGTACCTGAGTTCAAATTCGCCTCAGACACTTAACACAAAAAACTAGCCGTGTGACCTTGGGCAAGTCACTTAACCCCAACTGCCCTCCAAAAAGCAAAAAAAAAAAAAAAAAACCATGTACCTTGTAGCCTGGCTCTGGCTTAGGTACAGAGACACCAAGCCCAAGCCTCAGTTTCTCTTTGCATTGTAAGGTGCCTATGTCTTTGCCCATTAGACTGGGGGAAGCTCCATGGTGGGAAGAACTGTGTTGCTTCATTGTAGAATTTAAGCTGGAAGGAACCTTAGAAGTTTTGTAGTACAGCCAGTTTATTCTACAGCTTGGGAATCTTTGGCCTAAACAGGTGAAGTAATTTGCCCAGTGTGGCACAGACGGTTAAGGAGCAGCCAGGATTTGAACTTGACTCTAGATTAGACTGAGATCTTCCCACCCACCCACCCACCACTAGCATATGTGGCCACAGAGCAGTGGACCCCAAAGGGATCTGTAGATGTATTTCAGGGGGTCTGTAAACTTGGAAGAGAAATATATATGTATATTTTTACATATATACACACATATATGTGTGTATAAAATCTTCATTTTAATTTGATTGGGTTCCTTTCTAATTCTATGCATTCCCTTTTGTGCATTTAAAAGCATTCTGAGGGGGTTTCCATAGGCTTCAACAGACTGTTCAAGGGGTCCCTTACACAAATAAAAATACTATGAACCTGTGGTTTAGAGGCTTGGGTTCAACTAGCACAACTATGCCCATTGACCAAGAGCTCTCTGAAGGCAAGAGGAAGGAATCTCAACCCAGTAAGATTGGAAACTCTCTAAGAAGAACTGTCTCTCCTTTCACATAGGGAGTGCCAGAAGCCAAGAATTGGGTCTCCCCCATAGGACTAGGAGCCTTCCAAGGGCAGGTTGTATTTCTTCTCCTTCCTCTCTCCTATCTAGCAATCAACATGTACTTATTAAGGGGCAGCTAGGTGGCTCAGTGAAAGAGCACTGGCCCTGGAGTCAGGAGGACCTGAGTTCAAATACAGCCTCAGACACTTAACACAAAAACTAACCGTGTGACCTTGGGCAAGTCACTTAACCCCAACTGCCCTCCAAAAAGGAAAAAAAAAAAAGCATATGCACAAAGTAGTTAAATACACAGTAGTTTGGGAGGAAGGGCACTAGCATTTGAGGGAAGCAAGGCTTCATGCAGAATATAGTGTTGAAGCTGCACCTTATGGATGGACTCCTGGGTAGGGACAGTGCCTAAATAGGGCCCACAGTAGTCACCCAGGTCAGGCTGTCATAGTAAATGTCATTCTGTTCAGTGTGACAGGTTTCCATAAGCATCGTGGGCTACTGAAGAAAGGATGTAGATAATTTTCTGCTTGTCCTTATTTCCAAGCATGGCAGCAGCTGGGGATCGAGTAGTAATGAATTGCCATTCCTTTCCTTAGACTTTAGGTACTAGTGTTTTTAAAGGAATGACTGACTATGGGCTCTTCTCTCTTAAGCCTTCAAGCTTGCTGTTCTCCCAGGCTGAGCTCCTAAAAGAAAGAAAAGAAAATAACAAACAAACCCATTTAGTGTCTATAAATTAAGTGAATGACATCTCCCACTCTGGAACAGGGCTGCCTGGGGCCCCATCTGATCAGAAGCCTGGAGAACAGCCCTGCCCCTCCCCCCCAAGAATCTATCTCTTGAAAAATCATCAGCAGACACTGAAGCAAAGCTGGGAGGCAGCTGCTTCATTTTCATGCTGGGCTTGTCCCTACTCAGGAGCCCATCCATATCCCAGATTGGAGAGCCCATTCCCAGCTCATTCCAGGGAGAGGGTGATGGACGAAGACAGGAGTGCTGCAGAGCTTGCAGCCCCATCCATCATTATAGGCAGGTGGGGGCAGGATGGAACCCTGGAAAGGAAGCCTGCCATAGAAGGCTAAAATCACAAGAATCAGAACTAAAAACCCAGCCACAACTAGACCCAAGAGGCAGTGTTGTTTTAATGGAGAGAGAGCTTGATTGGGAACACCAAGGTTCCAGTCCTACCTCTGACCTATACTAGTTATGTGACCCTGGACAAGTTACAGCCTCTCTTCACTCTAGACAACTCTCTAAAATTATAAATTGTGAAGAAAGTACTAACCTGCATTAGGAGAGACAATTCCCTATGCCAATTAAATCATAGGTTCTATCCTTAAATAGAAACATAAATAAGGGTGCCTCCCCTATCACTGCTATCTTGATACCATTGCCTCTTCATGTCTATCCAGGTTGGCATATTATTTAGCAGATGCATCCCCAAGCTCTAAGCTGGGCCCTTTGCTCTCTACATGGTCTCTCAGGTTCCCAGATTTTTCCTGTGACCCCTCCTGATCCAGTATGTATAATCATCATTCCTACGCAAACGACTACTAGATCTATATAGGCAACTCTAGCCTCTTTTCTGAGTTAAAACCCATAGATTTTCATTGTCTCATCCTTCATTATCTCCCTGCAGAATGTGTTGCTCCTCCTGGTTCTTTCTTTCCTGCCTGGGTTTTTGTGACACTTCTCTCCTCTGGTTCTCTTCCTGTTCAGTGTCCCCTGTAGGACATGAAGTCAGACATTCCAGATTCAAACCCTAGCTTTGTCACTTACTTACCTGTGCGACCTTGGGCATCACCCCTCTGGGTCTCCAATCCAACAACTGTAAAACGAAGGGTTTGGACTAGAAGACCTCTGAGTTCCCCCTCTAAATCTATGATCCATTTATCTTACACACACACACACACACACACACACACACACACACACACACACACACAAGAATAATCATTACCCCCAGGGCTCTCTCTTGGACCTTCTTCTCTTCCTACATTCACTCTCTTGATAATCTCATCAGCTTTCATAGGTTCACTTATCATTTATGCAGATGATACCCAATCTCCACATCCCATCTTAATCTTGCTCCTGAGCTCCAGTCCCACATCACCAACTGTCTGAAGGACAGCTCCACTTTAATGTCACATGTCCAAAATAGCATTCCTTATCTTCCTGTAAAACCCACTCCTCTTCCTGATTTGCCTGTTTCTGTTGAGGAAACTACCACCACTACTACTACTATTACTACCACCATTACTACAACTACTACTGCTACTAACACCATCACCATCACTGCTATTATTGCTATAACTACTACTACTACTACTACTACTACTGATAGTAATAATAATAATAATAGATACAGTAATAATAGCTAGCATTTATATATGTGCTGTGAAATGTGCTAATTGCTTTAAAAATATAATCTCATTCAATCCTCACAACAACCCTAGGAGATACATATTGTTATTTTCCCATTTTACAGATAAGGAAACTGAGGCAACAGAGATTAAGTGATTTGGCGAAGGTCTCACAGTCAGCAAGTATCTGAGGCTGGATTTGAATTCGAGTCTTGCTGACTCCAGGCCCAGAGCTCTAGCCCCTGAACCACCTCACTGCCATCACCCATCCTCTTAATCTTGGAGTCATTTCCAGTTCTTCCCTCTCCCCTATTCTATATTTCCAGCCAGCTGCCAAATATTTTCTATTCTACCTTAGTAACTTCAACATTCATCCTCTTCTTCTGCTATAGGACTATTACCAAAGTTCATGTCTTCATTAATTCTCACCTGGACTATTACAATAACTTCCCAAATGTTCTCCCTTTACCCATCTGTCTTCCACACAGCTGGCATTACTAAACCATAGGTCTGTCTATGCTACTCCCTCTCTCAAGAAGCCTGAATGGCTCACTCTTGCCTCTAATACATAACTTCTTAAACCAGGGTCCATGAATCATTTTTTAAAATACATATATTTTATAACTGCATTTTAATATAATTGGTTTCCTTCGTAATTCTATGTCTTTTACTTTATATATTTAAAAACCTGGTTCTGAGGAGTCTGTTGGCCTCAACAGACTCCCATAGAGATCTATAATAGGGGGAAAAAAAAGGTTAAGAGCCCCTGCAATAGTATAGAATGCAAACCCTTCTCTCTGGTAGGTAAATAAAGCCTTTCACAATTTAATTCCTGTCTATACTTCTCTCAGACTTAGTATACATTATTCCTCATCATGCCCTTCACATTTCTACCAAACTGGCCTAATTGTGTTTTGTGTAAAGACATTCCATCTGCCAACTCCATATCTATACACAGATTGTCCCCCCATCCCACCCTTCACCCCTTCGTGGAATGCACTCCTTTCTCACATCATCTGCTTCATGGAAAGCCCAGCTTCCTTCAAAGCTCAGCTCAAGTGTCACCTTCTATATGGGACCTTTCCTGATTCTTGCCACCTTTCCTTCCCCCCAGCTGGTAATACCTCACAGACACACATCTCTAATTATTTACTTTGTATAGCTTTTGTATTTACTTATATGTAGATATGTGGTTTCCCTCAGTAGAAGGTCCCCTGAGGGCAAAGATCTTCATTTTTTTTTTTGCCTTTACATCCCTATCACCTAGTAAAGGGCAGACATTTAACAAATACTTGTTGAATGATTAACTAATCAAAGGAACAACTCAATCACTATTTTGCTTTAATCTGGTCATAAATCAGTTATTTCAGCCATTCACAACTCTTCATGACCTCATTTGGGGTTTTCTTGACAAAGATACTGAGGTGGTTTGCCATTTCCTTCTCCAGCTCATTTTACAGATGAAGAAACTGAGACAAACTGGGTTAAGTGACTTGTCTAAGGTCATACAGTATCTAAGGCTGGATTTGAACTCAGGAAGATGAGTCTTCCTAACTCTAGGCCTGGCCATAAATCAATACTGATAACTAATTCAGGACCGAGATTTAGAAACCGGAGTACAGATTAGACACTCCACTCACACTCTATGTATACCCATCAGCAGATGTGAACACAGTGGGAGCTGTAGTCACAACACTGCACACAGGTGGCCCAGGCCATAAGATCATCTTCTCAGTAGAAGCAGCAATGGGATTCAGTAGTCCCCTGGGTGTCTGAGCTGCCTTTTAAGGATCATACTGCTCACCTCCTAGTATGAGGAAGGGGCTAGAAAAGGTGCCCTGAAAATTTTTTGCTTACCAACCCTGGTATGATTACTGTGGCAGGTGGAGATTCCACTCTGTGGTCAAAACACCAAAAAAAAATGTACCAAAACTTCTGCAAATATGGTTCCACTCACCATCAGTACATGGAATGTGTACACACTTATAGACAACACAAAATCCAGTACATCTGAAAGATGAACAGCTCTTGTTGTACGAGAACTCAACAGATATTGCATCCAAATAGCAGCCCTTAGTGAAACAAGGCTGGCAAATGAAGGCCAAATTATTGAAGTTGGAGCTGGATACACATTTTTCTGGAGTGGTTGCAGTGAAGAGGAGCACTGCGAAGCTGGTATAGGTTTTGCAATCAAAACTAATTTAGTCAACAAGCTTGCATGCCTACCAAAAGGAATGAACAACAGGCTCATGACAATGAGATTTCCATTTGCAGGAAAATGTCACACCACCATCATCAATGCCTATACTCCAACCTTGACAAACCCTGATAAGGTCAAATAAAAATTTTATGATGATCTGGAGACCCTTATCATCAATGTTCCAAAAGAGGACAAACTTATAATTCTGAGTAAATTTAAGGCTAGAGTAGGCTCGGACTAACAGATATGGCAGGGAGTCCTTAGAAGAAATAGAGTTGGAACAGCAATAGTAACTTACTGCTAAAGACTTGTGCATCTCACTGACACAGTCTTTAGTTTGCCTAAATGCAATTAAACTTCATAGATGCACCCTGACAGCAAACACTGGCATTTAATAGACTCTGTGATTGTAAAGAAAAGAGAGACAGGATACAAAAGTGTTGAAGACAACGTGTGGTACAGAGTGCTGGACTGATCATAGACTTATCCTCTCCAAGCTAAATACTCACATTCAACAAAAGCAGCAGCTGCAGACTACCAGAAGAATTCATGTCAACATATTAGAGCTCTTCTCTGAAAGGGAACCGTTTGTTGCTAACTTGGAGGAAATGTTTAGCCAACACATAGTCAGCAACAATGGAGCAGAAAAGGAGTGGGCAACTTTCAGAGATTTGGTGTACAGTACTACATGTGCTCTTCTGGGTCAGAACACTAGCAAATGTTATCTCTTGTTTGATGAAATTCAGAAACCATAAACAAAAAACAAGAGCTCTACAGGGTTTACCAGCAGAATAGTTCATCCATCTCTAAGAAGACAGCATTTAATTCCATCAAAAGTAAAGTACACACAAAGCTTAGAGAGATGCAGGATTCTTGGCTCAATAAGAACGCAGTTTTATGCTGATAGTAACAATCCAAAGCACTTTTATGAGCCCTGAAGTCAAAGACCTACTCAATGGTGATGGAGCTACATTGATTAGTGATAAGGGCATGATCCTAGAAAGGTGGACAGAACGCTTCAATAGTGTTCTCAACAGACAGTCATCAATCATGGCTGAAGCCACTGACCATTTACCTCAGGTTGAAATCAGTCTCTCCCTAACTCAAATTCCAACTGAAGAAGAGGTTTTGATTGCCATTAGGATCCTTTCATGTGTCAAAGTACCTGGTACTAATTCTATTCCAATTAAGATTTACAAGGTGGGGGTCCATTGCTCATACAAAAGCTGACTGAAATTTTCCAGGTTATATGGCAAGAGGAAGTTATCTCCCAGGAGTTCAAAGACTCTTCCATTGTCCATCTCCATAAAGGTAAAGGAAATAGATTGTCCTGTGACAATCACAGAGGGGACTCTCTCGGTCATTGCTGGCAAGATTCTCGCCAGAGTCCTCTGTAATGGGCTGATCCTTCACCTGGAAGTTGGTCATTTACCTGAGAGCCAGTGTGGCTTCAGAAAAAGTCAAGGAATGGTTGATATGATATTTGCTCCCCGACAACTCCAGGAGAAATACCAGGAGCAGAACAGAGGTCTATACACCACATTTGTAGATCTGACCTAGGCCTTTGATACTGTCAGTCATGAGGGATTATGAAAAATTGTCAAAATGTGGTTGCCCAGAGAAGTTTATCAGCATTGTACATCAGTTTCATGATGGCATGTTTGCCCACAATCTGGATGATAGACAATGCTCTCATGCTTTTCTAGTCACCAATGGAGTGAAACAAGCTTGTATATTTGCTTGCATGCTTTTTAGTATAATGTTTTCAGCCATATTGTCAAATGCTTTCAATGAGGACAAATAAGGCATCAAGGTTAGCCACCAAATTGATGGTAAATTCTTTAACTTGAAAAGGCTACAAGCTAAGACTAAAGTGGAGGGAGTACTGGTGCATGGTTTTTTTTGTTTGCAGATGATTGTGCATTCAATGCAGCCTCTGAAGCTGAGATGCAACAAAGTATAGATCAATTCTCTACTGTTTATGTTAATTTTGACCTAACAACACCAAGAAAACACAGGGGCTCCATCAGCCACCACCAAAGCATCTGTATGTGGAACCATCAGTTACAGCAAATGGAGAAGTTTTGAATACTGTGGATAAGTTCACTTACCTTAGCAGTATACTTTCCAGGGATATACACATTGATAATAAGGTTAATACACACATTGTCAGAGCTGAGCTAGCTCAGTGTTTGGGAGACTCCAAAGGAAGTTGTGGGAGAGTAGAGGTATTAAAATGACTACCAAACTGAAGGTCTACAGAGCCATTGTGTTGACCTCAATGTTGATGGTGAATATGCCCGTGAAACCTGGACAGCACACCAATGCCATGCCAGAAAACCGCATCGCTTCCATTTGAATTGTCTTAGGAAGATTCTAAAGATCACCTGACAGGATAAGGTACTAGACACTGAGGTCCTTTCTTGAACTAAACTCCAAGCATTCAAACTCTACTGAAAAGAGCACAGTTAAGATGGGCTGACCATGTTGTTCAAACGCTAAACATATGTTTACCAAAAAGACTATTTTATGGAGAATTCACACTGGGCAAGTGCTCATGTGCTGGTCAGAAGAAGGAATACAAGGACATTCTCAAGGTCTTTCTTAAGAACTTCGAAACTGATTGTGTGACATGAGAGACACTGGCACAGGACCACTCAGCATGGCATCCCCTCATCAGAGAATGTGCTGTGCTCTACCAGCAAAGCAGAATTGAATCACCTCAAAAGAAACACAAGATGCACAAATTTAAAAGAACTCGCCCCAAATATTCACACAGACTATTTGTGCCTGCTGTGGTAAAGCATTCCAAGCTCATATTGGTCTGATCACCACAGTCAGACACATCGAAATTTAACTATAGCATAGTGATGTCATTTTGTTCCTCTTTGAGAATGGACAACAGCTACCACCACCATGTATGCCAATGAATTTAGAGCAAGAATGTACCTCAGAGGCCATCTAATCCAAACTTTCCAATTAACAGTTGATGAAACTGAGGCCTAGAGATTAGCCAGTTTACCCAAGGTCTTTGATCCAGTAACACTGACCTCCTTGCTGTTCTTCTACAAGATACTCATATACTAGCTCTGAGTATTTCCCTGCTATGACCCACTCCTGGAATGCTCTCTCTCCTTGTCTTTACCCTCTGGCTACCCTGGCTTCCTTCAAGTTCCAGCTAAGATCCCACCCTTTCTGGTCCCCCTTAATGCTATTGGCTTCCCTCTATTGGTTTTCTCCAGTTTATCATGCATATATCTTGTTGTAGGGAAGCTATGTGGAGCAGTTAAATATGTGTGTGGCATGATTTGAACTCAGTAGATAGAACACTGGGCCTGGAATCAGGAAGACTCATCTTCCTGAGTTCAAATCTGACCTCACTTATTAGCTGTGTGACCCTGGGCAAGTCACTTAACCCTGTTTGCCTAAATTTCCTATCTATCAACAATGAACAAATGAAGGAAATGGATACTCCAGTATCTCTGCTAATAAAACCCCAAATGGGGTCACAAAGAGTCAGACACGACTGAAACAAGTGAATAACAACAACAAATATCTTGTTTGTACATAGCTGTTTTATATCATCTCCCCCCAGAGACTGTGAGCTCCTTGAGAGCAGGAACAGTTATCTTTCTTTGTATACCCAGCCTGGCACATAGTAGGCACTTAATAAATGTTTGTTGACAGACTGACTGACCAATATCATCCAGGTAGTGAGCAGCACAGGTAGAACACCAACCAAGATCCTCTAACTCCAATGTGCCATGCAGCTTCTGTGAAAACCGACTGACCAAGTCAATCATTTATTAACCTATTGGCAACTGTAGATGGGATAAGACTGGAAGAAGGTACAACTGCTTCCTCCTAAAATACCAAGAATCATATGAAAAGGAAATCATGGGGGGAGGAGAAACCAGCATGCGCCACACCATATGCTAGGGACCTGATTCCTTCCCTTCAGTCCTTTCCACCCAGGCCTTTCCACAGAGACATAAACTAGGGTATGTGACCAGAGCTTTGTCCCAGGTTGCAAAAACTACTGGGCACTAGCACTGAGTGTGTTCTCCTGCAAGTCAAGAGTCACTGAGATTGGCATCTAGCTAATGAAAATAAGAAGCAACCTGATGGTACAGCAACTACAGCTCAGCCCCAGTCACTTCCCTGCCCATGTTTGGCTGCCTTTCTCAGCAGCATTTGAGGGCACGAGTAGTGTTGCTTCCCAGGGTGCATTTTATGCTTCTTGACCCAAGCAAGAAAAAAAAAAAAACTGTAGCTACTAGAACCACAGAATTCCCACCCAAGTTGGGGAGACACCCAGATACCTTGCCCAGGCTCCATTAAGAGTCCCTGGAGAGGGAGAGAAATAACAACAGAAAGTAAGAAGATGGTTTGTCAGTTGTGAACTTGAGCAGTGACCTGTGTATAAGGTTGAATTGCCCTGTTTGTATGTTTGTTTTCCCCTCCGCAGGTGGGCAGTCTAGGCCAGCAGCCTTTCCCGGTTTCTCCTTAATTGAGAGACCACACCTAGTTATCAAAGCTGTTCCATAACAATGGAACCCATGGTTCTGAAGGGGTTTTATGACTGCCTAAGAGGAAGGGGGAATTAAATCTCTAGCTAGAAGATAAGAACCGAGCTGGTTTAGAAGTCCACTTTTGGGAAGGCTGGCTACAATAGCAGCCTCCATGGAATCAGGACTGGCCTAACTAGACCTGGGGAATTTTAGTTAAGAATTAGATTAGAAAACTGAGGTGCCACTCAGTCTGGGACCAGGGAGATTTCTTAATTACCTCACTCTGGCATATTATTTCAGAATTTGTACAGTCTCTTTTCTTTCCCAAATTAATCCTAGAAAACACAATTTGTGGTCTGGAGCATGTAGGCACTGCGGGGGATAAAGGAAAACGGGAAATAAAATAGGTACTTGGGACTCCACTGTGGAGAGACCCTCAACCTCTGTACAATGGGAATAAAAGTAGCATCAAATCATGGTTTTAGAACTGGAAGGATTCTCAAAGACCCTCAGGTTCGGGCTTCCCTCATCCCCCCATTTTGCAGATAAGGAAGTTGAGGCCCAAAGTCACAGAACTAGTGATTATCAGAGGCAGGATTTGAACTCTGGTCATCACTGTGCTACCTAGCATCTTCTTCTTGGGGTTATGGTGAGAAGCAAATAAGATCAGTTAATAAAAATTTGTTAAGTACCGACAATGTGTCTGGCACTGTTATATCAGTGTTATATCACTGTTGATATAAAGAAAGGTAAAGGACAGTCCCTGATCTCAAGGAGCATCTAGTCCAATGGGGGAAAGACAACTCATAAAAAGGAGCTGAAAAAGGGGGAAGTGGGGGTGGGGGTGGGCATTTGGTGAGGGGGCATGATAAAATCAAGAGGAGTGGTGGGAAATAAAGAAATGACTGGCCTGGGCAACCTCATTAAAGGGGGGATCTGGGAGGAATTCTCCACTCCTCATAATGAAAGAGATTGAGGGAGGTCCCAGAGCAGGGGGTACTGACAAGGTATGAGTTTTAGACTTGATAATAAACTGCTGTGTGTATTTGCTGCTATCAATTACCACAGATTTACAGCCAAAAGGGACCGTAGAGGTCATCTAGACCCACCTTTCATTTTTAGGATACTAAGGTAGACATTAAATGACTTGCCCAGGGTCACACAACTACTAAGTGTCTGAGGTAGGATTTGAACCCAGGTTTTCCTGATTCCAGGACAGCTCTTCATCCACTTCACCACCTAGTCACCTCTAGGGAATGGTGCTAGCAGATGTGAGGGACCAGGAAAGGCTTCTAGGAGGTGGTAGTGCTTAATCTGAGTCCTTCATAGAAGCCAAGAACTGTAAGAGCAGGGAGATGGGAGAGAGGAGATTCCAGGCATATAGACATGGGTCTTGAGGTATCATGTTCAAGAAATTTCAAATAAGCTGGTATAGCTGGATTGTAGGGTACATGGAGGGGAGGTGGATTCAAATCCCAACTCTATTTCTTCCAGTAGTTGTGTGACCTTGGACAAGTCACTTCCTCATATCCATGCAACTGTTTTTGCCCCAGGTGAAAACATTCCTAGTTAAGGCTCTAGAATTCAGGGGTGGGGAATCTGTGGCCCTGAAGCCAAATGTGGCCCTCTATTGTCTTCAGGTGCAGCCCTTTAGCTAAATCCAAACTTCACAGAACAAATCTCCTTAATAAAAGGATATAAAGTCTCTTTAATAAAAGGATTTGTTCTATAGAACTTGGACTCTGTCAAAAGGCCACACCCAAGGTCCTAGAAGGCACATGTGGCCTTGAGGCTTATAGATAATTGAAGAACTGAGAATGAGGATTCACTAAAGCCTAAGCACTAAGTGTGATTCTTGCCCTGTTGGTCTGCCTCACTCCTTTACGATTCTCCAGATCAAGAACTAGGCCAGAAGGGATAGTCAAAAGGACTCCATTTCCTCCCTGGATTTTAAGCAGGGACTCTCAGTGCCTCGTCCAAGAGATGCCCTATACCTCAGGGGCAAGGCCACCAAAGAACAGGCCTGAGGGATTTCACAAAACCTAGAAAGTCTTACATGAACTGATACAAAGTGAAATGAGCAGAACCAAGAGAACACTCTACACAGTAGAATGACTTAGCTCCTCCCAGCAACACAATGATCCAAGACAATTCCAAAGGGCTCATGATGAAAAATGCTTATCCACATCCAAAGAAAGAACTGATGGGCTCTGAATGCAGAGTGAAACACAGTATTCTCACTTTCTTCATTTTTTGTGTGGTTTTTTTTTTCTTTTGGTCTGTTTCTTCTTTCACAACATGACTAATATGGGAATGTTTTACATGATTGCACAGATACAACCTATATCAAATTGCCTACCTTTTTAGGAAGAGGGGAGGGAGGGAGAGTGGGTGGAAGAAAAATTTGAAACTCAAAACTTTGTAAAAATGAATGTTAAACATTGTCTTTACATATAATTGGAAAAAAATAAAATACAAATACTCCTCCAAAGAATTTTTAAAAAGAAAAAAGAAAAGTCAGGGAAGCTTTCCATTCCAGTTTTGTTGTGTGACCTTGATCAAGTCCCTGGCCCTCTCTAGGCCTAGGCAAAGGATACCAACATAAGAAATATGGACAGAACTTAGAGTGGGAGTATCCCACTGCCTGCATCTGGAAATGCTTCTTTCTCAGAAAGAGAACAAAGGAGGGAGAGATGAGAGGGCCTCTTTCCTGTGTAGGTGCTTGCTGGGCTTTGAGAGTGAGACTGTCTCCAGGAAAGAGGCTGAAGGAAGCCATAAGTATTACCAGGTGAGGTCTGGAGTCCAGGTGTGAGCTGGAGGCAATTTAGTGAATAACCCGTCTCAGAATAATGTTTGTTTTCTATATTCATAACTGAAAGAAAGGCTCAGTGTCAGTTACAGGTCAGTGAAAATAATGATGTAATTTTTTTTTTCTTTTCCAAGTTCATAGACCTACTAAAATCTACCCAGATTTTGTGGGGGTCCATAAACCCCAGCTTGAGAACCCCTACTCTCAAACTTTCCCCTCCCCCATTTATACCAGCTCAAAATCAAACCACAACTGCCCCCTCCCCACTCATAGTCAAGTGACTTCAGACCCAGGAGACAAGAAGGGAGTTTCCAACAGGGGAGGGGTTGGGGGAGAGCTGTCTATGTAACTACATTTGACTTGTTTTTAAACTCTTGGTTTTTCTCTTTTTCTCATGAAGTTTTGGCTTCTCTTTCGTTATCTCTGAGGGACATGAGAAAAGGCCAACACATGTTCCTAGAGTCAGAAATCAGAGATCACACCTGGAAGGGACATGAGGAATGAGTGCAGTCAATGTCCTGATTTTACAGATACAGGAACTAAGGACCAGAGATGGAAGTACTTTGATAGACTTAGACAATTTTAGAGCTGGCAGGATACTAGTGTCTATCTGGTCCAACCCACAATATACCTGACAAGTGGGTTGTCCAGCCTCTTCTTCAAGACCTCCAAAGAGAGGAAACCCTCCCTCTCCAGAAGAAGTTCATTTTATTTATGGGCAGCTCTAATTATTAAGAAGCTTTTCCCTATCTCAAGATTAAATTTCCCCAGCATCCACCCAATCATCCCTAGTTCTGTCCTCTGGGGTCGAACATAACCTCTAGGGAGGCCCACCTTGGAACTGCTTCCTTCTGTGTAATTGGAAACAACAAGGATCCTCGGACCCTTGTTTGAATCACTGCTACTCACCAGTCATGTCCTCCTAGGTAAATCCCTCTTCCACTTAAAAGTCCTTCAGATACCTGAAGACATTCTCTCTCTCTCTCTTCCCTGCTCCAGGCTGAATATTACCAGTTCCTTCAACTAATCCTAAGTGACTTGCCCAAGGCTGCCCAGGGATCTCATGGCAGAGCCAGCTAGAACCCAGGGTTTCTGGCTACCTGTCCTGTGCAGTTACCTGTACAACACCTAGAACAAGCAACAAATTGTGTATAGAGACACAGGGACACAAAATGAATCATTTGTTTCTTATACCTTATTATATATACTTGGGAATGCATATAGTTTTACTGCCTTTCTAGGAAGCAGAGACAATGGACTAGGGTTGTTATTTCCTGTCTCCAGACAGATGTCTCTCCTCCTACCCCACCCCCTCACTTCCATGCCAGTCACATGCAGGGTCCTGGACTTTCCCTCTCACTAGGTAGCTGTGGATAAACAGAGGGAGGGTGGTTGTCCACCAGGGGGCATCAGAAGACCATCAGACAAACATTGGTGTTTGAGACTAGCTCACCACGGAGGAAAGTTCAAATCATACATTTAAATCTAGAAAGGAATTTTAGGGATCACCCAATCCAACCCCCTCATTTTACAGAAAGGGAGACTTGGACCCAGAGAAGGGAAGTGACTTGGTCACAGTCGCACAAAGCCACGACTCCTCAAATCCACAGCTTTTTCCACTGCTATGAAGGCAGCAAATCCCAGATGGACCCTGGTGGCGATCTTGCCCTAAGAACTGGAAGGGTCAGAAGGGGGAGTGGTGACCCTGGGAGAGGGGGGGTCAAAAGGAGGAACTGATGTCCAGAGAGTCTCAGGGACCTGGCCTCCATATAGAATAATGGAAAGCAACTGATTTGAAGCCAGAAGATGGGTGTTACTCTGCTACTTAAAACCTTTCTTTTTACAAAAAAAGACTGAGTTCTTTGAGGGCAGAGACTGTCTTTTGCTCTTTTTGTATCTCTAGGGCTTGGGACCATAGTAGGCATTTAATAAATATTGACTGACTAACTGAAGTTGCAATGGGAAAAGCCATGGCCTAGGAGACAGGAGCCTGTCCTGCCTTAGATACTAAGTCAGTCTGATAAATCAAATCCTCGGGGTCTCTGTTTCCTCTTTGGACTTTAAGGTTCACTCTGTATCTAACATTCTGTGGTTCAAGAAAAAGACATAACCTCTGACATCAGTCAATCAACAATCCTTTATTTAGCACATACCAACCATATGCATGAATGCACTGTGGGGGGTCAAAGATGAATGAGAGCATATTCCCTTCACTTAAAGGGCTTATAGCTAGGTCTAACTGGGTAGTTAGAAACTGTATGTATCAGAATAATATTTCAGTACTTCAAAGATCAAAAATTTCGTGAGTTTGAGCATTCCTTTTAGGCCTCAGTTGATAAGTACCTATAGCCAAAAACAAATTGCCTGTTGCCCTATCTTTTAGAAATGAGATAAAAAAATAAAAATTAAAATGGGGAATGGAGGGGGGGGTCAGACCTTTGATTTCATCAATGTAAGGAACTCCCGAACTCTCTCCACCAATGCAGATCAGCAACACACCTATAAGAGTCTTAGAGATTTACCTTGGGACATAAATGGCCACATTGGTCACAAAGATAGACTGCATCAGAGGCAGAATCTGAATCCAGATTTCCTTGACTCCAAAGCCAGTCTTCTATCTCCTACATTATATTGTTTTTCAGAAGAGAAAAATAACTAGTTATAATAATAATCAGAATGGCCAATATGCAGGTAGTCCTTTGTGCAAGGTGATTGTCTAAAATAGACATGGGAACCCTCCCCTCTCACTGCTACTGACTCCTTTCCTTCTCAAACTTTTCCCTGAATTAAAAAAAAAGCCTGGTATGGATATCTCAGAGATTATTAACGATGCAAATTAAAAAAATTTTGTAAGTCAACACATACTTTAATAGAAATTTCAATATATAGACATACAAATAAGTATTTAAAAGAAAATATTTATTTCTACTTTCAAGCTGTGACAGCTGCAGCCAGTTAAATCTCTTCTTCCCTTTCTTCCCACTGGTCAGAAGGGAAATATAAAGTGAACAGTCATATGAATAAACAGTGGACGGCTTCCTTGTTCTAGATAAGCAAAAGGGAAGAAAGCAGACATGGACCACATTCATCCGCCATCATCTCAGCTCCTATTCTTGCTGCCCCAGTCAA
Organism: Pseudocheirus occidentalis; assembly: GCA_028646575.1. Lineage (NCBI taxonomy): Eukaryota > Metazoa > Chordata > Mammalia > Diprotodontia > Pseudocheiridae > Pseudocheirus > Pseudocheirus occidentalis. The sequence continues at coordinate 153,288,743 of CM053593.1, forward strand.
TCATATTTCTACCTACTTACATGCACACTTCCCTGCAATTCAGTCTCAGTTCCATTTTTATCTGCTTTCTGTCGGGGGTAATACCTAGGCCCCCAATTCTCTGCCAGTTCAGGAGGAAAAACATGGCAGAAAAACACAGACTGCTGTTAGGACAACAGAGGTACCTGCCTCTCCACATAATTTCTCTGTATCTAACCTTATGACTCTTAATCAGAAGTCTCTTTCAAGGCCATCGAAACCTAAGAGACATACAGCTTTGCTGGATCCACTCTAGCCTTTGGTCCTCCCATAGCTTGATGACAACTCTTCTAAAGGAATTGCAGGTATGTATCCAATGGTACATAATTATCTGCCTAACAGTTTGTTCCAACTGGATATATTGTAAGCATCTCAAACGCAAGATGTCTAAAATAGAATTCATCTCCTTTCCCCAAAAATCTACCCCTTTCCTAACTTCTTTATTTCTGATGAAGTTCCCACCATCTTCTAGTCACCCAGATTTTCAATCCTGGAACCATCCTCATCTCCTCATTCTCTTCCACCCCACAAATCCAATCAGTTGACCAATTTTATCCCTTGTACTTCCACTGTTTAGTGGTTTTTCAGTCATGTCCCACTCCATGACACCATCTGGAATTTTCTTGGCAAAGATACCAGAGTGCTTTGACATTTTCTCCTCCAGCTCTTTGACAGATAAGAAAACTGAGACAAACAGGGTTAAGTGACTTGCCCAGGGTCACACGGCTAGTAAGTATCTGAGACCAGATTTGAACTCAGGAAGATGAGTCTTCCTGACTTAGGCTCAGTGCTCTATCCACTGTGCCACCTAGCTGCCCATATACCTCTCAAACTCATTCTCTTTTCTCTACTTACAGAGCCATCACCCTCATCATCTCTTGCCTGCACTGTCTCCACTGCCTCCTTATTCATCTCCCTGTCTTAATTCTCTCCCTACTCCAATTCACCCTCTACCTCTTCTAAAGTTATATTCCTAAAGGTAAAGTCTAACTACATCATTCATTCTCTTGTTTAAAAAGCTCCAATAGCTTCTATTTCCTCTCATTTAAAATACCAACTCTTGTGTTTGGTATTTAAAGCTCTTCCCAACCTGAGTCCAGCCTAACTTTTCAGACCTTTACATTACTCTTCCTTATCATAGTCTATGTTCCAACCAAAATGGCTTACTTGTTGTTTGTCACACACATCTCATCTCCCACCCCAATGCCTTTGCATGGGCTGTGCCCCATGCCTAAAATGTGCTCCATCTTCACCTCCACCTCTTAGAATACCCAGTTTATGGCAATGCTCGTCTCCAGTACTACTCTCTACATTAAGTCTTTCCTGTTTCCTCTCTTACCCTCACCAACCCCATGTGTTATCCACACCCCCTCTCCAAACTCTACTCCAAAAATCACTCTGCATACATTTTGTATTTACTTATATGTGTCCATATTTTTTTCCCCCTGTGAAATGCAAGGTCTGAGAGGGAAAAGATTTTTTTCCTTTGGATACCCAGAGCCTGGCAGAAAGTAGAAGCTTAAAAAGTGCTTGATAAGGGCAGCTAGGTAACACAGTGAATAGAGTATGGAACTGGAGTCAGGAGGACCTGAGTTCAAATTCTACCTCAGACACTTAACACTTATTAGCTCTGTGACCTTGGGCAAGTCACTTAATCCCCAATTGGCTTGCCTTCCCCCCAGCAAAAAAAAAAAATGCTTGGTAAGTGATTGAGGGATATAGAATTCAATTTTAAAAATGCTTATTAAATGCCTACTATATAAAAAACACTGTACCAGAGGCTGAGGATAAAAAGATAAAAAAATACATAGTTGCTGCCTTCAAGGAATTTACAATGTCTTGCAGGGAGGGTGAATCCAATTTGACAAACAGACTAGATTAGTTTTTTAATTCTAATTAAATTTTTAATTCTAATACAGGCTGTCCCAAAAGTCTTAGTGCAGTCTGAAGTTTTAACTAGGCACAAGAGAGAGGAAGGAAGGAAGGAAGGAAGGAAGGAAGGAAGGAAGGAAGGAAGGAAGGAAGGAAGGAAGGAAGGAAGGAAGGAAGGAAGGAAAGAAGGGAGGAAGGGAGGAAGGGAGGAAGGAAGGAAGGAAGAAAAAGAAAGATGTTTCTTTTTCCTTACATTCTATAGGGGGTAAACAACATGGGCACATATAAGTAAATATAAAAACATTAAAAGTTTAAATTTGCACTAAGACTTTTGAGACACCCTGTTTAACCTAGATTGTAATGGGAGTAAGGGTGAGGTCAAGACAGAATAATCAGAGAAAAAATTTGAGGAAGAAGAAAATACTTTCAACTGGGAGGTTCAGACAAAGCTTCAAGAAGGAGGTGGTCTTTGAATTGTGCCTGAAAGAAAGTCAGAAAGCTCTCAACAGACAGAGTTGAAGGAGTGCATTGCAAGCATAGGGACAGCCAGTATGAATGCATAAAGGTGGAAGAGAGAATACTGAGTTTAGAGAATAAGAGCAGTTCAGTTTGACTAGGACATAAAGTGCCTAAAGAAAAGAGTAATTTGAAATGAAGCATGCAAGGCAGGCTGGAAACAGATTGTCAAGATCCTTAAATGCCAGATTAGGGAGCTTGTATTTTGTACTGTAGGCAATCGGTTTGCTAAGTACGGGAGTGAGTACAATGCCCTGACCTGAACATTGGGAAGCTTGTTTTGGCAGCTGTGAGATGAATGGGGCTTAGAGGAAAGGAGGCCTCAGGAAAGAAGGTTAGGAGGTTAAAAATGGTGATAAGGACCTAAAAACCCCCAAGACTTTCCATTTAGCCTTCACACTCCCAGTGCAGCACAAATTAGGCATTTAATAAATGCCTGATGGGTTGGGTGGCCTGAGTTAGAGTGGTAGCTGGTGTGAGCAGAGAGAAGGGGACAGAAATAAGAAAGATATGGTAAAAGCAACAGCAGGGGCTTGGTAGCTGATTAGATCATGGAGGGGGAGGGAAAGGAAAGAGTCAGAGATGGCTGAGGTTTCCATCCCCAGTGAGTGGGAGGATGGAAGTGTCATCCACAGAAATAGAGAAGCTGGGGGAGTTGGGGGCTGGGAGAGACAGGTTTAGGTAGAGTGTTCCTTTTAAGATCCCCAAGGGGATTCATGTGACAACAACCTTGTGAGGGAGGTAGTTAAAATATCCCGATTTTGCTTGTCATTCATGGCCCAAGGGGCACCCCACTTGAGCTCCAGGCTCAAATAGAACTGAGTTCAGTCATAGGGGAGCCTAACCCCAAAGAGAGGTAATCCAGACTTTTTTCTTTCCCAGCAGCATACAAGATGGTTACACACATGGCAGAGAAATTCCCTCCCTCTCCCCCCCCCCACACACACACCCCATCATTAAGAGTCAAAGGGAGAACTCTTATTGGTTGTATTCCAAAAAAGAGGCTACCTCAAGAGAATAAAACTGACTCTCCTGATTTCCTCATGGCCCACGGGGATAGAGGGCAATCCTTCCAGGCTCAGTCTTTAATTCTCTTTGGCACAAACTCCCCATCCTTTCCTCACCACCACCACCACCACCCTATCCTAGAAACTAAGAGACCAAGCAAGAGCTTCTGCTCACACATGGCCTTTAGCAAAGGGTCAGAACTCATATATCCCTTCCTACAGAAGGGAGCAAAGTAGAAAAAGGGCTAGGTAGCAAAGTAGAAAAAGGGCTGGGCCTGGAGTCAGGAAGATCTGAGCTCAAATCTGGTCTCAGATACATTAGTTATTTGACCCTGGACAAGTCATTTAACCTTAGTTTCCTCAATGGTAAAATGTGGACAACAGCAAAGAGTTATAAGGATAAAAATGAGATAATTGTAAAGTACTCAGCAAGTGACTAGCACATAGTAGGTACTCTATAAATGCTAATGTCCTTCCCTTCCCATAGACTTTGCAGCGGCTCTCAACCTAGGGGTTGCAACCCCTTTGGAGGTCGAACAACCTTTTCACAGGGGTCGACTAAGATCATCGGAAAATACATATTTCTGATGGTCTTAGGAACCAAGATCCCGCTCCTCTATCCATCTCCAGGTGGGTCTGCCCACATGCAGATCCACCCATATACAAGTATTAAAGGATTTCAGCTTTAGGAAGGTTGACAACTACTAACTTGAAAGCCCAGCTACCCACCACTCAAAAAAGGTTAAGTGGGGCAGCTAGGTGGCACAGTGAATAGAGCACCAGCCCTGGAGTCAGGAGGACTAAACTTAGTTCAAATCGGACCTCAGACACTTAATACTTACTAGCTATGTGACCTTGGGCAGGTCACTTAATCTCAATTGCCCTGTCCTCCAAAAAACAAAACAAAACAAAAAGATTAAGTGGCATTTACAGCTAATAAAAGGCAAAAAAAAAGAGTCTCACCTAGGTCTTCTTACCTTTAAATCCAGTATACTCTTTGCTATACCATAGCAGTCTCCCAAAAACATTTTTCAAACTGCAATAAAAGACAGAAGATAAGTGCCAATTTGATTAATTGATATCATTTTGGAAGGAGGTCTCTAGTGAAGCACTATTAATGCTCTCCTTGGCTCGGAGCTACTCAACTTCCCTTTTTAAATCAATGAAAGGACATCCAATTTGCCAATGACATAAAGCTGGAAGTAGCAGCTAATATTTTGGATGACAGAGCTGGTATCCAAAAAGATCTCAATGGACTAGAATGATGAGCTGAACCTAATAAGATTAAAGTTTAATAAAGATAAATGAGAGGCAGGAGGGCACAGTGAATGGAGGGGCCAGCCTTGGAGTCAGGAAGAACTGTCTCTGACACAGGCTATCCATATGACCATGGGTAGGTTACTTCAACTGAAAATGACCCAGGTATTTCTGTAAAATTACAAGTTACAAGAAAGTTGCTGATCTGAATTTGTGGAAGGAGTTTTTACTCCAAGGAGTTATCCGCACAGATTAAACACAGGTACAAATAAACAAACCAAAAAAATGTAAAATACTATACATGGGTTCAAAAAGTCAATCATACAAGTAAAGCAGGGGAGAGGCACATCAAGAAAATAGTTTCCATGTGTAAAACTTGGGGCACCCAACATCTTGCAGAGTTTCTCCTAGACATGACTAAACCTAACTTCAAAGAAGTCTGTGGTTATGTATCCACTCAAAACCAGAGTTCATAAGATCCCACTGCTCAGAACATATTCCAAGGAGGTCAAAGACCAAAAGATCCCACACCTTCCAAAATATTCATTTGCCCTTATTCTTTTTTTTTGTTTTTGTTTATAACAAAGAACTTAAACAAAGTAGATATACATCAATTGGGGAATGACTAAACAACCTGCAGGGAATTAATGTAATGGAATATTTCTTTGCCATAAGAAATGATGAATATAAAGAATTTCACCAAAATGGGAAGAATTTCACCTATGCTGTGGTCTGGAGAAAAGTAATCAGAAACATGAAAACAATCTACATAATGATATCAACAACGGAAAAATTAAATGAGATGCTGAATAACTGCAGGCAAGCAATTATCACAATGCCTGGGATATAGTAGGTGCTTAATAAATGTTGACTGACTAACCAAACTTAGTTTCAGAGACGAGTTGAGAAAATATGCCTCCCTTCCTCCTTTCACTTCAGAGTGGGGACAGCAGAAAAAGTCCCCACTCAAAAGTAAAAGGGCTTGGGTTCAAAGCCTGTTTCCCCTACTTAAGAAACTATGTAAATCACCCAAGTTCCCTAGGTCTCAGTTTCCTCATCAGAAAAATTAGAGAATTGGCCTTAATGACTTCTGAAGGTCCTTCCAGTTCTAAATTCAATAACCCAAAGTGTGAGACTATGGATTTATAATAATGTGTTTGATATATGGGTTAGTTTTGCTGAATTATTTTTTTAAATCTCTCTTACAAGGAAAGGCTTATTTGATGGGGGTAAGGAAAGGGATGTATTTGGAAATAAATGCAGCATAAAAACAAAAGGAACAGTTTTTTAAACATAGTTTACAGAACGAAGAGAACAATTTATGCAATAATGACAACGTTATAAAACAAACAACTTTGAAAGACGTGAGAACTCTGACCAAGGCAATGACCATCCACAGTTCCCAGAAGACCCATGATGTAACATGCTCTCCATCTCCTGACAAGGGAAGTGATAGACTCAGGATGCAGAATGAGACAATTTTTTCAGACACTGCCAATATGTGGGTTTATTTTTGCTAGACCATGTATATTTGTTACAAGGACTTTACTTTTGTTTTTCAATAAGGAGCAGGGGAAGAAGGGATTAGGGAGAGAAAATGGATTTTTGTTCATTGAAAAAAATTAACTTAAAAAACAACTATAGCTCAACTATGTACTTCCTTTTCCTCATCAGTCAGAGGAAGCTGTTAGTTTCATTCAGTTCAACAGGCATTTATTAGGGCTTCCTATATATATGACAGGTTTTGTGCTAGACACTGAGAATAAAACAGAACAGTTCACTCACTCTAAGCACCAACTTTTTCCAAACAATCCTGGCTAGTTGGTATCGACAAGATGAAATCTGTTAATAAGTCTGGGGTTTTTCAACTTCTACTTCTTCCTCCCTCAAGGCAGGGTGGCTATCAGAGAATCATCACTCTTACTTAGAGTTTGAAATTCCTGATGCTTCCCCACTTATTATCTGATTGCTAAACCATATCACATCAGCATTGGTTGAAAGGTTGCCCTTCCAAAAATGGAAGATGATAATGATGATGATGATGATGATGATGATGGGAATAAGCATCTATTTATTAAGCACCTACATGATCCTAATTTGATCCTAACAACAACCCTGGGAGATAGATACCATTATTACTCCCATTTTTAAGGGCTTCTTAAACATTTTCCACTCACAAGCCCTTTTGAGTTTTACAGCATTCGTTGGAACTTAGGGACTGGAGGGCATACACAGTGCAAGGTGAGCATGTTTTGTGTTCAGAACCAAGGCTGCAGTGAAGCTGCATGTTGCAACATGGGCAAGTGCTGCCCAAAACTCCTCGGATTCAATGAGTCTGTTTTTTAATTAATTCTTGGTCATTGCACGGTCAGAAACCTTTTACTGTTGCCAAATTTATATGGGGTAGTGACCCACAGTTTAAGAAGCGCTGTAAAGAATCTGAGGTAGACAGAGGTTAAGTAATTTTCCCAGGGTCAGATAGCTAATAAGTGTCCAAAGCCATATTTGAACTTGTATCTTCCTGATTCTGGGTCCAGTACTCCATTCGCTGTACCACCTAGCTGCCTCTACTTCCAAAAGCCCTCTGGGTCCCAACACGCCCCCCACCCCTAGTTTTCCAGTCCTTCAAATTATTTTGGTCTCATATAAATGAATAGGAGGTAGAAAGGCACAGGAACAAATATTGAGACCAGTGGGACAAAGTAATTGTTTTTCTCCTGTCAAGTCACATTCCTACTCTTTGTCCATACCCATGACTCCAAGATGATGCCACCCCCACCACCACCCCTTCAAGGAACAACAGGGGCTTTGGATTGGGGAAAAGAGAGACAGGCCATGATGTAGCTACTGAAGGTCGGGGATAGCAAGGACATGAAATGAGGATGCTGCTGTTTACTGGGGCTGGCTGTCAGTTTCACCCACCCTGCTTCATTAAAAATAGCTGCACCCCTGTGAGGTCTGACGACCCAACCAGTTACCAGACAATGAGATGCAGAACCACCTATCCTTCTGAGTTTCAATTTGCAACAGGTCCTCGTTCTTAAGCCAGGAGGGAGCCAATTTCAATGTTTCTGTATTTACAACTGATGACCAGTCCTGAGGGAAGTGTGAGTCAAGCATCCTGTGGGAATTATGTTGTTATACTCCTTTGCCTGATCAAAGGAGGATTGAGCTGTACATTTCATAAAACTCGTGGACATAGTTCAATCCTACGTGAGGCAGAAGGAAAAAGGAAGAGGGAGACTTCTGGAATTTGGGAGAGCAACAACCTCACAGTCACTTCTTTAGTACATGCCTCATATGTTTTATTATGTGTCGTATTCTTTGGCTGTTAAGTAATGCTTATTTATTCTTTAATTCTATGCTAAAAGTAAAAATATATGCAACATTTCAGCATGTGCCTGCCTCCATGGGGAACCAAAGTCCCGTGACCAGAACTCACTGAAATAAACTATGCATGGTCAAAAGGAGGCAGAATTAGCCAGTGGATGGGGGCTTGAGGTTCATCTTCATTCAACTGAATGGTCAGGTGAATTAAATGATCGATCAATTGATTGGTTGATGAAGTAACATTTATGTGCCAGGCACTGTACAAAATACAGGCAATAAATATCCAAGCAAGCAAAACAGTCTCTGCCCTCAAAGTATTTGCATTCTAGTAAGGAAGAACAACACACAGAGAAAGAGGCAGCTGGAGTTGGAAAGCAGGATGAAGAGGGGGATTTGGAAATGGCTGGATAGTGCTGAAGTGGTCTCATTCTGGAAAATGCAAGATAAAAATTCACCTACCTAAGCCCCGGGTCCCACGGCAGGAGTCAGAGATCTACAAATCCACCCAACCTGAGGTGTGGCTGCTATTAAACTATTTAACGGCTGAGTCTCTAAGAAAAAAATGTCACAACATTTTTAATTAAATTACAAGTTTAATTTGTGTTAATATTTTCACCATTGCTTTCTTCTGTCTAGGTAATCAAAGATATTGACAAGCTTCAGTGTGTCCTAAGGAGTACTACCAACATCATGAGAGTGAATTAATCATTCAGTAAGCATTTACTAAACATCCAGTAACTGTGTCAGGCCCTGGAGATACAAAGTCAAAAGTGAAATTATCATCCTCAAGAAGCTTTCATTCCATCTGAAGAATATAGACAAAGTAAATACAAAGTAATTTGAGAAGAATGGGGAGGAGGAAGGGGAATCAGGAAAGGTTTGATGTAGAAGGTGAAAAAAAAGTAGGTGGTGCAGTGGACAGAGGTCCAGGCCTGGAGTCAGGGAGACTCTTCTTCATGAGCTCAAGTCTGGCCTCAGACACTTACTAACTATGTGACCCTGGGCAAGTCATTTAACCCTGTTTGCCTCAGTTTCTTGTCCAAGAGGAATGAGGATTTTTGTGGGGCCCTACAAGACAGAATTAGGGGCAAAGGATAGAATTTAGCATATGGTAGGATGAGTTGTGGGGGTGTAATGGTAATCAATTTGTTGGATATTTAGGGCTAAGTATGGAAGGTGTGAGCTCTGTCTGGAAGGTATGAGCTCTGTATGGAAGGTGTGAGCCTTGTATGGAAGGTGTGAATTCCCCTGTTGACGTGGAAGAATGCTATTGGCTGAGACACTCCCCTGTTGACTTGGGAGAAGGCCAATGTTTATAAGGAATAATTTTATAGAGTCAGGACAGATTTTGGATTTGGTTCCTAAAGATATGAACAGGATGGGACTTTGTTGGTGGCCTGGCTGATCCTTGAGTTCCAGGCAAGAGAAGTCCTGAAGGGTTTGAGGTGTGCTGAATCCGGTGAACTTCAGTGTGTGCTGGGGATTTTAAAGTAGTGATGGATTTGTGGTTTAAACCCAGGAACACCAAAAACTGTTGAGGTGGGGGCTCTGCCCATCCAAAAACTGTTGGGGTTTCATGATGTGTTGTGGTAGAAGCCTCTCAAAGAATTCAGTCAAACCACCTCTAATTCAAGTATAGGCATTTATTGAGATTTATACTTCTCATGAAGTGGGCTAAATTCCAAGAGAAACCAGCAACTTCAGAGAAAGCAAGATGGATTTTATAGGGTAGTGATACAATTACACAACAGAAATTTACATGGAATATAGAAATACAATTAATCTTTAAAAAGCAGGAGGAGTTTGTTAAGGGATTAGGTAATGAAGGAGGGGTCCCATCCATGGTTCGGTGGTTAAGCATTCTGGTCATGCTGCCCTCCAGTTGGTTAGCTATTATGGTCCTGTATGGTCAAGATCTTGGGTTGTTAGATGGATGATGTGATTGTCTAGAATACAAGAACACACCTATTTCTGTGGAAATGGGTCTGGGGGCAGTGACTAGGCAGAGACAGTAGCTGGGGTCCCATCACATGGAAACACTTGTTGTTTCTGTGGGAACTAAAAGTTCAGGGACACACCTGTTACTCTAGTGAGCAGTGAGGCACATATAAAGAAGTTAGGACATGGGAGGGGGGCGGCGCTAGGTAGGTACAGTGGGCCCTATAATGAAGTTAGAATATTGGGGCTAAGGGCAGCTTAATTAGGATTCCACCAGACTCAGGATGCAGAATAAAACACATTTCTGGACATGGACAATGTGGAAGCTTGTTTTGCTGGACAAGGCATATTTTTATAGATTTCTTTTTCTCTCCTTTTTTGTTCATTTTGGGAGAGGGCATGGTCAAAGGGAGAGGTAATAAGTACTTGTAAAAATAATTTTTAAAAAAGAGAAAAGAGGTTTAAATCACCCCTTGTTTGGGTCTCCCTTTCAACTCTGAGATTGTGTGTAAATTGAGAAACACCAGTAGAAACTTCAATAGGAGTTCATAAGGAAAGATGGGATTATAGCTGGGCCTTAAAGGATGAACAGTATTTGGAAAATCAGAGCAAACCAGTGAGGATATTACAGATTTAGGGAACAGTGAAAAAGGATGTACCAGGGTTTGGTGAATGAATGATATTCATTTTGACAGGTGTAAGGTGATCATCTAGGGATGTTATAGGAGATTTTTAAAAGTGGGATTGTGGAATTCCGAACTGACAGGAACTTTAGAAATCCTCTGGTCCAACCCTTTTATTTTACAGACTAAGGAAATTAAGAACCAGAGACGGGTGGGAAACTTACCCGGGGGTCATACAGATAAGTGGCTGAGCTGGGATAGCTTGAAGCCAAAATGTGAAGATCCTTGGTAAAGGGCAAAAACAAAGTCTGTGAAGCTTACAGATAGATTCTGACAAGCCAAGACATTAAGCAGCCCTATCCCTTCTGGCAACACAGGCAAACAGGGCCACACCATCCTGGGCTGGGTCACTCTTACTCCGTCACCAAAACCCCCACCCACCTTAGAGCAGCTTGGGCTCTGCTCCTCCCCCTGTCCCACCCCCTCAGACTCAGAGTCATAGAGAGACAGACTGACCCCACCCGGATTTCTTGGAAGTTACTAGGAGTGGCTGCTGATTCTTCAAATTTAGGAATAATGTGTTTAGGCTCAGAGCAGAGGTGGGCTTGCTCTCCTTCTGCCCACTAAGAAAGAGCATGGCAGGAGCAGGAGGAGCCCTGGATCTCCCTCTTACCCATTCTCCATCCCTTCTCCCTCTTCCCCCCTTCACTTGAAGTTAATGGGGTGTTGACCCATTATCCAGGCAATACTCCCTACAAAGGGCAGGGCCATCCAGAGAAAGTAGGAGAGACTGTCTCTAGCCTAAGGGAGCTGCCATCCCAAGGGAGAAGGAGATATATAGACACATGAACACATAAACTCCCTGCCAGGAGGGATTATTGCATTCCTTCTTATATCACCAGTGCCCAGCCCAGTGCTTGTTACATACTAGTAACTTAATAAATAAATACTTGGATATTGCATGACTTTGACGAAAAAGGAAGCAATGTGGTGTACTGGAAAGAGTGTGGGATTTGGAGTCAGAAGCTGTTGTGGTTCAGTTGTTTTCAGTTCTGTCTGATTCTATGTGACCCCACTTGGGGTTTTCTTGGAAAAGATACTGGAGTAGCTTGCCATTTCCTTCTCCAGCTCAATTTACAGATGAGGAAACTGAGGCAAACCAGATGAGCGACTTGCCCACAGTCACACAGCTAGGAAGTGTCTGATGCTGGATTTGAACTCAGGTCTTCCTAACTCAAGGCCTGGCACTCTATCCACTGCACCACCCAGCTGCCTTCTGGAGTAAGAAGATCTGAGTTCAAATGCCAGCTCTGCCATTTACTACCTATGTGACCCTAGGCAAGTCACTCTTTGGTTATAAATGGAACAAGGGTTGGTCTAGATAGAATGAATACTAAGTTTCCTTCCAGCTCTAAATCTGCAGTCTTGTGATGGGGGAGACACAGCCCCTGCCCTCAGGGAACTACCAGCATGATGAAGGGGACAAGGCATACACGTGAACATGTTGCTAGCCAGCACCCACGCACGCGCGCACACACACACACACGCACCCCAAAAAGTGAAGTCATCGCAGTACCAAATGCAATACTAGACAAAGAAACAAATGGAGCATACATTTCTGAGTCTCCAGAGAGAAAGAGAACAAAGGACCCACCAGAGGATTATTCAGGGCTCCACTGGCTGTATTTACACAGCTTTTACTTTGGAAAAAACATGCCTATGGACACACGGGTGCGGCTGATTCTTCCTTGATACCTCAGGATGTGCGTAAGGAAGGGTAACCCCGCAGCACCCCTCCCTGCCGCTCCTGAGGTCTGAGAGAACATTCCAGTCTTATCCACTCATTCCGTGCCATCCTCGGGCTAGGACATGCAGGCATTTCCTCCATCAGGCCTTGGGATACCCAAAGTCAGCCCCTTGCTGGAAAACCCCCCCCAGTGATGACATTAAGCAAAGGGAACTCGAGGGTAGGGTGGAGCCTGCTTCAGTGTGGTCTGTGGGGTGAGCTTTGTAGAAAGTGGGGACTAATCCAGGTCCTATCTCTGCCAATAACTCTCTGGGCGATCGTGGGTAAGTCACTTCCCCTCTGTCCGGGCTTCAATCTCCTGCTTGGAGGGCCAAGGACCAGATTAGGTCCCTTCCAGCTTCCAGGTCTCTCTGATTCATCATGCCACACACAATAGACAAACAGTAGCAGATTTTAGAAGGGGGACAAAAAAAGCCCTCCTTCCTAAGCCTCCCAATTCAGACTATTCTCATTGCTCTGGGAAGACCTGGAACTTGGAGAGAGTTTTTGAGACCTTCCTTTTTTCTGACTGCCAGCTCTTGTTCCTAAATGGCATCTGCCCAACGACCTGAAAGGAAACCTTACCTTTTTTGTCCTTTCTTTGGGGATGGGCAAAAAGAAAGAATATGTGGCCAGAGGCCCATGAAGCTAGTTGTAAGAGGTGTACTCAGTCAGCTCTGAGGTGAGGATCCCTGGCCCTGTTCTGAGAGGAGTGAGAAATCCAATTCAACAGCAATTTAATTCAGTGATATGCAAGATGGCACTGGGGTTACAAAGACAGAAATGAGACAGTTCCTGCCCATGAGGAACTTATATTTTAATGGAGGAAAGAGTAAGTATCCAGACAAGTAAAAACAAAATACAGACAAAGTAATTTTGTTTGGGATGAGGCAACACTAACTGCCCAAAAAATCATAGACCTAAAGGTGAAAGATCCTTTAGAAGTCATCACCTTCAACCCCTCATTTTACAAAGGGAGAAATTGAGGCACAGAGATCTTGCCTAAGTTTTATGGGTATCAAGTGGGAGAGCAAAGATTCAAACTCAAGTCTTTTGATGCCAGACCCAGAGATGTTTCTATTGTACCACATTGTTTGCTTCAGCAGATGGCACATTAGCTGAGCCTTGAAGGGAAACAAGTGTCCCAAGAGATGGCAATGAAGAGGGAATGTATCCTATGCATAGAGAACAGCATATGCAAAGGCACAGAGATATGGGATGATGTGTTGTGTGTGAGAAATGGCTAGGAGTCCAGTTTGGCTGGAACCTAGAGTATATAAAGGAGGGAGAATAATATGAAATCAATCTAGAAGTAGAGGTTGAAGCCAGATTGTGAAATGTTTTAAATGTCAAAGAAGTTCATGTGGGGTTTTTTTTGTTTTTTTTTACAAATTTTTATTGTAGAAGCAATAGCAAACCACTGAATCTTTTTTGATTAAATGAGTGACGTGGTCAGGCATGAACTTTAGGAATTCTAATCTGGCAGCTGTGTGGAGGATAGATTGGAGAGGGGAGAAAGTGGAGGAAGGGAGACTGATTAAGAGGCCATTGTAATAGTCTTGACAAAGAGCTGAGCTGAACTAAGATGGTGGCTGGATGAATTGGCAGAAAGGGACAAAGGTAAGAAATGTATAGGTAGAAATGCTAGGACCTGGCCAACTCTTTGGATACTGGTATCAAGGGAAGAGGAAGCCCTATGTATCACTCTGGGATTGTAAATTTTGGGGAATGGAACCTGATTATATCATTGAAAGAAATAGAGAAGTTTAGAGTACTTAAATTTGGGGATGTAGGGGAAGAATACACACACATAGATAGACAGATATATAGATGATAGATAGATAGATAGATAGATAGATAGATAGATAGATAGATAGATAGACAAAGATAGACAGACAGACAGAAAGATAGACAGACAGATAGATAGCTATTTGGGATACCATATATATGTATACATGTGTATGTATAAATGTATACATATGTGCATATATGTGTATATTCAAAATATGCATGCTCCAAATAGATATTATATATGGTATCCCAAATAAATATTATGTATAATATTTCTAGTATGTGTATATATGTATATATGTATATGTATACACACACATACAGAGAGAGTCACAAATATCAGAAAAGTTTTAAGCTATAATAGCCCAAAGCTGATAAAGCTCAAAATTGCTCTAAGATTTTGGGGATATGTGTATATCTGTGTATATGTCTGTGTGTCTGTCTGTGTTTGTGCAAAGTATGAGTGTGTGTGTCTGTGTGTATATACAGAGTTGGGAGTCATTTGCATAGACTAGACAATGACCCCCAGAAGAGCTGATGACCAAGCTGATGACCTTGATCACCAAGGGAAAGAGTACAGAGAACAGGTAAAGAAGATCCAAGACAGAGCTTTGGAGGATACACACCCTTAGGGTGCAAGGTATAGATAAAGATCCAACAAAGGAAGCTGAAAAGGAGCAGGCAGGTAGGAAAGCCTAGGAAGAATGGGGTCATCACAATAATAGCTAGCATTTATACAGAGCTTTAAGGTCTATAAAACACTTTACATGTATTATCTCCTTTGATCTCACAACAGCCCTTCAAGGGAGGTGCTATTCCTAGCTTTATTTTACAATTGGAGAAACTGAGGCTGAGAGATGAAGTGACTTGCCCAAAGTCACTAAGTTTTTAAGTGTCTGAAGCAGGACTCAAACTCAGGCATTCCTGACACTGTATCCACAAGACCATCTAGCTCCTATGGAGTCCAAAGACAAATTGAGCTTCAAGGGAAAGGGTTTGAAAGTTGATCAATAGTACTGAAAGCTACAAAAAAGTCATGTAAAATGAGAATTGAGAAAATACATTTAATTGAGAAGCAAAGACATCTTTGGTAACACCAGAGACAATAGTCTCAGTTGAGTGACAGGATAAGAAACCAGACTGTAAAAGATTGAGAAATGAATGAGGAAATGGTGCCACTGAGTGTAGATAACCCTTTCTAGGAATTTGACTATTAAAGGAAGAAGAGATATAAAATGTTTCCTTGAGGGGTGGCTAGGTGGCACAGTGAATAGAGCACCAGCCCTGGAGTCAGGAGTACCTGAGTTCAAATCCGGCCTCAGACACTTAACACAAAAAACTAGCCGTGTGACCTTGGGCAAGTCACTTAACCCCAATTGCCCTCCAAAAAGCAAAAAAAAAAAAAATGTTTCCTTGAAGGAATGGAAAGCTGTTTAAGGGTGGTGAGATCTGAACATTCACAGGTGGCAGTTGAGGAACAGGTGGATAAAGTAAGATTGAAGAAAAGAAGAAAAGTAGAAATGATCAATAGGGACAAAAGAAAAAGAGAACAAGTGAGGTATTTAGTCTTGAAAAGGACAGTACATACTTACCTTTTTATTAAAAACTGGAGCAAAAGAAAAGAAAATGTGCTAGGGTAATAAAGAGGGGTCTTAAGGTATAGATTAGGGGAGAAGAGCAAGCTTATGATGAACAGGAGCTTCCTGTATAGCTCTCTTGGAGGTAGATAAGGGAAACAAAGAATTGTGGGATTAATTGTGGATTAGACTAGAAAAACTCTGAAAAGTGCTATGATTTCATTGTTCAAGAAGGGTGACCTCAAACACCCTGCCAACAAACACATATTGGTGGTGTTTCCAACTGACCTGATTTATGACCTCTTGATACCTATCAATACCTACACTGGCTTTAGTTTAATACTATTGAACTACTATTAATACTGTTCACAACTACTATAATTTAATATAATTTTTATAATAAATATTATTACTATCATTAATACTAATGAATCTAATACCATTGTGCTAGAAGAAATAACAAAGGGCATGGTTTCAGAGAAATCTGGGAAGACTTTTTTCAACTGGGCAGAATGAAGTGAGCAGAACTAGGAGAACCATTTATACAACAACAACAATATTGCAAAGATAAACAGCTTTGAAAGACTTGGGCCAAAATTGTGGTCAGCACAATGACCAAAAACAGTTCCAGAGGACTCATGATGAAATGTGCTGCCCATCTCCTGATGATGGACTCAGGGTACAGATTACGACTTTTTTTTAGACAAGACCAATGCAGGGATTGGTTTTACTTTGCTATTAGGGGTTTTGTTTTTCTTGTATTCTCAATGGGGAGAAGGAGGATGGAGGAGTAAAGGCTGAAAATCTGAAAATAAAACAAAATTGAATTAAATAAAAAATATTAATATATTCAATGAGGTCAGGCTTGAGATAGGAAATCAAGTTAGGATCATAGGAGGAAATACTACGTGGGTGTCGGAACCCCAAGTTCTGCTATCTAAGGCTTGAAAATCAAAGAGCTTCCTTGTCCCAAATCTTGGAAAGACAGGAAGCAGGAAGCCTGAGCACCATATTCCCTAAAACAGCCCCATAAATCCTGCGCACATTAGGGTGGGGTCCTCAGCTGCTTGATACTAGAAAAGGAAATAGACACGTTTTCTTCCTTGACTCAGACAAAGGAACAAACTGTTAGAAAGAACCAAGTCTCCAACAGCCTCCAACATCAAAGACTAGGAACTGCCTGGATTGGTGCATATTTATATTCTGAGGGTGTGCTGGCAAATATTTAATTATCAGCTTGCACCGGAAGGAGTAGGGGGAAGATCAATATACCCTGGACAGACTTTTACTTTGATCTGCATTATTAACATTTTCTCTATCACTTTCTTAGGTCTAGACAATCCACAAAAGAATCAATCAAACCCTGATTTATTGTCTTCCCCCATTTCTGTGGTATAAATGCTCTTGCACAGAAAATTTAACAACTGGCTCTTGCACATCTTTCCCCAGGGAGAAGCAGTGCTTGAGTTGAACCAGCTCATAGCAATGGGGAAAGAAGAGATGTATATACTCTATCCTTCAAGTGAAATTCCAGCTTCCCCAATGGTTTGGCCTTGCCTAGCACTTAGAGATAGGGATTGGCCCTGTGACAGCATTGAGATAGGGAACTTCCTGGTGAGAAAACTTCTTTGCACAATACAGGTCTGTACCTTTCCTATAATTTATTACCTAAGTTGCCTAGATCAATAAAAGGTTAAGTGACTTGTCCAAGGTCACCGTGTCAGAGCCAGGACTTGAACCTGAGGCTTCCTGGCTTCCCAGCCATCTCTCTGACCACTATGCAACATTGCTTGTCAAACTTTGCTCACTTAATACATGTTTATGGAATGTAAATGAATGAGTGCTGGACAGTTACTAACCTGGTTGTGGGGGGAGGGTGCTACTTGTGTCCCTTGGGTGGGGGCCATGGTGGGGTGAAGGTGAAGATAGGGGACAGGTAACTGATGCTTGACAGTCACAGCTCCCTGTTCTTAAGCTCACTGCCCTTCTGGCAGTGTTGATTAGGATCCTAGTGGTGCCAGCCAGGAAGGAATCCAGCCCTTGATCTTAATTAAGGCTATAGATTTAGAGTTGGAACTTTGGAAGTCTCCTAGCAATGCTTCTTTGTTTTACAGATGATGAAACTGAGGCCTACAGAGATAAAGTGACTTGCCCAAGGTCACACAAGTATTGAACGGAAAAAACAAGATTCAAACTCAGGTCTTAGAACTCCATATCCAGTATCTGTCCTCATTCCTTTCCCCTCCAGCTCCTTCAGTCCCAGAGACCTTGTCTTTGGCCCCAGTGCTTTCTCCTTTCCCGACTCTATGAACCTTCACTGACCTCTAAAGCCAATGCTTCTTAAACCTTCCTCACTTATAAACCAGCATGTTGATCTGGGTTCAGATCACGTCCCAATTTCCTTTTCTCTTGCCTGACCAAAGCACTGGTCCTCTCTTTCCCTTCTACCCCAACTCTCTACATACTCCAGGCCACAAGAGTATGGTTTCTGGGGTTTATTCATAAGGGAAAAGGGAATATGCAAATTCAGAAACAATACACTGGGATAAGGTAATTAGAAGTGTATAAAACTCTCTAGTCCCAGACTACAGGGTATTTAAACTCCCTAAACTGTTCCATCTAATAATATCTAGCTTTAATATGGTACTCTAAGATTTGCAAAGTGCTTTACATATGTTATTTTGTTTTGTCCTCATAAGAACCCTTGAAGGTAAATACTATTATTATCCCCATTTTACAGATGAGGTAGCTGAGGCAGGCAGCAGTCAAACCACTTCCCCAGGTTCACATAGCCAGTAAGTGCCTGAGCTCATATTCGAACTCAGATCTTCTTGATCTAAGGCAGCTAGGTGGCTCAGTGGACAGAGTATCAGGCCTGGCATTATCCTCATTCCTCAATTTGGTTCCAAAGTACCTTTTCAGGGGTGGCTAGGTGGTACAGTGAATAGAGCACCAGCCTCAGAGTCAGGAGGACCTGAGTTTAAATCCGGCCTCAGACACTTGACACAAAAACCAGTCGTGTGACTTTGGGCAAGTCACTTAACCCCAATTGCTCTCCAAAAAAAAAAAAAAAAAAAGCAAAAAAATAAAATAAAGTAAAATAAAATAAAAACAAAGTATCTTTTCAGCCTTAATTCACATATCCTCTCCTTCACATGATCTGTTTTCCAGACAAACAGAACTACTAGCTGTCCTTAGTTTGTCCATCTGTAAAATGAATCCTCTCCAGCACATTGTCCCCACAAGAATCTTCCTTCTCTTTAATCTTGTCTCTACTTCCTTCCCTGCTGCCTACAAATATACTCAGGTCTCCCCCATCCTAAAAAATACAAACAAAAAACCCCAACAGGCTTCCCCTATCTATCATCCCCACCACGTATCATTATCTCTCCTCTCTTTCTCAACTCATCTCCCTGCAAAAGTTATCCATTATCATTACCTTTACATCCTCTCCCTCATTTCTCAAGCTCTTACAACCTCATTCCCATCCTCTACACTCAACTAAAATTGCCCTCTTCCAAAAGACAATTATTGTTGTTCAGTCCTGTCTGACTCTACACGACGCCATTAGGGGTTTTCTTGGCAAAGATAAAGGCCATTTCCTTCTTCAGCTCATTTTACTGGTGAGGAAACTGAGGCAAATAGGGTCACACAGCAGCTAGTAAGTGTCTGAGGTCAGATTTGAACTGGGGAAGATGAGTCTTTCTTTCTTCAGGGTGTGTACTCTATCTACTCTGCCACCTAGTTGCCCCCTTCCAAAAGACCAACAATCTTTAATTGCCAAATTGAATGGCCTGTTCTTCTTAATCTTCATCCTTCTTGACCTCTATGGAACATTTGACACTGTTGACCAACCTCTCCTCCTGGAGACCCTCCCCTCTCCCCTCTGGGTCTCTATGACATTTTCTTGGTTCCCCTCCTACCACTGACCACTCCTCAGTCTCTTTTGATGGATCACCAACCATGTTGTGACTCCTAACTGTGGGTATATTCCAAAACTATGTCTTCGGACCTAAGCCTTCTTCCCTCCTCTCTTTACACTCTCTCTCTCTCTCTCTCTCTCTCTGTGACCTCATCAGCCCACATGAGTTTAATTATCTTTTCTACACAGATGACTACAATCTACGTATCTAGCCCTAGTTTTCCCATCTCATATTAACTGCCTCTCTTGGGCATTTAAAGCCTTTCACAATCTGGAACCAACCTTTACAACCTTATTACCCATTACCGTCCTCCACCCACACTCTGGTTCAGCCAAACCAATCTTGCTGTTCCTCATATCCTCACTCATCTCCCTCATGCCTAAAATGTTTTCCCTCCTCAATGCTGTCTTTCAGAATTCCTAGTTTCCTTCAAGGTTCAACTCTGGGGCTACCTTTCCTGATACCCCAGATGTTAATTCCTTCCCTCTCCCCCTCCCCTGGCATCTCTTTGTATCTATTTAGTACTATTTATATGTAGGCAGATACACACACACACACACACACACACACACACACACACACACACACATGCATATTTTGTCTCTCCCAGGTAGACTACAAGCTTCTTGAAGGTAGGAATTATTTTTAATTTTGTCTTTGCATTCTCAATGTATTTAAACTCCCTAAATTGTTCCATCTAATAATATCTAGCTTTAATATGGTACTCTAAGATTTGCAAAGTGCTTTACATATATTATTTTGTTTTGTCCTCATAAGAACCCTTGGAGGTAAAGACTATTATTATCCCCATTTTACAGATGAGGTAGCTGAGGCAGGCAGAGGTTATTCTCAGAATTCTGAAAATCTCAATGCAATGACAAGCACAGTGTCATTTGACGTAACAGGCAAGTGCTGATTGATGGGAGAGTAGAGATATTGGAGATTTGGAAAGTATTTGTGGTGGTGTTGGAGTGGGGTACCTGGACAGCCTAGGCTATCTAAACACTGTCCAGGGCTGAATTCATAATAGATGCTGAATAAATCATTGTTCTTAGTTTGGTTGTTTACTTACAGTCACAGCAGGTATACTGGAACAGGCCTGCCTCTGGGCACCCTTTTTCCAGGCTGCTTAGTCCTTAGGGGTCTGTAATCCTAGAAGCTATCATTGAGGCCCAAGAGCTGACCCAGGAGCCTCAAGGGACCCAGGGGAGACAATAAGTCTCACCACTCCATACACATTGCAACCTAATCCTAGAGCCTGGTTCCATGGCTCCGTGGTGGTGGAGGCAGATGGTGGCGATGGTTCCCTGGACCCTCCAAAGGAGGGGACAGAAGAGAGAGGATTTCCAGCAAACTCCAGCAGCATTAGTTTCTGGGGCAGGGTGTCCTGCTCCCAGGAAAGCCAAAAGCCTGTGATGAAAGCTGGATTCAAGGGCTGGCTGAAGTGTTGGTGGGGAAGCAGGGTTGGGCTTTGGGAAGGCCTTGGGATACCAAGATTGTGAAACATAAGAGATTGTAGAAGGCAAAGAAAGTCCAGCTTGGCACTTGGGGAGGTGGGGAGGAGGAAACCATTGCCTGCCCTAATGAGACAACTCAGACCTTCATTTGTGGAGTCTGTTCTACAGTGACATTTAATTCAAATTGTTTGTTCTCTCTGTGGAAGCCTCAGCTCAGCAAACCACGGGAATATCATTTGAAAAGGAATTCAACCCCTGGAACCCTCTCCTCCTACTCTGCAGGGGGGAGCCAGGCCAGGCTTCACCACCACAATAACAAACCCAAAGCCCAAAGCATGCAGCAGGGCTTAGCTCAGGGTCAGCTGGGGACAGGGAAGAAGGCAGCTGGGAAGGTAGGCCTTCAGCCTTCCAGTTCCAGCATGGGTCTCATTCTTGACCCAGGGTGGGTCTATTGTTTCACTGCTTTGGGGCCTTCCTCTTTTCTGGGTGTGATCAAAGCTGATTTCTCTAGCCTGTTACAGCCGAAGGGAACCTGACAGAAATTCCAGTCCAACCCCAAAATTTTTTAGAGCAGGAAACTGACTCCCAGAGAGAGAAAGTAACTTGATGGAGATCACACAGGGAGTAATGAATATTCCTGACATTGTTCTAAAGCAAGCATTCTTAACCTGGGGTCCATGGACCCCCCTCAGGTATCTGTGGATAGATTTCAGTGGAGTCTGAGAACTTGAATGGGAAAGTGATTCCCTCTTTATTTTCATAACCTCTAACTGTAATTTAGCATTCCCTTCAATGACTTAAAAAGCGTTCTTCTGAGACAGGCTGAGAGGTTTCATCAGTTTGTCAAAGGGGACTGTGACTCAGATATGGGTTGTTCCCCTGCTAATGATAACTGCTAACATTTATATAGAACTTTTGCATTTTGCAAAGTACTTTATATATGTTATCTGATCCTCACAACAATCCTACAAGGTAGGCGCTATTTTTCCCATTTTACAGATGAAGAAACTGACGCTGGGAGAAGTTAAATGACTTGGTCAGAGCCACACTGCTAATGCGTATCTGAGGCAGGATTTGAACAAAGGTCTTCCTGACCCCATATTCAGCTTTTTAGCCACTGAACTCCCTGGCTGCCTGCCTAGACATTTCTTATACTCCTCTCCCTGAGCCTCTTTGGCCTGAGTGGCACAGGGTATTAATGAATCCAAGGTCACATATTCAGTACTTGGTAAAGTAGGTTCCCTTTGTTCTGTGCTCAGCAACTCTCTAACTCAGACCAATGTCATAGATAAATGCCACTCCAACCCACTACAGTTCTTGACTGAGGGGATTCTAGAGTAATCTGAGAGGATAAAAGATAACACTATAATCTCCTCCATTTCTCCTTTTCTTGGAATCCTACTAGCTCTTCAATTAAATTCAACAAAAAAATTTCATACTTGGTACTAGGTAAACAAAGACAGGGGCAGCAAGGTGGTACAGCAGATAAAGTGCAGGGCCTGAAGTCAAGAAGACCTGAGTTCAAACCCAGCTTCAGATGCTTAATAACTGCATGACCCCGGGCAAGTCACTTCACCCTGTTTGCCTCAGTTTCCTCATCCGTCAAATGAACTGGAGAAGGAAATGGAAAACCTCTCCAACAGCTTTTCAAAGAAAACCTCAAATGGCATCATGAAAAGCCAGACACGACTGAATGAAAACAACAACAAAGATTAAAAAAAAAAATTACAGTCTCTGCCCTCAAAGGTCTTACATTCTGTGGGGGAGGATGTACATTCACAGATAAAACAATAAAAGGTTACTTTAGCACTAACCACAGAAAGCATTAGGGAAGGTTTCATAGGAGAGAGAACCTGAGCTGAGCCCTTGTATTAGTGACCACACCAGCACACAAGGTGGGCTGCTAGCGCAGGCTCTTTGATCTGCTTTTCTAAAGCAAAGACAGCTTCAAAGGGGTCAGCAATCTTACTTTTAATTACAGATAAGTAGAAAATACAAACAGAGAAATTAGCAGAGAGATTCCAACAGACAGGGCTCTAACTGTCTGAACAAAGTAATACAACCAACCTACATACACCATCAGACAGGAAGAGCACAAACCTCTGAACTTTGGGGAGCGGGGGGAGAATCTTTTTTTTTTAATCTTTTTTTTATTTGTTTTCTTGTTTACATCATTCATTTTCATTACATTTTTGAATTACAAATTTTCTCCCTATCTTGCCCCTGCCCCAACCCTAAAACAGCAATCCCACTGTAAAGCCCCTCCCCTGCTCTGCTCTCTT
>CM053593.1:153312619-153383528 GCA_028646575.1 Pseudocheirus occidentalis
GGTTGGTTTTTTTAGCTCTGTGAAACTCTGCTTCCAGGGGGGAAAGCTCTGTTCCAAATCGCTGGAGTTTTCCCAGCTGCCAGAGCTATTAGGGGGGTGTTGCAAGTCCCCCCAGCTTTGGCTTGCTGAAAACGCACCCAAGGACCACCACCCAAGACCACAATCCAGGCCGCTCAATGCAAGAGTGCTTGGCCCTGATCAATCAATTCAGCCCACCTTCGGAGTCCGCAGGCCAGGGGCTCTGAAGCAGCCTGGTGGGGGCACCACTGGTTCCAGCAGTTCCCTTCCCCCACTGCTTCCTTGCCGCAGGGGCAGATTGGCTGAACTGCTTTTCCTCCCCCAAACTGATTTTCAAAGTTTCACTTTCACTAACCATCTCTGACCCTGGTTTGTGTGATTTTAAGATCCCTTCAGGCAGGTGCTTTAGATCTTCTCTGAAGTAGCCTCAAGCTGGGGCTTGGGAGGCTCAGTTCCTCCTGGCCGCCCTGGAGCCTGGCCTGGCTGCGATTTTGGGCTGGGCTGCTTCTACGCCACCATCTTGGCTCCACCCCTGGGGGGGGTGGAGAATCTTAACAAATGGCTACTCAGATCAGAGTCCAGTCCAGAATCAAAGGTCCTTCTCATAAGCAAACCTCCAAAGCAAAGTCTCACCTCAGAATATATATACACTTTCAGTTAATAGACTCAGAGCCAGAAGGCATCACAACCCTCCTGACTCAGTGCCTCAGTACCTTAGTACTGAAAGGTGTGAAATCCTTCTTACAAGCAAGCCTCCCTGTTCTCTTGGGCAAGTTTCTCCCCCAGTGGCCTCTTAATGAATGGGGAAGATCTTTCTATTCTATTAACATTAGAGCCCTGGAAGAAGGATAGGTTTCTGAGAGAGAAAGGTAAGGACAGAGCATATTCATCAGCCATCTAACAGTCAGTCATTAGGAATAGCTAGCATTTATATAGCTCTTTACAAATGTTATCTCATTTGATCCTCACAACAACCCTGGGAGGTAGATGCTATTTTGAGCTCCATTTTATAGACGACAAAACTGAAACAGACCGAAGTGAAGTGACTTGCCCAGGGTGACACATCTAGAAACTGTTTGAGACTGGATTTGAACTCAGATCTTCCTGATTCCAGGTCAAGTGCTCAATCCACTTCCTCACCTAGCATTTATGTAATGACAACCTTGTTTCAGTCTCTGTGCTAGGTGCTAGATATACAAAGATAGGAGCAAAATAGATTCAACCCTTAGTTCCTTGTTGTAAATGAGAAAGGTAGACTAGATGACCTCTAGCTCCAAACTATAGACCCTATGATCCTAGTTACATACATGTATGTGTATATATATGTGTGTGTATATATGCATATATCTAAATCATATGTTATATTGTCATATTATATATGTATATATACATACATATGTTTTATATATATATATATAAAACTAAATGGTCTCTTTCTCTAATCTTTGACCCTATGATCCTAGTTGCTAGTTACTATAATATATAGCATGTTATATTATGTCATATTATATATAACTGGATGGTCTTTAACTCTAATTTATGACGTATGATCCTTGTTACATATATAATACATATGTTATGTTATATGTAATATTATATATGACTAAATTGCCTCTAGCTCTCAATTTGTGACTGTATGGTCTTAGTTTATATATATATATATATACATATATATATATATATATAAAACATATTCATATAGAATATATGTCATAATGACTTAATCACAACATACATATAAAATAGATACAAAGTGATTTTGTATGGACACTAGTGATTGAGAGGATCAGCAAAGACCTCGTGAAGAAAGTAAAAGTTCGGCCCTGAAGAAAAATAAGAATTTTTAGGAGAATGTATTCCAAGCATGAGGGACAGCCAATACAAAGGCATAGAGATGGGAAACGACTCTCCAATTTGACTAGACCATAGTTGAACATGAAGGACAGTAATGTGTAAGAAGACTGGAAATGCATGTTGTGGGATTCAATGTCTAAAAGAGTAATAATTTATAGTTGATCCTGGAGGTAACAGAAAGTCCCTGTATTGAGTATGGTAATGATGCTACCATTTTTGTGATTTAGGGAAATCAGTTCAGCAGCTGTGGAAGAATGTATTGGAAAGAGGAGAGAACTGAGGCCTCCAGGAGATAACAGTACAGACAGGAGGTGATGAGGGTTTGAGCTAAGGTGGGAATGGTGAGAATGGAAAGAAGAGAATAGAACTTGTATCAAAGTAGAAATGACAAGATTTGACAACTGATATAATCAGAAGATAGAGAAAGATTGAAGATTAGAGGTAAGGAGTAGTCAATCTGATGAAGAGAATAGGAGGAAATGAAGCAAGGGTACAGGTGTGACCAGTGACCACCTCTTCATCAGAAGCTGCAGAAAAGACAGGAGAGCTGAGTTCAAGAAAGAGGAGAGACATCAAAGTAAATAGTCTTACTTTTCCTCATGTGTCTTCTGAGTCCCTTAGGCTGAGGATACTGCACCCCACCAAGGGGCAACAGCTCCGGGTCCAAGCTCACAGGTTTATATACTCAGCCCCGGGGGAACCTCTCCTATAAAGAGAGGAGTCAGGCTTCTTTCTCACATTCTCTGGCTCTTTAAGCCTCAACCTCAGAACCCTGAGAAAAATCACTTGAAGCTTAGTTCAACTCAATCCAGGGCCTCTCCAAAAGGGAGTAGAAATGTATTCAATGTATAGTGAAGATCAGATACAGGACAGCTATTTATTCCCTCTACTACAAAAGAAATGCTTAAAACACAAATATTCATAAGTGCACATTGAAAAAGACTTAAAAGAGTGTCATTGGATCAAAGAATATGTGGGTGGGGAGTAAAGCAGAAGACTGGAAAGGTAGGAAGGGGCCAGGTTATCAAGGGCTTTAAAGGCCAAACAGGATTTTGTACTATTGATCCTAGAGGCAATAGCTAATCACTACAGTTTACTGTGTGGGTAGATGAATCAAGGAGGCCAATGTCACTGGTTCCAAGAGTACCTGAAGGGGAGGTAAAGTGTAAGAAGATTGGAAAAGCAGTCAATGGTCTAACTAAACTGGCTACTCTTATCATCCCTTTATTCTATTCTGCCCTTCCCCTCTCTATGTTTTTGCTCACTTTCCCCTCCCCCTTCCCCACCTCCCATGCTTTGAACAGTCTCCTCTTACATCTTTTCCTTCAGGATTAGATTGCAATGAGTAAAGAGTATCATAATAACATAATGAGATTTAGTGTCTCCCCAGGACACTAATCAGGCCCTTGGGCCTCTGTGGCACCTTCTTGAATAACAGACCCACCTAAAGAGTCAAAATTCTTTTCTTTTCAAGACCCAGTTCAGGTGCTGCCACTTCCATGAAGCCTTCCATGACTCTCCCAGACTCTGACTAGAAAATTATAGGGGTATATGGGAAAAGAGATAATATTTGTAAAGCGTTTTGCAAACCTTAAAGTTATAGATATAGACATTATATAAAATATAGATATAGACATTATAAATAGAAATATAGCCTATATAAATATAGACATATATAAATCTATAAAGGTATAGATATAGATATAGACACACACACACACACACACACACACACACACACACACACACACACTGGTTATTATTGAGACAAGGATTTCACTAGGGAGATGAGAAGAGCCTGTTCCAAGCATCGTGAACAGCAGAAGTAAATTCAAGGGAGGCACAAAAGAGAAAGACAAGATCGAGGAACAATAACTAGTTCATTTTGCCTAGAATCAAGAGTATGTCAATGAGGTTAGTGTGATATCTGGCTGGAAAGGAAAAAAAAAGATAAACAGGATAAGAGGAAAAGGTAGAGTAGTGAATAGGGTGGTTAAAAAAGAATGAGAAAGAGAGAAAGGGGGAGGAGAGGGAGAGAGAGAAAATCTGGAACTCAAAAGCTTGTGGAGCTGAATGTCGTAAACTGAAGTAAATAAATAAATAGCAATTTTTTAAAAGAGAGAAAGAAAAAATAAAGAGAAGGAAGGAAGGGAGGGACGAAGGAAGGAAGGAAGGAAGGAAGAAGGGAGGGAGGGACGAAGGAAGGAAAGAAGGAAGGAAGAAGGGAGGGAGGAGAGAGAAAAGAAAGAGAAAGATTGAGGGAGGAAGCAAGGAGAGAAAGAGACAGACAGAGAAGAGAGAGAGAAATCATTGAAGTATTTTTAAATGCACAGAAGGGAACAGAATGAAATCCAGAAAGAATCACAGACCAAGTAGGACAGCTTTGAAAGTTACATGTTAAATTTATTATTAAAGAAAAGTAAGCTGCACATAATAAAGATCTGTGGCTTCATACTTGATCTTGTTTTTGTTGTCATTCTACTGTGTATATGAAAATGCCCCTTTTTCTTTAACATTTAAGTTGAGAATTTTTTAAAATTTAAGAAAAAAATTTTTTTTAAGAAATAAGGCTAGAAAGGAAGATTGGAGTTAGATTATAGAGGGCTGGAAATGTAAGGTTAAAAAAATTTATACTTTATTCAACCAGCTAATTCTCCCCTTGAACAGAAGGGAGGGGAAAAAGAGGCCTAGAAATATTAACTGAATTTCCTGAGACAACTCAGTAAATTGGTAGCAGCACCAGAATTTAAATCTACCTTGTTGTAGAGCCATGGGCCTGGCATAACTCCAGTGCCCATCTTCCATTTTAGCTTACACAATGATAAGTGGAAGATATATCCTAAAGCTGTATTTTTTGACTGTGGACTGCACCCTAAGGGGGTAGGAGAAAATGGTTGGCTCTTCATCTTCATATGAACACCATATTGGGGCTAAAATGACCCTTTGCCCTCAGATAGGAGGGAATGAGGCAAATGATTGCTCAAATCAGTCTCCCTACAGGGGTAGCACGGGGAGGGAAGAATTCTCCCTTATCCCTGTCACTGGCTGGGAGTAGGTAGAAATTTCAGCTTCCCGTTGGAACAGAACCAAATAGCAGTGCCCTTCATCACTTACACTTACCTCCCAACATTAGAGCCTTGTTCCACTCTTCTCCAAAGTCTATCCACCACTCTAAAGTTGAGGCAATTTTCCAATACTTCAAGGGATCTATCATTTCATACACATGGGTACTCCCACAACTACTGCAGATTGTAACTTCAGAATTGGGCTTTTCATGAACATGGCTTTTTATTTTGTGCCATTCTTGTCCCCGTTCTTCCATTGATCTACCACAGAAGATGTGCCTGATTTGTTGGAGGCTTTTCTCTAGGTCTCATAGACTTCCATGGGTAGTAGTGCATAAATAGGGCTAGCAATCTGTTATCCCTCACACTTTTCAATAAAGAGTTCAGACTCCAGCTCCATTTAGTCAATTCATTCAACAAACACGTAGAAAAAGAAAAGAAATAGAAGAGTCACTGAAGTGTGTGTGTGTGTGTGTGTGTGTGTGTGTGTGTGTGTGTTTTAATGAAGGTAACAGAAAGAAGGCCAGAAGAGAACACAGACAAGCAGGACAGCTTTGAAAATTACATGTTGAATCTGTTACAGACTTGGGGGCAGAGGGAACAATTCCACATACAGTCCTCATTATTCATTCAACCTTGTCTCTGAAAACATTCGTTTCAATGTAGTGTTTATTAAGTTCATAGCAAATTTAAAAAAATTAAAGCTGGACACTGTTGGGAGACATGAATAAAAGTATGGCATAGTGGTCCCTGCCATGAGAAAGCATATAACCAGCATTTATAAACATTTACTAACTGCTTAAAGTATACAAGTATACTTAGAAACTTTATTAAATGCCTAAAGTATACAAGTATACTTAGAAACATTTATTAAATGCCTAAAGTATACAAGTATACTTAGAAACATTTATTAAATGCCTAAAGTATACAAGTATATTTATAAACATTTGTTAAGTGCCTAAAGTATATATCTAAGAACTGGGAATAAAAGTGACAAAACCAAAACAGCCCTTGCCCTCAAGGAGCTTCCATTCTACTGGGGAAAGTCAACAAGGGCACAGAGAAATACAAAGCATATGAAAATTCCCCTTTTCTTTAACATTCAAGTTCAGCATTTTCATATTTTCATAAGAAATTTCAAGAGGTCAGAGAAATTAATCATTGGGGAAGACAAGAGAGCTTCCTAAGGGAGGTGATATCTGAGTTGAGCATTTTTATCTATGACTAAGAACAACAATATAATATAATAAGAGCTTCCTAGTCAATAGAGCACTGGACCTGGAGTCAGGAATGTTTGACTTCAAATCCAGCCTCAGCCACTCTAAATCTACCTTGCTGTAGAGGATGGACCTGGCATAACTTCAATGCCCATCTTCCACTGTAGCAGCTGTGTGCTGCTAGGCCGAGTCCTTGAACCTGTTTGCCTCAGGTTCCTTTACTGTAAAATACAGGTGATAACAGCACTCTCCTCTCAGGAATAACATGAGGACCAAACAAGATATTTGTAAAGCACCCAAGGACACTGCCTGGCATGTGTTGTTATTGTCCTGTCTGACTGTTCCTGGACCCATTTGAGGTTTTCTCCACAAAGATACTGGAGTAGTTTGCTATTTCCTTCTCCAGCTCATTTCATAGTTGAGGAAACTGAGGCAAACAGGATCAAATGATGCCCGAGGTCACACAGTTAGTATATGAGGGCAGATCTGAATTCATGTAGATGAGTTTTCCGCCTTCAAGCCTGGCACTCTATTCACTGCACCCCATAGCTGCCCCAGGCAGGTGCTTGTTCCCTTCCCTCTTTCCTACTAAAAATGATAATTCACATTTCTGTCCTGCTTTAAGGTTTATAAGTGCAGTCCTCACAATGGCCCGGGGTGAGGCAAGGGTTTGTAAAAATAGCAATCATGGAAAAGCCTCAGTAGTGAAGTAGATCAATTGACACGTTTAACTCTATACCCATTTGTTTACCCCTTATCTCCCTCTGAGGGAACTCCCTTAGGCTAAGGACTAGGCCTGTTTGTTCCATTTTGGGTTTTTTGCCTTTCTTTGTATCCTAAGGTTCCCAGCTCAGTGCCTGGGCCATAGTAATTGGGGGCTTAATAAATGCTTGTTGGCTTATTAACTAGAGCATCCTTTACTACTGGAGAAGCCTAGAGGAAAGCCACAAAGTGCTAGGAGAAACTTGAAGGGTGAAGAAGCTAGCTGATTTCCTATTTTCCAATCACTCCACTCCCTGCGGCTCAACTCCAGGACACGTGAGCGTAAAACAGTTCCGCTGCACACCGGGAGGGCGGCGCTGGCCGGAGACCGCTAGTCTGCAATTTGAGGCAGCCCAGGGCAGCGGGGATGCTGGCACCTGAGAGGCGAGTCTAGCTTGGGAGACACCCAACCTCCCTGCCCATCCTCACCCCGAACCCCTGCTTCATGCCCACGGGCGCCCGCCCTGCCTCCTCCATGAACTCGGATTCCAGCTCCCCATTGCTTCACTTCCGCCCCTGCCCGCGCCAGCCCCACCTGAGGCACACCTGAGGCCGGCCCGAGATCCGAGCGGGAGGGGAGGAAATGGGAGGGGCGTCTGTCCGTTGTCAAGGCCATGTGCTGGGGCCCCCGGAGGGAGGGCGGAAAAGATGCTCTTTAAGAAGTGGGGGGTGGCCTAGAGCCTGACTACACTCTGCACCTGGCCGTGGAGCTCGCCTCAGTCCCGGGAGACCAGTTACAGCAGGAGTGCCTCAGGGAAAGCATCTCACCCGAGGTGGACCCAGGCAGCTGTTTCACAGGTAGCCTCCCAAATCACAGATTAATTAAGCCTTTGGGGTAATGAAATATGGGGAGAGGGAGGAGGAAGAAGTTCTGGGTATCCTCTCCTGTCAGGTCACTCTCTTTAACCCTTTGCATTTTCCCCTGTGTAAACTTTGAAGGGCTCTCTCTCTCTCTCTCTCTCTCTCTCTCTCTCTCTCTCTCTATATATATATATAGTATATCATTATGATCGCTATTAATATTATGTATTGTTATCATTATTTTTATCATCATTATGATTATATCATCATCACCAGTCCATTTTTTTCTTTGGGACTAAGAGGAAAAGATTGAAATCAAGTCAACAAGACTTAAGTGCCTGCTTTGTGTTAAATACTGAGGGTACAAAGAAAGACAAAAAACCCAGTCCTTGCCCTCCAGGAGCTCACAGTTTAATGGGGGGGAGGATGGGTCAGAGGTCAGGATCTAGCCATCTCTGTGGGGAGTCAGTGTTGAACCCTGGTTCTGCCAGTTGCTACTTGGAGGACCTTGGAAAATCCCCAGGCTACTGGAGTCAGAAGACCTGGGTTCACATCTGTGCTCTGAAACTGAATATATGTATCTTTGGGCAATTCCCTTAATCTCTCTGTGCCTCATGCTTATCATCTTTTAAAAAATGAGGGGTGGGGGAAGAATTAGATGATGCCCAGGGTCTGAATTCTGTGACGCTATGAGGCCAGGGATGGAGCATTCATGCTCTGAGAACCAGGCAGGATGTTGACGGAGATGACAAAAAAGAAAAAAAGATTGGATTTGACATCTGTGAGCATAAAGTGAAAGGGACTTTGGTGGTGGTGTTGTTAGTCCTTTCAGTTGGGTCCAACTCTTGGTGACCCTATTTGAGGTTTTCTTGGTAAGATACTGGAGTGGTTTGCCATTTCCTTTTCCAGTTCATTTTACAGATGAGGAAACTGAGGCAAACAGGGTTAGGTGACTTGCCTTAGGGTCACATAGCTAATAAATCTCTGAGCCAAGATTTGAACTCACTACCTTGCTGCCCCTTAGAGGTCATTTACTCCTTTCTCATTTTACAAGAAAGGAAGAGAGGAGATGTGTAGAGAGGGGACATGCCTTGCCCAATGTCACACATGTAATAATTTGGCAGAGTTGGCATCTGAACCCAGATCCTTTTGACTCTAAAGCCAGAATTCTTTCCATGAGTTCTTACCCCACACCTTTTCCTCAGCAGGCTATATCATCTGGCACCTACAGTATTTACCCTTCAGGGGCTATTAGCTATGCTTCTGACTCATTATCTTTGTGAAAAATCCCCCTACCTCCTTCCCCAAATCTATGGAGAGGAGCTCAGCCTAGGCAGTAGAGCACTTCTCTCTCTAAAATGAGTAACTCTGACAGGTGAAGGAGAGGCTGGAGGACCCTAGATGTGTTGTGCCCCTCCCCAAGTACACACAAAATTGTGACAGCCAGTCTTCCCTCCCCCTCTTAGATGTGTAAGACAGAAAACAAAAACATAGTGCTGGACCCTGTGGGAGATGGAAGAGACAGGGTCCAGATCAAAGTAGTCTGTCCAACTGACCATTTACTTTCCCTACCCCAGGGAGTTTGGTAGGCAGCTAGGTGGCCCAAAGGATAGAGTTCTAGGCCAGAAGTTAAGAAGAATCATCTTGCAGAATTAAAAATCTGGCTTCAAAAAAGTACTAGCTGTGTGACTGTGGACAAGTCACTTAACCCTGTTTACCTCAGTTTCCTTATCTGTAAAATGAACTGGGAAAGGAAATGGCAAACCACTCCAGTATCTTAGCCAAGAAAACCCAAATGGGATCATGAAGAGTCAGACATGACTGAATGTCAGCTGACCTGACCCCAAGCTGCTCTTAGGATGTTGGGTGGGAGTCGAGGTAAAGAGAGATACAATCCCTTCAGGGTGGAGCTGCCATGATTATTGCAACCAGAGGTTCTAATGATTTCATTCAGTAACCACATAAAGCAAGGAGAATTCAAAGAAGAGCTTGTTCTATCCCTGCCCCTGCCCTCAACACTCTCCATGATTCAGATCATCTCTCTCTGTCTCTGATTTTCCCATTTCAGGAAAGAGAATGTTGTGATGGAGGAAAGGGGGAGGAGGGAATATATACCTTGAGTCAAGTCTATGTGAAAGACTTTGTTTCATAGGATTGCAGAAATGTTTGAACTCAAATTAGATCTTCTGATCTAGCTTTTTTTTTTTTTTTTTTTGATCCAGCTTCTTTATTTTATGGAGATAGGGGCTGGAACTGAAAGGGAAAATTCCCCAGATCAGGAAACTCCCTCCACCAAGGCAGACCTTTTAGTTGAAAGAGTTGCCTAGAGCAATAGTTCTAAATTTGGCCTCAGAACTCATTTATACCCTTAAAATTACTGAGGACCCGAAAGAGTTTTTTTGCTAATGTGAGTTACAGAAATCACCTCTTAGTATTATCATGAAAATAATTTTGACTACAAGGACCCCCTGAAAAGGCCTTAGGGACACATACCTCCCATCCCAGCTTAACGATCATGCTTTGAGTATTGCTAACCTAGAGCATGGACAGGGTCACATAGCCAGTAGGTATCTGAGACAGCAGAGTTCTTGATACAACTCAAGGCTGTTGGTTCATCCTCCCAGCAGGACAGAGCCTGTGACAGAGTTCACACCTGCCACCCCTTCAGGATGAATACTGTAAAGTGCTTTGAGATCTTACCCTGACATTACAGAGACTTGAATATAACCATGGAAAAATCATCTCCCAGTATCCTCAGCTGCCCTGAGCCTAGGTAGTGGGAAGGAGATTTCTCTGGCTCCTTCCCATTTCCATTTATGGACATCCTCCAAGATGCAAACTTAGCAGCCTGAGTCCCCATGACACTTTGAGAGCAGCAAGTCTGGCCCTGTCAAGGTAGATTCGTCCTCTTGTTCCCTGCTGCCCCAATCAATTCTAGAAACACAACAACCTCCTCCCAGCTCTCTGGCAGTAGTGGTTGCCCTCATTGCTGTAGCAAGATGACAGGAGTTTCCGAGCATCCCAGACCCATCCTAGTGTGAATCAGGAAAATGGATTCCAGCCAGTCATAGCAGCCAAAAAGCAGTCTGGACTAAAGCCAAACAAAAGCCAGGCCTCTGCTTTTTCATGTGAAAGGCAAAAGAGAAAAAGGAAGAAAGAAAGAAAGAAAGAAAGAAAGAAAGAAAGAAAGAAAGAAAGAAAGAAAGAAAGAAAGAAAGAAAGAAAGAAAGAAAGAAAGAAAGAAAGAAAGAAAGAAAGAAAGAAAGAAACAAAGAAAGAAACAAAGAAAGAAAGAAAGAAAGAGGAAGGGGAAGGAAAAAAAGAAAGAAGGAAGGGAATAGAGAAAGAAAGGAAGGAAGGAAAAGAAAGAAAAAAAGGAAATAAAGTTTTAAAAAAAGAAGGGAAGAAAAAGAAGGAAGGAAAAAAAAAGAAAGACCGGGGAACAGAAACTTACCCCAGATGAGAGAAAGAGCTTAAGTGTCAAGAAAATCAGGATTCAAAACCCTTCCTCTGTCACTTATGAACTGTGTGACCCTGAATAAACCACTTCTCTTCTCCCAGTCACCATTTTCTCATCTGTCAAATGGGAATAATAATCTCTGTGGTGCCTACTTCACAGGACTATTGTGAGGTTAACTATGAATGTGAATCGGGACACAGAGTGCCAAACTTTTGCAGCGGGTCGGTTTATTTTGCTGACTTGTTTCCTTTTTCTCCTCTTGATTCTACTTGGTCAGAAGATCTGAGAAATGGCAAAGCTCCGAGCCAGGAAAGGCTGATTTCAGGGCCTGCCTCAGATACCTCCTGGCTATGTGGCCCAGGGCAACTTCTCCGATCTCTCCCATGCCAGTGAAATCACATAGTTTTCAATTTGGCCTCAGGACTTATTTACACCCTTAAAAATTACTGAGGACCCCAAAGAGTTTTGTGTATATATATATATGAGTTACAGAAATGACATCTTAGTGTTATCATGAATCAAGTCAGCATCCAGAAGGGCTGGCTCCCTGGGAGGCAGTGTGACCCACTGGACCTGGAGTCAGGAAGAACTGAATTCAAGTCCAGCCTCAGCTACTTACTAGCTGTAGGACCCTGGTCAAGTCACTTAACCTCTGCCAGACTCAGTTTCCTCATCTGTAAAATGGGGATAACAATAGCACCCATCTCCCAGAGTTGTGTAAGGATAAAACTAGATCATATTTTAAAGTACTTTGCAAAGCTTAAAATTTTATATAAATACTAATTATCATATACAAATAAAAAGATATACATTTTAAAAATTGCTAAAGAAATACATTCCCTGAGAGCAAGGGCTGTTTCTGTTCTGCCTTTGTATCCCCAAAGCTTACCACAGTGCCTAGCACATAGTGGGCATTCGATAAATAAATACTGGTTGAATTTAATGGAGTGACATATGTAAAGTGCTTTGCAAACTTCCAAGATGGTCCTCTATATTGGGACAGCAAGATGGCCTACTGAGTAGAGCACCACTCCTGGAGTCAGCAGGACCTGAGTTCAAATTCAACCTCAGACACTTAACATTTACTAGCTGTGTGACCTTGGGCAAGTCACTTAACCCCAATTTCCCTGACTTCCCCTCCAAAAAAAAAAAAAGATGGTCCTCTATGTAAATGTTGGTTATTAACGCGGAGTCACAGAAAAAATGCTAGACTTGGAGTCAACAGTCCCACTCTCTATGTGTGTCATCTTGGGCAAGTCTCTTCCCCTCCCTAGGCCCGTTTCCATAATCTGCAGAATGAGGGGGTTGGATTCAAAG
The DNA here is from genome assembly GCA_028646575.1 of Pseudocheirus occidentalis. Taxonomy (NCBI): domain Eukaryota; kingdom Metazoa; phylum Chordata; class Mammalia; order Diprotodontia; family Pseudocheiridae; genus Pseudocheirus; species Pseudocheirus occidentalis. The sequence goes on from CM053593.1 coordinate 153,325,114, forward strand.
ATATTAAAAGTTGTTGTTTTTGTTTAGTCGCGCTTGACTCTTCTGACCCCATGGGCAAAGTTTCTAGAGTGGTTTGCCATTTCCTTCTCCAGCGGATTAAGGCAGACTTTAAGGGACTCGCCTAAGATCACACAGCTAGTACATGTCTGAGGCTGAATTTGAACTGAGGTCTCCCTGATTCCAGGCCTATCACTCCATCTCCTGAGCTCTCTAGTTGCCCTAGGGACTCTGTAGGTGATGCTATCCCCATCTTATGGATTTGGTAACTGAGGTTCAGACAAGCCAAGTTTCTTTCCCAGGATCACATAGCTAAGAAGCATTCAGGGGAGGCTAGGTGGTGCAGTGAATAGAGCACTGGCCCTGGAGTCAGGAGAACCTGAGTTCAAATCCAGCCTCACTTAACACTTACTAGCCACGTGACCTTGGGCAAGTCACTTAACCCCAATTGCCCCATCCTTTCTCCCTTCAAAAATAAAAAACAAAACAGAAGCATTCAGAGCTAGGATCAAATGTAGATTTCTTCATTCCCAGTCCAGGGCTTCTTCCAGTTCGTAGTTGTTTTTCTCAAAGCATGTTAAGTTAACTAACCCTAGGGTGGCTGTTTTATCTATCTCCCTGCCTATGAGTAAGATTACATTGGCCACATCAGGAGTTCTTAACCTAAGATCCACTGACTCCCAAGGAATATATGGATAGATTTCAAGAGATCTGCAAACTTGGATGGGGACAATAATTACATCTTTATTTCAATAAAATTGGTTTCTTTGTATTCCTGTGTATGTAATTTTATTGCATTTAGAAACATGATTCTGAGAAGGGACCCATAGGCTTTACCAAAATGCCCAAGGAATATGAGACACAAATAGGGTTAGGGATCCTGTCCCAGGGCTCTCAGCCTGCTGTTTTATTTCCTCCTTGCTCTGAGGACAATCTGAAGATATCAGTGATGCCCAGGAGACCGTGGGGAAGCTGTTGTGGAGGGGGCTGCATTCTGGGATCCCAGTGGTCTGAGCACCTGGGAACAGGATATTTCTAAATGAGCCAGACTAATCTTTTCTTGTGCCTTGCCTATTTTAGATCTCCTTGGGCACTTAAAACTAAGGAGAACCTCCTGATCAAGACTGGAACAAGGACTGTGGAAGGGTGACCTAAGAACGAAGGGTGAACGCCAGGCCACAGGTCTACACTGACCATGTCCCAAGTGATGTCCAGCCAGATGCTGAGAGCAGGCCATGCTGTCTGTATAGGCCCTCGAGAGGAGACCAGGAGCAGCTTTCTTCCCACCCAGAGCACCAGCCTGGCTCCCCAGTGTCCGTACTATACCACTGAAGGCTGGGGGACCCAGGTCCTGATGGCCCCCATGCCTACCAAGGGACAGCCACTCCCCAGCAGGGGCAACTATGCCTTGAGGGACTCCCCTGGAGCAGGACAGGCAGTACCAACGGTAACCAAGTCAAATTGCATCCCCCAGCCTAGATTGCAGCAGGACACAGGCTGGACTGATGAACTGGCTTCCTCCATTGGTTTCTCCCTGGAGAGCCTCAACCAGATGATCCTTGAACTTGACCCTAACTTTGAACTTCTGCCTTCAGGGACAGAAAGCCTCAGAGCAGACCCAGCCCCAACCCCCAATGCCACAGTATCAAGGAGCAAAAAAGAAGACCCTGAAGTATTAGGTAAGAGTGCTGGGGAAAGGGAGGTGAAGAGCAAGACCATGGCTAAGGGGAGGGCTTCTAAACCTGGGGTCCAAAGACTGAAAACAAAAACTGATAATTACATTTCAATATAATTGGTTTCTTTTGTACTTTAAAAATATTAATCTGAGAAGGGAGCCCTAGTCTTCACAAGACCACCAAAGGCAACCTTTGCACAAAAAATGGCATGCCCATGTTGAACAGAAAGAAGGAAACAAAGAATTTATTAAGCCCCTACTATGAGCTAGGCACTATGCAAAGCACAGAGATTTATCTCATCTGATCCTCAACACAAACCTAAGAGGAAGGTGCTATTGTTGTCCCCATTTTACAGATGGGGAAACTGAGGCAAGTAGCCGTTAAGTGACTTGTCCAAGGTCACACAACTAGTGTTTGGGGCAGGATTTGAACCCAGGTCTTCCTGACTCCAGACCCAGTGTTTTATCCACTAAGCTATCTAACTGCCCCTAAATAAAATAGGATGACTTTGTACCTGGACATGAGGAACAAGGGACACTCTCCTGCTACCAGGACAAGAGATTTCTCTCAGAGCAGCCCTAGATGGGAAGTCAGAGGACCTGGGTTCCAGTCTCAGCTCTGCCACTGACTAGGCATATGACCTTGGCCAAAGCACTACCTCTACTCCAAGCCTCTGTTTCCCCATCTATAAAATTAGGTGATTGGACTTAATTGGAAGTTATAACTTTTTTGTGTGTGTCACGGACCCCTATGGTAGCCTTTAGGTCCCTTCTCAGTAAAATGTTCTTAAAAGCATAGAATAAAATACATAGGATTACAAAGGAAACTATTTCTATTGAAATTTAGTCATCAAACTATTTTAAAACAACAACAAGAGGCTCATGGACTCTGGGTTAAGGACCCTGACTATATGATTTCTTTGGTCCCTCCCAAATCTAAGACTATATGATCTAGTCTGGGAGGTGGGGAGATTTCCCTCTGTTTCCAAGGGGGCCCTGGGTTGGGATGAGCGGGGAGAGTATTCTCAATGATCAGGATCCCCCAGAACCCTTCTCTTCTTCTTTACCATTCCCACCTCCCCAGCCCCCAGTTAGGGCTGAATGCTACAGAGTTGAACTGATCCATGCTTAAACCTCATCTTTGAATCTGGCTTCCTTTTTCATTTGAAACTTTGACTAAGAAGTCCTCATTGTTCCTCTGAATTCTAAGGCACTCTCAGCCTACCTGCAGGACTCAGGGAGACCTGTGTATTATGGGGGTCAAGAAGCATCCATTTCGCCATATACATGAGGATATCGAGCCCCAAAGGGCAGTTAGGTGGCCCAGTGGACAGAGTACAGAGCCTGGAGTCAGGAAGACTGTAATTCAAATCCAGCCTGATATACTTACTAGCTAGGTGACCCTGGTGTGTCACTTCACCCTGTTTGCCTCAGTTTCCTTGTCTATAAAATGAGATGGAAAAGGAAAGGCAAACCACTCCAGTATCTTTGCCAAGAAAACCTTAAATAAGGTCACAGAGGGTGACATTACTGAACAAAAACAACAAATCAAAACCTACTGGCTGGGTGACACTAGGGTTAGAGTTATAAGAGGGTTGTTAACGTTAGAGAAAGGATCTGAGAATTTAAGACTGGAAAGGCTTAAGTAGTCCAACATCCTCAGTTTTCAACAGAGGAAACTGTCACCCAGGGAAGTAAGATGACCAACTTGACCACATTCAGGATTAGGTGAGGGTCAATGCTAGGGATGAAGTTAAAGTTAACAGGAGAATTAGAAATGCAATCAGTGTTAGGGCTGGAGCCAGGTTGAGATTCAGGTTAAGTCTTAACCCCAGATTTAGTCTCCAATTGATTTTCATGCCTCTTTTAAACAGCTCTTTATTTTTATAATATAATATTGGGGGCCATTGCCAGCCATCTTGACTTTTTCTTGCCACCAGTGTCCGAAGAGCCTGGGGCTGACTGCTTTGCTCAGCTCTGCCTCACTTCAATCCAATTCACTCACACGTCAAGACTTCACCCTTGTGATATCACTGGTCCTCTTCGAGAAGGAAGGATGAATAACTACCACCCCAGATTTAAGTCTGACTCTAAAAGTTAAAGTTAGGGTTTAACACAGAGATTAAGCCCTCTCCTCATCTCTCTTGCCTCTCCCCTCCAACTTGGGCCACCTCCCATACCGGTTATGAAAACTATAATTATCCCTCTAGTGGTCATTATTACTTGTTAGGGCCAGTTGGGAATGTTGAGTTACCCAAGAGAGAGAGAGCTTAGGGGCTAATTACTGTTAATAAAATCAAACTATTTTAATGGGATTATTAATGACATTAGGTGGGTGTTTTATACACCCTACGGGGAGCTCTAATGGACAGGGATAACCTTTGCATCCTCTTGGCACAAAGGACGACTGCTATCTCCTCTCCCCCATCCCCATATCCTGGGGCCTCTGAGCTCAAAGGAAACCTAGTTACTCTTCTTGAGAAGGGAAGACTAGGGTTATGAGGAGTCGGGGATCTTTAGCTTCCACTAGGGAAATGGGTTAGGTAGAGAAGAAGAGAGCAGAATGGGAAAGGGACCTTAGAAACCAGTTAGTTCAATCCATATGTGATGAAGAAACTTCTCAGGGCAGCTGAATGGAACACTGGATAGAGCACTAGAGTCAGAAGGACCTGAATTCAAATCCAAATTTAGACACTTACTAGCTGTGTTACCCTGGGCAAGCAGAAGGAAGGAAGGAAAGAAAGAAGGAAGGAAGGGAAGGAGGGAGGGAGGAAGGAAGGAAGAAATTTCCAACAAGTGATCATCCAGCCTCTTCTTGAAGGCCTAAAATAAAAGGGAACTCACTACCTCTCAAGTGGCCCATTCCACTTTCAAATAGATGGAATTTTTGAATTGTTCAGAAGTGTTTTTTCTTCTATCACTATACTATACCTCTTTATAAAATCGACCCATTGCCCTTAGATCTTGTTTCCTCTAAAGCCAAGCAGAGAACAAGCCTAATAGGCCCCTAGATTTAGAGATAGAAAGGATGCAAGGGCTTAAGCCATCCCCTTAATTTTACAGAATGGGAAACCAAGGCTCAGAGTGTTTCAGAGACTTGCCCAGTGTCACAAAGCTAGAAAGTGTCTAAGGCAGAATTTGAATCCAGGTTTTCCTAACTTCAAGTCTGTCATTCTAGCCACTGCCCCATGTTGTTTGTTCTTTTTTTGTCTCATTGCCCTTCAAATACTGAGTGATAGCTATAGTGTCCCCAACATCCCACGCATCATCTTCTCAAGCTGACAAACACCCTTAATTCCTTCCACTGTACCTTTATACAGTCTAGCCTCAAGGCCTCTTGATATCCTGTTCCCTCTCATCTGGACATTCTACAGTTCATCCATGTCTTGTCTAAAATATGGAGCCCAAAACTGAACACAACACTCCTGGGCAGAGTATGACAAGCCTATGAGTTCCCCTCCTTCTGGACAGTACCTGTCTTTCTTTCTTTCTTTCTTTCTTTCTTTCTTCCTGCCTTCCTTTTTTTTTTTTTTTTTTGCTTTTTGGAGGGGGAAGGCTGGGCAATTGGAGTTAAGTGACTTGCCCAAGGTCACAGCTAGTAAGCATTAAGTGTCTGAGACTGGATTTGAACTCAGGTCCTCCTGACTCCAGGGCCAGTACTCTATTCACTGTGCCACCTAGCCACCCCTGGACAGTACATTTCTTAGTACAGCCTAGGAGAGCATCAGAATCGTTGGCTTCCATGTCATATTCTTGACCCCCCAAGCTTGCAGACTGCTAAAAACAAATTAGCTCCTGTTGATACCTTCCCCCAAAATTGTCTCTACTCACCCTAGGTAGATCATGCAGAACTGGTGATGAGACATGTCTCCAGAGTTCCACAGCACTGGAGATCTGCCCAGCCTGCTTTTTTTTTCTCTTAAGGTGTTGGAGTTTCAATGGCTTTCAGTAGCTCCCCACCCATGATCTGGCATCTTTGAGATGTGCCTGCTAGACAGGCTGCAGATGAAGAGAATTTAATCATAATCACAAAAACACAAGGATACAAGAAAAATCAATCAACTAGAATTTATTAAACACTTACTACATTCCAGGAACTGTGATGTGAATTAGGGGCCAAAGAAAGGGGAAAAAAAGAAAAGGAAAAAAAAACACCCCAATCCCTGCTCTCAAGGTCTATCTAAGGAGTAAAGAGAGAGCTATCTTGCTGTATCCTTTCCTCCAAGAATGTTAGCATTAGGAAGAGCCTTGAATGTCATTCCATAATAGCCATTCAATTCAGGTATCATCTCAACATCTCTATAGGGATTTTTTTTTCAGATATGGGTGAGACTAGATTCTGAGGGCACCTTCCAACTCTAAAAGTTTGTGATCCTGATCATTCATCTTTGTTTGAATAGTTCTAGTAACATGGAGTTTACTCCCTCACAGGGCCCTGCATATTCCACAGCTGGCTGTTGGAAAATTCCTCCTTAAATATTGAGCTAAAATCAGTTTCCCTGTGGTTCCTACCTATCAGCCAGTTCTCTGGAACAATGCAGAATTTCCTCTGCCACAAAATATTTTTTTTAATATTTGGAGACAGCTGTCATGGTCCTGTGTAAGCCTGGGTGAACAGTCATCAATTCATTCCTTCCTCATAGGTTTGTTGTTGTTCAATCATGTCCAACTCTTTGTGTCCCTATGAACTCCAGGCCCTTCTATCCTTCACTATCTCTCAGTCTGTCCAAATTCATTTTCATCGTTTCCATGACTCTATCTATACATCATGTCCTCTGCCATCCCCTTTTCCTTTTGCCTTCGGTCTTTCCCAACATCAGCGTCTTTTCCAGTGAGTCCTGTCTTTTCATTGTGTGGCCAACGTTATTTAAGTTTCCCCTTCAGTATCTGACCCCCGGCGAATAGCCTAAAATAATTTCTTTAAGTATTGAGTGATTCAACTGCCTTGCTGTTCAAGGGACTCTCAAAAGTCTTCTCCAGCACCACAATTCAAAAGTGTTGATTCTGTGGAGATCAGCTTTCCTTAGAGTCCAACTCTCACAGCCAGTACACTACTACTGGAAAAACCGTAGCTTTTACTGTATGGACATTTGTCCACAAGGTGATGTCTCTACTTTTTAGTATGCTCTCCAGATTTGCCAAAGTTTTCCTTCTAAGGAGAAAGCATCTTCTGATTTCATGGCTGCAGTCATCTGCAGTTATCTTTGAGCCCAAGAACATAAAATCTGACACTGTTTCCATTTCTTCTCCTTTATTTGCCAGGAAGTAATGGGACCAGTTGCCAAGTTTTTTTGTGTGTGTTAAGCTTCAAGCCAGCTTTTACACTCTCCTCTTTCACCCACACCAAGAGGCTTCTTATTCCTTCACTTTTTGCCATCAGAGCGGTATCATCTGCACATATAAAACTGTTGCTATTTCTCGCAGCAACCTCAGTTCTAGCTTTTGATTCATCCAGTCTGGCATTTCAGATGGGACTTTCCTCATAGGACCTTATTATCAAGTCCTTTACCATCCTGGTCACTTCCTCTGGATAAACTCAAACTTGTCCATTTTCAAAGAATCTTGGACTTGGAAAGGATGGATACTATTAACTTAGTGGCCTTGGGCATATCACTTGACCTGCCTGGGCCTCAGTTTCCTCATCTGTAAAATGGGAAGGTTGGATTAGATGAGCCTCTGAAGTCCCCTCCAACGGATCAATGACCCTTTGATCCTATATTTCCCCTTATTAAATTTCATCTGATTCAATTCAACCCAACCTTCTATCCCGTCAAGATCTTCTTTTAAAGCCTATCCTATATCTATCATCCAGCTTTGTGTCATTCTTCTTAAATTGTGATGCCCAGAGCTAAGCAATTCCTTCTAAGTATGTTGCCATATTTCACTTTCCAACATGTTTCTCCCAGGTAAATGCTTGTCCACAGTAAAGGGCTTTTAGTTTTAATAACCCTCCATCACCCCTTCCCTCCACCCTGCCTGCTCCTGCCCTTGGTACCTGGCAAATGACCCAATGCTAGGCTCAGACTTGCCCATTAGTAACTGGCTGCATGGGTGCCCTGAGGGCTCATTTTGTTTGTCCTGATAAACAAGAGCCACACCTTGGTTATGGGAGTGGAGAAATCCACTGTGTTCTTCCACTGCTAACCAAATCCACCTCCTAAAATCTACAGGACAACATCAGTGACTCAGTCTCCCTCTCCACCTTTCCTTCCAGTAGCACTCTTCCCCAACCCCTACTCCCTTTCCACCCCATAGAGCTGGTAGATTCCAGAAACAAAGCCAAAGATAGGAATGGTACTAGGGAGAAATTTTCCAAAACTGCCTGATGGACTCCCACAGTGCTGGACTATTGGACAGTGTCCAGGCTTAACAGGTGGCCCTTACTCCTAGAAAAAAGCAAATAAGGCAATTTCCTCCCAATAGATATACCCAACTGCCCCAACCCCAGGCAAAGGCCCTGTGGTGTCTAGCTCTGAATGAAGTGCTGAGTGCTCACTATGTGCCAAACACTGAACTTCCTTCCTTATAGTCTAGCAATCTCAAAGCACTTTCTCCCTAGTCTTCATTTCTTTTAGCAGTGGGAGGCTTACTCTAGCTTAAGGTGAGGCAGAAGGATGCAGGCTGCACCTCGCCTATCAATACCCACCCAAAAAGTCTAGGGCAAACCCAACCCCTTGACTATGTGACGTAAGCCCACCATCACCACCATCCCCTGCTGTCGAGGCAAGGTCTTAATGAGCAGGTAAGGACAGAGCCAGAACTGCTGTGCAGGAGCCAGATAATGGGCCCCACCCTAGTACAGGCTGCTACATGCACAAGCTTTACGCTCATTTCCAGGGGCCCACATGCAGCAGCCAGAGGTGCCTCTGGGAGGGCCAAAACCAGAGAAACGGGACAGAAAGAGGAACTAGATAGGACAGGACTCAAAATAAGGAACACCCATGCTGACATGTCCAGAATACAAAGAAGCAGATTCCCTTTACCTGAGGGGCCGTGAGGGAAGAAGGAGCAGGAAGTAAACCATGTCTCTAGGGCCCTGGATGGGAGAAGATGGAACATAAGATTTAGAGCCAAAAAGTAATCTTAGGCATCATCTTCTAGACCAGCAGTTCTCAACCTGTGGGTCACAACCCCTTTGGGAGTCAAATGACCCTTTCACAGGATCGCCTAAAACCATTGGTCTTAGGAACCGAGACACCACTCCTCTATCTGTCTCCAGGCAGGTTCACCCAAATGCAGATACGCCCACATAGGAGTATTAAAGGGTCCTGGCATTAGGAAGGTTGAGAACCACTGTTCTAGGCCAATACTCTATTTTGCAGATAAGCCATCTAGACCTCAAAGGAGTTAAGTAATGTGCCCAAGGTCTCCCAGCCAGTGTTAGAGCCAGATTTCAAGCCTGGCTCTCTTGAACCAAATTCTCCTGCTCCAGGGCTAAGCATGGGGATGGCAGAACAGAGAGAAAGCATTGCAATGATCTTGCCTCATGACTGTGTGCCCAGAGGAGTCTGGGGAGATTTCTACCAGTATGAGTAGCAACTCCTGAGAATCCAACTCTTGTTCTTTCTTCTGGAAAGAACACTCTCTTCTAGAGAGGTTCCAGTCTGAGTACAGCTGCCTAAATGACATCATTGACTTTCTTCTCTCTCCATAGATATCAAGTACATTGAGGTGACATCTGCCAACTCGAGGTGCCAGGAACCTCCTCAGCACTGTGCCAGCCCTTCAGTCATCCCTTCCTGTGGATCACCTCTCAGTGGCGGTATTCTCCTCTGCAGAGATTCCCCCCATGAAAACAGTGCCAGCAGCGAGAGCCTCATTTTCTCTGGGAACCAGCACAGGGGACATGGCCACCTGCATCAGCCTCCACCTCCATTGAGAGAGCAGTCATCTCACCACTTGCCCTCCCCTGGTATCGCCATTCCCCATCCCAAGACCAAGACCCCTGGTCCTCAGAGGGACAGCTTTCTCCTGGAAGCTTCTCCACGCTCAGGAGCTGTGCCAAGGCCCTCACTGGGGAGCTGGGCACTGAAGAGAGGCAGTGGGGCTTCTCTGTTGTCCAGCAGCCCAGGCTCTGACACCAGCTATACGTTTGGCAGGTACGTCCAGTTTTGCTTTCTCCCCCTCCTTTTCTAGTGACCAAACCAGCCTCTGCTCAGGACTGTTGGCAGAATGATCTGTAGATATGCCTCACTTTAAGCAAAGAACCTGAAAATGCTATTTTTCTCTCAAGATAAATTGAGGGCTCTTCACTTTACAAATGAATTCATTTAAATTAAATTAAATTCATTAAAATTAAATATATTTAAATGAGGAGCTCATGTGCTTAAAATGAGATTCTTTTTATGAAAATCTGACCTATAACACTTCAAGGAAAAATCTGATGAGGATGATCACGCCAATATGCTTTTCCACATTTTACAAATAAGGAAACTGGGTCATAGAGCGGTTAGGTAACATATTCACAGTCCCATAGCTAATCTGACTAGGGTCTGAGGTAGGAGTCAAACCCAGGTCGCGCCTCAGACTGCAGCTCTTCCCACCTCACCATGCTACACTGCTAAGAAGTTGTCCAAAAAATGCAACATTTTAAAGTCTAAACCCTCTTTTTGTTGCTGTTCAGTCATTTCAGTCATAAATGACTCTTCATGACCCCATTTGGGGTTTTCTTGGCAAAGACACTGAAGTGGTTTGCCATTTCCTTCTCCAGCTCATTTGACAGATGAGGAGACTGAGGCAAACAGGGTAAAGTGACTTATACAGGGTCACAACAGCTAGTAAGTATCTGAGGCTAAATTTGAACTCAGATCTTCCTGACTCCAGGCCTAGTGCTCTAACCACTGTACCACCTTACTACCCCCCAGGCCCTCTAAGTACATGCAGCAAATACTCTTAGAAAACCCTTAAAGGAAGAAATCTAAAGCAAAGCAAAGTTTTATTCTTTCTGGATTTCTCCTCATTAGAGAACCTTTGCAATTACTCACTTTATGGATCTGCCAGTTTGCTTTTTATCTACAGTCCCAGTCTGGGAACACGTTAGAAAGAGATCATAGTCATAGCCTCATAAATATACGGAGCTGGAAGGGACCTTGGACACTATTTATTCCAATTTCCTCATTTACAAACTGAGGCCCAGGCAGGTCAAGCAGCTTACCCAAGACCACACAAGTAACACAGCGCTGGATTTGGAGTCAGGATGACCTGAATTCAGATCCTGCCCTGGATAAGCCCAGTCCACCTTCAACTTCATGTCTGCCCTTTGAGATTGCCTCCAATTTACCCTGCCTGCAGCCTGTTTGCACAAAGTTGTTTGCACATTGTCTTCCCTGTCAGGCTGTGAGGTCCCTGAGACCAGGGACTGTTCTTTGCCTTTGTTTCCATCTCCAGTGCTTTGCACCATGCCGGGTATGAAGAAAGGGCCAAATATCTACTTACAAACTGATAGACTAAATGTGACCCTTCTGTGCCTCAATTTCCTCATCTGTAAACTGAGGGGGCCAGACTCAGTGGCCTCAGAGGTCCTTTCCAGCCCTGGTTCTTGGGTCCTATATGCTTTAGGCATGTAGGAAAAGAAAACCTTCTCCCTAACCACAAACCACGGGGCTCCCTTCAGCTGGGGCAGGGGGAGCGGGTAGTAGGGCATGCAGCATAGTATGGCTGCAGAATAATGTTCAGTCTGGGACACACCGAATGAAGCCTGCTTATGGAGCTGCTTTCCTATCAGTGCAACTGGGCTGAGACATTGACAGCATATAAGAAAAAGTATGGCAAAGTAAATATTCTAGATTTGGAATCAGAAAGTCCCAAGTTCAAATCCTATCTTTCATACTTACTAGCTGTATGACTCTTCACAGATCACTTAACCTCTTAAGCCCCATTTCTTTATCTATAAAAGACATATAATCAAATATGAAGTGCCTAACTCAGAGGGGATAGAAAACTGAAATAAGATAATCATGTACATTACAGCAAGTGTAATGCAGTATGGAAGCTGTCCCAAAAGTCTTAGTGCAGTTTAAGCTTTAATATACTATATATTATATTTAGTGTTTGATAATATTTGTATTATAATATATTTATAATAAATAACATTTATTTATATATTTTATAATATATTGTTTATATATTATATAATGTTTTATAATATGATTTTATAATATATTCTAATAAATAAAATTATAGTAATTTATATTATTTATAATAATTTGTGATGCTATTTATAATAACATCAATAATATTTAATAATTAATAATAATTGCTGTTTGAGCTCCTAGAAGGAACTTTAGATCATCCAGTTCAACATTTTCATTATATTAACAAAGAAATTAAGGACCAGAGAAGTTAAGTGATTTGCCCAAAGTCATATATCTGGTTAGTGGCTAAGGCCATATTTGAATTCCAGTCTTCTGATGCCAAGGACTAGGGACACAGACTACATGGCATCTCCAAATTGGAAGGCCATCTAGTCCAATCTGAACCTGACCAAAAAACCATTCTACAATATCCTCAGAGTCTTTTAGTGAAGGGGAAAGGAATCCTGGCTACCTCCCAAGAAGGCCTGTTCTACTTTTGAATATTTCTAATTGTTAGGAATTCTTTTTCCTTACATCAAGCCAAATCTTCCCCACTAGCATGTCCATTCATTCTGGCTAGTTCTTCCATCGGGGGCCAAGCAGAGTAAGGCAGATCCCCTTCTCTGTGAAAACCATCCAAATCATTGCCTTTTCCTTCTCCCCCTCTCCCAAGCTCTTCTCTTCTCCATTCCCCTAAACATCCCTCATTCCTTCAACTAATTCCTCTATCATATAGAGATTTATTTAAATATATATTTATATTTATATGTTAGAGGAATATATACATATATTCCTCTAACATTCCATTCATTTAATAAATACTTATTAAGTATTATTAAGTATTTATTATATATAAGTATTATTAATACTTATTAAGTGCTTACTCTGTGCCAGGCACTATGCTGAGCTCTGAGGATACAAAAAGAGACAAAAGACAGCCCCTGCCCTCAAGGAGTTTATAGTCTAATGGGGGAAACAACATGCAAACAACCATTTGCAAAGCCAGCTTTGTATAGGAGAAATAGGAAATAATTAAAAGAGGGCAAATCCTGGAATCAGGAGGGGATGGGGAAGGCTTCTTGTAGAATGCTGGATTATAAATGATGCTTAAAGGAAGCCAGGGAGGTCAGTAGCTGGATCAGGCCATTTACTGTCCTAGATGCTCTCCTTTGAACTTTCTCCAGTTCAGTAATGTCCTTGCTAAACTGGGGTGCCCACAGTACTCCAAATGTGGTCCAGCCATGGTGACAACAGCAGGATTGTTATCTATTTCCCTTATTCTGGGTTCTTTATCACTCTTGAAGTTGCCTAAGATCCCACCGATTTTCTTGGCTACATATCATACCATTGGTTCCTATTGAGATTGTAATCCACTATTCTATCCTAGAGGCTGAGAGCAGTTGGCCTGAGTCCAGCCACTCATTTCTTCATATTTGGGTCAATCTCTTCCCAAATAGAACTCTCCAAATACCAGTCAGAATTGGGGGTGGCTAGGTGCAGTGAATAGAGCACCAGCCCTGGTGTCAGGAGGACCTGAGTTCAAATCCAGCCTCAGACACTTAACACAAAAACTAGCCATGCAACCTTGGACAAATCATTTAACCCCAATTGCCCTCCAAAAAACAATAAATAAATAAATGAATACTAGTCAGAATCAAGAGGGAAGTGGAGTGAAAGGGAGGGGAGGCCCATGATGGGGACGATTCTAGGAAAGAAGATTGAGTGAGAAACTTTTATGATGTGATATATAGCTATATATAATATATTCAGTCATGTATAGCTAAGTATCTTTTGGGGAGATTCAAGGAAGGAAACAAATATTTATTAAGCACCTACTGTATGCCAGACATTATCTTGTTTGTTATGCACAACAGCCCTGGGAGAAAGGTGCTGATATCACTCCCATTTCACAATTGAGGAAACTGAGGCAGGAGAAGGTTAAGAAATTTGCCCTGGCTCACACAGCTAAGTGTCTGAGTTGAACTCAAGTCTTCCTGACTCCAAGCCCAGTATCCATTCTGTGCACTGCACCATCTAGCTATTCCATTTAATTGAGATGACCCTTTGCTTAGAACAGGAGTTCTTAATCTGAGGTCCATGAACATGTTGTGTTTCTTTTTTAAATAATATTTCATTTTTTCCAAATTACATGTAAGAACAATTTTTAACATTTTTTTTAAGTTTAGTTTTGAGTTCCAAATTCTATCCCTCCCTCCCTTTCCCCTCCCTGAAACAGTAAGCAACCTGAAACAGGTTACACATTTGCAATCAATTGTGTAAAACATTTCCATTTTAGGAAGGAAGGAAGGAAGGAAGGAAGGAAGGAAGGAGGGACGGAGGGAGGGAAGGAAGGAAGGAAGGAAGGAAGGAAAAGGAAGAAGAAAGAGAAAGAAAGAATGCTTCAGTCTGTATTCAGATAATAACAGTTATTTCTCCGGAGGAGGATAGCATTTTTCATCATGAGTCCTTTGGGATTATCTTGGATCATTGAGAATTGCTAAGTCATTCACAATTCTTCATCATATAAAATTGCTGTTACTATGCACAATGTTCTCCTGATTCTGCTCACTTCACTTTGTATCAGTTCATATAAGTTCAGGTTTTCATAAACTTGTTATTTAAAGAATATTTGGATGACTGTTTTAGCATAATTGGTTTCCTTTGTAATCCTATGGATTTCATTTATGCATTTAAAAACATTCTTTGAAGGAAGCCTAAGGATAGCTATCAAGCTACATTTACTCAAACCCAATGCTTGGAAGTCAGACAGTCAACAAGCATTTAGTAAACACTTCCTGAACACCAGGCACTGTGCTTAGAGCACAGCAGCTAGCACCTGGGATGGAGAATGTGCCCTCCAAAGACATCATATCAATCTGTCTTCTCTCTTTCTCTACAGCAGCCAGTCTCTGCTCCCCACCAACACCTCCAGCCACCAGCCTGCCTACAAGTCCCCAGAATGCCCCAGAGGCTCTTCCTCCAGTATCCACAACCCCAGCACCTCATCTCCCAGTGGGAGACCCAGTTACTTCCACCTCCAGAGCCCTGACTCAGGACTAACACCACCAGTCTCCACTGTGAGCCAGCCTGTTGGTTCACACTCACCTCCACTGCAGAAGGAGCATGCCAGCAGCTGCCCCCCATCAATTGCTAATTCCATGGTGGACATTCCCATTGTGCTGATCAATGGCTTCCCAGAACCAAGCCTTGCTTCTCCACAGCCTCCTCGCCGACATCACAGCTTTGTCCGGCCCATGGTTGATGCTCCCAACAGTCCCTATGCAGCCCTCAGAAACCATAGCAAGACCCCCTCAGATACTTCCCTTACCTCCTCCTCAGAGGGTAAGTTTTTATCTTCCAAATTATTAACATTAATTTTGGGTTCTAGGCTTTAATGTAGTATAGAAGAGGATATTAAGGTGTATAAGATATGTCCCCTGCCCTTTCCTGCTCCACCAAAAATTTCATTTTCTTATTCCCTTTCATTGGAAATCCCTCCAATAAAGAGGGGCTCAGAGACCCTGAAGGCTGAATTCTAATCTAAAGCTGGGAGGAAGCAGAGGTTACCTAGTCCAACCCCCTCCTTTTATAGATGAAGCAAGGAGGGAAATAAGCGTTTTTAAAGTACCTACTATGTGCCAGCCACTGTACTAAGTGCTTTATGAAGGAACAGAGATGACCTCCCTGTGAGCGGCCCAAGGTCACAATGCCTGGCACATAGTAGGAGCTTATTAAATGTCTGTCGAATGAATGAATACCATCTAGCTTTAGGACTTGAAGGAACCTTGGAAGCCCTCTGGCCCAACCCCTTCATTTTACAGATAAGGAAACAAACTCAGAATGGTTATGTGACTGGCCCAAGGTTACACAGGTTGTAAACCCAGATTCTGTGACTTCAAATTCTCTGCTCTCTTCACTATGATAGGCTGCTTCCAGAGTTTGCTAAACCCTGAAGTTCTCAAATCTAGTTCTATGTCAATCCAGACAATCTCGAATTCATAGGACAGGCTGATATGATGTCTTTGGAGGGTACATTCTCCATCCCTATGCCTCCATGCCCCAAGCAAAGCGCCCGGCACTTATTGAGTCCTTACTAATGCTTGGTGACTCTCTGCAAGGACCTCAAAGTTCCAGTATCATCATTATGCAACTGAGGAAACTGACTAGATTTGAACTTAAGGCCTCTCACTTCAAAATCCATTGTTTCTTATTCTGTTCCCTCGTACCCTGTGGTTCCCAGGCCTAGTTTCATGTCACCCTGGGATTCTCTAGATTTTTTTCTAGAGATGTCAAATTTTTCAAAAATCTTCCAAATATGATTCCTTTTAATTTTATAGACCTTTATAGCTAGAAGGCGACTTCATAGACCAAGCCCCTCATTTTACAGATGAAGAAACGGAAGCCCAGAAAGGGAAGTGATTTGCCACAAGGCCACATACAAAATTAATGGAAGAGTCGGTTCTAGATTTTAGGTCTACTGACTCCTAGTGAAATATCCTTTCTACCAGAGCATGCTGCTTGCTTTTTAGAGGTTAAACGTCATATGGCAATTTTAGAAGTCGGGAGGGAATGGGCCATGAAACTGAACAGATTCAGGCAGAGTAGTGCCACAAATCTAGGGGATAATTTTAGCCTTTTAGTTGAATTTTTGCCAATTTGACTCTGATTAGTTGCCAGGATCGTCACAGGTTTCACAACATTAGGGTCAGAGACCTTGAGCAGGTACCAGGTACTGTACGAGGCACTGGAGACAGAAAAACTAAATAGTCCCTGCCCTCAAGGAACTTATATTCTGCTTCAAAATAGATAACCATCTTAACTGATGAAGGAACTAACGGCCACAAAGGTTAAACGTGTAAAGGTGTCTACAAATTCAGAAAAACTCACACCCAAGAAACCCTTCACTTGGTTCCATTTGAGGCTGCTACGAACAGAAAATGTGAGAAGGCAGCATTGTGGTCAGTTCGGCAGGGCAGGGATACATCCGACAAGGGTCTTTTCTTCCATGCCCATCTCAGGTCCCAGCAGAGACACTCCACCGCCAACCATGAAGTTTGTAATGGACAAATCCAAGTACTGGTTTAAACCAAACATCACTCGGGATCAAGGTAACCTGCATGCTCTCTGAAGGGAGGGGAAGAGGGGGAGACAAGAGAAAAGGAGAGAAGGAAAGCCAAAGTGGAATGGAACAACAGGGGCTTTGCAATTGGAGAGGTCCAGGAAAGCCAAGTCATCTGCCTAAGCCAAGGCAAAGCTTATCCTGTGTCATGGCACATGTAGGGACAGGGAATGGTCTGGGGTAGGTCTGTCAGTGGTTCTGCCATTCTCTACCTCCACTGTCAGTCAGTTGGTAAGCATTTAGTAAGCACCTACTATGTACTAGGCACTGGGGATTCAAACAAGGCAAAAGTCGGTATCTGCTCCCTAGGAGCTCCCAGCCTAATGAGGAGACAACATACAAGCACAGTAAGAAAAAGGTTGATCCTACAGCCAGAATGGCCAAGATTAGACAGCAGAAAGTACTTTCTGTCTATAAGCAGGCAAGAGTCAAAAATGGGTCCATGAGACTGTAGCACTTGCTTTCCTAGAGGTTTCCAAGAACAGGGGAGAGTCCCTAGCCGCCTAGAATGGGGATGGAAGAGCAGGATCCGCTGGTGGAAGGTAAGTAGGGTGTCGGGGTGGCCTCTGATACAAGAATCATTTCAGCAATCGAGCTGCTGCGGATGGAGGAGCCAGGTGCTTTCGTGATCAGGGATAGCACTTCATATCGAGGGTCCTTTGGCCTCGCCATGAAGGTTCAGGAATCTCCAACATCCCTTCAGAGTAGATCAGGTAAACTAAGATACTCCTCCACAGGACCTGAAATCATCACTGGGCATGGGGAGGGATGGCCGCAGGGTCACAGATTTAGAGTTGCAAAGTACCTCATTAAGCCCAGCTCCCCCATTTTACAGATGAGAAAACTGAGGTCCAGAGAGGGGAAGTCACTTTGCCCAGAGTCTTATAGATAGAAAGGGGGAAGAACTAGGATTTGAACCCATGTCTTCTGACTGCAAATCCATGAAGAAAGGGAAAGGAGTAAGAATCAACCTAATAGTAAATCCAGCTTCACCTGCCACAAGGACACTGGCTTAGGAATTTGACTTTTATCAAAGTGTGCCTTTCACTGAATGGCTCCATATATACCCCAAAGCCCCCCCCCCCCATACTCTATTAGGTATAATTTTTCGGTGGTAGTGACTGTTCAGTCATTTTTCAGTGGTGCCTCCCTCTTTATGCGTTTTCTTGGCAAAGATACTAGAATGTTTCATCATTTACTTCTCCAGCTCATTTGACAGATAAGGAAACTGAGGCAAATAGGGTTAAGTGGCTTGCCCAGGGTCACACAGCTAGTAAATGGTAATTTAGCTAATGATTAATAATGGCTCCCATGGATATCACTTACAATTACAAAGCACTTCATACACATTATCCATCCCCCTCCACCCCCCAGGGAGGAAGAGACTTTGTTATTATCTTGATTTTACAGATAAGAGAACAGAAGGTGTAAGGGAAGCAAAGTGACTTGTCTATCATCACACAGTATTATGAGATTCAGAGTTGAAACTTGAAGCAAAATCCTCCAACTCCAATTTCCAGGTTCCTGGAATGGAAATTAAACCAGGATATGAATCCTGCATTCAAGGAATTTATAGTCTTATTGGGGAGGCAAGGCATATCAAATAAATGGAAGATGAAACTAAGCACGAAATGATTCAATATAATCCGTAGGCAGGACAGGTAGGTGGTACAGCGGATAGAGTACAGGGCGTGGAGTCAGGAAGACTCATCTTTCTGAGTTCAATTTTGGCCTCAGACATTTACTAGCTGTGAGACCTGGAAAAGTCACTTAACCCCTTTTGCTTCAGTTTCTTCATCTGTAAAACAGATCAGAGAAGGAAATAGCAAACCACTCCAGTATCTCTGCCAAGAAAACCCCAAATGGGGTCATGAAGAGTCAGACACAACTGAAAAAAAATTTGTAGGCATTAACACTGAGGGAAAGTAAAGTCTTTGAGTGCACAGAATCAGAATAGAGAGTCAAGGAAGGTTACTTGTGGAAAGTTAATCATGAAGACTTCAAATTGGCCGAGAGGAAGTAGGTCATCTCAAATCAAGAAAATGACATGATCAAAGACTAAGAGAAGGAAAGTAAGGTACCAGGAAGCCTGGCAATGTAGCAAGGAGACTATGCTGCAGATTAAGAAAATCAGTTCTAAGAGAGAGTATGGGAAGGAAATTACTTTGAGAACTAAACTGAGGAGCTTAGATTTGGTCTGAAAAGCAAGTGGAAACCATTGAGGGTTCTTGAAATACAGAGAAAAATTCCCTAGTTTATAAGATTTAGCACTGATTTAGGAACCTTGAAGAGACCAGCTAGTCCAGATCCCTTAAATTACAGGTGAGGAAACTGAGGCACAGAGATGTGAATTCACATGCTCTCAATCACACAGGTGGAAAGTGAAGAGTATTAGATACTAGAACTGGGAGCCAAAAGAAGTTGGCAACAATTTGAGAGGTTTTAAACCCAATAAGGCCAGGTTCATAGCTCTTTCTACTGTGCCATACTGCCTCCAAGATGGCACCTAGAAACTCACCCTTAACCTGGCTTTGAAGAGGAAGTAAGATAGGGAAAGGGTAAAATGTTCTAAATGCTGGTAATCTACCCACTATTCTTGCTCATATTCAGGAACAGATAGCAGTGACCTTGACCTCATCCGACACTTCCTCATTGAATCTTCAGCCAAAGGGGTGCACCTCAAAGGGGCTGGGGAGGAGCCATACTTTGGTAAGGTCCCAAGCCATCTCAGTTCCATCAGCCCCATTCCCTTCATTTGTTTCCCTCTCACAGCAGTCAGCTTTCATCCTGTAGGGGCAGTGATGGTGTGTCCGGCTGCACTTTGGTGACCCCATTTTCCTTGCAGGCAGCTTGTCGGCCTTTGTATACCAGCACTCCATCATGCCCTTAGCCTTGCCCTGTAAGCTAGTGATCCCCAGGAAAGGTGAGTTCTTTGGTTTCAGTAAGTCTGAGAGGAAATCTTCTGATGAACAGGGTGAGGAGGGCATTGGGATAGACAAAGGAGGAGGAGGGGGTAGGGTAGGAAAAGAGGAGAGGACAGGGAGCAGAGAGCAAAAGATTAATAAACTTCCAAAGGGCTAGAGGCCTAGCATCCCATATTTGCATAATTGCGATAATTATATTGGGCTATTTAGACATGACAAGAGTTAGAAGGAGCAATTCAGAGGGATTAATGAGGGGTGTTCTTTGTTTGAGGGACTGAGTTGTTCCAACCCCTGGGGGGGCCTGTTGTTTTTCTTTGATTTAGAATTGGGAGGTGGAGATGGGGCCTCAGATCCCCCAGCAGACATCGAGGCCTCTCGATTGAAGAAATCAGCCAGTAAGTGGTTAACAGGGAAGGAGGGAAGGCGCCAGTCTTGGCTCGGAGGGGCCCTGACAGTCCAGACCCACCTCCCACTCCCAGATCCCTCAGTCCCCACCCCCACCCCGACCCCCAACCCCCACACACATACACATGTTTCCCATCAGGGCTTTATTTCTAAGCCTTTAACAAGGTGCTACATTCTTCTCTCCTCATAGTAAAAGTAGAGATGTTGAGGGGCTAAAATTGGCCAGCCAGCAAGGTAACAGGGCATAGGAAACAACTTGGACCATCTAGCCCAATGGTATGAACCAAGCAGGTTCTGTGAACATTATTCAATAAAAGAAGGGTGCCTGACACAGCACATGCGCACATGCACACACACGCATACACATGCATGCACACACACACACACAGTATTTGCTATAGGTGAGGAGAAGTCTCTGAGTCTGAGAGGCAGCATGTTAGAAAGGATAACACACCCAATTTGGAGTCCGTGGACCCAAGTTTTCTACTCTGCCCTGTGATCATGGCCAAGTCACTTAACCTCTAAAACTTCTCTATAAAATGGGGGAGTTGAACTGAGTGATGTCTGAAGGGCCTTCCAACTCTACCAGTTGTAAATCCAATGATTATTTCTTTGATCTTAAGTGGGTCTCTCTGGGCCTGGGGACCCTCCCCTAGGGGGGAGGGGGGAGACAGCTGCCTCTCTTAGTCTGAGAAGACCCTTCTGGCAAGACTTTTTCAATTCTTTGTTGCATCCCCTCCTCCCCTAGTTAGACTTTGGCCATCTGGATTAACTCACCTTGAAGTCACATCTGGAAGCTCCCATATTCTCCCAGTTCCTTCCCCCTCACCCCAACTTCCGACCACACACACAAACACACACACACACACACACACTCACACACTCACACCTTCACACACATACATATACACTCACCCACACACACCTGTCACATACACACACATATTCTCTCTCTTTCTCTCTCTCTTTCTCTCTCTCTCTCTCTCTCTCTCACACACACACACACACACACACACACACACACACACACTTACTTCCCCCTACCAAGCAAGGCCAGGGACTGAATTGTACAGGGTTACTGGATTCTCATCTCCAGCCCTGCCCCAGCATGCACATTGATCCATGACCTGTCAAAATGAACAAGGGAGGGGAAAATAACATTTGGGATAGATAACCCATCATAGGACCCCTGCATGGTCATAAACTCACAAATATATCCCTCTCACAAATGGCAGAATGCAGAGACACAGATAACACCGGATAGCAGATAATCCCACAAATCTTTCTGTTCGACTCTTAATTCCAGTCCAAACCCCTCCCTGCTGGGCTGCTTCCTAATCAGCCCTACCATTTGCAACATGGATTCCATCTAAATGGTGACAAGGAGAGAGCCACATGGAGATACTCGAGAGTGGGTGGCAGGAAGCCTCTATAAGCAGTGGTGATTCTTGTCTATGTCCTGTAGGCTGCCAAGCCCTGTACCTGACCTCTGTGAGTGTGGAGACATTGACCGGGGCCATGGCTGTGCAGAAGGCTGTTTCCACCACCTTTGAGAGAGACACTCTCCCCACACCTACTGTGGTCCATGTTAAAGTCACAGAGCAGGGCATCACCCTCACCGATGTGCAAAGAAAGTAAGAGACTTCCTGTCCACCAGACCTCCGGGGATGGGTACAGGTAGGGGTGGGAATAACAGGGACATCTTTCTGGGAGTAGACTTGGAGAGAGGAAGCAAAGTGGCCTTGTGGACAGAACTGTGGAATAAATAGCAGAAAGCCAGATTTTTCTGGTCCTTACTCTATGGAAACAATTCCTTGCCCCTAAATCTTGCGGCATTGGCATTGTACTCTTCCTCCTTGACCTCTCTTCAGCATCTGACACTGTTGTCCATCCCCTTCTTCTCTCCTTCTTCAGCTTCCTTGACAATCCACTCTGTGGTTTTTCTCCTATCTCTGATCACTTCTCCTCTGACTCTTCATCCTCCTCCTACCCCTTAAATTCAATCAGAACACCCACAGAACAGAGGGTTCTCTCCTGAGCCCCATTCTCTTCTTGAGTTCTTCCATTCTCATGGTTTCAATAGTCATCTCTATAAAAATGACCCTCAGATCCACATCTTTCCTTGAAACCTCTTCCCCGAGTTCCAGTCTAGTATTTCCAATTGTCATCATATCTACTTGAGTGTTTTGCCAACATTTCAAACTCCACATAATCAAAAATGAAATCCTCCTCTTCCCTATTTTTGTTGATGGCACCCACCATCCTTCCAGTCATATAGATTCATAGCTTTGGAGTCCCCTTTTGACTCTTCCATTTTCCTTATTCCCCCCATCTAATAAGTTGCTAAATTCTACAGATTCTATCTTGGCAATATCTCTCCTCTGTTCCACTCCCACTGGAACCAAAATCTAAATTTGGGCCTACATTACCTCTCACCTAGACTAATACAAGTGCTTCTAAATGAGTCTTTGACCTCTAGTCTCTCCTCTCTCCAATCTGTCCTTCAAACCAATGCCTAAGCATTCTTCCCAACCTATGTACTGCCTTGATTATCATGCCTCTACTACAAAATCTTTCCTTTGCCTGCTGAATAAAGAGCAACTTCCCAGCCCTGCCATTCAAGGCCTTCTATAATCTCACTCCAATCTGACTTTCCAGTCTTATCTCACGTGTTGCTTCATGTATTCTGCATTCTGCACTCCATGTTCCATCCTTGCCCTGCTCCCTTCCCCTTGCCTCCACTCAAGTGGCCACCCCACCTTCATCATATCTGTCCATTCCCTTCCTTCCAGACACAACTCAGGTACCATCTCCTCCATGAAAACTTTCCTACCTGAAGATGAGTTGATTCCTCAAAATTCTCCTCAAACCTTGCCTAGATCTCTTCTTTGTAACTGACTTCTCCCTTATTTCAGTTAGATTTGGATCCTTGTCATTTCCCTCTATTGGATTATAAAATAGCTTGTATCTTTATGTATTTATACCATACTTTGCACATTGTGATCAACAAATAAATAAATATTAATAATATATAAATATATCATATGTTATTTTATATAATACAATGTAATAATATAATATCTTTTTTTTTGGAGGGGGGGAAGGCAGGGCAGGTTAAGTGACTTGCCCAAGGTCACACGGCTAGTAAGTGCTAAGTGTCTTTGCCATATCTGAACTCAGGTCCTCCTGACTCCAGGGCCAGTGCTCTATTCACGGTGCCACCTAGCCTCCCCCTGTAATAATATAATATATATTATATAGAATTATATATAACATTATTATCTATAATATTATTAATATAGGCGTATTACCCCCCAACTCCCCAGGGAGCTCCTTCAGGAAATACTGTTGGGATGCTGCAATAGGCTCCCACCCACACTTCTTTTTCTCCTTTTCACAGAGTGTTTTTCCGGCGCCATTATCCACTTGCCACCCTCCGTTTCTGTGGCATGGACCCAGAGCACAGGAAGTAAGTACAAGATTGAGGCCTAGCAAGTCTAGGATTTAAGATGGCGGTCCCACATTTCTCCTGTCCATTTACCTCCACTGAACCACTCAGCCAGCCCTGCCCCTTCCCCAGCAGGGGTCACTGGATAAGGTGACCCCACTTGGGAGAACTAAGAGTGACATGATGGGGTTTCATTGGAGGAGGATAAGGAAGGGGAGAAAGTTAGATTTTGTTTTTCATATCCCTTTCAGTCAGAGCTCTATTCAAAGGTGAACAATGCCCCTCTTCATTTTGTTCTGTTTCTCCCTTCTCTCAAACAGGTGGCAGAAGTATTGCAAATCTTCCCGGTAAGTTCACCTCCCCTCTTCTTTTATTTTGTAACTTTCCTAGGCGAGTCAGCCAGTCATTGATAAGGAGATCCTCTATGGACAGACCCCCTGCTAGGATTATGAGATGGATTCAAAGGATGGAAGAAACAGTCGTTGCATTCCAGCTGCCCCCTATTTGCTGGGGGAAAAAAGTCCCTACCTTCAGTGGAAACTAGTCTGACTGGAATAGAGAAGACAGAATCCATGTACTTTAGGGGAAGGGGTATAATCTGCTAGAAGGAAAATCAGTCACTACCCTCAGGTGGTCTTCAGTCTGATGAGGTGGGGAAAAGATACAGTTCCTGTCCTTAGGAAACCCCCAAACTGATTGGGGTGGGGAGAAGCATAGTTGCTACTCTCAAGGACCCCCTTGGTCTGATGAAGGAAGAGACAGTTGTTGTCTTCAGGGAGCCCCCCTAGTCTGATGGGATTGGGAGGAAAGAGTCTTTACCCTGAGGGAACCCCCAGTCTGATGGAGGGTGGGAGTAGAAATTCTATCCTTTTCATTTCGGATGAAGGCCTCCAATAAGTCCAGGTATAAGCAAGTGGAAGTACTAAGACTAGACTGAAATAGAGAGAAAGAAAGAGTGTGTGTGTGTGAGTGGGTCTGTGGCTTGGGGGGAGGGGGCCCTCGGGGTGAGTTAAGGACATTCAGTCCTATCCCAGGCTGGAGAAGCCTCAAACTCCAGACCTAATTCAGGCTGCCTTTCTTTTTCTCCTCAAGGATTTTTGGCTTTATTGCCAAAAGTTTGACAGAGCCTGCAGAAAACGTGTGCCATCTCTTTGCTGAATACGACCCTGTCCAGCCAGTCTCTCTGGTCATCGATCTCATGGGCACCCTGCTTCTGGATGTGGAGAGGATGTAGGTGTAACAGGAGGTTTAGAGGGAGGCTGGCCAGGGGATGCCTCCCAATTTTTCCCCGAACCTCAGGGTGTCAGTCCCTAATAAAACTAATTTTAGAGCTAAAACCTTCCAGACACTGACAGAACTGTCCTGGTCAGGGGTTGAGCTCTTCTGCAGAGCAGAGTGCAACTCATGTAACATGTGCTTCGCCCCTGCAACAATGGGATGGGAAGGGTTCTGCCTCTACTCCAGTCTGGCTGCTTTCTTCCCCAGGATAACACAGGCTCACAGAATCTCAGAGTGAGTTCATCTAGCATGCTACCCTTGAAAGCAGTTCAGCTCAGCTCCCCTCCCCAAGCTCCTCACACACAGGATCACCACCAGCTTTGGCTTCTAGAAAAACTGAAATCTGGGATCAGAGCATCTTATCTGGGGATTTTTAACCTGGGGTCAAAGAACTTGGTTTTTAATAACATTTTGGTAACTTTTCGAGTAGAACTGATTTCCTTGATAATCCTGTGTATTTTATTTTTTGCCTTTAAAATATTCATCTGCATGGGAAGGGGGGGTGGTCATAGGTTTCACCAGACTTTCAAAGGGAGCCATGATTACTAAAAAGGTCCAGAACCCCCTGATCTAGGCCAACTCCCTCATTTTATAAATGGAAGAAACAGATCCAGAGAGGCTTTTTTCTTAACTGAGTCTCTCAGGCAGTCTGACCAGACTTCCCCCAAAAAAAGAATGGGCAGGGGAGAGGGGAGGGAGAGAGACAGAATGTAGAGAAACCCTGAAAGTGGTCACAGGTGTAACCACTGAGCATCTAAGGAATCTGGCCAACCTTTGTGTACATCTCTATCTTGCTTACTGCTGATTGGAGCATTCAAAAATATCTGGGGACTGCTTATCCTGGATTGGTGCATTTGTAAAGGGCCGAATAAATTGCAGCGTACAAGCTCAGCTCTGGAATGTCTGCACTTCCTCTGGGCTGCACCTCCTCATGGGACTTGGGGCATGTCCCAAATCAGGACGCACTGGCCCCGATGGCTATACCACAAGCCAGCATATGTACCTGCTGTGACCTTTGTTTTTAACAGCAATAAAGTATAACTAGCTTAAGGTCCGGGTGAGTCCCTTGAAACCAGAAACAGACCCCAACAGCTTCTCCCTGCCGTGGCTCTTTTAGCTTTCCGAGGACCAAGTATCCGTCAGACATCTAACTTCACAGACGGCACCTTCTTTCTTTAGAAGAGCCCAGGGGGTTTTAACCTCGGGTCCATCAACTTTAGGGAGTTCCCTCACTTTTACCACGCATTGGCAGTGTTACCTTGGATAAGTCACTCTCTCGGCCTCAGTTTCCCCAGCTGTGAAATGATGGAGCGGGATTAGAAGACATATAAAGTCCCGCCCCGTTCTCTCCAATTCTTCTCCCCGGATCTGCCTTAAATTAATTCACTGCCCTCAGAACAAAGGATCAGACCGGCTTTATGACCCCAGCCAGCAGCATCAACCACAAGGGGGCAACAGAGAGTCAAGAATCAAAACATGCCATTGGATGGAGACCCCGTCTCAGGGAAGCAGCTCCTAGAAAGGGGGGAGGGAGTTTGTTAAGGGGATGGAAAGATTCATTTAAGGCACAGAATCCAGGGAGACAATGGTCTGGTCCTAAAGCCAGACGGTGTGTTCACAAGCTCTTGTTGGGGTAGGGGGAAGAGAGAAAATAGGAGACCCTAAACACATTCGATGGAAGGACATAGTCCTGGCGGGGCAGGGACCGGGGTGGAGACGGGGGTGAAAGAGGGGGAGGGGAAGAGGGAGGGAAGGAAGATTGCCCTGGAAGGATCACGTTTGTTCTAGAAGTAACAAGTGACTGGCCTCTAATGAGAGCCAGCTGGCAGCTGCGGCCAGCAGCACATCATTAACCTTGGCCAAGGGCTTTGTTTGACGGAGGTTACAGTTTCAATCTGGGAAACCAGATTCAGCTGGAACAGCCTAGAGGGTGATGGGCACAGGCAGGCTTCGAACTGGCCAACCAGATCCACCTCCCCTCTACGTACACCCCCTGCCACCCAGTGTCCTCCTGCTTCCCTGTGCCACAGCTAGGTCCATTGAATCCCAGCATGGCAGAGAAAGAAGGCTGAGGATATAATCTGAACTCTTAATTTTACAGATGAGGAAACTAAAACCTATTTCATCCAACCCCAGAGCAAGCCTTTTTCTGCCTCCGGGTCTCCCTGTCTCTCCTGCCCTCCTTTCCCTGTCTTTCTTTTAATTTCTCTCCCTGTCTTCTCCTTAATTGCTTAATTTCTCTTTTACTCTTTCTTTTTTCACTCTCAGTATTTTTCTTTTCATCTTTCTCTTTCCTTCTCTCAATCTGTCTCATACACTGTCTCTATCTCTTTCTCTTTATGTGTATCTCTGTCTCTGTTTCTCTCCTCCCTCTGTCTCTGTGTGTGTTTCTGTCTCTGTTTCTCTCCTCTTTCTCTATGTGTGTCTCCCCCCCCTTCTTTTTCTCCTTACTAGTTGTGTGACCTTGGGTAATCTATCCATCCATTTATTCATCAAGCATTTATTAAATATTTACCATATGCTAGGCCCTGGGAATATAAGGATAAAAGTGAAACAGTCCCTGCCTGCAAGGATCTTACATTCTAATGGGGAAAGACAATACATTAAAAAGTGCTAGAAAAAGAAGGGAAAGGCATCTGCTGGGGAGGGGGGGATGGGGAGGAGATTGTAGGAGGTCACCGAATGGCCTCATTCCAAGCCAGAGAAAGAATAATATACAACCAGGCTGGAAAGGTAGGTCAGGAATGGGTTAGGAAACGTTTTTAAAATCAGAGGACTTTATATTTGAACCCCAAGGCAATTAAGGAGCCACTAGAATTTACTGAGTAGGAAAGTGCCATGGTAATACTTTTCTGCCTTTAAGGAGAATCTCTTCCATAGCTGGAGGATATATTTGAGTGAGAAAAGATGTGTGGCAGGGAGACCATTTGGGAGTTTATGAGAAGGGAAGGGAAAGGCAGGGTAGGGAAGGGTAGGAAAAGGAAGAGAAGGGAAGGGAAGGGAGTAAAACAGGGAAAGGAGGGAGGTATAGAAGGAAGGAGGAAGGGATTTATTAAGTGCCTATTTTATGTCAGGCACTGTGCTAAAGTACTTAACAAATATCTCGTATAAGTCTCACAACAACCTTCTGAGGTAGGTGTTTTTATTATCCCCATTTTATAGTTAAAGAAACCAAGGCAGACTGAAGTTAAGTGACTTACTCAGGGTCACACAGCTAGTTGTGTTTGAGGGTAGATTTTAATTCAGGTCTTTAGCTGCCCCCTAGTGGAGGCAAGAAGTGACGAGGTAGAAGAAGTAGAGTGTTACTTGTACAAGGGAAGAGAGAGGGACAGATTTGAGAAAGTCGTGGAGATAGAAATGACAAGATTTAACAACTGATTGATCATCTCTGGAGGGCAGATGAAAGACGTCAAGATGAACCCTGAGCATGCAAGCCTGGATTAGTGAAAGAATGGTTGGGAGTCTCTGTAATCATAGGGATGTTCAAAATAGGGGAAGGTTAATGTGGAAGGATAATGCCTTCTGTTTTAGACCTGCTGAATTTGAGATGTCTATGGGGTCATCCAGTACAAACTATCTCTTAGGCAGTTGGTTGTGCAGGTCTGGAGCTCAGGAGAGAGATTAGGATGCCCCTGTTAGGACTAGAAGTCCTACAGATGATAGTATGATTACATTCAGGGGAACTGGAGATCCGCAAATAAAAGATTATAAAGAGAGAAAACAAGGGGTCTGGGACCTCTGTGGGCCTTACTTTCATGTATGGAATGAGGAGTCTGGACCAGTTGTCTCGAAAGTCCCTGCCACTCTCTGATCCTACTAAGATCCTGAGTCATCAGTGACAACATATTTAGGCCACCCCATCAAAAAGAAACATGCAGCTATAGAATATTAGCACTAGAAGGGTCCTTCAAGCTCATCTAGTACCAGGGGTGGGGAACCTGTGGCCTCAAGGCCTCTTGTGGTCCTCTAGGTCCTCAAGTTCAACCCTAATCAGTCAAAGGGCCACACTTGAAGACCTAGAGGGCCACATGTGGCCTCAAGGCCGCAGGTTCCCCATCTCTGATTTTAGTCTAATTTCCTTATTGTATAGAAGGAAAAAACGAGATTCAGAAAAACTAAATGAATTGCTCACGGTCACACAGCTAGCAACTAGAATGAAGACTAAAAGTCATGGAAGAGTTAAGAACCCTAATTCTACAATCATAGAACATGAGTTTAAATATCAGGTCTTCTATTTATTACTTGTGTGACCTCATCCATAAATTTTATTTATTTATTTATTTATTTTTATTAACTTGTTTGTTCACTTTTAGGTTACAAGATTCTTCAGTTATAGATTTTCCTCATCCATAAATTAAGGGGATTGGACAAGAACCTCTTAGGTCCCTTCCAACTCTACATCCATGTTCTTCCCTGCTGACTGATTATGATTTAGCTCAGATCTTCCCATTGCCCAATCTTCCTTCAGTTCTCTTCCCTAGCTCTAATGCTTACTCAGGTAAATCAGGTTGGGCCAGGCCAATAAAGAAAATATGTGGGGGGCAGCTAGGTGGCACAATGAATAGAGCACTGGCCCTAGAGTCAGGAGCACCTGAGTTCAAATCTAGCCTCAGACAGTTAACACTAGCTGTGTGACTTGGGCAAGTCACTTAACCCCAATTGCCCTGCCTTCCCTCCTCCAAAAAAAAAAAAAAGGAAAATATGTGGTTGGCTCCCACTTGGATACACCTGGCATGGCCTCCTTCCTCACCAAGACTAGGAAGATGGGTGGGCAGGGACCATATCACACCAAGGCACTAAAATTATGGGAGTGGCTCTGAAGCAGTGAGGAGACAAGGTCAACTGAGTCACTACGGCTCCCCATGATCAACCCAAAACATGTAGGAGGTGGGATCAGGAGAGACAGCCCAGATACACAGGAGCCCTAGAGAAATCAGTCTTGAACCTGAAAGAACCCATAGTGCCTGCTGCTACATTAGCCTTGGATATGCCCAGGTAACTGGGCCTGGCCTAATGGGAAGAATATTGGAGTCTGAGGACCTCAGTTCAAATCCCAGCACTACCACCTAGTATCTATGTGACCTAGAACAAGTCACTTAAACCCTCTGGCCTCCTTTTCCTTGTTTATTAGATTAGAGGATGGACATCAAGGACACTTCCAGTTTTAATCTGTGATCCTATGAACCTGCCCAGAAGACAAAGTTGCATAGTAAGAATGCTGAATTTGGAGTCTATTCCTTACTCCCTGTTTGAATTTGACTTTAGCAAATTAATTAACCTTTATGGGCCTCAGATTCCTCATCTCTAACACGAAGAAAGTAAACCTGAAGACCTCTACGATTCCTTCAAGTTCTAAATCTATGTTCCAGTACTGGGACTGCTGATCCGGACAGACCACCTGCCCCATCCCCCATGGGATAAGCTAGTCAGTGGGAATGGAAAACCTCAAAGCATACTGGCTTCTGGCTCTTCTCTCTGACCAAATCTGCTGTGGCTTCTCTGGCCAAGTAGAAGGAGCCAAACTGTCAAGTCTGTTTCGTGCCCTGCCCCTAGGGCAATGTGAGACCTTGGGCCACACCAGTTCTATAAGGACAGGGTCACCAGAAATGGGAGCTCACAACAGAGGAAGAACCAGAGAAGGGAGGGCTGCTTTCTTCAACTTAATAATAACGAACATGTATTTAGCATTTTGAGGTTTTACATGGCATCATTTCACTTACCCCCTCCAAACCCTATGAGCTAAGATCTACTATTATCTCAAGTTACAGAGGAAAAAAGTGAGACTTGGGAAGGTTAAGGGACTTGCCCAGGCACGGTCAATAAGTGCCTTCGGCAGAATTTGAACTGTGGGTTCTCTGACTCCAGGTCTAGCATACTCTTCACTTGGAAGACTTAAACACATTTTAAACACATCAGCTAACCTCCCTAGGATGTTTCCTCATTTGTAGAAGGAGAAGGTCAGACAAGATGACCTCTAACCTTCCAGCTCTAAGTCCTATGCTTCCTTGAACTAAACTCCCTATCCTCCATTCTAAAGGATAAAGAATAATCCGGTTCATCTACGGCTTCCATCTGACCCAGAAGGTAGATTTTTTTTTTGAGCAAGTGTCTGAAGTCAGATTTGAATTCAGATCCTCCTGACTCCAGGGCTTGTGTGCTATTTTGACAACTAACTGCCCCTTGAATTCTTTTAAAGGAGCATGCAGTATTTCTGGTTCTCAAGGCCTTAGTTTCCTCATCTGTAAAATGGGGGAGGACGGACTCAATGACCTCAAAGGTCCCTTCTCTCCCTCCCAGTGGGCCCATCAGCCATTCCAAGGCTAGTAGAGGTCTCCATTCTCCTCAGTGTACAGAGCTCTCCGCTACACACACAGACTATACACTGCTATTCCCCCTCCCCCATCATCCTTCTCTACCATTTTTCAGTCTAGTCCTACTGCCAAAAATGCCTCTAGGCCTAAATCCACACAAGGCAGCAAACCACCCTGGTTAATCTTTCCTCCAGGAAGGAAGGGTTGGAGAGAAATTGAACTGAGTTTTTGCTAAAGAGAAAAGCAGTCAGCCCAGAGTGGGAAGAAGTTCCCAACTCCAGAAAGTCCTTGAGCCCCAGACAGAGAGAAAACTTGGGACCTTTGAACAAGAAGGGTTCCCTAAGTCAGATAGCTCCACAAGGTAGATTTCTTCCTATTTGTGTTTAGCTCTGAACCCTTTCCCTACCCCTACACACACACATTAATTCTTTCCCTTACTCCTGCCAACTATCCCTTTTTCCCTCTCCCAGCAACTCCTCCCTCTCCTCCTCTTCTTTCCTCTCTCTTTCCCCCTCTATCTCTTTTCCCCTCTTCTATTCTCTCTACTCCCTCTCTCTTTCCCTCTCTTCTTTTCTCTTTCCTCTCCTATCTATTTTCCCCTTTTCCCTTCTCTCTTCTTTCTCTCCATCTCTTTTTCCTCTCTTCTCTCCTTTCTCCTCCCTCTCCCTCCATCTCTTTTCCCCTCTTTCCTTCTCTCTCCTCCCTTTCCCTCTATTTTTTTCTCTTCTCTATCTCATCTCTCCCTCTCCTCTCCTCTCCTCAGAAGCCTCCCTCTTCCTGATCAAATTTCTCCCCTCCTTGGGTTCCACTGTCCTTGGAGGATGAGACTGAAACTGATTAGAGGAAGGGAATAGGACCCCTACATGACATCCTAAGATGGAAGACTGTTGTGGCCAAATGAAACCTCAGAAACCATCTGGTCCAGCCCTCTCATTTCACAGTGGAGAAACCAAGTCCCAGAAAAGTTAAGAAACTTGCCCAATGTTACACAAGTAGCATGTGGCAAAGTCAGAATTTGAACTAAGGTTTTCAGATTTTAAATCCAGCATTCTTTCCCATTACAACCATTCATTCATTGGATTATAGAGTGAGAAATGGAAGCCGGATCTCAAGAACCATCTAGTTCAATCTTCTCCCTTTACAGAGCATGATTATACAGCTAATACAAGTCAGAGGTAGGATTTGAACCTAGGTCTCAAAATACAATATGCTACACCACTCATAACCACAGGGTATTGCCCACCTCAGGATACTTTCAGCCTGTAGTTACTTTGTGCTGAAGAGGATCATTTGACCCTCTGTTGCTTTTGCTCTCACAACTGAATCGGATGATCAGCCAATGATCAGCTCTAGCTTCCCCTGTAGCTGAAGACTTGGTCCTGGAGCAAAAGCTGAAAAGAGTTTCCCAATGAAGGAAGCCGAGGTCAAACTCCCACAGCAAGATGAGTCTGCATTTTGTGCTAATGAGATACATATGGGGACAAGAGTTTGAGGGAGCATGGGAGTGAGAGACTGTAGGTTTAAGGGTCCTGGTGTACAAGGTAAAGTTTGGAGTTCTTCCAACCTTGAATCCTGGGGCAGGGAATGTCTACTGCAAAGGACCTTGGCATTGATCTCTGACTTTCTCTGGGTGTGAATAGACACTCCAATCTAGAGTCAAAAAGCCAGGAGAGGCTGAATCAGAGAAAAGGATTTTTTTTCTTTCTAGCCAAGGCCCCACCCTTTGTAGAGGTCAGGGACTAGAAACCCCAAGGAGGAAAGCCCACCAATTTCATTGTACCAGCCTCCCCCTCCACTAGTTCTAGTCCTATGACTTTCCTCCCTGGCCTGTCTTTGTCTCTTCTCCCAAACTAAACTTACAAGCCTTCCCACCCCAGCCCTGGCCTGACCCCCAATTCTGCTGCCCCACATGGTCCCCTTCACTTCCAGCTGGCCTAAAACTTGTTTTGTAACTCAATTTGTTTTTTTTGGAAAGAATCACAGTGGCTCACATCTCTCTGGGCTAGCTCCAACCCAAAAGAGGCCAGAGCCAACCGGAGCTGGTCTTAACAGAGGGATCAGCATGGGCAGAGGTAGAGGATGGCACTTGGGAGTCCAGTGCGTAGGCCATTTCATTCCAAGAATTTTAATCTTGTTGAAAGCAGGAACCACATCTTATCAAATTTTGTGCCTCCCCAGTACATTGCTTCATAAGTGTTTGTTTCCTGTTTATTCCTTCAAGATGTAGCCAGGATAGAGCTGGTCAGCTTTAAGGTCAGGAGGATCTGGGTTTAAGTCCTGACGCTGGGCAAGTCACAACCTCTGAGTGATCCCAGGCAATTCAGATTATAAATTACTTTAGAGTACACATTTATAAGGTCCAAATGCATATCTGTATTGGTGGTGGACAATTCCATAGTGAGAGTTTCATGCACTGATGAAATCACAAATCCAGACCACTCTCTATTAAAAAAAAAAACAACCCTTCATACATTGGGCAAATAATTAGGCATTACAAGTACTGATGAGCTCAGGGGCAAGGGGCAGGTGGGAGACAAGGCTGTCAGTGGTTTCCTGGAAGAAATAAATTACCTTTCATCTTTCCCCTTCCCCATTTTAGATGCAAGGAACTGGCAGCTCTTAAGATAAAGGCCTCTTTCTTTTTCTCTTTCTGCCCATCCCCAACAGAGAGGCCTGACTCCATCTAATTATGAGAATGGCTCTTTTTAATAATCATGGGAATTTTATAACCCTACCAGAAATTATGTGATCCATCTGCTGCCTACGAGCAAGACAGTTTCTTCCCATTTCAGAGGTGGAGGGCATACACCAAGAAGGTACAGTGTAACTTGCCCATGACTAGTATGTGTCAGAGGCTAGACTGGAACCTAGGTCTCCCTGACTCCAAGGCTGACCCCCTATCCACTATACCCTGCTGCCCTTTCACCATGCATATGGTAGCAGATGAATAAAGATGGCTAGATAAAACATTTATTGAATGCTTAACATGTACCAGGCACTGGGTTTAATAAGTGTTTGTCAAACTGAATTGAGTTCAATTTAGATGAAGCTTCCTTCATGCTACTGGAGGGAGAAAAGGAAGTTGTTACCCTGGCCATGGTCTCTGCAGACCTCTGCCAGCCCTGCCCCCTGCCAGAGCAGAGCTCTTGCCAGGCCTGGCTTAGGCACCCCACTTCCTAGAATGCACAGTTGGCCTGCAGGTGCCTTAGAATAGGCCCCTAGCCAGCCTGGAAGAGCCAGGTTCCTGAATGACAAGGGTTAGCCAAGAGAAGGCTGGGTCTTCTGAGCCTCAGTACCCACTGAACTGCTGAATTAAAAACCTTTCCCAGGGAATGAGCTTATTAGAGTGAGTGGGTAGGGGGAAGGAAAGCAATGCCTTTCCTTAAGAATGGCTGGAGGCTACAGGTCTCCTAGGATAGAATTATCCTACACTCCCATAGCAGATTGACTAAAGTGACAGGTGCCCTTCAGGTCAGAAACGGCCAAATGACATGTGGTAGGTGATTATGTTGGAATACTACTCTGCTATAAGAAATGAGGAGCAACATGATCTTAGAAAAGCATGGAAAGATTTACATGAAGTAATGAAAAGTGAAATGAACAGCACCAAGAGAATGTTGTACATAGTAATAATAGAAATATTGTCCTAACAGGGAGGCTAGGTGTTGCAGTGAATAGAGCACCAGCCCTGGGGTCAGGAGGACCTGAGTTCAAATTCAGCATCAGACACTTAACACGTACTAGCTGTGTGACCTTGGGCAAGTCACTTAACCCAAATGCCTTGCTTCCCCCCCTCCAAAAAGAAGCAAAAAAAAAGAAAGAAATATTGTCCTAAGAACAATTCTGAATGACATTCATATTGAGTATCATTAATATTCAAACCAAACACAAAGGACATATGAAAGAAGATACTATTCACCTCCAGAAAAAGATCTGATAAATAGAAGTATTTGTAGAATAGATACATAGATGATAGATAGGTGTGTATATATATATATATATATATATATATACATACATACACACACACACACACATATATATGTATG
Source organism: Pseudocheirus occidentalis (assembly GCA_028646575.1). NCBI lineage: Eukaryota > Metazoa > Chordata > Mammalia > Diprotodontia > Pseudocheiridae > Pseudocheirus > Pseudocheirus occidentalis. Next base: position 153,360,393 of record CM053593.1, read on the forward strand.
TATTTGTGTTTAATTGTAGCCTCTCTGAGGTGGGGTGGGGAAGGAGAGAGAAAAAAATGCACAGCAGAGAAAAAAAAAGAAAATTTGGAAGCATAGAAAAGCAGAGTAACTTTTGAAAACAATGTGTAGTATTTATTACATAGTTTTTAAAAAAATAATCTGAAATGGAAATTCATGGTTTTATATTGAATCCTCTCTTTATGTTGTGCTGTATACATGGAAATTTTTTGTCTTTTTGCATTTGAATCCAAAATGAATAAAATTTTTTTTGAAAAAAGATCAAATTGTCCTACAGGACAATAGTGTCTGTGGCCCAGAAACCTGGGAGGGAAATGGTACTGATTAATCAATCACTCAATAAGTATTTATTAAATCTCTACCTTGTGCCAAACACTGTCCCAGGTACTGAGGATACAAATACAGAAATGAAACAATTCATGTCTTCAGGGAGACTACATTCTTTAAATGTTCAGAACTTATATATGTGTATGTATAAAGTAGCGAGAGGTGAGGAGGGACACTAACAGCTGGGGAGGAGTGGTCCAGGAAAGGCTTCATGCAGAAGGCTGTGCTTGAGCTGGGGAGGGATCCTACAAAACAGAAGTGAGGAGGGAGAGCTCACCAGGCATGAGGAACAGCCAGAGCAAAGGTACAGAGGTGAAAGACAGAGTGGTGTGAATAAGGAACAGCAAGAAGGCCGGTTTGGCTGGACTATAGAATATGGGACAGCTAGGTGGCTTAACTGTAACCTCTCTGGTGTGGGGTGAGAAGGATTGGGAGAGCACTGGGACTGAAATCAGAATGACTCATATTCCTGAGTTCAATTCCAATCTTAGACATGTACTAGCTGTATGACTCTGGGTAAGTCACTTAATCCTGTTTGTCTCAGTTTCCTCATCTGTCAAATGAGCTGGAGAAGGAAATGGAAAATCATTCCAATATCTTTGTCAAGGAAATCCCAGAGTCACAAAGAATCAGACATGACTGAACAAGCAACATAAAATTAATCTTAAAGTATAGGTTGCAGCCATATTGGAAAGGGCCTTTAATCCCAGAAATAGAGGTCTATATTTTAATCCAAGAAGCAATAGGGAGCCACCAGAGTTTGTGAAGTAATAATGACTTTGTCTGACCTTCACTTAAGAAAAGTGACAATGGAAGCTGGGTAGAGGATGGAGTGAATGGATGGTTTGTGTGTCTTGGGGCGGGGTAAAGGGCATCTGACTCCTATTCTGAAGAGTAGAATGGTCATCGTTGGATTCAGAGTTGGAAGAAATTTCCTGATTTTATGTTTGTATCCCTAATGCTTTATGCATATATTTTATTTTATGCATTTATTCAACCCTCCCTTATCTTACAGATGAGGAGACTGAAACCCAGAGAAATGCCATGATATAACCATGCTCATACCAGTCCTCAGAAGCAGATCAGGGATTCAAATCAAGGTCCTCCAACCCCAGTGTTCTACCTACTGTTCCAGTATCAAACTCAAAAGAAGCAGGGGCCACTAAACTGTAATAAGAATCCTGTGGCCACATACTGACTTAGAAAACCACATACTAACATTATCGATGTTTTATTTATTTTGTTAAACATTTCCCCAATTACATTTTAATCTGGTTTGTCCTTACCCATGAGGATTGTAGACCATGTGTTTAATGCTCCTGCATTTCACCTCTGGCTTCTCACAATTTCTGACCCTGGGTCAATTCTCTCCCTTCTAGCCCCAGTTCTTCCTCTTTGTCTCTCCTTATACTAACCCCTCTCTTCCCAAAGGCCTCCTATGAGACTGGCTGCCAAGCCAGCTTTCTCCTTCATGAGGGACTGAGGTGTCCTGGTGGCCTTGCTTTTATGGCCTTCATTGTGTGTGGCCTTGATTCCCTTCCCAGATCCTAGTCAGGTTGTTGGAGCACTGGGGAAAGGGGAGGAGGGAAGAGGGAGAAAAGGAATGTAGAGACAAAGAGAGGGAGGGAAATAATTGTGGTGCTTTTGGAAAGAACAATGGATTTAGAGCCAGAGGACCTGTTTAAATCCTGACTCTGCCTGTGTGACTTTGGGCAAGTCATTTAAAGTCTCTGGGCCTCTGTTTTCTCCTTTGTAGACTGAGGAAAATTAAATAGATACCTCCAAGTTTCCTTGCAGCTCTAAATACATGTCCCTATGACCTATGAAGCTCAGAAGAGATGACATATAGTGTAACTCAGGAATCCTGGGTGATCAGAGAGGGCCCTGCTTTAGAAGCATTTAGAATATGAATTAGAGGGGAGGAGAAAACCAGACGAGGCCAGGAGAAGACAGATGAGAAAAGTTCAAAAAAAAAGGCAGAATTCCTAATTGGAAGGAATGAGACAGGACCAAGACATTCATATATGGTGCCCCCTTTGGGCTACCCCTCCCTCATTCACACACACACACACACACACACACACACACACACACACAGATTGGGTCCCCAGGGTGTAACTATTGTTGTTTGTCCTTAGTTTTATTTTTTTGCTTTTTTCTTTTCTTTTTTGCTTTTTGGAGGGCAATTGGGGTTAAGTGACTTGCCCAAAGTCACACGGCTACTTAGTGTGTCAAATGTCTGAGACCAGATTTGAACTCAGGTCCTCCTGACTCCAGGGCTGGTGCTCTACTCACTGCACCACCTAGATGCCCTTTTTGTCCTTAATTTTCAAAGAGAACCAATGATATCACAGGGTGTCTTGACTTACGCATAATTTGGATTTAAGTGAGGCAGAGATGTACAAAGTTGTCTGCCTCACTCTCTTCCAGAGTCATCAAAGTCTAGTGACAGGACAAAAGTCAAGACAAGTAATGAGGGCAGTGGATGACCTAGGCCATATTTGACAGAGCTCTAAACACTACATAGTGCCTGCTTCAGCCACCTTCATGGCTGCTGGAAAAAATTGTTCCCATCTGCCCATTCCCACAGAAAAAGTTTTCGTATGCTTGGGGTAGACATCCCCCTAACTCACCAATGGTTCTGAGGCCCATTGGTTAACCTCAACCTGGTTTAGCCCTTTTGCTGAGACAGTTTTACTGGGGTGTGGATGCTGCCCATTCTACAGCTTCTTGGAGTCACAGGTGAGAGTTGAGTGACAGGTGGATGCCAAAGCAGATGAGAAGCCCTGAACCTTTTCAGCTCAACAAGTTCTCACACCAGAAGTGCCAGTCCTCCCTGAACAACCCTACCCACCCCAGGGGGATAACTACCCCAGAATCAAAGTAAACTATAGGTCTGCATTCATAAAACTATAACTCAAGAGTCCCCATGGATGTATTTACCTATGTTTAGTTACCCAGAGTACATAACTACTTAAGGCAAAGCTATTTACTGAAACAGAATAGTAAGAACCATAGCAATATATCTGTTCCATAAACCTTTCCCACAAATTTATACAGTATCAATGAGAAGAGTAGATACACCAAGAATTCTTCACATATTTGAGAAGTAACTCATACCTCAAATGCTGGCCAAATTGTTCCTAATTCACTTTTCCCACTAACCTTGGTCCCAAAGTCTCCAAGCTGGCGGCTGTTCACTGGAGCCTGGATATGGTGGCCACTGCCTCTAGCATCAAACTCAACTGACATTCTGGACTGTGATAATCCTATGTATTTACAGAAAGAACCAAAGCCCAAATTCTAGAACCCAAAGACATCTGATCTCTAGGGTTTGCCATGTCCCTAGTGAGATCCCACCCTACCCCATGCTCCATGGACACCATGGACACCATGACAGCTGATTGCTCTCTATCGGATGCCTTGAGCACCATTGCCAATGGGGAGGGGAGGAAAGAGAGAGCCCTTCCTTTTACTTGGGGCACTGTCCAAGAGGTTAAAGGGGAAAAAGGAAAAGCAGACTGTTTCCTCCGAGCTCACATTGGAGTGGGACCATTTTGCTTTTTACCACCTCTGAATTCATGTGCTTAGTCAGTTGGCTTCATCCAATGGCCTCAACCCATAATTCCATCAGGACAAGACACTTTATTGTCAGGTTCTTTAGGTAGCAACTTTACCTTCATTTGTTGTATTATATTAGGTAACCTCAAAACATCTCCTTTAAGCCTCCTTTTTACACAAGGGAATAAACCTAGGAGACTCAGAAAGTCAGAACAACCAACAGAGTAAAAAAAAAAGGTTCAGACAGAGAGCACAGTAGAGATGTACAAGATACAAGAAGACAGAGAAGAGATAAGGAAGGTAGATAACAAAGGAGAGGATGAGGCTGAGACACAGGAACCCACAGAGAGAACAAGAGGACCAGCAGTATTGGGGTTTGTGGTTGAGGCAAAGAGGGAAACAGAAGGAAAGGAGAAAACAGCCAAAGAGATTCCTAAGATGAGGATGCAGCTACAGGGAGTAACCCATGAATCCCTGAATCCCCAGTTTTGATGAGGATTCTCACAAAATCAGGGGTACTACTCTGGGCTTCAACAGAAGGAGAGTTGGGCAAAAGGATTTTAAGGAGCATAGTGGGAAAAAAAACAAAGGAATGCATACTTCTGTGCTTTTCCTTTTTTCCTCTAGTATAAGGGCATTTTCATTCCTCCATACCAGGAGTTCTGAAGTTTTCCGTGTGTCATGGGCCCCTTGGGCAGTGGGGTGAAACCTATGGACCCCTTCTCAGAAGAATATTTTTAAATGCATAAAACATAATACGTAAGATTACAAAGGAAACTAATTGTGCTGAAATACAATTATTAAAAAAAATTAAGTTCATCCCAGTTGAAGAACAAACCCCTGGTTCAGCCATTTAAACTCCTTATTCTGTAAGAGAAATGGTACTGGACAGTGTCTTACACAAGTGAGACATAAGATCCCTACCACTATTCCTACCTTCAAGAAGCTTAAAGTCTAATAGTTTCATCACTGTGCAACCTCGGGGTCAGGCTTCTTCCTGCTTTCTTTGTCTCTGTCTGGACCAGATACTAGTCAGTACTTTGGTATAAAGCATTCATTGCCCAGCCAGGTGCTTCCAGGCTTTTATTTAATGGTCTTTAGTCCACAGCGCCCCCTGGTGTCCTTACAGAACACTGCTTCCCACTGTCCTATCACAGCAACAAGGTGAGGTGGTGTGGGTATAGGTAAGGATGGATATCAGTGAGGACAAATGGTCCTTTGCATGGGGACAAAAGTTTTTATGCCCATCTGCAAAGGTAGGTAGAGGAAGTTAAGACCTGGCCCCCACCTGTCAAGGACAGTTAGCTGCAGCAAACACCTGACCCAGTTTCCTCTACTACTCAGAAAAAAATTTTCAAAATCAGAAAAATTTACATTTAATATTTTTAGGTGCTAGGGGTGCATTGGTAAATGTTTAACAACCGACTCTCTGAAGGACAAAATTAGCCATCACTAAACTTTTCAGTTTAACCTTAATGTTCTCTATTACTTTCTTAAGTCTAGACAACCAACAGAAAAATAAATCAAGTCCAGATTTGTAACATTCACCACCTTCTGAGGTACAAATGCTCATGCTAAAGATTTAACAATCAGCTCTCCTGAAACTAGAACTGACTGCAACACACCCCTGAGTCTGCCACCACTGGTCTTTTGCCCCTTTTATAGAGTTAACCCCTGGAAAACATGTAGATACAATTTGTACTTTATTTCATATTAAGGTTATCTCCATCCAAATTTTCCCATAGGGAAAAACTCCCATTACAGGGCAGGATAGAGATTCGACCAATCATTTCATTGCTATAGGGAATAAGGAAACACCCTGGCACCTTCTCTGAAATTTTTACTCTTAGACAGATGGCAGCAACCAAACCAACATACCCAAGATGGCTGCTAGCACAGGTTCTTAGATCTGCTTTACTAGGAAAGATAGTGGTCTAAGGGGCCAACAGTCTTTTTTTAATTACATTCTCTAGTTCAGGGTGAAAGTCAGCATCCTGAACCTCAGAAAAAATGCAAACAGAGAAAATACAAGCAGAGAAATAAAGACCAACTGACAGGGCTCTGACTTCCTGAATCAACTATATACTTTACATACATCCCTGGATTGAGAGAATCTTTATATCTGAGCAGTCAGGGAGCTCTGAACATACATCCACTGAGAATGTCAACCAAGAAATCACAAGATCCTTCTTATAAGAAGGCCCTTAAGCAAACTACCAACTCAGTATATATACACCTTTTCCAGAAAGCATCACAACCTTCCTGACTCAGTGCCTAATTAGAAATTAGCAACCAGTGTGAAACCTCCCCTAAACAGGCTTCTCTCCACGACTGAGGCCTACTAATGGGTGGGCAAGCTCTTAAATCCCATTAACATCATAGATAGGTTGGACACTGAGGTATTAAGTGTATTTCCAGAGATCACAGGCATAATACAGGGGTGGGGAATCTGCAGCCTTGAGGCCATATGTGGCCTTCTAGGTCCTTGGGTGCAGCCTTTTGACTTGAGTCCAAGTCAAATTACACCCTTTGTAAAATCAATGACAACAGGCAGGGCTAAAGAGAAATTCTCTCATAGCCACAATGTTTCTTCATAGACACATAGTTGCCCATCATTTTCAATGACTACTTCTCTCTTGGGGATCCTGTTACTGGCCAGGTAAAAAGTCCAGCAAACATGAAGTAACTTGGAAAAAACTATTGATCAGCTGCTACTGCCAAAGCAATTATTTGCAGTATGACAGCTGAGCATTTGGTAGACATGAGTCATTCAATACTGCTTCCCTGAGGAATCCCTACCAGTCACAGGGATCTGAGAATTTCTTTACTATGGATTCACTTGGGTGAGTTTTCAGTATCTCCACAAAGACTCCTTCCTTTCAGATTCCATTACCCACCTCAGGTTTGCTTCTCTGTAGATAGTTTGCAACAGTTATTCAGTGTTGCTATTAGCAAGAAAGTAGGAAGAAAAAAAGTGATGGTATCACTTCCAGTATATAAAGAATACAGACCTGTGTAGGGAAACAGCATTTTTTTTTTCCTCCTGGCCAAAACATATCACTTGCCAAAGCAAGGGGATTTTGTTGCTGACAGATTTGCATAAGAAAGGCAAGAATTCAGGCTAAATAGATGGAGAGCAATGGTCTAACCTCCTTAGTTTGCCTTTTGTTTTGGCTTAAATTCATCTGTATTCTAAATCAGAAAGCATCTTGAGGATGGCTAACCCTAGGTCAGATAGTTGTCTGGAACAGATGCCCAAGATTCATACCCAGATACAAAGGTCAAAAACACTTAAAGTTAACCTGGAAGCACTCTGCCTTGATATTTTTTAGCTTGGTGTAGTGTCTATGGGTAAAGAGATGTCAGCTTGCCCTTATCAGAAAGGACACTGTGTTCTAGCAGATTATAGTCAATATTGCCCTAAAATGGTTGTAAAGAAGCCCAGAAGTTGGTAAAAGAGAAAAATATACACCAGATATTAAGGGTTTCTGAGTGATACTGTGGATAGAGTGCTGGACCTGGAGTCAGGAAAACTTTGGTTCAAATCTCACAGTAAGTATATACCCCCAAGGCTCTGTTCTGAGTCCTATTCTCATTCTTCCTATACTCTCTCCATTGGTAATCTCATACATTGATTCAACTTGGACAAATCACTTCATCTTCTGTTTCAGTTTCTTCATCTGTAAATAAGGATAATAGTACTTGCCTACCAGGGTTGTTGTGAGAATCAAATGAAATAATATTTGTAAAGTATGTAGGAAGTGCCTGGCACATAGTAGGTACCAATATAAATGCTAGTTGTCATCATCATCATCATCATTTTTACTTGAGTAGCCACCTTAAAATTGCAAGACAATAACTGGCAGAGATTGTTATGCCCAGGAACCACCATTTGTTCAGCCTACATCCCTAGCAGTCACCAACCATCACCAAAAGACCATTGTGAAGCAGTAAAGCAATTTGTCGAATATAAATGCCATATCCAGCAGGGTTCATGCCTTAATCTCAAGCACAGCCTGTTTCTCAACTGCAAATAATTATGGCCACATTGTTGATCTTTCCAGACTCCACAAGTGTTCCACCTCCATGATCAAAAATTCTGAAAACTCTTCCTCCAATCTTTACTTCCTGTCATCTCACCTATAAACATTACTACTCCTAAACATATTCTTCCTCACCATGACCTCAAATCTCACTATCCCTCAGTGCTTTCTTAGACTGTCACTCCTGCTTTTATTTCACTTTCAACTCTCTTGTGTCTGCTACTTTTGGACCCCTTACGCCTTTATCCCATCATCACTCATGTTTTGCCAATTCCATTCCCAAATTACTCCCACCATCTGCCTCCTCATCTCTTCACATTCAATCCACCAGAGCTAGAGGAACTCACCAAAGTAACTCATTTAAAAATGATGTTATCTAGTCTCACCTGAGCCCACACTGCAGCAAAATAAGCCATTTACTCCTCCCTAATTGGTGATCTATCCCACTGTCTACAAAGAGTGCTCTAAACATCCTCTTCTCATCTCTCTCACACCACCCTATTTCCCCTGCACCTCTCAGCTAAGAAACTCATATCATACTTTACTTTAAAAGTAAAGACCATATCCTTGAGTTCCCTCTCATCTCCTATCTCAAAACTCCTGGATATCATTCCCCCATTCAATCCTCCTTACTCCAGTCTCTGATGGTTAGATGAGCCTTCTCTTCACCAAGGCTGACCCCTCTATGACTGACCCTTGATCTCATCCTCTCTCATATTCTCCAACAAAATCCCCCCACAATTATTTGTTCTACTATGTCTACTATTTGTCTCATATGAGTTCCTTTCAGGATGTCTACAAAAACTCCCAAGTTTTCCCTGTACTTAAAAAAAAAGTAACCCTTATTAGATCCTACCATTCCCTCAAACCATAACTCTCTTGTCTTTCACAAACATTGTCTACACTTGCTCTATTCCCTCTCCTCTAACTCACTTCTCGGCCCCTTACAATCAGGGTGCCTACCTCGTTACTCAACTGAAAATATTCTCTTAAAAGTTATAGTGTGCTCTTAATTGCCAAATCTTCTGGTCTTTCCTCAGACCTCATCCTTCATGTCCTTTCTACAGCATTTTTCAGTTAAGTACCAACTAGTCCTAGATGATCTTTCTTCTTCAGGTTTCTCTCTTCTTCCACTTCTCTCTTGGTTCCCCTCTTATCTGAGTGCTTTTCAGTTCCCTTCGCTACATCAGTCAGTCCATCAGCTAGTACGTATTAAATGTCTACTATGAGTTAGGTACTATTGGTTTACTCCCAAGGCTCTGTCTTTGATCTTCCTCTCATTCTTTCTACGATTTCTTAGTGACCTTATCTGCTCATTTAATTATCATCTCTTCTCCTGTTGGTCCCAGTTTCCTCATCTGTAAAATGAGCTAGAGAAGGAAATGCCAAACCACTTCAGTATCTTTGCCAAGGGAACCCCCAAATGAGGTCATGAAGAGTCAAACATACACACAAATACACATACACACACTCACACATGCTCATGAGATGACTGAATTATCTCTATACAAATGAATCCCAGAATGGTTGCTTCTCCTGCCACAGCGATATAGAAGGAAAAGGAGGAAAAATCACTGAATGACTTAAGAAACAGAAATAATTCTTCCTAAAGAAAAGGGATCTGCACTTGATGAAAAATAAACAACAGTTTGACTACTCAAGATTGCCGTGGCAGATCCATGGGTGCTATCTAATGAGAGATCATCTGAATAAGGGATAAATTAGAGTAGCTATTGACTCTCCAAAAGAAGCTACTGAGACAGCTCTATGTCAGCCCAATAACAATAGAGAGGGGCATAGGAGGTGTTTAGGGAGGACTGGCACCTCTGGCGTGAGAGTTTGTCGATTCCTCTTCAGAGCCACTCATCTACCTTTGGTGTCTGCCTGTCACCCAGCTCTCCCCTCTGGCTCCAAGGAACTATAGCATATGCAGCAGTCACATCCTGCTAAACTGTCTTGGCAGATTGGCTAAACCAGGCTGAGGGTAGCCAACAGGCCTCAAACCCATCAGTGAGTTACAGGATGTCTATTCCAAGCATGTGAAGACTTACCCCCTGAAGAATGGACCAACGAGAACAATTTGTCCCAAAAGCCATGAAGGTGGCTGAAGCAGGTGCTGTGTAATGCTCAGAGCTTGATCAGACATGGAAGACACTAAGGTCATCCACTGCACCCTGGACCATTACCAGTCATCTTAACTTTTGTCCTGCCACCAAACTTTGATGACTCTGGAAGAAAGCAAGGCTGACAACTTGACACAACTCTGCCTTACTTAAAACCACTTCATGCCCAAGTCAAGATATCACCCTGTGATATCATTGTTCCTCTTCCAAAACAAAAGACGAACAATAACAACCAACAGGAAGGACTGCTATTTTCCTGAGGGACATCCAAGATTTAACAAAAGAATTGGCCAAGACCTATTAAATCCAACACGACTACTGGACTCTTTGGATAATTCATATGGATTCAAATGACACTGCCTGAAGTAATCTAGGAAGCATTATTAAAGATTATGAAGTACCAGGAAAGAAACTGAAGCCTTTGATGACACAAGTGGGGCTACCTCTGCCACCCACTGAAAGCAAGTATCTCCAAAGAGAAAGACAAATTTGGGAAACAAACTGGTTAAGAAAGAAGATAGTGTCTGAGAATGGAGTTTCGATTTCTGGACCAAAACATAAAATATAGGAATGACAAGCTCCTGGCCCAGGACAGAGTGCACCTTATAAGGTCTGGTAGGACTATATTGGCCTGGAGTCTTTCAAATCTAATCCAAAGGACTTTAAACAGAAGAGCAAAGAGAAGGGAGAAAGCTACATGCAAGAAGAATAACAATAAAGACACTGGGGACATCACTGGAGGCAAAATTCAAGAAAGCAGCCGGTACTAAAACATATATCTTTCAATATCTATATGTGAATGACCAAAGGATGGGTAAGAAGCCAGATAAAACAGAAAGCTTATCATAAGGAGGGCAAGTTGACCTCACAGGTAACAGTTGATGGGAAACAGTCATTTGGACTATGGCTATGAAAATGTATGCCTTATTTTAGGGGAGAAGGATGTAGAATCGATGATTTATTAAGAAAATACACTCCTAAGAGGAAATCCAGGAACCGGAGGGTGGAAACATGATGTGGAGTCTGGGTAATGGTAAACTAGGGGTAGAAAGGGTTTGCAATTAACATAATGATGTGAAAGGTCCTAGAGGGGCCCAGTTCTCTCACAAAGTGTAGCAAAGATTCTTAAAGAGCACCAAGTTGAATAACGATCAGACAGTCCAAAAGGAAACAACAGCAAACTCTTTCATCCAGTTTAGGACTGTACAAAAAAAAGGGTCAGAAGCCCACAGGCACTTCCCCCAGGGAAGTCAGAGGAAGCTCAGGTAAGAAAACTGGAGACCTCTAAGTGATCTGACTAGAGATGCTTCAGGGGCACCTGCAGCCTGGAGCTCTCTATTACCAGAGGGCAAAAAACCCAGAATGCTCTTAGAGGGATGTTCCAGGTCCTAGAATCCAGGGGGATTGAAAACCCATCATACTCTGACCTGAGACACTCGAGGGAATTTTTAAAAGTCTTTGTATCTGTAGCATTTAACACAGAGTTAGATGTGACTAAATATGATTGTACAGAAAGAGAAAGAGGCAGAGATAGATAAACAGATGGGGGGTGGGGAGAGAAAGAGAGAGAGAGAGAGAGAGAGAGAGAGAGAGAGAGAGAGAGAGAGAGAGAGAGAGAGAGAGAAAGTTAAAGAAATACTTGTTACTTGTTGACTAACTTAACTGGAATACTCCAGGGGAGCCTGAAATGTCTCTGCACTCTAAGCACAGACACACCAAAAGAGATGGAAGTCAGCAAAAAAAAAAAAACCCTGGAAATGAAGGTCAGGACCAAGCTGAGGGAGGAAATATGGCTTGGTCACAGGAGCTAAAGATTACCTAAAAGAACTGAAGTGAAAGTAAAAAATGAAATATAAGTTCTGGGGAAATGAATTGGAAAGAGAATAAATAGCCTAGAATAGAAGATGGAAAACCCAAGTACTAGAGTTTCTGAAAATTACACTGAAGCCAACAGAATCCAATGGCTCCAAGAAACAAAAAGAAATATTAGGACAAAACCAAGGATTGTAGGTAGCTAGGTAGCACAATGGATAGATGGCTGGACCTGGAGTTGGGAACAGTTGAGTTCAAATACAGCCTCAGCGACTTACTAACTGTATGAGCCCCCACCAGTGTGATCCCCATTATTAATTAGCCAATTGACTTCAACTAGCTTTTAGCAAAGGGCATTTACCAAGCAGATATAGCAAAAAAAAATAGTTTTAACAAAATAATCTTGCTAAATTAAAGGTGCACTTGTACACTTGTACTTGTACCAGATCCCCTTGTACATATCATGATTCCTGGGGAGAGCAGACCCAAATATAAAGAACAGTAGTAGTGAGTCATTTGTGTAGAGAAAGATATGGGAAAGGGGTACCTTAAAAGACCTAGCACTGAGAGTCCTTTTCTCCTTTTAGAACTCTGATCAGAACTATTGTAGGTGTACCTTTCATCTCACTTACAAGGACCAATATCCTTCTATCATCCATAGCCAGCCCAGCTCTCTATCATTCTGGGCCATGACCCCTAAAACCATCATTATTCTCAGGTAATGAGTATATTTCCATAACTATCTACAAGCATTTCCTCTGCTTTCATCCACTATCACTCCAGAGGCCCCTGGTACAACTTTGATGGACTTTGCTACCAATTCCAATTGCCCAAAGCACATCCATTAGCTCTTATGGTTTTCCCAAACTGTCACAATTACCTGTATATGCCCTTTCAGAAGACTCATTTACCTAAGTTCAAGAAAGAATAAACACCAAAGAAAGAAAAGTGATATGTGCTCATGCGCACACAATGACCAGATGGGAGATAGGACAGTCAACCTATCACTCTCCACCCAGCAGCTTATAGTAGCAGTTCTGGTCTCACTGTCCAGGAAGAAAATGAGACTGAGAGGTCAGAGGATCATTCCTTTCAAATTTCAACTCAGCTCCAGCTCAGCATCTCCTGAGTAATTAGTACTTCTGATTCCATAGTCAACTGGTAGACTTTGCATCATCACACAGTTCCAGTCCCTCAGTCATGCATGACTGAAAAGAGGTTTTCAAAGTTCTATGTGTTGAATTGAAACCAGACAGGGAATATCTTTCTGCACATGCTCTGTATAATGCACCAGGAAAAACAAATCTAAACATGCTCTAAAGAGACTTGTTAGCTAGTCCCTCCCCATTACATTTTTTGAAATAATAATCTATGCCTACTAGGGATTCAGGGCTTCATATACATGGCTTTTCTGTTCGTTGTATATAGAAATATTGATGTTTGTTGATATGTCAGGTTCACAATAATTTTTTAAGATAAAGCATTCTCTTTAAATGTTAGTTGCTATTACAGTTATTATTCAAATATGATCAATTGTTGGTCATCTTGGACAAGGTCAAATTTTACAAAGACAAAAACAGCAAAGGGTTGACTGACAGCAGACAGATGTTTAAGTTTTGAAAAAATTCCCAGTGTACTCAGGAATGTGTAACTGCTTCAAGAATACAGATTAGACACTGGAACCTTTCTTCAAATCCCCCCATCACCCTTAGGGTGAAAGGGATAGTTTTAGATTTCAAGTGAATTGTGGCAGTTACTGGATTAGATAGAGTGATACTGGTACCCCTTTCTCATAAGTTCCCAAGACTCCAGAGAACACCCTAACATTTATCTGCTAATAACTTGCTGGCATCAGATTATTCAAATGCTACAAGTGTCTGGTGAACTTGCTCCTGGTGGTTTGGATCAATTCCTTACTTTAAGGTTCTAATGATGTAACCTAGTAATGATCAATTAATCAATCAACAAATATTTATTAAAGGGCTACTATGTGCTAGCATACGAGGCACTAAGGATACAGATACAAAGAAACAATCACTACCTTCAATGAGCTTACATCCTAATGGGAGAGTTAAGTATATATAAAAATGTATGCAGCATAAATATAAATAAATACATACATATACAATATACAACATGAATAAAGGTATTAAATCCAAGGTGGCTTGGGATTGGGCACTGCTTATGGGGAATCAGGAAAGGTTTCATGTAGATGATGAATGAAAGCTTTCCCAGTAAGAAACCATGTTGTACATTCACTGCACAGCTCCCAGCAACTGGTTGGCCACTACCGTCTTGAAGGAGAAATTCAGTAGGCAGTCAAAGATATGAACAAACAGATTTCAAAAGATATGATAAACACCATCAAAAGTCATTAAAAAATAATGTTCCAACACACTAATGATAATAGAAACACAAATTAAAACAACTTCGAGGTTTCATCTCACACTCAAGTAAACTGACAAAAATTGTTTCTAGAGCTGTGAATTGACCAAAGCTGCTGCAGTTCTTTGAATTATTCCAGAGAAGTCCATAAACTGTTGATAACAATCTTTGCCCTTGAGGGTACATGACTACTAAGGAGGTAAAATTCAGAAGGATCCCATGAATACATATCAAAACCTTCAGTCATACATTTTGTTGTAGCAATAAAAAATCTATTAACAAATACATGCCCATCAAATGGGGAATGACTAAACAAGTGAAGCTACATAAATATATTGGAATATTATTGTGCATGAGAAATTACACATATGAGGAATTCAGAGAAACTTAGGAAGTCCTTTATGAACAGATGCTGGGGGGGAAAATAGGACAATATACACAGTGAGTACAAAAATATAAACAAAAATACTGAAAGGCAGCTGATTCAATGCAATGACCAATATTGATTCCAAAGGACACGTTATGAAACACAGTTCTCTTGGGAGAGCAAAAGGAAAATACAAATTTAGACAGATTTAACATGTGTTGACAGACGAGGGGATTGTTGGCTCTGTTGGTATTGCTTAATTTTTTGTTACGTGTGATTATAGGGGTGTGTTGTTGACCTGGTCCTATTCAGCTTGTAGGACTAAGGGCATATAGTATTTTTAAAAGCACTTGTCCTCCTGTCATGCGCACCACCCGACACCAGGGAGAGCTCCTGGAGTATTCCACAGGCTCTTCCTACCTCTGGCTGTCAGAGAATTGTCTGTCCTTGGCTCTCTCTTCCTTTCTGGTACGTGTCCTTTTTCTCTCATTAGTCTGGTATGGTTTGTCCAATAACATGAATGGCTCTGAGGCCCCTCCAATTTGCCATACCCTCCCTCCCTTCATTACTGTCAATTAAAAACATCTATGCAAAGGATGATCATTACATTAGTGCCCTGGTTTATTAGATTAGACCAAAAAAAGGGGGAGTGATAAAATATATGGGGGGGGGTGTTCTCCTATGGAACATGATCAGAATTGCCTTTCCTAGTTCCAATGAAGCATGTAGAAGCATTGGGACCTGCTTCCTGCCTGTGTAATAGTACTAAGAGGATTTTGAATTTTGGTCTGATGTGGCAAGGGCTGAGTGGTCTCTGGGTCCTAACCTGTCACAGTAGCAAACTACTGAATCACTTAAAAGATTATTTCCATCTTGTCCCCTTAGCTTTTATTCTTGTGGCAAGTAGTATTTGTCTCTAAACTCACTTGAAGGAGATTGGGAGGTAGGGGTGAGAGGCAGATTATGTTTTTTCCCCTACCCAGCTACATTTCCAACATAAAGTATAGATTTAGTTAGGCAACTTTGCTCCTGAATCCATGACTCCATTTTCTACCCTTTTTTTTTCCTATATAGGAACAGGCAACTCTGGAAGTGGACATGTCTAGGATTAGAGGCAACTTTGTGAGTTTAAGAGGCAAAGAGATACTGAGTCCAATGAGTTAAGCTGACTTGCAGCAAAGGGATTTTCTTCATCAGAGAAGCTGACCCCTGACAAGAATATTGGCCCAAGCTTGACTGTTTTCCCCACAGATATGTACCAAGAATTGTTTGGACAGTGCAGAGCCAAGGGATAATACAAAATGCCTAACTGCAAACTGCTTTATATTCTAATGAGTTTTAACTGTCAGCTTCCCAGAAGACTGAGAGTTACTAAGTTACTAATTCCTGTTTAAGTTTGTTTTTGTCAAATTCCCATTTATGTGTGTCCCGTGTTATTTTTGTATGTAGGAAGAAATTGTCTGTCCCATGGATTCACGTTGTATATTGAGTACCTTCTACAGTTCACCCTTTTAGGGAAAACCCTAGATGTGGCCCATAACCCACAAAGTTATAAATAAAATCATCTTGAGGGCACCACTGTGGAGAATTTAATGAGCTAAAGCGTGTGAGAACAGGGAATCTAACCCTTTTTTATTAGAGGCCAGGTTCCCTCCTAGGTTTGGATCCGCTCCAAACTACATACGCCTACATTCCCTTAGCGGGAAAGGGATTTTTGCTGTACCCTACCCCTTGTGCCCGGCACTGATTCCTCAAGATTAGACATACAAGAGAAACCAGTATTTGAGAAATAGCAATCATTAAAGGCTTTGGACTTGAAGGGAGAGGAGGTGGCCGATGGTAACTATGACTTGAGCTAAACTGTGAGCCTAATTCTTCTCCCCTCCCCAAAGACCAAGACAGTGTAGGAAGGATTATAACCTTGAGGTGTTTGGGAAATATTTGTATATTTACCCTTGTAAGTAAATATTCCTTTGTAGAAGATAAGCTGGTAAAAGATAAGTGGCTAAATGGAAATGGAGAGAGAGGGGGGAGACAGAAAGAGAAAAATAGAGACAAGAGAGTAATAATCAAGAGAAAAACACAGAGAGAGACAGGGAAAGAGAATAGTCAGAGAAAGACAGAAAGAGATGAGGGAGGAGAAGAAGGGAAAGAGAGGGAGGGAAGGAGGGAGGGAAGGAGGAAGACAGGGAGTAGGAAGAGAAGGAGAGAGAGAGAGAGAGAGAGAGAGAGAGAGAGAGAGAGAGAGAGAGAGAGTAACCATTGGAAAAGAGACCATTAAGATAATAGCAAGGGGCATAGCTAGGTAGTGCAGTGAATAGAGCAACTGCCCTGGAGGACCTGAGTTCAAATGTGACCTCAGACACTTAACACTTACTAATCATGAGACCTTGGTCAAGTCACTTAACCCCAATTGCCCAGTCTTCCCCCCTCCAAAAAGAAAAAAATTGTAAGGAATTTGTGAATTGTGAATTAGTGTGTGTACTCCCTTACCTATTGGAGATGGCATGCTCTCCATTCTTTTTCCTCACGATCTAGTTTCTATATGAAGAATCTACTAGAGTCTACCTCTGGTTTCTCCTAATATATTGGGAACAGTGCTTAGGACAATGCCTGGCACATAAACGACTCTTAAATGTTAGTCATTAGCATAACCCAAGTGCCAAAGCCCATTGGCATGAGACATTTTCCTCATTGGTGGAGATCAGTGTCCTGGATCTATATGAGGGATAGGATGGGGGTGAAGTTGCCAAAAGTAGAAGACAGAGAACTCCACTTTCTTTGGATTTTCTTTGTTTGAGTCTCTTCAGGAATTTCTAGTTTTCAGAAAGAAGGACAATGTCAACCTCACTTCAGATTGCTGAAGGAAAAGATTGGAATCAGTATGCTTGCCATCTTGGGGTAGGGGGTAGAGAAGAGATGGGGAGATAATTTGGAACTCAAAATCTTGTAAAAATGAATGTTGAAAACTAAAAATAAATAAATAATTTCTGGGGAAAAAATAAAAAGAAAAACTCTGGGAAGAGGCTAACATGGGAGAAGCAGGCAATCTCCATCACGACTCTCTCCTCAGCTTACTACACCAGAGACTTTGGGAAATCTCCCCTTGGGAGAGATCTAGGGCACTCTCTTAGTTAAGCTGAGTTGTTTCCATATTCAAATGAAAGAAATCATTTGTTCTGTATTGTCTGGTATGTATTCTCCTGTGTATACTTTCTCTGATCTATGTTTTGCTTTCAACTTGGATAAATGGATTTCTTTGCTACTTAATATGTGTGTTCATACTTAGGGGTGGCTGGGTGGCTCAGTGGATAGAGTACCAGGCTTCGAATCAGGAAGACTCATCTTCCTGGTTCAAATCTGACCTCAGACACTTAGCTAACTTACTTTAACTTTACTTAACTATCTGTGTGAGCCTGGGCAAGTCACTTAACTCTGTCTCAGTTTCCTCATCTGTAAAATGCACTGGAAAAGGAAATGACAAATCACACTGGTATCTTTGCTAAGAAAATCCCAAATGGTACAAAGAATTGTACACAATTTAAAACAACTCAATGACAACAACATGCCATTGTAAATACTGCAAAAGGGTCCTGCCTCTCTGAATATCACGCATTACAAATAGATTTAGAGCTCAGTGGAACCTCAGAAATTATCTAATACAGGAAATCTTAACCTGAATTTAATTCAAAGAGGCCCATGGATTTGTGAATTTGGATGGGGACAGGAAGGGAAATGACAACTTTAATTTCACTAACTTCTAACTGAAATTTAGCCATTTCCTAGGTTACAGAAGTGAGCAACAAAACATTTTTTTGTTGTTGTTAAAGGGTCCATAGGCTGAACCAAATTGTCAAAGGGGCCATGGTACCAAAATCCTTCTACAACTCCCTCACTATGCAGATGAGGAAACCAAGGCTAAAAGAAGTTAAGTAACTTGCCCAAAGTTACAGATAGTAAGTGACAGAGGCAGGATTTGAACCCAGAGCCTCTGACTCTAATGGCAGCCTTCTTTTCCGTTACACCACACCCTACAACTCCAGAGCTCTGCTATTTGATTAATCAGAACCAACAAATGCCTCGACAGCTTCCTTCTGATGGATTTTGAATATCATCTTCATGTAGTCTTTATTTTTTTTTTGGTTTTTTGTTTTGTTGTGTTGTGTTTTGTTTTTGCTTTTTGGAGGCCCATTGGGGTTAAGTGACTTGCCCAAAGTCACACAGCTAGTTAGTGTGTCAAGTGTCTGAGGTCAGATCTGAACCTGGGTCCTCCTGACTCCAGGGCTGGTGTTCTACTCACTATGCCACCTAGCCGCCCCAATCTTCATGTATTCTTGACTCAGAGTCAGAAGGAACTCTAGGGATCATCTAATTGGAACCTCTAGTCCTTCCTCATTTTACAAGTGTGAACACTGAGACCCAGAGAGATTAATTGATTCGCCATGGAGTCAGAGGTAATAAATATCAGAGGCAGGATTTGAAGCAATCAGTAAGCATTTATTAAGCTCTTAGGGTACCAGGCACTGGGGATACAAAAAGAGACAAAAGACAGGCCCTGCTTACAATCTAATGGGGGAAATATATATGCACAAACTAAATACAGGACAAACAAGAAATACTTAAAAGAGAGAGGGCACTTAGAATTAAGAAGGGTTGGGAAAGGCTTCCTGCAGAAGGTGAAATTTTAGCAGGGACTTGAAAGAGACCAGGAGAACTAGGAGGTCTTGGAGGTGAGGAGAAAGAGCATTCCAGGGATGGGGAACAGCCAGAGAGAATGCTGGGAGCTAAGACTCCATCCCCTGACTCCAATTCCAGCCCATTTCCTCTGCATTCATCTTCCCCACCCCCACCTCACCTCTCTCTTAATTTGGGCCCCTTCTCAACACTTGAACTCTACATCCTTACATCTGCAAAGCAGAGCAGTCATAACCCCTGACCAGCCTGAACAGGAATTGGTGTGTCTGAAATGATCTTCAAATGTTACTGTGGTAACTAAGCAACCCCATGGAGCCACCGTGGCAGAATGGGATCAGGTGGGGACACTGGGAGGGATTGCATTGCTGTTTCCAACATATGGAATTAGGAGAGAGATTTTCCTTTGCTAGCACATAAATAGGCAGGCCACAAAATTCTGTCGTTTGGAGGCATTTCTGGATTGGAAGTGAGAGAGGGGTGGGAATCCCGATCAGTCAACCCAGCTCCAGCAAGAGACAGGGCCAAGGGGTGAAATTTGAGGTTTGGCTGACTTTCCATAATGTCAACAGATCTCATGGAAAACACAGAGTTAGTCAATAGTGAGAATACTGAATCCAGCCTCTTCATTTTCCAGATGAGGAAACTGAGGCAGACAGCCTCAGTTAAGTGACTTGCTCAGGGTCACACAGCTAGTAAATATCTGAGGCAGGATTCAAACTCATCTCTTCCTGACGCCAGGTCCTATGCTCTATCAAGTACAATATATCACCCAGTCTTCCCCCAGGTGTATTCTACCATTGCTGTTGTCTAGTTTTGTCCAACTCTTTGTGACACCATTTGGGATTTTCTTGGCAAAGATACTGGAGTAGTTTGCCATTTCCTTCTCCAGCTCATTCTACAGATGAGGAAACTGAGGCAAACAAGGTTAAGTGACTTGTCCAAGGTCACACAGCTAGTAAGCATCTGAGGCCAGATTTGAACTCAGGAAGATGAGTCTCCCTGATTCCAGGCCCTGAACACTATCCACTTTGCCACCTAGCTGCCCATTTAGAAGTAGCTGGCCAGATCCAAGGGTGGGAAAAGAATCAACAGTTCAATCCTGCAAAGGCAGATCAGAAAGATCAAGAATGAACAAAGGAATGGTCCAAACCGGCAGAAGCTGCCAGTTTTTGCTCTGAATTGAGCAGCCTGGGAGAGCTGAAGATTGACTCTTGCATTTGATATCTCTATTGGACTGCAGCAGAGGAGGAGACTGGCTCACCATGACATCTCACTGAGTGCACAGGGAGCAGCTGGGTTAGGGATGCTGGTAGACAGATGCTTCGGAGCACAATTCTCAGGAGTGCAATTGTCTGGGTGACTCGAGACTATTTGTTCTACTTGTGTTGCCCAGGCCCTTCTGGTGTGCTTGATAACCTGATGGAAGGCAGCCAGGGGAGAGACTTTTTAGCATGTCTATGGATCCTCAAGCAGCTCATGTGTTGTGCTTGGTATTAGGACTGGAGGCTACACTTTACAAGACAGTCGGATGAAACTGCAGTTCGTATTTAGCCTTAGGTACTGTATATCTCAGTACTCTACAATTGCTCCTCGGGGGTAGTGGGGGGGCGGGGGAGGGATCACCTAAGATACCCTACCTGACTCAGGCCTTCATCCCTTCTTACCTGGACAATAGTCACCTAATTGACCACAGGAACTTCTCAACCTATCCTCCAAGAGGCTACCAAAATGATGCAGTCACACCTCTTCTCAATAAACTCCAATAGCTCTCAATTTGTTGTTACCAGATTGTACGGAGAGCAAACACCAAACAGGAGTAAAGAACACTGGATTTTGAATCTGAGATTGTTGTTCAAGTTGTTTCAGTCGTGTCCAACTCTGATGACGGGTTGTTGATTCTTAACAATTGGTTTTTGTTGTTGTTGTTGTTTTTAGTTGTACCAGACTCTTCATCACCCCACTTGGGGTTTTCCTGGTAAAGATACTAGTTTGCCATTTTTTTTCTCCAGCTCATTTTACAGATAAGAAAACTAAGGTACACAGAGTTAAGTGATTCCCAGAGTCACGCGGCTAGTAAGTGTCTGAGGCCAGATTTGACTCAAGTCTTCCCGACTCCAGGACCAGCACTCTATCTGCTGTACCACCTAGCTGCTCCCTGTTACCTCTAGGATAAACCTAAAAGTTTGGTTAAAGGAGGCAAACAGGCTGGGTGATATGGAAATCCATTTTGTTTATTCCCCTAAAGCTAGTTGGATACATTCATATATGTAGCCAGATAAAATCTGACTGCCTGAACAAATGAATGAAAAGACTTAAATACATTTTAGAACCATTCTAATTCAGGATGGGTGTCTCACTCAAATTTATAATCTTTATAAATGTTTAATCATTGTGTGAGAAACAATTTTTTTTTTGCAGGGGGGAAGGCAGGGGAATTGGGGTTAAGGCAAGAAAGTATGATGAACAACAGCAATAGAGGGAGATTCTTTCCAATGGGAATTTCCCAGTGAAATCACAGATCCACACCATGGATTTTTGGGTGTTTTTTTTTGTATTCCTCTGTTGTAGGAAGGCCCTTACCAGGGGCCAGTCCTCTGTTAGTTTAGGTTAAATACTAGGGTTGAGAAAGAAAACACTAGTTTTGTATTTTATACTTGATTTTCTGAAATTGATTTTGTTCCCCTAACTATTTAAGTCATGGTTTTATATCTCTGAACTAAGTTCAGAATTCAGCTGGTCTGGAATGAATTAAGTTTAGAAATCAGTTCTCCTGCTTCAAGGAATTCAATCCTTGGGGGCGCAGGTGGACACTAGGGATTCCAGTCATGTATCTTTACACCACCAAGCTACCCTTCAAGGAGTTCTAGTTTGCTATCCAACTAAGTCTAGAACCATTATCTTTGACCTTACAGATGGACTCAAACAACAAATACTTAGCCACAGAAGGGAGGGAGGGGGTCGATACTAGCCCTCAGTCCCAATTTCCAACCAATCATATTGTTCCCTGTCCCTCAGCTATGTAACCAATCATGTTGTCCTCAAATCCATGATTTCATCCACCCCATCCTGTTCTTTGTTCTGTACTCCCCAAAAACTATAAAAGGGAATTGTCCTTCCACTGAGGTTTTTAACAAAAATTGAGACAAGCCAATGACTCCTTTATTAACAGGTTAACACCATATTAATAAATTTTTTTCTTGCTCAGAGAGAATGTGCCTCAGTCTACCTTTGTTGAATTTCATTCAATATAGGATGAAATGATACAGTCATAGATCATTCAACACTTAACAAAAGAAGGTTTACTTAGAAAAGAAGAAGGGTTTTCACTGAGGACACTACATTAATTCAGCTGAGTATGACTTCTGGGTGTTGATTTTACTCTTGGTCTTGGGTCAAAAGCCTCAGAGAGCAAACTGGAGCTCCTTACATCCTATTACAGTTAGGTGACCAGGAAGCTATGTCAGTGGCCTGATTCTTAAACCAATTAAGCCTTGAGTATAGTTTCAATATTGTTTTAAGAAAAATTAGCCTAACTTGCATGAGTCTTGATCTTTAAATATTACTCTTACCATAACCCTCTCAAAGAAACTCCCCCAACTCACATTGAAAAGTTAGGTCCCAATCAAAACAACTTTGAGGTACCACATCTCACCAGTCAAATTGGCTAAGATGACAAAACAGGAAAATGACAAGTGCTGGAGAGGATGTGGAAAAATTGGAACGCTAATGCATTGTTGGTGGAGCTATGAACTGATACAACCATTCTGGAGAGCAACCTGGAACTATGCCCAAAGGGCTATAAATA
>CM053593.1:153384028-153405931 GCA_028646575.1 Pseudocheirus occidentalis
CCTCTCTCTCTCTCTCTCTCTCTCTCTCTCTCTCTCTCTCTCTCTCTCTCTTTCTCTCTGCTCTCTCTCTTGCATCTGTCCATGAATTTGGCATATCTCCTCAATCATTCACACTCATACTATTCCACACTTTCCCACACACCCCTGATTATGAACTCAGACCCATATGCAATCATTCAAAGCTCATATACCAACACCCTAACATACACTCACACATATCCAATCATACCCATGAGCTGAATTCATCAAGTTGAGTCACACACACACACACACACACACACACACGCACACACACATACACACACACTTTCCCTGTCAGGCAAAGGCATACACACATTCACACTTCCTCCCTCCCACCTAACCCATGGAGAGAGCCATTTTGGGCCCAGTTTGACATCATTGGTGGAAATTTTGATTCAGACCATTTGGAAGAAGGTCGGAAGAGCCAGCAGCTCTGGGAATCCCCTTGGGCCTGGTCCTCCCAGCAGCATGAAAAAAGCATAAAGGGAGGTGGGAAGAGAACCAGGGAGAATGGGGCCAACAGGTTGACAGGAGACAGGGAGGGGAGGGCGAGTGAGCGGCTAGAGCAGAGAGCAGACCTGCAGGCCTTAGACTTTTCCTGCTAGGCCTCCAGGGGCCCTTCTGGGCAGTTCTTGCTGGTGAATCAGCTGAAGGTCCACTCAGATTCAGGGACTTTGTCCCTGGAGGACATAGGCAAAGGCAGGAAAGCATAAGCTGTGTCCATAGGAAGCTAGGTACTCTACCTCTAATGCCTGCTCATTGGTCAGTGCCTTAGAGCTTAGACTGTTGCTTTTTCCTTCCCATTTGGGTGAGGGCTAACAGGATAGGTATCTCTGCCTCAAAGGGGAAAGATACCCTACTTCCCTGGGGGGAGTCTCCCCCTTAGATTCATGGAAAGCAATAAGATCATAGATCTAGAGTTGGAAGAGACCTTAAAAACCACCAAGCCAAAACCCCTCTTGGAGAAACTGAGGCCCAGAGAGGTTAGGTAGTTGTTCAGTTGTGTCCAAATCTTTGTGACCCTGTGCCACTACTGTGGCATGCCAATACTGTCCATAGGGTTATCTTGGCAAAGAAACTAGAGTGGTTTGTGATTTCCTTTTCCAGTGGATTAAGGCAAACAGAAATTAAGTGACTTGCCCAGGGTCACACAGCTAGTAAATGGTTGAGACTGGATTTGAATTCAGGTCTTCCTGGCTCCAGGCCCAGTGCTTTATCCATTGAACCATCTAGCTGACCCTATGCTATAAGTAATAGCAGCTTGCATTTATACAGGGTGTTAGGGTTTGCAAAGCACTATGCATAGATCCTTTGGTCCTCACAACAACCTTGTGAAGTACGGCAATTATTATTCCCATTTTCACATGAAAAAACCGAGGCTGCGAGACGTTAAGGTCTGGCAGTTAGTCTCTGAGGTAGACACTGAACTCAGGTTTTCCTGATCTTGGGTCACACAACTATCCCCTAAGTCTGGGAGACTTGAGTAGAGGTTGGGGGGAGAGATTATGCAGTTAACCTCTACCCCTGTCTTTGACATTGACCCTCTCTCTTCCCCAACCCCACCTTGTGAGTACAGACAAGGAGGAGAGTGAGCACCCCAACAACAGCTTCAGCCCCTGCAGCGCCCATGACCGCAAATGCCTGCAGAAGCACTTAGCCAAAATCCGGGGCCTGAGCAGCAACAGTGGCAAGATGAAGAGCGTTGGCAGCATGGCCCACCGTGAAGACAGTCGGCCTATGGTGAGGCTCCTCCTCCTTCTCCCCAACCCGGATCATTTCCAGTCAGCAGCATTCATTTAAGTCAACATTTATTAAGCACGAGGAATATCTGAGATTCTGCTGGCTTACTCATGTTATTGTAGCATGCACAACTAACCCATATCCCACACCTCTTTCTACTAGCTCCCCTTCTTTCCTTCCTTTTTCCTCCCAATGTGGCCCTGCCCCTCTGCTCTAGTGACCCCCATCATCTTCCCAGTCCCTCCCTAGCACCTGCTTTTCTCTAGTGTCCCCTTGGCCCTTGACCACATTTCCCAGTGTTCTCTAAGCCTTGCTACTTTCCTCCAGTGTATCCCCAGCTCTTAGTCCCCTCTCCCCAGTTCTCCATTCTTATCTCTTTTTCTTTTGTGTCCTCCTAGCCTTTGACCATTTCTCCCAGTATCCCTTGGGTCCTGGTACTTTCCGGCAGCGTCCCCTCCCCCAGCCCTTACACCTCTCTCCCTTACTCCTCCTCCCAAACCCCATTCTTCTTAGGTGTTCTCCCAACCCTTGGTCCTCTTCCTATAAGATCCTCCTAACCTTTGTTCTTCTGTGGTGTCTCCACTCCAAGCTCCTGTCCCTTACTATCTCTGTGGCCCCCAGGATCCCACTGACCATTTCTTCTCTGTCTCAGCTTCCCTCCCCCCTGGTCCTTGCTCCTCTTCTAGCAGGACACCCTAGTCTTTGTCCCTCTGCCCCTGGGCATTCCCACATCTCCCAGGCTCTCCTGCATCCCCTACCCACTCAGGGAGCCCTGAGACCAGGTCATGTGACTTTTCTCACTTCCTATAGACTCAGGGTTCCTGTCAGAGTGAACTACACCGGGCTCTGGAGAGACTGGCAGCATCTCAGGGTCGTACCCATGAGGACCTGTACATGATCCCCATCCCCAACTGTGACCGAAATGGCAACTTCCACCCCAAGCAGGTAAGTCCTGGCTCCTAATACTTTCCATTGATCTGCAATCCCTGACTCCATTAAAGGTGACTGACTATTATGGTCAAGACCCCCAAACTCAGCAGAAATCTGGACCTGAATCCTAACTCTAATGAGAGCCTTCATTCTGACCTCAAATCTAACCACAATTTTGGGGCCAACTTTGATCCCAACCCCCAGCTCTGACTATACCTTGACTCCAGTCATAGAAACCATGGACCCTGAGCATTGGAAGG
This sequence comes from Pseudocheirus occidentalis, assembly GCA_028646575.1. Taxonomy (NCBI): domain Eukaryota; kingdom Metazoa; phylum Chordata; class Mammalia; order Diprotodontia; family Pseudocheiridae; genus Pseudocheirus; species Pseudocheirus occidentalis. Next base: position 153,386,980 of record CM053593.1, read on the forward strand.
GAGGGACCTCAGGAGCCAAAGGAATGTAATTTTAGCAATGGAAAGGAGCTTAGGGGTCATCTATTCGATATCTTCCTCTTTACTAAGGATGAAATGGAGAAGAAGCACCTTGCCCGAGGCCCAGCAAATGATAAATGGCGGTCTTAGAGTTTGAGCCCACGATGTCTGAATCCAAATCCGGCCTGCTCTCCATTGCACTGAATTCACTCTGCAAGCACAGAGGTCGTGCAGCAGATAGAGCACTGGGCCCAGAGTCAGGAGTCAAGCTTCACATACATACTAGTGACAGGACCCAAGGTGAATCACCTAACTGCTGTTTGCCTCAGTTTCCCCAACTGTAAAATGCGGATAATAGAAGCACCTATTTCCTTGGGTTATTGTGAAGATCAAATGGGATAACATTTGTAAAGCATTTAGCGCAGGGCCTGGAACATGCTGAGAGCTTAATAAGTGCTTGTATTTCTTCCTTCCTTTCTCCCTCCTTTCTTTTTCCTCCCTCCTTTCCTTCCTTCTTTACTTCCTTCCCTCCCTCCCTCTTTCCCTCCTTATTCTTTCCTCCTTCCCTCTCTCCCTCCCTCCTTCCCTCCCCCTTCCTTCCTTCCTTCCTTCATTCCTTCCTTCCTTTCTTCCTTCCACAATAGCTCCCCAGATTCAGAGACAATTATTAAATCACTGTTCCTGGGTTTGACATCTACCAAAAGAACCTCTACTGGACCATTATATAAAGGAGTAAGACATTTCTGAGCAAATTAGGCAGGAAGATCACTTAGTTCAATCCTGTCCTTTAAGAGCAGTGGGCACTAAGCTCCAAAGAAGTCACATGACTCACCCAAGGCCATTAAGCTGGTCATTGGTAGATAAGTACCAGAATCTGTATCTGGTGCCTTCCAGTCTAGGGGATTATGATAGACTGTCTTTGTACTGTTTCTGTTTATTTTGCAGTCTAGCCACCCTTCTAGTAACTTGCTAACCACTTTATAGATGTGTGGCCCCAGACTGATGTCCTCTATAACTTTCCTGGTCCCTAGGGTCCTGAGATCTTAGCTCCTTTCTTGGAGATAGGGGAAAGTCAGTCTGTTGGGCCAGTCTGTTGAGTCATGGTCAGCTTCTTCACCTTTCCCTCTGATTCCCACCAGCTTCATGATCCATGAAAAGAGCCTAGGTCCATCCTCCTGCTTCTGGACAGGCTGAGGGGTCAGGGTATCCAGGATCTGATTCCGCTGCCACATTGCTGTGTAACTTTGAACAAGTCACTTCTCCTTGGGCTTTGGCTTCCTCGTCTGTAGAATGAAAGGATTGGTCTAAATGTGTTTCACTCCCCTTTCCAACTGTAATCCTATGATTCTAACAAGAATGTGGTTGAACCCATTGAAAACTAGATCTCACAGCTGAAGAGCTGAACTGAGGGGAGAGGGAAGCTCATAGGTCCAGAGACTGAGCCCTGGAAGGGAGCCCTTGGAGCCCATCTAGGCCAATTCCCTTATTTGTAGGTGAGGAAACTGATGTTCTGAGAGGTTGTGACTTGAACAGTGTCTCATAGCTACCAGGTGTCTGAAGCAGGATTTGAACCCTGATTCCAAATCCCATTTTCTCTCCATGTTACTTGTCAGAAAAGACATAAGATCCAACAAGGTATTACTGACCTGGACCTTCTCTGTTTCCCCAAATGTTGGGATGGTAGAGGTCTTTGTGCTTGGTCACAAGGACCCAAGGTTAAGCTGACCCCACCTGTGCTCTAGCAGACTTTCTCATTTATACTATTCTGCCAGAAGAGACTCAGTCTTCTCAGCCCGAGAGAGCAGAACTAGGAGAACTGGGTGGAATTTACCAAGGGGCAAATTTAGAATGAATTGAAACAAAAACTTTCCCCAAATTAGAGCTATCAAAAATGCAATGGAAAAAGTCAATTTCCTTTCACTTAGGGGTCTTTAAGAGAAAGCTGGGTAACCATTTGTTGAGAATATTGTATAGAAAATTCCAGTAGAGGTAAGGGTTAGATTAGTTGGTGTCTGAGGTTCCTTCCAACTTTGAGATTCTGCCATTTTCTTTCTATTATTTCACTGAGTAAACCATGTATCAGTCAATAAACATTTATTAAGCTCCCATGTGCCAGGCACTAAACTAAAGCTCTGGAGATACAAAAAGAGGCAAAAGACAGTCCCTGTTCTCGAGGAGCTTACAATCTAATGGAAGAGTAGAAAGCATGCTTGCTCTGCTAGTACATACTAGTTGGAACTCTGGAGGTAAATCCTCTGAAAGGCAACTGTGGTATAGGGAAAAGAAAGTTGGCTTTAATGTCAAGGAGACCTGGGTTCAAGTCTTGCCTCTGACTACCAGCAAGTCATTTAATAATTTCCCCAGGTAACTCCATAAGACTGAGTTGCAGAGAAAGTACCAACACATAGTGACAGTTTCCTTATATGGAAGTTTTCTATGGTAAAGAAATCAGGTCCAGGCTTCCTAAAAAAATGAAATCTCAGATTTCACCTTCACTGTAATCTCAGCCCTAACTCTAAAACTGTCCAACTCTTCTCATCTAGCCCAAGGTGGACACACACACACACACACACACACACACACACACACACCATTCCTTCTTCTTTCCACTCCTTAAACACATACTCACATTCTGCCCTCAGTCTTCCAGCAGTCTACCAATTCCTTCTTTTGTGCTCTGTATACTCCTAAGGGCAGCTAAGTGGTGCAGTGGATAGAGTGCCAGGCCTGGAGTTAGCAAGATCTGAGTTCAAATTTGGCCTCAGACACTTACCAGCTGTGTGACCCTGAGCAAGTCACTTAACCTCTGTTTACCTTGGAGAAAGCAAGGTGGCTCAATGGATAAAGGACTAGACCTGGAACCAGGAGGATCCAAGTTAAAATCTAGCCTTAGACACTCATTAGCTGTGTGATCCTGGGCAAGTCGCTTAATCCTGTTTGCCTTAGTTTCCTTGTCTGTCAAATGAACTGGAGAAGGAAATGGCAAATCACTGCAATATAATATCTCTGTCAAGAAAATCCCAAATGGGGTCATAAAGAGACAGAAAGGACTGAATAATTGATACTCTTTTTTTCTTAACAAGTTTTTGTCTTTTTTTTGAGGGGGAAGGGCAGGGCAATTGGGGTTAAGTGACTTGCCCAAGGTCACACAGCTAGTAAGTGTTAGATGTCTGAGGCTGCGCCACCTAGCTGTCCCTGAACAACAATACTCTTTAAAATTATTTTTATTTATTTATAACATTCATTCAATTTTTTTTAGTTCCAAATTCTCTACCTCCCTCCCTCCATCCACTTCTTTACCCATTGAGAAGGCAAGAACAGTGATACCAGTTATATAAACAACAATACTCTTGATTGGCAGTCTGGTGTGGTGAATCAGATACTAGACTTTGGAATCAGGAAAGTCTGGGTTCAAATCCTACATCTGATAATTATTAACCATATGAAGATACCAGAGAAGTCATTTAACTTTGCTGTGCCTCGGTTTCCTCATCTGTAAAACTCAGAGGCAGGATTGATAGCCTCTTTGTCCCTTCCAGTTAAGTTCCCCTTGGTTGATGGCTTGGCTTGGTTCTTTCTCCCAAGGGCTTTTGAGTGTTTTCTCTGTTGCCTTGGCTTTGAGACTGGGTCAAAGAGGGGGTGGGTGTGTCTAGGTTTGACCTTTTTTCTCTGTATGAAATAACTCCTCCCTGTCCTTGTTTCTGACAGTGCCACCCAGCCCTGGATGGGCAGCGGGGGAAATGCTGGTGTGTGGACCGGAAGACAGGGGTGAGGCTCTCTGGAGGGCTGGAGCTCAGAGGAGAGTTAGACTGCCACCAGGCATCAGATGGCCTCCGAGATTGAGCTGTTTGAGGCCCACAGGCAGGGGTTCCCCAAACACTGCCCCCACCCCAAGAGACCAAGGAACCCACTGAGTCTGTGTTTGAATTGGGGGAGGATGGAGAGAGGCCAGAGAATCCTTCCTTCCTCCTCCCTGGCCTGGCCTTAATTTCTAATCCAGATTTCTCCCCTTGGTGTGAGTGTGCCCTTTGAGATGTCCTTCTTTGGGCTCCAGTAGCCCGAGGTCAGGGAGTGTGTGGACTTCCATGGCTATATCCCCAAACTGATCCTGAATTCTGGTCTTCAGCCTCCTGGGGATGTTTGCTTTTCACCCTCTTAGTCTGGTGGGCCAGGGGAATGTGTACCAGAAAGGAATTGGTCTGTAGAAGAGAATTCTCAGTCTAGAAAGAACTGTATAAAGGCAGTTCAGTATAGTGGTTAGAGAGCTGACCTCAGAGCCAGGAGGACCTGGATTCAAGTCCCGTCTCTGATACTGACTGGCTGTGTGACCCTAGGCAAGTCAATTAACCTCTCAGTTCCCTCAGACTTTAAGTTTCAGAGAAGATGTCAGCTTGCATTAGTTGCATTAGTAATGAGTGTTTCAAAACTCCTCTACCAATGCCACCACAGATCCAGTTCCTGTCCTAAAGAAAGTAATAGGGAGAAGGAAAATGCTTGGTCCAATTCTTCTAGCTGCTTTGGGCCCTAGGGTAGGTAGGGAGTTTGGAAGTGGTTCAAATGCAACTTCTGTGGGTTGAGGGTGTGGACGGGGAAAGAGAACTGTAAGATTCAGCTAACAAAAAACCTGAGCTCTTCTCAGTCAACTAGACAAGGAGATTTTTTTTTTGCTTTTTTTTTTCCCCCTCTCCTTGGCCAAAGACTCGCTTCCCCCTTCCTCTCCTCCATTGACTCTTAGCTTCAGGGACAGTGCCAGGTCCCAGCCCACATGGGTCACCCTGGGTTGCACCACAAATATGGCACACATTCGTTGGCTTCCTTCAAGGTCCAGTCCTGTGTTGCCTCCTGTAGCCCAGGCAAAGAGGGGAGTATATTGGCTGGTCACGCTTAGCCAGGACACTCATATTCACACTGGCTTGAGTGGTTATCTGGGTTAAGGGAAAAGGGGGTGGAAGTAGGAGGAAAGTAGGCTTGAGGAGAGACTTGAGTTAGGAAGGAACAGGCAGCCAAGATTTCAGGCACAATTGGGCATGAGATGCTTGAGGAAGTTAACATTATAGAATTTTGGAAGAGGTAGGGGAGTGTTTGATTCAGTGCTAGAATTAGGAGAAAGGAATGGATGTAATCCAGCAGTCCTGGCTTTTGGTCCCTTCCCAACCTTCCCATCCTACCCCTGGCTTCTGCAGGTCTCTTTCCCCATCCTGGCCCAGCCTCCTGGCTCTTACCCCTTGCCCTATGCAGCGCCTCCCTCCTGATGGCCCAGCTTAGCCAGGCTTTTCCCTGTTACTTCTGTGGGGCACACTGCTCTGAAGACATTCCAGCTTTCTTCCAGCAGACGGCAGGTCGCTGAACAGTGTTTTGTATAAGGACCTACCAAATCAGCAATTAGTGATGTTTGGTTGTTGTTGTATGTGTGTGTGTGTGTGTTTTTTTTTAAACAAAACAAAATTGAAAAATGTCCCAGTGATATTGTCTGATTGATTTATTTTTGATACTGGGTAGGGTAGGGTGGGGGACAAGGGCATTTCTCAAGGCTTTGGACCTGTTAATCCTTCCCTCTCTAGCAGAGGCATTTCTTCACCCACCTCCATATACCAACCCCAATGCCACCCATGTAGGAGAATACTATGACATATTTATATACCTCCTTGGAGGCAGTGTGAAGTCATGGAGGGAGGGCCAGCCTTGGGATTAGGAAGACCCAAGCTCTGCCCCTCACTCATCCTGGCTATGTGACAGTGGGGAACAACAGAAAGAGCCCTGGCTGGGAAATCAGAGGACACAGATTTAAATTCCACCCCTTTGTGATCCTGAGCAAGTCACTGACCCTCCACGGGCCTCGATTTCTTCATCTGTAAAATAAAACAGTTGGACTAGATAAGCTCTAGGTCCCTTCCAGCTCTAGATCAGATAGATAGATGATCCATGAGCACTCTTTCTGCACTCCCAAGCGATTCTCTAGGACTATATGATTCAGATGTACTGCATCTGTGCAGGGAATTTCCACAAACAGTAAAACTAGTAAAACAATCAAATCGGAGGTCTGAATAGTAAGCTCTCCATAGGGCTTAGAGGCTTGCAAAGCCCTTTCCTCGAAACAGTCCTGTAAAATAGACAGGGAAGCCATGTAAAATCACCTTGCCTACTCCAGTGAAGGATGGCTATGGATTCTAGTCTGGTAGTGGTGAATAAGAGGCTCTGGAGAGAGGGAAACCTGGAGGGAAGATGAAATCTGTCCTTAGCTGGAGTCTGTAGAACCAATCTGGATGGCATCTATTTCTGGGAAGGGGGTGTTGGTAAGGTTGAGGCTGAGCTGTCTCAGGAGGAGGATCAGATCTCCTTGGTTAATTTGTCAACCTGGGATGGGGGTACCACTGGGGAGAGGCTTGTCTGGGGGGATTAGGTATCCCAGGAGGTCTGCCCTTTTCTTGACTCCCTTTTGGCCCCCAGTACAGACAGACCCCTGTCTCCCACTCTGGAGACGTGGAATTTTTAAAAATGTATCTGTTTTGGTGGGAAGGGAGGAAGGAATATGGGGTATGGCTCTCATTCTTACTGAACTCAGTGTATGAGGCTGTGGCCTCTCTGCAACTTCTCACCACTGAATTTTGGTCAATGTGCAGTCTGTAAAATTAGATTCACAGACTCAGGAAGACCTCAGTTAGAATCCTGCTTCAGACGCCTGTTACCTGCACCTGACTAAGTCACTTAACCACTTTTCTCAGTTTCCTCATCTGTAAAATGAAGCTATGGTACCTCATAACCTCTTAGGTCCTTCCCTTCTCTAAATCAGCCATCCAACGCTCTCATAATCTTCACTCTTTCTCCCCATGGCTGTGCTGTGCCTGAGCAGACAGGCTTGGTGCAGTGGGTGGCAGCTCCCTTCCTATCCCAAAAATAGCTGGCAACCTCTGTACACCATGTGGTCTTCTTTTTCCAACCATTTTCCTCTCTTTGAGATTCCCAGCCTGAGGAGATTTTAGGAATTGTCTAGGTTAGTGGTTCCTAAACCTTTTGGTCTCAGGACCCCTTTACACTCTTAAAAATTAAGACCCCCCCCACAAAAAGCTTTTGTTTACATAGGTTATAGCTATATATATATATATATCATATAAGAAATTAAAACATTTTAGTATTATCATGAAAATATTTTTACTCTTTGAAAGAGTATTTGGGACTCCCAGGGTCCCAGGGCCACACTTGGAGAATTGCTGATCTGGACTGACCCTCTCATGTTACAAATGAGGAAAGTGACTCCCAGAGAGAAGTGACTTTGCTGAAGGTTACGTGGGTCAGAGGGCAGAGCCAAGATTCAAGCCTTAGATTCCAAGTACAGTGCTCTTTGCTCTATATCTGTCTCCCTTAGAGAACTAAGTCAATTCTTGGGCTACTCTGCCAGGCCCAACCCACAGGCCCCTTTCTTCTTCCCCTCCTCTTGTGGTTTATGACTGAATGTGTATGAGGATGCTTGTCAAGTTTAAGTTCTAAGCCACCAAGCTCAACTTCTAAAATGTGCCCCATCAACTTACAGCCCTCAGAAATGCACTCTCCTCCCCAGAATCCTGTTATTCAGGGGCCTCTAAGCCCCAAGGTGTGGGTGTATCTGTGTTACACCTCCATACCTATGGGGTATTTATGGGGTATGTGTAGGTGTCTGTATCAACAAACATTTATTAAAGCCTACTCTGTGCCAGGCACTCTACTAAGTAGTGGGGGGCACAAAATGAGACAAAAGACAGTCATTTGCCCTCAAGGACTTTACAAGCTAATTGGGGAGACACCATGTGAACAAAGCTGTCTACCTGAAGTGAACTATGTAAAGAGTAAGGAGGAAATAATTGATAGAGGGAAGGCATTGGCAGTAAGAGAGGGTGGGGAGAAAAGTCCTGAGAAAGCTGGAGCTTAGGGGAAACCAGAGAAGTCAGCAGGTGGAGTGGAGGGAGAAGGGCATTCCAGGCACGGGGACAACCAGAGGGAATGCCCAGAGCTGCCAGATAGGTGGAGGCGGGGTGTGTGTGCACCTAATGGCATCTTCACTCTCTCTCTCCCCAAACATACACATATGTACATGCATGCATATATACATACATGCATGCACAGACACATATATGTTGCTTGGTTGTTTTGGTCGTGTCAGACTCTTAGTGAACCCATTTGAGGTTTTCTTGGCAAAGATACTGGAGTGGTTTGCCATTTCCTTCTCCAGCTCATACAGATGAGGAAACTGAGGCAAACAGGGTTAAGTGACTTACCTAGAATCACACAGCTAGTGTCTGAGGTCGGATTTGAACTTGGAAAGATCACCCTCCCTGACTGACTCTGTGTGTGTGTGTGTGTGTGTGTGTGTGTGTGTGACTGTAGATGGGATAGATAGGTGGGCTCATTTTTGTTTTCAGTTCAGACTTTTTATTTCATTGGTATAAGCAAGTTACTTTTACTAAAAAGGCACATCAACAATCTTCTGCAGCCTAGAGAGTTTCCAAGCATCAGAGGGGACACTTGGTACCGAGTTTTTCTGACTTGGAGGGCAGCTCTTGATCCATTAGGACCCCATTGTCTCCCATAAATATACCTACAAGGAAAGCCAACCATCCTCAAATCAGATGAAACTCAGGGTCCCTGGAGAAGGTGTTCTGAACTTTCTGTGGGGCGAGTCAGGCAAATACTGTTCCCCATCACATACCCCTTTTTTCCTTCTCACCCTTAGGAATCTTGGGACTGAGTCAGGGGCAGAGGGAGATATTTAAACCACTTTCTGGTCTACAGAAGGAGGAGGAGGATGGCTTGGAAGGAAGTGAATCATACTCTTCATCTTCTCCACCGTGGTTGGTGTTTCTCTCTAAGTTTGCGTTGCCAGAGTCCAAAGGCTGGCATGGTCTTCTGAAGCCTGGCTTCCTTCTGCCTGTGTAAGCTAGTTCTGCCCCTCCCACCTTAAGACTCCAAGACCTTAATATCTAAACAGCCAGGACTAAGTCCAGGCCCAGTGACTTCAGTTCCTCAAAAGGTCCATTTCCTTTGGTGGGGGAAGACTGTGTTAAAGGCCAAAATCCTTCCTGTTGAGTCTAGGCCTGATCTTCCTTCCCCCCCTCCTCCCCCAGCTCAATTTCATTTAACAAACATTTATTGGATGCTTGCTATTCAAACTTCATTCATTCGTTCAACATTTATTAAATTCCTATAATGTGCCGGGCCCTGAGCTTGGCACTAGGGATACTGACACACACAAAAATATTCCACCATGCTTCTTACCCCCTAGCTGCTTATATTCTGTCAGAGGAAACACAGGCACACATCTTAGCAAATATAAAATATGAACACAGTATTTTCAGGAGTGAAATACTAGCAACTTTGGGGATCAAAAAAAACCTCAAGTTAGGAGATAGTTCTTGAACTGAACTTTGAAGGAAACAAGGAATTAGCACATTCCAGACATGGAGGACAGTCCTAAGTGAAGACACAGAGGGCAGAACATGGGATGTCATGTTTGAGGAAATAGGCCAGTTTAGCAGGAACTTAGAATTCATAAAAGTAGGTGGCACAGTAAATAGTGTGCTACATCTAGTGTCAGGAAGGCTCTTCTTCCTGAGTTCAAATCTGGCCTCAGAGACATATTGGCTGTCACTTGGGCAAGTCACTTAACCCTGTTTTCCTCAGTTTCCTCATTTGTCAAATGAGTTGGAGAAGGAAATGGCAAAACCACTGAAGTATCTTGGCCAAGAAAGTCCCAAATGGGATCTTGGAGAGTCTCAAATGACTGAAAAGACAACTGAACAACATCAAAAGAATATATAAAAAGTAAAATCTGTGATGAACCTGGAAAGACGACTGGAGTCAAATTGTTAAGGGTTTTAAAAGGCTGGGAGAGGTGTTCGTATTTGAACAGGGAGCCACTTTGGAGGCTCTCAAGCAGGGTGGTGACTTGGGCAGGCCCAGAGCTTTAGGAACTCAATTCAACAAACATTTAAGCCTTTTCTGAACTCTAGCACTGAGGGGGGATATGAAGTTTAGGCTCCTTTCCTGTCCTCTGAGAGTTTACAATCTAGTGGGGAAATAATCTGTGTGTACCTAACTTGGAGGCATCCTTCAAGCTAGGTACATTGTACATTTACAAAACAAAATACTAGGTAAAGTCTGAGGGGGAAGGAGGGGGGAAACAGAGAAGCCTTGGTGGGTGTGGTAGCACTGAAGTTGGACCTTACAGGACAGGTAGGAATTTGAGTACTGGAGAAGAGGCCATTGAGGCATAGGGGATTTGTAAGACATTTGAGCTACTCTAGGACCCTCTGCCTCCTCCACTGAAATGAATTTTCTTGTCTATGGTCTGGGTACCCCAGCGAGGGGTGAGGGCTTAGGGGAGGTGGGGAACCCTCCTTTCACAAAGGGCCCCCTCCCTGGCCCCAGTCTATTCTTGCTGATTTTCTGTCAGGGCCATTTGGTTTCAATTTCCCAGATCATTAGTGGTGAGGCTAGCTGATCAGGCCCCCTATGAAGGGTGTGGGGGCAGGGGCTGGGTTTTCTCAGCCAGGGAAGAAAAAAGTTGGACTGAGGAAAACAGATGGACCCCAATGTCAGAGCCCAGTGGGTGGGTGGGGCAACTTCCTTAGAGTTGGCCAAGAAATCTCCAGGAGGCCAAGCCACTGCTGCTTAGCATCTCCCCCTACCAAAGGGCCAACAGGGCAAGTACATGCCTTCCTCAGGCCTTCTGGAGGGGAGCTCCCCCTCTACCCATCAGACATTAGGGGCAGGAATGTTAATTGTGATGCAGTCAACATGGTACAGTGGAAAGAGGCCCAGCTCCAGAGGAAGAGGAAGTACCTCTGCTTCACTTTCCTCTTCTGTAAAATAAGAGGAGGTTGACCCAGATGGCCTCAAAAATCCCTTCTGATCTATGATCCTATGAGTTTCTATGCTCAGTCTTCCCCCTTCCCTCAGCACATACCCTTTCCAGACCCAGGAGGACGACAAAAACCAGCTGCTTTGCAAATGACCCTGAAACATGCTTAGCCACAGAAACTCTCCCTGCATTCCAGACCCTAATGGCAGTCACTGATGACCTAGAAAGGAAAAAGTCAAGATCGTGTGTGCAAGGAATGGGGAATGGGAGGCAGGAGGAAGGGTAAGGGGATAGAGGAGAGGAAAATCCAGGGAAAAGGGAGAGAAAGGACCATGGAAAAAGGGTAGGAGGCAATGGTGTGGGAAAACAATTGAAGCAGTCTGGGGGATCCCAAGGTTTGGGGAATAGGGACATGCTTGGCCCCAGTCAGGAAGTTGGCTTGATCACACCCGGTGAATAATTTCATTCTGGGGGTCTGAGTTGGGTTGGCCCCTGCAGTGGGGGAGGGGGATGTCTGCTGTTGATTAAAACCACTCTCAGCAGTAAGGAGAGCCTCCCCTAACTGCCCCTTCTCCTCCTAGTTCCCCCCCCCCCCATAATTTCTTAATTTCCCTCCCCCAAGACACTCTCTCCACCATGATCCCAGCCCCCCAGCATTTCCAGCCAGTAGGTTATATTGGAAGTAGAGTGGGGGGAGGGGGAAGGCAGAGGGAGGCCCCTCCAGCCCAGACAGGCTGGGGCTGTCGGGGAGTGGGCGGGAGGGCGGGGCTGGTGATGGGGAGAGGACTTGGGGCCATTACTGAGCTGCTAAAGTGCAAACAGCATATTTTCACCATCCAACAGCATTTAATTACACATAAAAACAGGGCTATTAAGCCAAAATTAAACCCTTGTTGGAGACATTTAATTCGGGGCATGACAAATTGCTTTCAGAGGAGGCTGCAGCAGTCTCCCCGGGGAGAAGCTGAGATTAGTGTCTTCTCGGGCAAACCAGGCATCCTTCCAGTCACCAGGCGCTGAATTCAGGAAGCCTGGTCTTCCTTCCCCAGACTTCAAGGATTCCCTGAACTCAGAGTGAGGGGCTCTCAGGCAGGGGAGGAAGGGAGGTGCTGATGGTTTCCTGGAAAGGTAAGAGGGGGACTTTGTTTCCAAGAACCACAGTGGTAGCGTCCCCAGTACGTATGTCCTTTGTCTTCTTGCCTGGGAGGGAGAGGCTGATAGCCCAGGAGAGGAGTGAGATCTACCGAGGCAGGGCTGAGAACAAGGTCATTCTGCTGGTAGGCTCTTGTCCTCAGATTCTCTCAGGGAGGGGGGAGACAGGAAAACCAGGACAAAAGAACCTCTGAGAAAAGAGCACCTTCCTCCTCCCCATTCTTCCTCCCCCCCTCCCTCCCTCATCCCTTTCCCCATCATCATTCTCAGAGGCAGTTTTTCTTCTCTGCCTTTTTCTACAGTCAGAGGTCTGGCAGAGGTGAGTGGTCAGAGGTCTGGATACTCTGTTATAGCTGTATTGTCCTAATACCTATATGACCTTCCAAATAAATGGCTTAGGGGATGTGTGGTTGGGTGGGAATCAAGGAGATGAGAGAAGCTGAGAAGGGTATAGGGAGTTGGGGTGTGTGTATAAATCTGCATAGGAGGGATCTCTGCCGGTGCCTCGAGATTAAGGTCTGCCCAAAGCCTCCTTCCCCACTTCTGCTCCCAGAAATCTCCTCCCCCAGCAGGGAGCTGGGGACCTGTCCATTTGATTTGAACCAGATGGACCTGCTTACAGCATTTCCTGGCCTGTTCCTCCCTACTTGCTCTCACTGCCCCCCTCCCCGGGGCCACCTTGACCTGTACCCCCTCTCAGGGCTTGGGGAGGGGAATGGGCCAAGGAAATTGGACAAGGGTGTTGAAGCTGACTCGGAGGGCTGTTGTTCCCCAACTCATTGGGAACGGTGAAGGCCTACTCACCATCCTCTTGCCAAGGTCTAGGCCAGCTGGCTGGCTAGCTGCCTGAACACATTTTAGCTTTGTCTAGCTAATAGGAATGGAGAGGGGGTAGGTTGGAAGCCGGATTACAAAAAGAGCAAGGAATACCCCCTTCATTTGGTTCTAGGGTTCTTCACCCTCCCATCTTGTGTTGCTGTGGGAGGGGAAAGAATACTTATCTTACTACCTATTTCCTGGCACTCTGTATCCCCAAATATTCTTTTTCTGCCCATGCCCAGGTTAGGTTGTCAGGCAAAGGGGACTCAGAATTTGGGGAGTGATCCCAGCTATCTATTTGTGAGCTGACTCTTTGGCAGGCAGAGATGGGGGAGGAGTTGAATTGTGGGGAGTAGTTGAATTAATTATCTGACTCCTCTAAAAACCCCTCCCCAGTACCCTCAGGTGCAAGGAAGGGAAAACCATTTTCAGGAGAGGGGGGATTTGAGGGACCAGGGCTGGGGGTGGGCCTGAGCTTGGAGGGAGTGTTCACTGTAGTTTCAAAAACTGGCATCAGGCTCTATACAGATGGCTTCTCAGCTGCGGCCCCTGCCTCTGCGGGCCAGCACAAACCTCTTACAGCTTTATTTCCATCCGACAACGACAACGTGAGCTGAATAAAATACAAAGATACAGACAGGGAGAGAGGGAGAGATGCTGAGCCAGAGCTGGGCTATAGCAGGCAGAAGTATCATTAGTTTCAGATAACAGAATTTAGAAGCAGCCTTGGACAAGATCATCCAATCCAACTCTCTAATATTGATTCCCCCCTGCCTCCCATCATGTTACAAACGAGGAAACTGAGGCCTAGTTAACCACTGTTAAGCAAATTGACCAAAGTTACCTAGATGGCAGAACTTTGCAAAATCTATCGTTTGTTGCACTTAGCAGGCTGCCTTTCTAAGAACAAAATGGCCTTCATTAGTGTCAGAAATACCCAGGGCAGTCAAGCCTGAGCCAAGGTTGTAGGTAGACTATCCTGGAGGCCCTGGTTCTTCCACAAGCACGCAGTGTGCTCTGGGTTGTTCTGGAAGGGGGGGGGGTGGGAGACTTGTGTCATTGAAAGGAGGGAATGCAGCCCTACCTCCACCCAGGGGAAATTGGAGCCGACTGCTCAGGAAACAAATTTAATTTTCCAGCATCTTGGAAGGTTTGTTGGACAATAGAGAAATTTTTTTTTTCTGTTTCCAAAAAAGTAAAAGACCAATAAAGTAAAAAAAAAAACAAACCCTCCCAATTTGCCTTTGGCTGAATTTTTTTTCCTCAGTTTTGCTTTTAGGCTCTTTGAAAGGATGGATCCCTGGGCTTGGTGACCTTGAGGCTGGGGGCAGGGGAAAGGAAGGCCTGGGGACTTCAGGGTTATGTACTGATTGGGGCTGTAGGGGGAAGGTCAGGCTAGGCCAGAGGGAGTCAGAGACTGGAGCCAGGGTAGTCTGGTCATGGGCTGTTACAGAGAACACTAGTCCCCCTCCCCCACCCCTTTGCACCAAAGTCCTTTGGGTCTGAGCAGGAGAATTCCTTTAATTTAGGGACAAGAATGGGGCCTGGACTTATGATTGAATTGTCACAGGAAACTCCTGGTGAGAAAACTCCCTTCTCCAGAGAAGGTTGGCATTTTTACAATATTTAGAGCTGTTTAGAGAGCACGGAAAGATTAAGTGATTTGTCCGGTGTCACATATCCAGGTGTCAGGGATTTGAACCCTGACTTTCCCCTCTCTCAAACCACTGGCTCTATCCTCTATGGCATAGAGTCTATGCCAATTTCAATTCAATTGAATCAATACACACTCATTGAATTATGTGTAAAGCAATGTGGATTGGAGATGGGGATGTTGAGGTTTGTAAATTGAAATTCTTACCCTTAGGGAACTTTCTGAGATGTAAAGGGTCACACGGAAAATTTAACAATAGGCTTTCAGTTGGAGGTAACTAGCACCTCCTCCCCCCTTATCCCTTGCCTCACAGCCCCCACCCCCGGGGGAAAAACCTAAGAGAAAGGGGAGAATTCTCAAATTTTCTCCTCTGTCCCTTCCTCCTCTCCCCAAAGTGTTCTGTCTCCCCTCTGGACACAGTGGGGCTATGATAAAATTGTGTGTATGTGTGTTTGGTTGTTTCAATCAGGTCCAACTCTTTGTGACCCTATTTGGAGATTTCTTGACCAAGAAACTGGAATGTTTGCCATTTCCTTCTCTAGCTCATTTTGCAGATGAGGAAATTGAGGCAAACAGGGTTAAGTGACTTGTCCAGGGTCACACAGCTAATAAGTGTTCTGTTCAAAGCCAGATTTGAACTCAGGAAGATGAGTCTTCCTGATTACAGGCTCAGCACACGGTCCAATGTCTCACCAAGCTGGCCCTTACAATAGAATACTCCCTCCCTAAAAAACTAAGTCATCTTCCTTTCCTACCCCTAAACCCAAACTGAGTTAGAATGTAAATGTGAGGTTTAAAGTACTTTTAAATGTTTATTAGGCTGCTGAGTAGAAATTTGGTATAGCAGTTAGAGAGCTGGTATTGAAGATCCAGGTTCAAGTCTTGATTTCTGTCACCTAATGAATGAGTGACCTTGGGCAAGTCACTTAACTTCTCAGTGATCTAAGTGGCTGAGAAGGTGCTCACCTGCCTTGGGCTAGGGAGTTTGCACACTTGGGTGAGCTTAATACTAATGAAATCACAGATCCAATCTTTATCTTTGCTAAGATACTTACTACACAGTTAACTCTACTAAGTCCCTGAATAATGGATGGAATTAGAGTGCTGGGCTTGAATTATAAACATAGGTTCAAATTCTGATCTCTGACGCTTGGCAGTCATATGACCTTGGGTAGTCATTTAACCTCTGTGTACCTCAAGCAAGCTTCCTAGGCCTGTTTTTACTAAGTCAAATAAAAAACAAACAAACGAACCACTCCTATTAAGTCATCATGGAGTAGTGGAGAGGTGGCCAGGATCATACCAGTAAATGTTTAACAATTGTTTTTCTGGGAAAAAAAAGTGCACCACAGCACACTTTTAAACTTAATCTATACTGTTAATCTTTTCTCTTTCACTTTCAGAAGTCTAGACAATCAGCACAACAATCAATCAAGTCCCAAGTTGTAGCTTTTGCTGATTTCTGAGGCATATATGATCATGCTGAAAATTTAACCGTCGACTCTCATTTTGAGCTAACTCCATCCAGTGCACCACTGTTGTATCCTCTTAGAATACCTATCATTTTGCATGTTGTAGCTTTGTCTGTCTGTCTATATCTATCTATCTATCTATCTATCTATCTATCTATCTATCTATCTATCTATCCATCTCAATCCATCTACTTGTCTCTCTCCATCTCTCTCCATCTACTTCTCTCTCTCTCTCTCTCTCTCTCTCTCTCTCTCTCTCTCTCTCTCTCTCTCTCTCTCTCTCTCTCTCCCCCTCTTCCTCCATCTTTGGTTTTTGCCTACCTTGATTTCTAGAGCAAAAAAAAAAATACATCCATGACATGTCATTGGAAGCCTAACCCAGGTTGGTTACCATTTCTTGAGACAACATTACTTCAGGCAGTTGAGATGACAGGATTTGGTTAAAGTTGGATAACTGTGAGCAGCATAAAATCGCTCTCAAATATCTTGAGAGAGGAGGGGAAAATAATTGTGTATAGCCTTCTGCCCTGGAACCAGAGAATCCCTTTAGCTTAAAATGATTGCCCTGGGGCATATTGAAGATTTTGAAGTCAGTTCACCCACTTCCTGGAGTTCATATACAGAAAGTCTATACTTTTCTGAAGCAAAGAAAGATCAAGGGTCTTCATCAGATGCATACAGAGCTCCTGAGAGTCTGTGGGACCCAAATATATACAATGGTAAGATACCCCTCCAACACCTGCATCTCCTAAGACCAGGTCATTTGAAAAAATCAAAGGGTTATTGAAAGCAAGCTTCTTATTTCACAAATGGAATGAATAGCTTAGAGAGGACATTGCTGTATAAATGGAAAAGCTTCATGGTCTCTTAAGACGGAAATTATGAGGATTTCTTAGGTGACACTGGGGGATTACCTTGGATGTGGAATTTATGATAAAGAGTTCTGAAAATCCTGTTTGCTTAAATCAAATTCAGTACATATAAAGGTGCAAGATAAATCCCTTGTCAATGACACTGTATAACATGTCTCAGAAGGGAAAGGAGAAGTTTCTAGTATTAAAACCATCTATAATTCCTAAAGAACTCTTGGCAGTAGGGTCAACAGAAGCCTAGGGAAATGTATGCTCCCCAGTCAATCAAGAAGTATTCACTAACAACCTATTTGTGACAGGCACTGCTCTATGTTCTTGGTAGAAAAAGACAAAAATGAAAGGCTGAGCCTCACAGGCTGTTAGGTAGTGCAATGGTTAGTGTTGGACCTGGAGTCAGGATAACTGGAGTTTAAATCCAGCCTCAGACACTTACTATCTGGGTGACCCTGGACAAGTCATTTAAGATTTGATTCCTCAGTTTCCCCATCTGTAAAATGGGGGTAATAATAGCACCTATCTCTCAAAGTAATGAAGATAAAATGAGATGTGTGTAAAGTGCTTTGCAAACCTTAAAATACTATATTAATCAATCAATAGACATTTATTAAGTGCCTGCTAATGTGCCAGGTGCTGTACTAAGTGCTAGGGATACAAAAGGAGGCAAGAGACAATCCTCACCCTCAAAGAGCATTTAATGGGGGAGAAAATATGCAAACAAATATATAGAAAGCAAACTGTATTACAGGATAAATAGGAAATAATAAACAGGGGTAAGGCACTAGACTTCAGAGAAGGTAGGGAAGATTTCCAGGAAAAGATGGGATTTTAATTGGGACGTAAAGGAAGATAGGGAGGTCAGTAGTAGGAGCTAGGTATTATTATTATTAGGAGGAAGAGGAGGAAGAAGAGGAGGAAGAATTTACCTTCTATTGGGAGAACAAGCACGTATATACAAAACAAGTATATACAAAATGCAGAGAGGGTATAAATAAATAACTGTTTATACTTTATATATATATATATATATGCTATATAAAAGTTTATACTTTAGTAGGTGTGAAGAAATTGCTCTATCAGCTGGGTGAATGGACTTGTACAGCATCAGCCATTGGATGAAAATGACTGAAATATCACATAGTAAATATCTAGCAATTGGCTGAGAGCATCAGCCATACTCCCTTGGGCCTATGTTTAAAAAAAAAAACAACCCCAAAGAATAGACTAACTAGTCTGAAGTCAGTAGAGACAGTGAGCTGTGAAAAAGAGTTCTCTCTTCATTTTTACCCTTGCCTTTCTTTTAGAGTTAAATAAAAGTGAGGGAGAGTGGATTTCTCTTTCATTCTTCCTACCCCCTCCACCACTGTCAGTGGCATCTTATAGCAGGTGAATAATGTGGCTATAGGAGATATTAACTTAGCAGAGGACAGGTGACTGGATTGAATGAAGCCAGTTAGCAAGAAGATTCAGCAATCCAGTGTCTGCAGCTCCTTTTTGGAAGATGGGAAGGACCAAGGTCAAGGGAGAATTCTGCTAGTTCTTTCTGAAAGTGCCAGGATGTTAGATGGGCCTGAGATGAAGGCCATGGAGACCACAGTCAAGTTGTGGAACAGATCCAGGGAAAACTTTGAGAAACAATTCAAGAAACATCAGTGGCCTGCACAACCCATGGCTCACGGGCTGTGAGAAACATCCTCTACATTTTTCCACAGGCCTCATGAAATCCTTTGGTCTGCTGCAAGTGGTCTGCTGGCTGCAGGTTGTACAGTCCTGCTGCAGCATCTGAAGTATAAGTTGCCCCCTGTTCACACAGGTCTTGGCCCCAAATGGATTCTATGGGGATCTACTTTTTTTTACTCCCATTTGTGTGCATTTGTGGGAGAGTATGCCCTAGGTTTATGGAGGGTGGGTGGGGAGAAAGATATTATATTTCTATTGTATCTACTATGCTATTTCAGTCTTGACTTGATTTTGTCCTCTGAATGACTAAAAGTGAACACACCTGTGGGGGCTCCTGAGCTTTGGTTTAAGAGTATGGACCCACATAATGCCTTGTTCAGTACTAACAAGGGGATCTTGGGACCTAACTTTTCTTTTTTTTTTCTTTTTTCCCTCATTTTTTAAAAAATGTATTGACTTGTTTAGTTTCAGATTTTCT
>CM053593.1:153406431-153435447 GCA_028646575.1 Pseudocheirus occidentalis
GAGAGGGGGGAGGGAGACAAAGGGAGAGAGGAGAGGGGGAGAGTAGGATAGGGAGAAAGACAGAGTCAGAGATAGAGAGACACAGAAAGACAGAAATCTTGCCCCGTGCATATGGAGTGGGGGGGGGGTCTACAACCAAAGCCAAGTCTCTCATAGGGAGAAGGAAGATGAAATACAATTGAATTCTTTTCCCTTCCCTGGGACCCCCAGAAGATTCCAGCTGAGCCTAAATCCATCCTTAAGATCCAGGTGTCAAGTCAGGCTGATATTCTTTCTCTTCATCAGAAATGAAGATAACATTTTGGATGAAGAAAGAGGTCAAAAGTACCCCCTCCATGAGAAGGGCCACCTCTAAAATCTTCAGTCTTGGCAGCCCAGAGTCAGACTGAGTAAAGAACCCTAGCCAGAATTCCAGATGTTGGCAGCTAGACAGGAGGCCACATCTGGTTTGTGTCAGAGTCTTTTTTTTTCTCAAGGAGGTTACAGGTTCCTCCAGGCGTGGCAGCTAGCCCAATGCCGCCTTTAGGTCAAATGGCATTTTTCAGCCCCAGCCAAATCTAGGTTTCAGCTCTCTTTTTATTCTCTGAGTTCTTTGAAGGGGGGGGTTATTTTTTTTAAAAAGTGGACAAAAGGAAACCAACCAAGGAGGAAATCAGACTTTCAAAAGGCCTTTGACTTGGTCCCACACCAAAAACCATTCCAAGTGAGTCACCATGAGATTGGGGAGAATGTTTTGTCCAGGGATAGGGGACTGGCTTAGAGATAGGAACAAAAGGTAGGGATAAATCAGAACAAAAGGCAACAATCTCAGGGAATGCTGCTTGGTTTCATCTTATTGAACGTCCCTTTGCTAATTATCCGGAAAGCAGAATGCACAGAGAATTCTCCAAACCTGTAGATGACATAAACCTTTTGTTCTAAAAGGAGCCCAGAAGCCTGGTTCTGAAACCCTCCTTTGCTGCTCACTGACTGTGTGACCTTGGGCACATTACTCTACTCTCTGGAGCTCAGTTTTCTTATCTGCAAAATAAAGGGGGCAGCAAGGTGGCAAAGTGAATAGAGCACTGACCCTGGAGTCAGGAGGACCTGAGTTCAAATCCAACCTCAGACACTTAACACTTATCAGACATGTCACCTTGGGCAAGTCACTTAACCCCAATTACCCTACCCTTCCCCCTCCAAAAAACAAAAAATAAAATTAAAATAAAGGGGAGGGTGCTCTGGATTAGGGTTCTTTCCAGCTCTAAATCTTATGATTCTATGAATCATAGGATGACCTCACAAATCTGTATAAGTAGGCAGAAAAGCAGCAAATTAATTTCCTTGAGGCTAAGTAAAAGGTAATATATTTAGGGAAAAAAGATTCCAAACTAGCCATAAGAGATGACAGGCTCCCAATTGTATTTTATAATCCAACAAAGGGGTCTAGGAGTCATCACAGACTGTTCCCTCAGCATCTTCTTTTTTGCTGTTGCGGACAGAAAGACTCATAAAATATTCGTTTTGGTGGGGTTTGTTTTGCTTTTTTTGGAGGGGGGAAGGCAGGGCAATTGGGGTTAAGTGACTTGCTCAAGGTCACACAGATAGTAAGTGTTAAGTGTCTCAGGTCAAATTTGAACCCAGGTCTTCCTGATTCCAGGGCTAGTGCTCTATTCACCATGCCACCTAGCCACCCCATGGCCCATAAAATAGTGAACGTATTTGTCACCTGGAAATAAAACCAAGGATACCATCTTCCACCCATATACAACCATGGTGGTTCCTCAAAAAGACCTTTAAATGGGGGATTATGTCAACAGACTTGGCTGTAAAGAGCTATGAAGTTATCCAGTGTGGAGGAAAGGAAAATAAACATGGGAGACAGGTGACACAGGTTCCAGTCTTAAATCTGACAATTACTATCTCTGTGACTGATGGAGGCTGCTTCCCCAGTTTGCACCTTGGTTTCTTCATCTGCCAAATGAAGCTATGAATACCTGCCCTACCAACTTCATAGGATCATTGTTTAGAACTGTAAGACACTATAGGAACGTCTTTGTCTATGTTTGTCTTTTGTCAGTAGGGAAGATCCAAAAAAAAAGGTGGAATGGGAGAGCGGAGAAAGAAGAGTTTCCCAGTAAAGACAGACTAAAAATAAAAAAGCCTCTCTAGTCTAGAAGGATGAAAATTGAGAAGGGATAGAATCAAATCCTTTAACACCATGAAGGACACAGAGATATCCTTGGAGACTTACACAACCCAACCTTGGATGCTGGTACTTCGGGGCAACCCTGAGTTGTCAGAGAGGTCATTTTGACCCATGGGTTTTTAAGCTGGGATCTGTGGACTTGTTATTTTTAATATTTTGTTATTTTAATATTTTGATAATTGGGTTCCTTTATGGTCTTATGTACTTAAGAACATTATTTTGAGAAGGGGATCTTGGGCTTCACTAGATTGCCTAAGGGATCCCAGGACACACAAAAAAGGTAAGCAACTTCTGTTATAAACAAATAAAAGAATGCTCCACTTTACAATGGGAAGGGAGCTTATGGGTTTTGGGGGGTTGGTTTTTTTTTAAGAGAGAAGGGGCATTTAGGGCCTATCCTTAACCTTTTATCAGAAAGGTCAAGGAGGACAGCTCTGCTCTCCCACAGACAAGGCTTCTCTTACAGCCAGTGAGAGAGAGAATTTGGGGGTTAACCCAGGGTGGTATGTCTAACTACACTCTCTCTCTCTCTCTCTCTCTCTCTCTCTCTCTCTCTCTCTCTCTCTCTCTCTCTCTCTGTCTCTGTCTCTGTCTCTGTCTCTCTTAATGACCTCTCCCCTCCAGGGCTCGGGGACAAACTGATTTTTTCCTTTGTTAATTTTTCATTTGACATTTGAAAAGTCCCTTTCCTAACAGGAGCCATTATGGTCCTAATTCCAGGGAATAAAACCTACATATCCGTCTTCCATGCCTCACTCCTAACCATTTTCCCTATTAACTGGAGTGGAGCTTAGTGATGGGCTTTCTGGAAGTGTCAAAGAGCCAGCTCTGTAAAGTATTGATCAGGATTCAAAATGGAGCAGACACAGCTCTATCCCCAAGGTGCCTAAACATCTTGGTGCTATGGCCAAAGCATCTTCTTCCCTCCCCTCATTTAGGTTCCAGTGTACATTCCCCATTGCCATGTGGCAGAATAATTCTCCCTCTAAGCAGAACAGCCCAAGATAGCTCAAAGTTGACTCTCAGAAAGGCTTGTTTGGATGGTGGGATTCCCTGGGGCCTTGGAGCAAGATGGGCCATCATCCAGTAACTGATGAAGACAGAGTCCTAGATAAGGTTAGGAAGAAAATGGCCCCAAGTTGGGGCCACCTAAATGGATAGCTCTTAGCTCAGGACTGATGGGGTAGCAAGGACCAGGTTTAGTTTATGGTCTTCCTCTTCTTTCTACATGACTTTATTCTTCCCCTCAGACACCTTCATAAGCCAATAACCCTCCACACTCATGACTCTGTCTTCGCTCTCTCTAACCACCTTCAGACCCCTTAAGGGAGGGGACCCATAAGTTGGGCCAATGGAGCCTTCCCTCCAAGAAACCACTGCCAAAATCTGAAGGGTTACCAGCCAAAAGAGGCTGCTCCTCCCTCTGCTTCCCCTTGGCTGGAGCCAAGACCACCCACACTGGGTACCACACTGGGTGGGGCACTCAGCACCTGGGCAGGCATCCAAGCCCTGTCACTGAGAGAGGGGGCTCAGAGGACAGAGTGATTAGCCCAGCCCCTTCCTCTGAGACTTGGCTCCCAGAGGGTACCAATCCCTATTTGACAACACTACTGACTTCAGAGAGAAGGGCCCCAAATATAGGTCACAGAAAGAAGATGCTCCTTTTCTTAATCATATATTTACTAGCACAGAATTTGGCTTATCACTTGTTTGTGACTAACACTAGAAAGACACTAAAATCACTCTCATTCCTACTTCTTCCCATGATGTTCTCCTAACCCATTCCCTTCCTTCAGCAACCCCCCAGCCCATTCCCCTCTTCCTCAGTATACCCACAGCCCCCTTATCCTTCTCCAGTATCTCCCAGTTCCCTCCAAAATTCTTGCTTCTGTCTGCCAGTGTCCCTTCTCACCTGACCATCTTCTAGGTATCTGACCCTTAATTTGGCATCTCATAGCCTCCCACCCCACTTCATCCTCTCCCTTTCTCCCACTAGTGTTCTCCTAAGACTCTTGCTTGATCAGTCAGGAACTGATAAGATACTTACTTGTTTACAACTCATTTCTGTGAATCGTAGGCCTAATCATCTACACAATTGGGGCAAGTTGTCATTATCAGGGACTTCACATCCTCATCCAACTACTGTCTTGGAGCCAGAAGACTCAGGTCCCTGAGGAAAATCAGTCACCTTTAACCAGGGTCTCTACAATACAGGAAGCCACTGTGACATAGAGTTTAGAAGTCTGTCCAAGAATTTAGACATCCTGAGTCCCAGAATGGAGGCTTTGTCCCCCTAGTCCTCCTCCATCTCCAGCCACTATAAGAGAATGTGTTGGGTCAGAGGAGCATGGCTCAGTGGCAATAGCACGGGATTGAAGTCCTATCCCTAGCTCTGTGACCTTGGTCTAAATCACTTCACCTTTTGGGGTCTCAGTTTCTTAATTTGTAAAATGTGAGAAGGGGTTTGGATTCAATGATCTCTAATGTCCCCTCTAGTTCTAACCCTATGGTCCTATATGATCATCCCCCAGGGAGTCTGTTTCTTTAAATGGACAGCTCCTAGGGCCCAAGGCACCAATAGTCCTCAGTTCAGTCAATTGAGAAAAGCAAACAAAAACAACCCGGTCCTCCCCCTCTCCAGCCCCCAACTGTCCATCCCATTCCCCCACCCCCAGGGAAGCAGATTTCTGGGAATGCCTTGTTCCCATAAGGTGACTATGTTCCTGGCACTGAGGGAAGGAGATGCTGTTTGCTATATGAGATAAAAATTAACCCAGGCCCATCATTCCTTCTCCTGCTCCACCCCACCTTACCCCTATCCATCCTGGGAGAACCCAAGACAGAACTTAAGAGTCCCCCAGCCTTGCTCTTATCTTTAGGCCAGCCCCTCCAGTGTTCTCACTGGAAGATACCAAGAGGTAATGGCCAGCATACCACCTCCACGCAGCTGCTGCTGTCACTGCTGCTGCTGGCAGCAGATTCACAGAACTCTGACGCAGATGTCCCATGGCCTCTCGCCTCTGGTGACCCCCTCTTTGTTAATGCACAACCTGTCTGTCCCACTTGCTGTGGGGTGGAGTTGAGGGCAGGGCAAGAGTCTTCTGCCTTCGGGGCAGATGGATAGGCTGAGAATCTCCCGATGAAAGGAGACTGGGGGCGGGGCAAAGAGACATGGGAGGCGGCAGGACCATGGTTGTTCCACATGAGAAGGGCACCCCAAGCATGCCTACTCATCATCTTTCCCTCCTTCTCACTACACCTACCCCCAGCTACACCTCTGTCTGGAGGGAATCTGAGTAAAGAAGAAAAAATTGCCTGAGGATCAGAGGTAGGGTGGAAAGAGAAAGTTCAGTGAGAAGAGGCAGCCCAGAAAGCTTCCAAAAGCTCTTCTACCAGGGCAAAAAGCAAGCTGTGAACCTCAGTGAGGGCCAAACATGGGCAGCAGGGCTGTGCCTAGACACCTAGGCAGGAAAGAGGGAGTCGTCCCTGTTTGTTTTTCCTAGGAAGAGGTCCAACAGGAGCCTGAGCTCCTGGACATTCTCTGTCTAGTGACTGAGTATGTAGGAAGCTGGGTAGTGTTTGGAAGGTTCCAAACACATTACCTCTGTTTCACTGAGGACCTAGTCTCAAACCTAAACTGTCTAGCCCTGGCAAGGGCCAGGCAGGTAGGGCACTAGCAGACCTCGCCAACTGGACACCTTTTCTCCTTCTCCCTTAGAATTCTCAGAATCAAACTGAGTCCTAGATGGAACATGGAACAAAAAACATGTGCTCCCAGAGGGGTATGGGGGACACAACTGCCATCCTGTCACCCTCAAAAATTGATGCAGGTGCACGTATACACACACACACACACACACACAGCTCCAGGGCTGGCTTACATGGTATGTTGTTCTTTTAATGATCCAAAGGACTTGGAGGTACTCCCTTTCCATAGTTGAAGGTTGGTCACTCCTTCCCCACTCCTCTCCTGGCTAGGGACAGATAGGGAGCACATCTAATTTATCCTGTATAACATCCTGTTTGTAAAGAGTTTACACACTGTCTCCTCCTTTAGACTATGAGCTCTTTGAGAATAGGGACTATTTTTTTTTTTTTACCTCTTTGTATACTCAGTGCCTGGTAGATAGTAGGTGCTTAATGAATGCTTGTTAGATTAACTTAAGAGGAGATGTCCAGAAAGGGCCACACTGCTGTCTAAGCCTTCTCTTTTAAATTCTCACCTCCAAGGTTTAGATCTGCTCAGAGATAAGCTGGTACAGTCCACCAAGCTCACACCAATGTCTGGCACCATAGGAGTGAAAGCCAAAACTTACACCTCTGGAGAGAGGGATCCAACCACATCCACAGAGCTAGAGATGTTCCAGCTGTGGTTACCCCCCAGGTCCCCTTCAACATGACACAGGGCCCATCTTCTACTCACTGGCCCCTGCCACTTCCAAAGTCCCTAAAGAACAGAGTGGAGGGTCACTTCATTCAAATTCATCTCTCTTGGTTCTGTCCAGGTGTTCATTCAGATGTTCTGAGTGCCCCATACACACCACACACACACACACACACACACACACACACACACACACACACACACACACACACACCACCTTTCCCTGTCTAGTGAGTTGATGGGGCAGGCAGGGCTGAGGTCAGGACCCCTAAGGGCTGTCTCCTTCCTGTTTTCCCCAGCAACCTGCATCCTGCTCCCACCAGCTGCAGAGTAGCGAGGAAGCAAAGAGGCTGGGGCCTTAGGGTCAGGAAGCTTAGGGGCCCAGAACCCCAGCGTCTGGTGTGAAGACTTAACAATGAGAGAGCCTCAAGTACTAGGAAGAGAGAGAGAGAGAGAGAGAGAGAGAGAGAGAGAGAGAGAAATTGGGGGTGGGGGAGATTGTCCTCTCCTTACACAAACACTTCTTTAGTTTCCCAGTTCTCCAATCCCAGTATTCCAGTCACCAAAAAAGTTAATACACTCACATTAACTCTCCCCTGTCCAGATCTGGGAGCCTAAAATTCAGGTGGCTTCAGAGAAAGGGCTTCCCTACCCAACCCTCTGAAAATGGGAATTGCCAGGAGAGTGGCATTTCTATATCGTGGAATGAGAATGGCTCCAGCCAATCTTCTCCCCTACTGCCCCTGAATGACCCCAGATGCCCTTTTCCCCCAGTTCTGAGAGATGGATTGAGGGCTTTGGGAAAGGGGAATTCTTTCACCATTTCCAGCTCCATGAATTCTACTGTGATACCAAACTTGGTTCCCAAGACCACTTAGGTTTCACCAATCTACCTTCAACCAGATTAAAAGGAGGAAGGTTGTACATCAGGAACTATCTTAGAACTATTTGGCTCTCTCTCATTCCTATGCTTTCCTCTCTTCTCCCCCCACCAAAAAAAAAATACATACACACACACACACATACACACATATGCACATATTGTCTTCCTGCCCCTCCTCATCCTTCCAGACTCTGCAGTCATTCCCTTGGCAAGCTCCATCTTTCAAAGCAGTAAGACAAAGAGCAGAGTAGCTCTGATCTATGAGGAAAGACCTGAGGCTGGAGAAGCTTTGAAGGGCCTCAGACTTATTAGCCCCTTCCCTGCCAACAACAAGGCCATACCACCTAGCCTGCCCTGCAGAGGACACAAGGACCCTGAGAGACTGGAGAAGAGGAAGAGGGCCAAATGGGCTCTCAAAGACTATCTGCTCCAGTCTTCTGGTAGTTGTTTTGACTTGTGCCTATCCCTATGCCTGGGCAACACCACCAAGTATTCTCATACTCACCTCAACCCCAAGGGCAAGAGGATGGGACAACTAAGGACCTTTGAGCCCCAGACACCAGGAGAGAATAGATTAGTTGTCAGACAGTGGCCAGCTTGGAGAAAAGCAAACCTAAGTGGGCCTGAGGTGGGAAGGTGAGTAGAGGAGCAGAGGACAAGAAGGTCAGGGTTGGGAGCTGAGGGTTCCTTACCCGTGGTCTGCAGACTCTCCTGGATGGCCTCAATCTCTGCCAGCTCCATGCAGATGCCTTGTCCATGCATCAGCGTATGCAGGGGCTTCTCCACCCCTCGAGGTGGGTAGCAGCGTAGGCCTGAGCCACAGCGGGCAGTATACACACCGCAGGGCATCCCCTTACTCAGGGCACAGGTGGCACAGCAGCCACAGCCAGGTTCCCGGACCAACTCCTCACAGCCCGTTGGGGGCTGGCAGCGTGCCAGCTTCTCCTCTGAACAAGGTGGGCAGTGGATAGCTTCATCTCCCTGACATAGCCCTGGCACAGCGGCTAGCAGCAGCCCAGCCACAAGGCAGAGGGGCAACATGACCAGTTGAGGTGTAAGCAGGTGAGGAGCAGAGCCAACAACAGTTAGGAGAGGTAGGTGGGTCCGGGCAATGGCCAAGGTCACAAACAGGCAGGCTGGGGCAGGTGCCCTTCGTGATTCAGCCCTGGATAGGAGACTTCTGATGACCAAGGAGGGAGCCAAGGAACTTAGTAAGCTGGCTGAACAGGAGAGTGCCTGGTAGCAGGGCCTGTGAGCAGCATTCTCAGCCCGATGCCGTCAACCAGGGGGACTCAGTGCAGCAATGCTTGGCCGAGCCCAGCTCCCCCGGACTTTATACCGGCCCCTGGCCACACCCCCAGCTCCTTCCCAGAGGTGGGGGAGCCCAAATGAGAGAGAGAGAGAGAGAGAGAGAGAGAGAGAGAGAGAGAGAGAGAGAGAGAGAGAGAGAGAGAGAGAGAGAGAGAGAGAGCGAGAGAGCGCTATTTAGGGGAAGCCAGAGGGATGCCTGTCCAGTTTTTTCTGCAGCATCTGAAAGTCCTTCTCTTGAGGAGGAAGGAAACCGGACA
Source organism: Pseudocheirus occidentalis (assembly GCA_028646575.1). Lineage (NCBI taxonomy): Eukaryota > Metazoa > Chordata > Mammalia > Diprotodontia > Pseudocheiridae > Pseudocheirus > Pseudocheirus occidentalis. Next base: position 153,415,455 of record CM053593.1, read on the forward strand.
GCTTGAAAGTAGCAAAGAATTGCTCTGAATGGAACTTGGAGCCTAGAGTCCGAAGAGAGAGAGGTTGAAGAGGAAAAGAAAATGAAACAAAAAGGTGACCAAAAAGTGAACCCCAGTTAGCTCTTTTCCCATGATCTTCTCTCCCCCAATAACCTAGAATTCTTTCTGAACCCTCCTCATCACACGAAAGGGAAAGAAAACCAGGATTCCTGTTGTCCAGACCACTCCATCTCCTGCCAGCTCACTCTACCACACCAGTGATTTTGGGCATAGTGTACCCAACTTTGCCGTCCCTCCCCACCCCAGCACTATCTCATCACCATTAAGGAATGCCCACGGGCGGAAGAAAAGGAGGAAATGACAATTTATTAAATGCCTGCTATGTATCAGGCACCTCACAAAAACCCGTGGGAGGTAGATGCTATTATTAGTCCTAATTTTCAGTCAAGGAAATTGAGGATAAGTGACTTGTCCAGGGCCACACAGCTCTTAAGTGTCTAAAGTCGCATTTGAACTCAAGTCTTCCTGAATCCAGACCCAGTCATGCATCCACTGAGCCATGTAGCTGCCTCTAAGAAAGTAGAAGAGTAAAAGGATGAAGATTGCCTGTAATAGCCTCTCCCCTCCACCAAAGAGGGTCCTGAAGACATGGGAGGCAAGGGCTGAGGTCCAGATGACAGACTTCCTTCTCTGCTCCCCTCCTCCCCTAGCCACATTAATTCAACAAGCATTTATTTATTAGGCACTTAACTACATGCAAAACACTGTCCTAGGCAATGGGAATACAGTGACAAAACCAAAATTATTCCCAACTTCATGAAGCCTATATTCTACTGGAGTGGTGCAAGATATCCACAGAAAATTTAATTCTAGGTAATTTGAGGTGATCACTAACAACTGGGGGGAAAAGAATCATTTGCTTTCATCCCTGCCTCCCTGGGCAGGAGCTGAACAGCAATCCAGTCCTTCCAGAGATGTTTAATTACCATCACTTGAGAGCTAGGTTGCTCCCCTTTATTCCTTCTTCTCCCACACCCCAAGGAAGAAAGTTAGTCTGGTAGTGATTAAAGCCAAACGCTTTGGAACCAGGATACCCCCTGGGTTCTTCACCATTCCAGCAATGAAAGAACATACCACTCACTTCAATAAGGGGGAAAATGGTGAATCTGAATCTTTGAGTTCTCTCTTACATTTATACAGTTTTCCCATCTCACCTTCACCCCCACCCCTACCACTGACCCTGGAAGCCCATTCTGGTTTGGATGACTTCTCAAGATGTTTTTTGCCTAGGCACTGGAAAGATGCAAGTGAAGACAGGAATGGGTAGGGTGTGGGGAAGGTGTGGGGAAGAGGGAGGTGGTATAAATCCAATAAACCTAGAGTGGAAAACAACAGAATCTGCCCTGTCAAAAGTCCCTCAGGAAAGATACCATGTCTCCAGCCATAAAATGACTCCCTGCAGGTCACAGGACATGAATTTAGATGATCCAGTCTCCCTCCTAAATGGAAGGTGGGGGTTATGGAGAATTGGAGTTGAACAAAATAGTTCTTTGGCCTTGGGCAAGTTGTTTCCTCTCCTGGGCTAGTTTCTTCTCCCTATTAAATGAAGGGGTTGGACTCAAAAATTTCTAAGTTCCCTTCCAGCTCTGACATTCTATTAATCTAAGTGCTTGGACCATTTGGCTGGAAGAAAGGAGGGGAGGAGAGAGGCAAAGAAGGGAGGGGGAGGAGCTGGGAAGAAATTGAAAAGTTGAAAACTGCTGACACCTAATGGCCATTGCTGAAATGACAACTCAAATGGATAAAGGAAAGCTCACCCAGAGGAGACTGGACTTCTTATCCACCCAGCATCATATTTGATAGTGAGGAACCCCTGCCTAGCCCAAAGTGCTGGGCCCTTACCTCTTTCTCTTCTTCACTATGAGGCTACAGCGCTCACCCATCCATACTGAATTAAATCCTAGTAGAATCTGTCTTCTAATAAGAAGAAATGTTAGGGATCCTTTTTTGCATATTTTGGCTTATTAAAACCCTCATCTGGATGCCTTGGAACAATTTATTTAAAGCTCAAGCTTTGAATTATGTCTACATTGACCCAAAGATGGATGGTAAAAGGTACTCAATGTACGGTGTAAATCAGGTATGGGACAGATATTTATTTCCTAAACATGCACAAAGAAATGCTCAAGTACAGAGCACTCAACAACAGAACAGCTTAAAACAGAGTTCAATTATTGTCACTTATGAACTAGGCTGGACCCTTTAACTTAACCTGTATCTTAGGGAACTTAACATCTTGGTCACCTTTATATTTATTGTTACAATCTTGGAGTAGTCTGATACTTAAACCCTATCAGAATCTTAAGTAGTTTTGAGGATGATCAAATAGGCAAAGCCACATTTCACCTCACTTCTACACTGTCCAAACAACCCCTAATCATCCTCTTGCTGGTCATCATCTTCTTTGATGGAGAAATTCCCCTGGTCATCATTACATTCTATTCCATGGACTAAGGATCTCTGGACCTGCCAAACTCACAAGGTCACCATCTTAGACATGCCCACGTTGAGGTTTCTACTTGGTCACTGACTCAAAAAAGGAAATACAAAGTAGAAAAGACAGCCAGGGCCAAAATACAAATTCACTTGGTAGAGATTTCCTACACTAGCAGCCACATGATAGTGGTCATCATGATGCCAGAGTAGGAAAGGACTAGTCCATGTTCCATCCTTCCCTAGAAGTCTTAGCATCTGGAGAGCTGAAAGACAATTGAGAGGGAAGCTGCCACTCCTTTTAAAAGGAACCCTGTGGCAGGGTGTGATAGTCACACACCTGGAATCTTTGCTGAGGTGTTCTGAGCTAAAATGGGCTAAAGCTATCATGTATCTGCTCTAAGTTTACCATCAATATGGTAAGCTCCTGGGATTGAGGGGTCAGCAGGTTGCCTAAGGAGAGGTGAACTGAACCAAGTCAAAAATGGAACAGGTCAATCAGAATGGGATTAGCCCTATGAGTAGCCCCTGTTCTTCCAGCCTGAGCAAGACAGGGAGTCCTAGTCATTTAGCTCCTCTGGTTAAGCAGTCAATGAGGGAATCATGTCATCATTTGAAAATTCCCACATCCTTCAATGCTCAACAACCACATGGCAGCTAAGAAGTTTGTTATCTCCAACACCCCCAAATACCAACTCCTCACATCCCTGGAAATTTTTAGGGGACCTTTCAGCCCCTACATGCCAATTCAACTTCTGCTATAAATAGAACATCCATCTCAAGTTGGAAGGAAACTTGGGGGCAATCTATTTTAACCCTTAATTTATAGATGAGGAAGCTGATGGTCTAAGAAGTTCAATGATTTGCCCAAAGACAAACAAGTAACAAGCACCAGGGGCAATATTTGAACCCAGGTCTGTTGACTCCAGAGTCAAAACCCTTTCTCTGTATGGCAAGGCCTCCCACTTGAGTGACTGTGGAGTGTGGTAATTAAGGATCTCACCCTGGACTTAGCCTGAGAGAATAGACTAGATCACTGGATTCAGAATTAGAAAGAGGGAGATTTTTATCCTGAATCAGTTTAATTCAACAAGCCTTTTTAAAGTACCTACTGTATACAAGGCAAATTCTAGAAACTGGGGAAATTAAGACAAAAAAGAAACATTTTCTGCCTTCAAGAAGTTTTCATTCTACTAAATGGGCACATTACACAGATTTAAAAAACTGTGATCCTATAGGAGTCAGCGAACTATGACCAAATCTACCTGTGATCTGTTTTTGTACAGTCCACAAGCCCATGTCTAAACAGAGATCCTTTGGCAAAGTCCCCATCAGGTGTTCATCTAGCCTCTACTCAAAGACCTCCAGTGAAATAGAGCTGACTAATCAATCATTCATTACATGTAGAAAGAGGCAACTTTCTACATTGAATCAGCTCCAATTGTTAAAGCAACTATATGGCGCTGCAGTGGATAGAGCCATAGGTTTAGAATTGGGAAGACTCATCTTCCTGAGTTCAGATTTGACCTCAGTCACTTCCTAGCTGTGTGACCCTGGGCAAGTCACTTTGCCCCATTTGCCTCAGTTTCCTCATTTGTAAAATGAGCTGGAGAAGGAAATGGCAAACCACTCGAGGATCTTTGCCAAGAAAACCTGAAATAGGGTAACAAAAAAAAATCAGACATGACTAAAATGACTACACAACAAAACAACAACCAATTGTTAGAAAGTTTTTCATTTTATGGAGTTAAAAATCTAACTCCCAACAATTTTCATCCATGGCTCTCTGGAGCAAAGTTGAATGTGGTGGCCCCTGAATACTTGAAGATAACTATTGTATCCCTCCTAAGTCTTCTCTTCTCCAGGCTAAATGTCCCAAGAACATTCTGCAGATCCTCACATTCCCTGATCTCCAGTTCCCTAACTATCATAGATGCCCTTTTCTATATATTCTCCAGTTTGACAGTCTTTCTTTAAATATGGCATCCAGAACCAAAAACAATATACTGGAAAATAAATTACATTTATATAATACTTTAAGGTCTATAAATGCTCCCTTTACATCCACCCTGTCAGGTAAGTAGTGCAAGTGCCAATATCCCTAGTTTATAGACGAAAAAAAACTGAGATTCAGAGAGGGGAAATGATTTATTCATAATCTGATACCCAAGTGTCAGAGCTAGGCTATGAACCAACTCCAAATCTTCTAATGGTTAAGTCCACCACTTTTTCTTTTTTGCTTTTTGAAGGGCAATTGGGGTTAAGTGACTTGCCCCAGGTCACATGGCTAGGTTTTGTGTTAAGTGTCTGGATTTGAACTCAGGTCCTCCTGACTGCAGGGCCAGTGAGTTATTCACTGTGCCACCTAGCCACACCCCACCACTTTTTCTACTGGAGTTTACTGCTTTCATCTAACCAGAGATGAATGCTTCTTTAATATAAATTTTGTTTTAATTCTGTGTTAGGAATACTATCTCAAACCCTATTCATCCCATACAGGTTAGGCTAATTTTTCCTTAAAAGGTATGGAGACATTTCTCAAGCTTATGTTGACTCAGATGACTAAGTGTGGTGTCACTTCCTCATCATCTGAGGAAAGAGATGGAGAAGGAAGAAGAGAAGGAGGAAGAGGAGGTGGATGAGGTAGAGGAGGAGAAGGAGAATAAAAAGGAAAAGGAAAAGGTAGAGATGAGAAAGAAGAGAAGGAAAAGAAAGAGAAGAGGAGAAGGAGGAAGAAAAGGAGGTGGAGGAGGAAAAGGAAGATGAAGAGCAGGAGGGGAAAGGAGAAGGAGATGGAGGGGGAGGAGCAGGAAGATGAGGAAGAAAAGAAGGAGAAAAAGGAGGAGGAGGAAGAAAGGAGAATGGGGAGGAGAAGGAGGTGGAGGAACAGAGAGAAAAGGAGGAAGAGGTAGAGGAAGAAGAGGAGTAGATGGGGAGGGAGAGTATCTCTTGTCTCTGAGGTTTAGCTGCAGCAACAACATGGATAAAGGAACTTTATTTGGCTGAAGTAACTCAAAGTGTCCTCCATGTCTATCCTCGTTGAATAGTTTCTTCCTGCTATGGTTAGGTAAATCTTTTTTTGTTTACTGTGGAATGACCTACAAGACTCTCATTTTGTTCCAGTATCACACTTAAACTGCCCAACCCAGGACAATTTGCATTCAGATACAGGAACAAGAGCATAAGAAAAATAAAAGCATTCAAAGTTAAAACAAAAAAATTACTTTCTCTAAGTCATATTTCAGATTTTTCTTTGTGCTCTGGTGGATGAATAACCCTGTGTAAATACCTTCATATTAATATGTACTATGCAAATCTAGCTGCCATTCCACTAGACCATGGTGTCCCTGAAACAAGAGTACCCCAGGTTTTAAGTACTTTGTGGGTCCACATTCAACTCAAAATCATATCTCACGAGCCCCCGCTAATGTACTTATTTTTGCTAGTCATCTAAAAGATATAACTAATTTAAAGCAAAGTTACTTAATGAAATAGCTCAAAAGTAGCCCTGAAACATTCCCCCAATAAGCCTGTAAACATACTTTCTCACAAATACATGCACTATCAATGTCCAGAATAAATACACTTAGAGAACATGTGTGTGAAGGTGTACAGTTTGTACTTCTTGCTGTGGAACTCACGAGAAAGGGAGTGCATGTATATGGAACCCACATTTGGTGCCTACCTAGAGGATAACTCCCACTTCTGATGTTTCAAGGCTTCCAATGCCTTCTCATGATGTCACCATGCTGTTCCCACTAGGCTTATTCCAAATCATGTAGCACGTAGTCGCCCTGGACATTACTTTCAGCGTGTCTCTCAATGCTACCATTCACCTTTGCTTACCTGAGGTCTTATGCTTGCTACTGGTCACTGTCAAGTAAGATTTCACTAAACTGTGGAGTTTCTCTCCTATCTAGATGGTCTTCAGCAGGGGTACTAGCACTTCCTGGTAGGAAGATGGGTGGGCTCAACCATTTTTCTTTTACTTTAAAACCTAAATGATTTGCTTGCCATAGCTCTTCAGTCAGGAAAAGGCCCTAACATATCCAATCATCAGGCTAGGGAAAAAACCCTTTTCTAGTTTATTTCTGTAAGGAGGAGGCTTGCCCAGGGGTGTGCTGATAAATGTTTAACAACCAGCTCTCCAATATGCATATGACATACTTTTAAGATTAATTTTCATTACTGACATTCTCTCCATCATTTTCTTAAGTCTGGACAATTAACAAAATAATAAATAAAGTTCAGATTTGTAGTGTTTGCCTCTCTCTCAAGACACTATGAACTTTGCTTTTACTTTTTGCTTTTTTAAATATGACTAATATGAACATACGTTTTGCATAATTTCACATATATAGTTGATATCATTTGCTTATTTTCTCAGTAGATGGGGAAGGGCAGGGAGGGAGAGAGAGAATTTGAAACTCAAAAAAATTTTAATATTAAAAACAAATAAATAATAAATTTGTTTGGGGAAAAAAAGAAATATGAGCTGACGCCGGCATACCACTGGGCCTGTTTGTTTCTCAAAACTTTGACTAGATTAGGTTTTCCTCTCCAGAAAGAGATTTCTTACTCTAGGTGGTAAGGCCCCAGCTAACTATTGCTTTCAACTTTACCTTTTTTTTTTTTTTAACCTGTATTTCTGGTTGCCAAGGACAGAGTTTCTCTCAGCAGTCTCTGTCTGACTTAGAGTCAGAAAGTCCCTGCTTCATTCCAATGGTCCAACTACTTCCAATCAGAATCTCTAAAGAGATATCCTCCACTCACTTGATTGCTACTCTTCCAGTAAACTGCCAAGGATTCTTGTTTTCTAGGGTCCCCCCAGTTTCTCAGCTCTAAAATTTCCTGTTCAAATAAATAGGAGGAAAAAAGCAGAAGGGAAAAACTCTTTTCTCTGCCTACCTTCATTCCTGGCCTATATTATATAAGTGGCTGGCAAACCTTTACAAGCTTTTTTAAGCCTGTCCTATACATAAAGGCACTCACCTAGACTGAATATAAAGTAACATAAAGTAAAGTAACATATCCTAAGAAGATTCCTCCCTCTGGTATTCTTTTTTCCATATATGTATTTTTTTTTCAAATTTAACCCATACTCTAAAAAAAATGAAGCCAAACATCCTGTCCTCCCACTTGAGGAGGGGGTGGGGGAAGCAAAATCATATTGTCCATGGCATAGTTTGCTCTATTAGAGATGAAGGTTTAAAGGTCTCCCCTGGGGCTTAATCATGATATGTAATATTAGAAGCTCTCTGAAACAGTGAGTTGAGAAATGGTCCCTGAAAAATTAAAATAGGGATGCTAGGGGAAACACAGACCCAGGCCTCAGGGAGCTCCTAGTCAAGGAGCTCATGTTTATATAGTATTTTTAATTGGTTCCAAGATGATTTACATATTGTTGTCTCCTTTAACAGAATCATGTTGGAATTCCACAAGACCTCATAAGTTAAGTAGTGAAATCCTCTATAATATCTACCATCTGCTTGAACACTTTTTGTTAGAGGTAGCTCACTACCTATAGAAGCAACCTGGTCTCTTTGGCTGTGAGCATACTTATGAAGCAGATTAAACAATTCTTACAAAGCAACCTGGGAAGGTATGAGAGCAACCTTGATAGACACTGAGTCCTAAACGATGAGAGTATAGAAGAAAAGTGAGATCAGATTGGGGTTGCTGCCTGGGCTTCCAATAGCAATGTCAGCTTTCTTCTCCCAACCTTTCCCAATGATCATACAGAAGCCATAGATAAGGTATCTTCAGGGTGAATGACCAGATACCTCATGTGTCCCTCTTATTGGCCAGCACCTTCAAATCCCTGTTCTCCAGGAGGCCTTCCAGGACTTGTCTGGCCTTTGGGAACCTGGGAGGGGGGGTGGTCTGCAATATCTGCCACAAACACTAATCCTCCAGTGTGGACATCATTAGGGTGCATCATGATCCCTGCAAGTGTCCCACATGATGAAAGATGCCCACCCAGGTAGTGCAAGGGTCTGCACAAAGATGCCTGGAGAGCAGGTACTAAGAAAGCCAAGGTCTTTCCCAGTTTTGCTAATATAGAGTTGTGGTCTTGTCTAATGATTCCTGTACCGGTATCAATACATGAACAGATCCTTGATGGTCTTCCCCTCCCAGACATATTTTTGTGAGGATAAATTAGGCCATCTTTTATCTCAATTCTTACCTACTCCTTAGTCATTGAATGGGTGTTGCCTCAGACAAACTGAGGCCTGGAAAAGACCAAAATCATCTACTGCATCTCAGACCATTGCCAGTCATCTCAATTTTTGTCTTGCCACTGAACTTCCTTGACTCTGGAGGAGAGAGTGAGGCTGACAACTTTGCACAGCTCTGCCTCACTTAAATCCAAGTCACTCAAAAGTCAAGGCAACACCTTTGTGATGTCATTGGTCCTCTTCAAGAATGAAGGACCCAAAACAATAACAATAAACAATAAGACTTAGGCCAGGAGGAAACCCGTGGGCTAATGGGCAGGAAAGGAAAAAGTAGACACTTTCTGAGTTGTCCAAAGTGCCACCATCATCCATGGTGTGATGGTCCAAATGGTGAGCTGTCCAGGACAAATTACTGGGCTGTCCAGTTGTCTGGCTAGATGTTTCCCAACTATTGGGTTTGTATAATCCTCAGTACTGGGTCTTGGCCAGTTCCAGTTCCTTTTTGGACTCCTTCCCTTGTCTTGGACGATTTGCATGGATAGTTTCTCATTCTCATTTACACAGGCCAGCAAGGGAGGGGAGACCTGAAGAGAGTTAGGAAAAGTCTTGATTAATGTTCTACTTTAAAGGCTACTTCTGATTAGAGAAGGCCAAGCAAGATACAGTGTGCCTGCATATAAGATTTACTAAGTTAGTACCTGAGACTCTTGAGATACAAATGCTTCAAGAAATATTAATTGGGAGAGACCCATGAAGACATAAGCAGCAGGCATATGGGGATGTTAATTCTTCAACATGTCCCTAATTTCCAGCCGGCCTTCCTAGAAACTTTGGAGCTAAAAGCTACCCTCTCTTCACGAGAGTAACCAAATTCCTTACTGTCCATCACCAGTTTAGCTCCTTCTCACTAAACACAACTACACAAAAGGCCATCACAAATAGTGAATAGTGACTAAATCTATTTATTTTGGGGAAAACAGCACAGAGAAGTCAGAGATGTTATGCAGATTAAAGTATCTCACCAAATAAATGAGTGAATAAACTCTTTAGCTATGAATGACATGAATGCTTAGTCCAAATTAGAGCCTAGTATCGCCAAAGTAGCTCTCTCTCCAACATCTCTAGGAAGACTAGCTGGAAATCAGGGATATATACAGGAACTGGCTTCCCCTACATGTCTATTACTTCTCTTTTCCTTGTTTCTCTCCCAAAGTGTCTCTAGAACCACACTTTGCTGACCAGATATGTTTCCATATGGAGATAAGAGAGTCATATCTATATGAACCCCTGCTATATTCTTGCTGAGTATCCATTCCATGCTGTGACAAAGTAAGCTTCTGTTTGTTAACTATTAGATGGTCTACAGGTGTTTCATTTTGATCCCGTCCTGAACCTGAACCATCAGACCAGCCTGAATCAGGCCTGCCTATACCATCAAGTAATAGTAATCATAATTGGCATGTTGTGAAAATCAGATGAGGTAGCTAACACATGTAAAAATCTTTGCAAACTTTAAAGTGTTTTATGAATGCTATTATTAGTTATTCCAATTTTACAAATAAGAAAATTGAGACAGAGATAAAAGTGACTTGCTTTAAGATTTCTTTGTTTTGTTGGGGTTTGGGGGTTGGACTGGGGGGGCTGGGTTTTTTGGTTTGGGATTTTAGTTTGGTGGTTTTTTCATTTTTTGTTTGTTGTTGGGTTTGGGAGTCAGATTGGGGGTGCCAATGTTTTAGTATCCCCAGTGCTTAGCACAGGTTCTGGCACATAGTTAAAGCTTAATAAATGTTGACTGACTGACTAGTGGCTGTAGCAGCAAGCACCCTAGCATACCCAGGATGGCTGCTAGCACAGGCTCTTTGATCTGCTTTTCTAAAAGAAAGCAACTCAAAAAGAGCTAACAATCTTACTTTAATCAAACATATATCATTTACCTAGTTCAGGGGGAAAAGTCAGCACCCTGAACTTCAGAGACTATAAACAGAAGTTACAAGTAAACAAAAAATACAGAGAAAACAACACAATTCAACAGACCAACAGACAGGGCTTCCAACTGTCTGACCATTACATACTTACATAGTTAGTTGCCAGAGAAAAAAGCAGCAACATCTGGGTTTTCAATGCTGGGAGGGGGGCGAGCCTCAACAGCTGCCTAGAGTCTCATCTGGCAAAATCATATGATTCTTCCCCAAGTGAGCTCCAAAGCAAAACTTCACATCAGGGTATATATAGCCTTCTCCAGGGTCAGGGAACATCAAAACCCTTGTGGCCTACTGCCCAATCACAAAGTAACAAGGTGTGGGCATTCCTGAAAAACAAGCCTCCCACGTCAGGCTCCATGTGACCACCTTGAGTGTATTAGGGGGCAGAGTATATTTTCAAATCAGGGAAGGTCCTCCAATTCGCCTAAGCCTATCTTCAAATTCCCATTACCATTACAGAGGCCAAACTGTGAGAATAAAGTCCAGGTTTACCAACTCCCAGGCTAGCACTCCACACCACCACAAATAGATATGCACCCACATACACAAATAGATATAAATACAACATTGACCCTCAGGTTCCTTAGACCAACTCCCTGATCCCCATTCTTTCTGTAGGAGAGGGAAAAGTAGGGGAGAAGCTGCAAAGCCAGCCTAAGACACCGAGCCCACCAGTAGACTCACTTCCCAGTGCCCCTGGGGGCCCTTTGAGGGCAGCAGACTGAAGAGGCAAGACACTTTCCTTGCAAGGAAGGTACAATATGTGCCCTTCAATACCCAACCCCTCCACAATACACTCAGGACCAACTTACCAGCAAATACCTTCTCCCCTAAGCAAAAGATCCAAGGTTATGGAGAGGACAATCTTGACCCCTCACCTACTATCTGGGCCCAAAATGCAGAAATGGCATCATTTTTTGAAGCTTGCCCCAGACACACAAATTCCTTGTGGGTTCTGATTTATGACTCTTGGTTGGATTGCAGGAAGGGCAACATCTATCTAGCTTTGTGATCTGGAATCAGGGCATCCTGGGTACCAAATAGAGAGCTCTCCTTATCCCCATTCCCACACTTCAGTCTTTTCTTCCAAACCAACCCACCAGGGAAGGAAAAGGGAATACAATCATCCTGACCCATGCACTCTTTAGGAAGGGCTGCACACACCATGAGAAACCCCAGAGTCGGAGCCAATGAGAGGAAGCTGGAGAGAATGGTACTCATGGTCTAGAAAAAGAAAGAGCTCAGGTCCTGCATATCAATAGAGTAGGGATGGCGACTTTGAAGACCAGGTTGAGAACCCGCTACTTTCTCCAGCTGAGCTGATTCTCTGTCCATTATTGAGGCTGGGGGACCTCTTTCCTCTATAGACAGAGAACTACCACAGAAAGTACTGGCAGAGGCAGCCCAGAGGATATGTGGAAGCTGGGGCTATGGATCTCTTCAGAGATAAAGAGCTGATATGTTAGAGCCGGGGAGAGATGGAGTGTAGAACTGAAGAACTGTTGAGTCTGGCCCCAGAATGGTCTCCCACCTAGTAGAAACTCTTGGCCAGAAGCAACCACCACTCTGCTTAGATTAGTAGAAAGCAAGGCTAGCTTTCTGAGTAGGTAGACTAGCTGGCACAATCACAGTAGTACTGGAAAGATACACTCCCCTCCCTCCTCCCAAAAACTGTGTCTTCTTTGTGTTACCCAATAGCCTATCATTAGTGACTCATTCCTTTGGCTTAAAATGTAAAATGGCTTTGCTTTTGCATATGTGTACCCAGGGTTTAGCCCAATATTTGGTACATAATTGGTGCTTAATAAATGCATTTTCATTCATTCATTTGAAAATAGTCACACCTTAAATTTGTCAATCATTTCACCTCAAGTATGAATTAACTTGGTACAGTGCCAAGAGCACTGACTTTAGAGTCAGAAGAGCTGTGTTCGATTCCTACTTCTGCTGCTTACTGCCTTGTACAAGACACATATATCTGGGCCTGTTTAATCTTTATCCTTAACATTTTCCCTATCACTTTCTTCTAGGCAATCAATAAAACAATATGGCAAACCCTGATTTGTGTGGTGTTTGTTTAGTCATTTTTCATTCTTTGAGACCCCATTTGGGGCTTTTCTTGGCAAAGATACTGGAATGGTTGGCCATTTCCTTCTCCAGCTCATTTTACAGATGAGGAAACTGAGACAAACAAGTTTAAGGGACTTGCCCAAGGTCACACAGCTAGTATGTGTCAGAGACCAGATTTGAACTCAGGAAGATGAGTCTGTCTATCCACTGTACCATTTCTTGCTGCCAGAAAAGATACTGCAAAAGTTTGCCATCATTTCCTTCTCCAGGGATTAAGGTAAACAGGTTAAGTGATTTGCCCAAGGTCACACAGCCAGTAAGTGTCTGAAGTCAGATTTGAACTCAGGAATGATTCTGGGCCCAGCACTCTATCCACCGCACCACATAGCTGCCGCAATTTATACATTTGCCAATTTCCCAAATATAAATGCTCATACTGAAAAGTTAACAACTGTTCAGTTAATAACAATAAGCTGGCTTCAACGCAGCCTGCTCCTCACACCAAAGAAATTATATAGCCTTGCAGTATTAAAATAAATATAAATTTAAAGCAAAATTCAAAGAGATATAAACACATATATCTGAAATCTTAAAATAGAAGGAACCCTAGGGTTTGTTTAGTTCCACCTCTTACCCAACATAATCATTTCATTTACAATATCTGGAGAGTTAATACTTTCTGTGACAGGGAATTCACTATCTAGCAAAAGAGTCTATTGCATTTTTTCAGAAACTCTGTCTTTTAAAAAGTTTTTATCTCCAAAAAGCTCTTAATGGAAATGGATATCCACATCCAGAGAAAGAACTACAGAGTCTGAATGCAGATTGAAGCAAACTACTTGCTCTCTCTCTTTTGTGTTTTGCTTTGTTTTATTCCTTTTTTCTCATTGTTCACTCCATAGGTTATAATTCTTCTTTACAACTTGACTAATGTTTAATGTGAAGGTATTTGTAGAACCTATATCAGATTGCATGCCACCATGGGGGAAGAGGGGGAAGGAGAGAAAATTTGGATCTCAAGTGACTGTGGAACTGAATGTGGTAAATTAAAAGTTAAATAAATAAATTTTTTTTATTTTAAAAGGACTTTGAATGCCAAAAAAAGTTTTTGTTTCATTAATGCCATTTATTTTTGTATCATAATCATATCCAAATATAACCTTTCATTCTACACTGCTCACCGTCATTTTATTATGACAACAAAAAAAAGTTAATAAAATTAACACAGAGCATATTCAGTATTCCACGCTCATAATCATTCCCACAGGAGCAGGTAGGCAGTGCCATAGTGCACAGAGTGCTGGGCCTTGAGTCAGGAAGGCTCATCTTCCCAGGTTCAAATCTGCCCTCAGGCATGTACTAGTTATATGGTCCTGGACAAGTCACTTTACCTTGTTTGCCTCAGTTTCCTCATCTCTAAAATGAGATGGAAAAGGAAACAGTAAACTACTTCATTATCTTTGCCAAGAAAACCCAAAATGGGGTCATAAAGAGTCAGACATGACTCCACAACAAAATCTTCACCTTCCAACAAAAGGAGGGAAGTATATTTTCTCATCTCTTTTCCAGGGCCAAGATTGTAATTTCACAGGGTACAGTCTAATTTTATTGGATGTGTTTTTATATACATTGTTGTAGTCATTATATTTATTATTTTCCCACTTACTTTACTCTGCATCAGTCCATTTAAGTCTTCACTGAATTCTTCATTATTGCTATTTATATTATAAACATATAAACATATATGTATTTCTATTATAAACAAATATAAACATATGTAAACGAATATATAACATACTCATTTGCCCATCAACAGGTATCTATTTTGTTTCCAGTTCTTTGCTGTTAAAAAAAAAGTGTTGCTATGAAAACTATGGAACGTGTATAATTTTTCTTTTGGTCTTTGACCTTCTTAGAAATATATATTTTCCAACAGTGAGCTCTCTAAGTCAAAGAGTTTGAATAGGTTAGTCAGTTTCTTTTTCTTCTTCTTCTTCCTCTCCTCTTCCTCCTCCTCCTCCTCCTCCTTCTCCTTCTTCTTCTCCTTCTTCTTCTTCTTCTCCTTCTTCTTCTTCTTCTCTTCTTCTTCTTCTTCTTCTCCTTCTCTTCTTCTTCTCTTCTTCTTCTTCTTCTCTTCTTCTCTTCTTCTTCTCTTCTCTTCTTCTCTTCTTCTTCTTCTTCTTCTTCTCTTCTTCTTCTTCTTCTTCTTCATCCTCTCCTCCTCCTCCTCTTTCGTCATAATTCCAAGTTGTACCAATTCAAAATTCCACCAACAGTGAATTAGTTTACCTGTCTTCTCACAGCTCTTACAACACTATTTCAGTCTTTTGTCATTTTTGTCAATTTGCTAGGTATAACATGAACCTTCAGAAACTCATCACGACTCTGTTTGAGGTTTTCTTAGCAAAGATACTGGAATGGTTTGCCATTTCCTTCTCCAGCTCATTCTACATAGTCAAAGAGGGTAAAGTGACTTGCCCAGGGTCACACAGCTAGTAAGTTCCTGAGGCCAGATTTGAATTTAGGAAGATGACTCTTCCGGACTCAGGCCCTGAACTCTATCCCCTGCACCAGTTAGCTGCCCTGTTTTGATTTACATTTTTCTTATTAGTAATGACTTGGACCAGTCTTTTAGATGATAGTTATTAGCTGGCAATATTCCTTTTGGGTACTGTTCATATCCTTTGACTACTTATCTATTGGGAATATAGAATACTTTTCCATTCTGGTTTCCTCCCTAGACTTGAATAAGAGGTTATATGCTTAATCCAACTCATTCTGAAGTTTTATAAGTCTAGTCAAAAGCCCTTCCAAGGGCTTCCATATTTACAGTGTTCTAGGGCTCAAGAACCAGACTTCCAAAGACCTTGCATTTTATTATAAGAGAAATGCATTTTTTACTTTCCCTTTGGAAAATTTGCCAAGTCCATTTCCTATCTAGATTTCATATTCCTCTTTTATGAAATGAGGAGTAAAGATGAATATGAAGAATTAAGAGACTTGTATGAACTGATGGAGAGTGACATAAGCAGAACCAGGAAAACAAAATAGACAATGACTGCAATAACGTAAATAGAAAAAGCAAAATAATAAAAACAAAAACCCTGAATACTGTACAATTATATTGGCCAAACTTGTCCACAGAGAAGAAATGAGAAAATACATCTTCCTTCCTCTTTGAAGATGTGGAAAGCCATAGGTGTAAAAAATTGCATCTACAGTCAGACTCAAATTGATGTGTAGATTAGTTTAGCTGAATTGCATTTTTCACTCTCTTTTTTATGCTTTGTTACAATTAATGGCTTGCTGGATAGAGAAGTGGGGAAGTATATATCCAGAAATGTAAATTATATTTAAAATAGCAGATATCAAAATTTAAAATTTAAAAAATACAAGTGAGCATTTAGACTAGCTAATTTCTAAGTTCCCTGCCAGTTCTAACATCACAGAATAAGTTTTTGCTCTTTCCTCCATCCCAGCTGAAGAATACCAACTGACTGTTTAAAACGTTATGAGCAGTGTTTACTACTGACCATTATGAAAAATATTAGACTGTAAGCTCCTTGAGGGCAGGAACTGTCTTTTGCCTCCTTTTGTATCCCCAGCACTCAGCACAGTGTCTGGCTCTTAAATGTTTATTGATTGCATGAAATTCCACAATTGCCCTTTTTTCTTGAGTAGAAGTGACTCATTTTCTTCCTTTTCACCTGACTGCATTGCTCCAAACTCCCCTTCTCTTTTCTCTCTGTTCAACCTGGTGTCTCAAAGCACACCAGCAAAGGACCAACTCTGTGTCCTGTTAGGGAACGATGAAAAAATGCATGGGAATGAAAGTAGTGTAAGGGATTACCAAAAGAAGAAATCTCAGGATCTTTCTCATTATAGCTGAAAGATTCTGACTCTGAACTCTTCAGTGATGATTCCTCTGTGCCTCAAGATAATCAGGTTAAAAAAAAAAACTTTCCAAATGGAGCATGAGGCATCTGGGACTAATCAGAGCCTGAGAAACTTTGGAGTCAGAGACCCAAACCATCACTACCTTCCTTTTCCCTTCCCTCACATTAAATATACATGGAATTTGTGTGAGGGAAAGGTATTTGATTGGGGTGAAGGTGGAAAAGATTGAGGGAATAGGGTTGCCAGGCTGGTGGGAAAGGAGGAAAAAAAGCTTGAGTTGCTCCCCTCCCTAGGTCCTATCTGCTTTGCTACCACCTTCTCTCCCAAGACTCTTAGAAAATCTTCTGGAAAGAGGAGAGGAAGAGGGGTGAGTAGTCTTACAATGGGCACAAAAGAGGGGGAAGGACATGGGGTGGGAAGTGGTACAAATGCATAGAGGTGGGAACAAGGCATATGCATGAGGAGCACAGAAGAGTTCATTGGCTATTCATCAAGGTCTAGTCAATGAAGCCTCAGCCAGATTCAAAGGCCAAACCAATAGACAGGCCCCAGTGGTCACCCTCAGTTAGTGGTAAGTTCCAACCCCTTCTTCTTACTTTCTCCATAATTACACTGAAGATGCTAGGAAGAGGCTAGAGGCACGCTCCACAGGATTTGTACCCAATTCTCATACCAAGGAAACCAGAAGGAGGATATTGTGTAGACAGGGTGAAGAGGGTGAAGAGCCCCTGTCTCTCCTTGTTTGAAGTAAATGCATCTCAGGGCTTTGTGTCCCAGGTTCCCTGCTATTCCTAAGCCAAGAGACATCCCAATACTGCTGCCTGAGTATCTGTGATAGAGCCAGTGGTGGGTACAAGGTAGAATGGTGAATGATGAAAGTACAGAAAGGAAACTGGGTACTTTCATTTTGAATAAATTCAAGATGCTCAGATTTAAAGAGGTAAAAGATTAATTAAAAATTACAGATTTAGAGCTGGAGGGATCTTAGAGACTATCCAGTTTAAACCCCTCATTTTACAGAAGATAGAACTGAGACTGAGAAAGGTTAAGGGTCTTGTATTAGGAAGAAATAATAAGTAGTAGTAAGTAGCAGAAGAGAGATTCAAACTGGAGTCTTCTCATTCCAAATCAGGTTCACTTTACACTATACTAAACCAAGATGTTTCTTCACTTAACAACAGGATTTGCCATTAGGGTTCCTTTAAGTAATTAAGTTCCCTTAGTGCAATTTGTAAGAATTAAATTTACATAGAATTTTTCAGGAATCACCCCTACTAGCCTAACTTCCAAAAACTCATCTGAGGAAATTGGGAAAGAGTCTTTGTCCTCAGAAAACTCCTCACCTGGGAGAAGACAGACCACAAAGGCAGGAAAATGAAGACTTCAAAAGCTACATCCAAGGTAGCTAATGAATAGGGTCCAAACTGAGTCCATAGGTATATCAGAACACCTAGGTGATGGACCCAATGTGAGACTTCTTTTGTTCTTCTTCCATCCTCCCTTCTGGCAGTCTGGGATCTTCCTCTTTCTCCTCCAACTCCATCTGGTAGCCTTGAAACATCCCCCTCCCTGGGGATATAAGAAGAACACAAAAGGTCAATTAGCAGTGCTGCTGGCAATCTGAAGAAGCAGAGCTCTAGGAGACATTTCGAACTTTCCTTTCCTCCTTCAACCAGAGGCTAGAATCCCTGGTGAAAAAGAATGATTACACTGTGCCCAACATTAACCTCAAAGCAAACAGAGCCTATTGCCAGACCAGAGTCACAGAATTTCAGCCTTGGAAGACATCTCAGAGGCCATTCAGATTAATGTATGCCCTTAGAAAGAGTCCTCCCTGAACAATTTGGAAATATGCCCAAAGGGCTATAAAACTGTGACCCAGCAATACCACTCCTAGGTCTGCATCCCAAAGAAATATAAGAAAAGGAAAAAGGATATATGTGTACAAAAATATTTAGCAACTTTTTTTGTGGTGGCAAAGAATTGGGCATTGAGGGGATACCCACCAATTGGGGAATGGCTAAACAAGTTATAATATATACTGCAATGGAATGTTATTGTGCTATGAGAAATGATGAGCAAGATGGTTTCAGAAAAACCAGGGAAGACTTATGTGAACTGATGCAAAACAAAGTTAGCTGAAGTAGAAGAATATTGTACAAAGTATCAGCAATATTTTAACAATAAACAACTATGAAAGACACTCTGATAAATACAGTGATCTAAGACAATTCCCAAGGACTCATAAAAATGCTCTCCACCTCCAGAAAAAGAATTGATGAACTCAGAGTGCAGATCACCTTCTTTTTTGTCTTTTTTCTATTTGGCAAAATGGCGAATAAGAAAGATGGTGGGGGGCGGAGTCAAAATAGAGGCATAGAAGTAGAAAAAATCCACAGCTCCCCCACAACCACCTCAAATACCCATAAAATATGACTCTAAACAAATTTTAGGTCTCCAAAACTCACAAAATTACAGAAAAACACATCTCCTGCTGAAGGCAGCTTGGCAGACAGGACAGGAAGGGTTCATCGCAGTGCAGTGGGAGCCAAAACCAGCCCAGCCTGAAACCACAGCTTGGCCCTGGGGTCACCAGGACAAGCCACAGCTGGAGCCTAAAGAAGAATGGATCAGCAACAGTTGTAGCAATTTCCAGAATTATCAAGCCAAAAGAAATAATGACTAAGTGAAAGGTTAGTGGAACTCGGCTAAATATGGGGGAGAGGATCTGGCAGAACTTGCCTCCAGGGCAAAGAAGCAGCAGAATCAGTGGCCCTGCAGCCGCTTCCATATGACTGTTTCAGAAGCTCCTGGCCTTCAGATTGCAGGGGGACCAAGCGATCATTCAGAGGCTAAGTGCTCTTGCCTTAAGCAGCGTGGATCAGGACAGTGGTCTTGGGTGGTGGTCCTGGGGTGCATTTTCAGTGAGCCAAAGCTGGTGGGGGCTGCAGCGGCCTCCTAATAGCTCTGGCAGCTGTGAAAATTACAGAGATTTGGGACAAAGTGCTCCCCTCTGGAAGCAAAGTTCCACAGAGCTAAAAAGTCAAGTAATTGATTGGCAAAATGAGCAGGCAAAGGAAGAAAAGTAAGAACAGCAATCCAACTTTAGATTCCTTTTTTGGGGACAAAAAGGATCAAAGCATGGAATGGGAGGAAGACAATACAGTCGGAACTCCCACACCAAAAGCTTCCAAGAAAAATGTAGACTGGTTACAAGTCACAGAGCAGCTTAAGAAGGATTTTGAAAACCAAATAAGAGAAGTGGACGAAAAAATTGGGAAGAGAAATGAGAATGATGCAAGAAAATCATGAAAACAGAATCAACAACCTGACTGAAGAAAATAACACCTTAAAAAATAGATTACCTGTGGG